>JAEDXJ010000038.1:0-600000 GCA_023014345.1 Galerina sulciceps
CGGAGAAAGTGGCGGCTGAGTTCATTCGCAAGCAAGTTGGCTAAGGTGAGTCTTCTTTTTTTATTCTTTCGAAGCTTTGTCTCAAGTCGATGAACCAGTTTTCCACTCTGTACGAACCTCGTTGCCTTGTTGCTGTTTGCTTTCGTCGTTCAAGGGGTCGCCGCCTCGCGTTAAAATGTACTATTCATCACGCGGCCCCTTCGCCTTTCCTCGTCTCCTTCGTGGGACATTGTATCATACTCGTCTTGTGGATCGTCGCGGCTGCCGCCGCCCTTCCCCCTCCCCCCCTGCTATATACTAATGCCTTTCCGTTTTTTTTTTCTTTTGTGTAATAGAAAAAAAAAATATTTTTGAAGTTATGTGGATACATGCCGGAGCAAGTGAGAGCGACGAATACAGCAAGTGAATAATGTAAGTGACCGTTTAGACGTCAAGTACTCGCAAACTGTTGCGAGATGTTCATGCACATACGCCAACGTGTTCCTACTCGCAAACTGTTCCGAGAACAGTGTGCGCAAATTTCGAAATTACTTCGTCAATTCTGTTCTCGGACTCATTCGACGACGAATTACAACTACCATCAACATTATTGACGGTCGCGTTTACTTTCTACACTCAGTTCAGTACGTGTTCCAGGTCTAATCCAGTTCGCTTTTTCTGACGTACTTAGTGCTCTTTTGCTCCAGGTTCAAATCTTCGAAAATCGCGAATTTCGCAAATCCTACGTCAGTTCTTTGCCGAATCTCACGATTTTGGATTCATTCGACGACGAATTACGACCACTATCAATCTACAAGGTATCAGAATTATTCACCGTCGCGTTATTTTATTACACTAAGTTCTGTACATCTCTCTACAGCCTTGAATGCTCCTGGAACACAAAGATTTATTTGACCGGTGAGGAGACCATCCCTTCCATGTTCCAGGAGCAAGTCAGTTCGCTTTTTTCACTGGCTCAGTCACCAGTAATTCCAGGACCAACTGACTCTTCTCTCGACGAAGTGAGCACCTCTCCGAGTGCACACATAACGGTAGCGCCGTCCACCATAGCTAAGTCGTCTCTACTCTGCGCTACCCTGCCCATCCCTACCACCGAGCGAGCCCTACCCTGCCTTTCCCTACCACCAAACGAGCCCTGCCCTGCCCTACCCTACCCTACCCTACCCTACCAACGAAAAAGTGCCCCATAACCCTAACCCAGGGTGCCCCTCTCCACGTCCACATCTACCAGGGTACGATTTGAACGGAGGCGAACGGCCCACCCCCCGGGAGGTTGGAAGCCAATCACCCCAACAATATAGATAGGACCTCCTGAATGACAGCAACACTGGGCTTAGTAGAGATGACCAGCCTTTCCTATTCGAAGTTTATCCAATTTGTAAGCGGCGTCACTTCTTAATTCTGGCCTCCGTACTCATGTTGTACGTACGTACGTAGTTTATCGACCGCAACATTCGCGGAGTGCAGCTCTACTAAGCGGTACGTTGGTTTCTTCATTTTTTTGTATCATTTCGAATCATTTCTTGACGACTCACACAGCCCTTGCCAGAAAGAAAGGAAGAAAGACGCGGCTGATGAACATGGTGTTGCATTTCTGCACAATCGCCCACCTCTGGTATCTCTTCACCAGCGCCGTAAGTCCCCCAATACCATCCAGCCTGCCCTGCTCGTCATTGACGTGTCACTAACTTTCTCTTCTCCAGAAAGTCGACCTGCACAATACCATAGACAAACACCTCATCCGAAAGATCCACCACACGCCCCTCATGAGCACGAAGGGCAATGGTCCACGCGCGCTCATCTCCAGCCAGTTGAGCCAGGTGTTGAATGTTCTCGAGGGTCAGAACAGTACGTGTTGGTTTTCTCTGTCTCCCTTCCTTCCTTCCATCCTGTCTCCATTTCGTTCCGATTTTGATCTAGTTTATGCGCATCTCCTGACTTCATTTTTGTAGAACACTGCAGAATCAACGGCGGCATCACTATCAAGACCATCTTAGCACCTCAACGACTTCAACATAGCCGGTAGTGACAAATTTACCTTGCTCAGTCCGAGAGCGTGCGGCCGCGTCATCAATTCGATAATGACGACGACTGTACGATAGCAATGGGTATGTTGTTTTTGTCACTGCATTTTTTCCTGCCATCTTGCGGTCGCTGCGCCACATCGATCCTGATTTTTCTTTGTATGACGTTCGGTTTTGATTCGCCTGACGCACTCTATTTATCTAGGTCGAACCCGCAAGCGGACATACGTGCCGTGGACCAGGCACATGTACCACACAAGCCAAATAGGACCGTGTCCTCTGGCTAGTCACGGAAGGCAGCACCGAAGAACAGATGGTCAAATGCACGGTGCAGAAGGCGAGGTTAGACCTGCCGGTTATCTAGCATCGGTGGTCTAAGCAAGCAACGAGTACATGGTTTTGGTTAGTTTTTTTTTCAATGATTCCTCTTCCGTTTTGTGTTCTGACGTGGCAATGTTCAACAGTCGAATCTTCCGGTTCTTCCTGGACAAGCTGGGTGCGCCACAAGAATACAAGAGAGGCTGAATTCTAGTATCACCCAGGAGTGCTATGCAAGAGCCTAGGACCAGGAGCGCTTGACTCTTTGGACTTCGCGAGAGCCTGGATTTTTAGATGGTGGTCTTGATGTCGATGTTGTGGATGTAAGCACATGTTGTGGGTAAAAGTAGGGCTTCGGAGGTGTTGGGAGGAACGAGGAGGGTGGTACCGAGACGCGGGCTGGAAACAGCACGCATGATGATAATGACAAGGGCGGCAAAGGGGAGGATAGTATCGACGCACAGAGTGCCAACGCCAACGCCAACGCTGCTCAGAGTCATCCATGGTCCCCTTACAACCCCGCCCCCTCCCCTCCGAATATTCAACAGGTGCGAGATATCTCTTCTTTTCAAATTTACGAGGTGAAATTATCTGACGGTCTTCTTCTTCGCCTTGTGATCAGGCTTCTATGTCCACCCTCATACCCACTTTCAAAACTCTCCATCGAACCTCAACCTCACCCATCCCCGACTTCCCAGTCCCATACCCGCATGACGCCGTGGCCGCCGCGCTCACTGCGACTCAGGCCGCAACGGTGCACAACTTCAACTCCGGAAACACCACGACTATCAACTACACCGGCACTGTCGGTGCGGGCTCGCTGGGCGCAGATCATCACGGTTCTCCGTTGTTCTATAACTATAACCCGAATCCTGGTAACTCCTGGACTACGAACTACACCGAAGCCATTCGACGGACTGCCAGTACCACTACGGCGGGTCCCGTTATAGTCAGTGTTGATGGCACAGTCAACGGGGTGTCGATGCGGGGTGTTCCCAGCATCATGAAGGACGCGGAGAAATCGACGAAGGTGCAAAGTGCGATATCCGAGAAGTCGAAGCAGGGAGATTGGTCTTGTTTATGTTATTTCCCTCGCTCCGTTAGGACTGCGAGCTTCCTTGGCTGACCGAGAATTTGTGTTGGGTTTAGGTCATTCAATGAATGTGGCCGACATCGAGGTACAGCGAAATAATTCGCATTGGAAGGTGTTAAAATCGGAGACGGTTTTCACAGTCGTTCCTTTCTTTCTTGTTGCATTTCTATGCATTAGCTCAACGAACACCTTGAACAACTGGGTTGATATTTTTGAGTTCGCATACACTTTCCTTCATAATCACCACATTGTAGTCCAAATCATCACAATTGATATTCGTGTACACACTACGAGTACACGACGACTTAATAATCCTACCACCGAGTGAAGGCGCTATGACCTTGGGGATCTCAGCAGGAATGGGCTATCTCGAGTAAACAAACCAGAAGTTCGGGTGCTCAAAACATGGTTTTCTGGCTTCACGAATCCACAAGGGGTAGTTATTAATCGAGGAGTTGAGAAAACTCGAAGGAATGCCAGTAAAATGCACGCAAAGTGATGCAGCAGCGAGGTTGAACTGAGATAGAGGTCATCTGATTGACTTTCTTTGTGAGATAACGAAGGAAGGTTCGGGGATATGGAAATGAAAATGCTGGCTGTATGCGCTCACTTGAGAACGGTAGGTAGGACCGAGGCGATAACAAAATGTGCTGAGACTTGGGGTACGTCTCAGCATGAGAGAAGAGTGGGCGCTGGTCAGCATCGTGGCACGTTCGCTTCATCTTGTTTTTCATTCTCAGACTTGACGTTTGAATCAACATATGAGGGTTGTCCATGTAGGCTGGAGTTCGCGAGGTTATCAACGATATAAGACAGTGTCAAAACATAGACACGACCTACATGAAGTTGAAGGATCCAGCTTTGTGCTGGCAGGAGCGACCGCGATGACGAGCCAAGGTTCCTTTGTGAAATTTTTTGGAAGCTCGGATTCGAGTTACGTGCGATGAGGTGGGGGTACGAGCTTAGCGTGAGTGACAAAACGCCCAAAGTTTGAAGTCAATTGATGTCCTTCGGGATACTCGACCTCTCGAGTAGTCAAAAGATTTCTCTTTCGAATATAGATGAGACAGTATGACGGGGAAGGTAGAGGTTTCAGAACTACAAGGCGGAAAGCGGAGGCCCAACCAAGAAGATAGTATTGCAAAGACATGTCATTAACGACGAACCGAGTGACCAATTAACCAACAAGCCATACTCCGAGATATAGATAAATAGCCCGAGAACCCAACGTCACCTCCTTCCCGACATGCTACTTGGCCTCTGCGACAGCGGCCGAATCCGTTTGAGGACCAGTAGGTGCTAAGCCGTGATGAATCAAGTCGGAGACCAGTGAAACGAAAAAGACGCGAGACATACGGCCGAACATGGTAGCAACCTTGAATGGCGGCGCTCAGGACTTGCCGAGGAGGGGGTGGATAGCGACAGGCTTGACGTCAAAGACAATTTTGTGGCTCATGAGGCCTAGAATGGAGAGCGGCTGGGTGACGTGGAGGTAAATGTGCATGACGCCTATCATCTCGATGTGCATGCACAGAGCGCGGAGCTGAAGGAAGGGGAATTCGGGGTTATTGTGACGAAAGAAGGAGACGAGGAAAGGAACCCACGAGTTTCGGTGTTTCGAACAGGTCTAGTCACGCAAAGTGGTGGTCACCAACTTCCCTTCTTCCCTTGCTCTTCCCCGGCCTAGCAAGATTCGAGTACCGCACGAACGCCTGGGCCCGTTGGGGCAAGGTAAAGGCGTACAGACGGTACAGTTGGTGACGCAGGCTCCACTAGTGGCGAGTCAGCACAGATAGAGAACAAGAGCGAAGGGAAACGAACCATATTTGAGGACCTTCCGCGTGATCTGGAAATACTACTGAACACAGTCGACATAGAAGAAAAAGAGCGGTGTACAGTGAGGAGGTACGGTAGTACACCCCGAGCGTAATCGTCGAGTCATCAAAGGGCATTTTTTAGGGCCACTGTCGTTAAAGTTTCCGGTAAGGGGCATGCTTCAAACACAGCGAAGAAAGGATGCTCACATTACATGGCTCCGAGCGAGAGGACGAGGTTCATGGGCGGTACTGTGGCTCTGGGCAAAGGAGTGGCGGTGAAACGACAACGAGCGTACCGTCATTCGTGACGAAGTCACGCTCTTTCTTTCCCCGAACCATCAAGGTCGCGATCTTTCTCATATCCTTCGTTTCTCAACTGATAAATGCGCATATAGACTTTCACCGTTGGAGAACCCATGGAGGACGACATCCTCAGCGTTGATATCGTCCCTAGTAACAACGTAACTCTTCAGGTACGCCTGAACCATAGATTTTTTCGTAATTCGAATTTGACTTGTGTTGCTCATTAGCCGAGCCAAGGCGACAACGCTAGAAACGACTTCCATGTGGCAGAGGCTACGAAGAAATAAAAACTGACTACCGTTTGAGAAAATAACGAGGTATGTTGTTCTCGTCTTACATGTTATCCGTGAATTTTGCGTCATAATTCAGGAGGCAGACAGCATGGTAGCGATAAACACGAACCAGATGTCTGGGGAGCGGATGAAGCAGTAATGCAGAAAAGGACTTCCGACGAGGTGAAGCTTTAGTTGAAACGGAAAGCCGTGGATAGGGCAAAGGTCTTTCAACTTGTTCTTACATTCGCGTCGAGGATATTGATGTTATATTTCTTCAGACTGTGGACACTGTGATACAGTACTCGTACCTCCGTGATCAGATACAGGTCCTTCAGCATTTTATGGGCATGAAGGTTTGTCTTTTATGGGTACCGATGTTCTACGTCTTACAAATTACCGTTACCTTATAGAGGGCTTCTGACCCCGGTTATGCCCCAGCCTTGAGCGTACTATCGAAATCCAGGAGACGAGATTATACAAAGTGAGTCTTTTCGTTATTGAGAGGAAGACGAGGGTTCAACGGTTAGTGATAGCGGCATCGATCTCCGAAATACAGAAAACGAAGAGGACGCAGAACATTCGCAAGACATCGAGGCTGGGCTTGGCGAGGACGCGGCTCCATCGTGATTGATTCTTCTCCGAGTTGTACGTGGCATGATTTTCGTTGATATTTTCCATCATTCCTATAAGTCATTCACACCTAGTTGTCCCAGGCAAACTGCGCGACCACCAGCTGCAAGGCCTCAATTGGATGATCTCGGTCCACCACCACAGACTCAACGGCATCGCCGACGAAACGGTGTGTTTCTCCTTCCTCGCCTACCTCAAACATCACCACGATACCCCAGGCCCGCACCTCGTTATTGTTGACACGTCCACCATCCAGAACTGGGTCCGCGAGTTCGAGCAGTGGACGCTCGACATAAGAGTGGTCGTATTCACCACCACCACAAGTGAAGAGTGCACGGAATGCATCACGATGCGCCTCATCCCGCAGGACTTCGATGTCTGCGTGACATCGTATAAGGTCAGCTGGATCGAGCAGAATGCGCTGAAGCGGCTCTCGTTCGAATATCTCGTCACCGATGAGGTGGACCAGATTGGGATCTTGGACTCGCTACTTCGGCAGTTCAAGCACGTCTTCACCTCGCGGGGGAGGTTGCCGATCATGGATACGTCCGTTGCAGAATACTTCGAATGAGCTTTGGCGCTGTCGAACTTCGTTTTCGAGGAGCTAGTCCTCGATTCCTTCGATCTGGACTGTTATTTGCGTATACACCCAGTGGTGGACACTATGGTTAAAGAGGAGAAGGATGAGATCGCTGTCAAGGCGCTGCATAAACTTCTTCGCCCATTCTTTCTACGACGACGGGTGAAGGCAGATGTGGAGGAGAGTTTGTTACCGAGTTAGTCGTCTTATATATTCGAGTTTTCTATGTTTTCTTACTCCCATTTTCAATAGAGAGGGACATCAATAAATCGGTCTCGCAAAGATACAGCGAAGAGGGTAACGTTTGCTAGTGGCGAAGATTGTCAATGGTGCACATTCCCGCATCTCTTCAATTCTGACTAGTTCGTAACGCTTCATGCAGACTTACCTACAAAGAACGAAAGAAATACACATGCTCATAAAAGACATACAGCTGTGCAACGAGAATTGCCACCCGTACCTCTTCGACGGCGCCATCTGTACTCGACTTTTCTGTGCTTTGTGCCTTCGTCGTAGTCAATGCGCACTTCAGCAACTGGACCCTACACCACAGGTGGCCACAACATCAAAACTCGGGCCCGAGGCTCATCAATGCCTCAACTTCGACGACGACGGGTCTCTCCGGAGCAAGAGAATGGTTCCATCATGCTCATCTTCACGGGTTTTTCTTCGTTCAGGCAGATGGCGCGTGTTAATTTCTCATTCTTATTTCCCTTTCTTATTCTTTCTTTCCTCGTTCATCTCTCTCGATCTATCTCGATCTTGTTTTTGAATATGTGCGCATATTCTGACCGCTTCGTTTGTGTAGAACATCAACGATAGCACTGCTCACGAAGACTGTAGAGCTGCGATTGACGAGTAGATTTCGCCCGGCAACGAGAAGTTTCTCTTGTTCGTGCCGAGGGACAGTCGGGGGCAACTTAACCACTGCAGACATGGTGGAACTACGATCGAGACTGGTATGTTGTCTTTCTCTTTGCTTTCTACCTCCGAGTCTGCGATCGCTTTACCCGCGGGCCGCAGAACGTCGTCGTCACTATTATTACTTCCTTTTCTCTCCGCATAGTGGACGATTGATCTGACTTTTTTCATTTCACTCTAAGGACTGGCAAGTTATGGACCGAGAGTTTTGTACCGGACAGCAGCTTCGAGGAGAGGATGCTCGAGCAGGCGACGCACACGCTGGGCTAAAACAGCTCTCTATACTCAGTACAGTCGAACCAGACTAGCAGGCGAAAAGTGCGTGATTTTTTTCAGATATTGTTGCTGGCTAATATGAACGTCCAAAGCGTCGGTGAATTTGGACGAGGTGCACGACGCTGAGATGACCGTGAGGTGAGTGGATGTTTTTCTGCAATATCCCTGCGTTCAAGTTCACTTGTTACTGAAGCTTTGGCACCCGAAATAAATTATCGGCTGCGTGAGGACCTCATCCATGCCTTATACTTTTAAGCCACGTCAAATAACGGAGTAAGTGACTCGTCGTCCTTGTTTTGCAATAGGCACGGGCGTACCTGTAACTTGTCCACATATTTTCCGCAGTGAACCCCGGAATTCCAACCCTTAAATAGAATCGGCTTCCTACCTTGAGCGGTGTAGTGGTCCTGTTCAAGGATGCCCTCGGCTCCTTTCGGCGCTCGATTGTCTATGACGAAGCTGCGAGTTACCCCTAAGCTCGTCGTTAACCCCTAGATGAGGTCTCTTCGTGAGTAGTCATTTATCGAGGCACACTCCGCGCACAGGATCCGGTTTCCCTGATCTTCGCCGTTGTGCTGAGCCGCATAATGAGCATGCGAAGATTACAAACTTGTCACTTATCTCTTGCTGGCGACTTCGTTCTTCTCACTCCTCAGCAAACTCCTTCCTCCATGACCCGTCCTTGACTTCTTGATGAAAATGAAATGATACACGCCGCCACGCGTTATGGAACCATGAGTTAATTCCAGTGTATTTAACTACGCGACAACAGCTGGCGCGAGGGACAACAACCCACAATGCCCCGTCCTTCGGTCAAGACCGCCATCGCTGCTCTCCTTGCATTTGACCTATATTGCAAACTCGCGCAAGGTATTATTTTGGATAACGTTGACTCTCTTGGGGGGGACTACGATTATGTTATTGTCGGCGGTGAGTTCAGCGAACCCGTAATACTCCGCCAGCTTAACGTCTTGTCGAATAAGGTGGTACTGCGGGAAACGTCATAGCAAATCGGCTCACTGAGAACCACGCTGTGTCAGTCTTGTTGCTTGAAGCAGGTCCCAAGTAAGATTTCATCACCTCCTACTCGAGGACATTCATTTAATTCCTCTATGTCAGTAATGCCGGCGTTCTCGAGATCGAAATCCCATTGCTATGTACCCATACGACGCCACAGACACCCTGGGATTGGAATTATACGACGGTTCCTCAAGTTGGTTTGAATTCTGTATCTGTTACATATCCTCGAGGGCATGTGCTGGGCGGAACCAGCTCCGTCAGTATGAATCGTCTTTTTGTCATGTCGTTGCTTGCGGTTGATACTCTCTTTAGATTGCCTAGTTTATACCCGTGGCTCGAAAGCGGATTTTGATCGTTACGCTAAAGTTACTGGTGACGAAGGCTGGTCATGGCAAAATATGCTTCCGTATTTCAAGAAAAGTGAAAAATTCACTCAGCCCTCGGATCGTCACAATATAACGGGCGAATTCAATCCGACTGTTCATGGATACAACGGTTTCAATTCTGTCAGCTTACCGGGGGCGCCTACCGTGATCGATGGTCGCTTCAAATTAGCAATGGAACAACTACATGGCGAATTCGTTCCTAACCTCGACATGAATTCAGGGAGTCCCATCGGTTTCGGTAAATTTTTGCCTCTGCTAATCTAAGAGCCTCCTGACGGCTTAAATTAGGTTGGTCTCAATCGGTAATCGACGGTCCAACTGGGACACGTAGTAGTTCAGCTGCTGGTTACCTGTCAACGAGCATTCGCAATCGATCAAACCTCCATATTCTTCTCAACGCTCAGGTATCCCGCCTCCTCAAAACTGGGAACGAAAGGGGTCTCCCGGTTCTCCGTAAGACCGAGTTTCGCATTAATCGAGAAGGTTGGTGGCTGAGCAAAAAAGGTGGATCTATATGCTGACGCACTTTCAGGCCCATTGCGAACCGTGACTGCCAGTCGAGAAGTCATCCTATCTGCTGGGTCTATAAACACGCCGCAGATTCTACTCAACTCTGGTATCGGGAAGGGGAACTTTAAAATCCTTGGGAATTCCATCTCTCGTTGACTTGAGCGATGTCGGTGAGAACCTTTCAGACCATCCCATTGCCGTCCTCTCTTGGCTTGTAAACTCAAACGAGACATATGATTCGTTCAATCGCAACGCGACCTTTGTTGCCGCGGAGATAGCAGCCTGGAACGCCACAAGAGAAGGTGCCCTCGTCAATGGTATCGCTCAGCATATTGGGTTTGTACGCATGCCGGATCACAGTCCTATCTTCCGCTCGTCTCCAAACCCATCGTCTGGACCCAATTCACCACATTTTGAGATTTTTCTCTCGGTAAGTTTAGTCCTTGACCAGGAGTGAATTACATTTGAAATTGGTTTTTGCAATAGAATTTTTTGCTAGGAAGTCTACCACAAACGGGAAACTTCCTTAGTATTTCGGCTATTTTGTTAACTCCTGGACCATCAGCCGAGGTTCAGTTAGAATTAACTCGAGCAATTCCTTCGACATTCCAATCATCGATGCTGGCCTGCTGACTGACAAAACCGACGTTCCTTTACTTCGTGAGGCTGTCAAAAGCATCCTCCGACTGAGTTCGGCTCCAGCGTGGTCTGACTACATTATCGGCCCCGCGAGTCCGTCTCAGCTATTACATCGAGCGATGCCGAGATCGACGCATTTCTGAGGGCAAATGCTCGGTCAGCATATCACATTGTTGGAACCTCAAGGATGTCTCCGAAAGGGGCGAAAACTGGTGTAGTCGATCCAGATTTAAGGTTGAAAAAAGCTATTGGCGTTCGGATTGTGGATGCTTCGGTTTTGGTTCGTCGTAACTCCTATCTTATCTGTCACCACCGCTCAACCGTATGAACGTCATAGCCTTTTACCCCCGCAGGCCATACTCAAGCACCGACCTATGCTGTCGCTGAGCGAGCTGCCGACCTGATCAAGGCCGCTAGTGTCGTTTCGTCTTGATCGCTGAGGAAGAGATATTCACTCTCTTTGTCTATACGATCAACGCGCCGTGTAATTTTTTCTATTATAATTTTCGTTGCTGGGAATACCGTATTCGGTCGTAAGTTATAACATGATGATTGTAATTTTTTTCCTACGTCAAACAGTTGATCGCGACGTTTGCTCGATCGAGGCTTTGTCAAAGAGATATGATAGACCGACGAGGTAAATGCGATCTCTTCGCATTCCCGCCTCCATTCAACGATGATTCTTATTTCCATCCCGCCACCTCAGAGTATAGAGTGCCTTGGTTTCACAGTTAACCTGGGCCCACGTCTGTTAATGCCCGAAGTGTTCTACCGCAGATCTCGCGTGAGGTCTACCTTTTACTGCTCGCGAGAATTGATGGCCTTGTCCCGCCGTCCATTCGAAGCACTGGCACTGTGATTCCTGACTTTACGGGAGTCAATTTTTCCGAGGTTTACCCACTGACTTCAAAGTATGGGGTGTATTATCCAAACCGTACATAGACACCAAAGCGTCATAAAAAAATAGACAGCATTGACATATTTACGTCGTCAAGCGCCGTCTCGTCGGACGGACCGATTGAAGATCCTAAATATCCGAACGATCCACCTCCTGAACACTGTCCACGTTCGATTCGATTGGGCCTATTTGCTTGACATTCACAGAAAAGAGCACCGTCGGTGTGCAGTCCTTCACTTCTTAATGAGGTTATAGCAATCTTTATCACCCTCGAAAGTGGTCAGATCAGATGGCGCATGTAGACTTCTCACGATTGTTACGCGTCGATATCATCAATCTAGGCGCGATCGTACTTAAATCCTAGAGTACGCCCTGACATGCACCGTGGCGGCAAACCAGGAACATCCACACTCCCATGCAGGTACTTTGTTTGTCGTGCAGTAGATGTGAACGCATTATCCAAGGATAAAAGAATGAGTGGGAACCATACAAACTCCTTGGGTCTAGACTTTCTTCCTCATTAATGTAACATCATTTTCCGTCATGCCCAAATTAATTCAGGATTGTTACCCGACCGTGAACATTCTTCAGTCCCTTGTTCTGTGTAGCGACAGGTCATTTGGTCGCCTATTTATTCCTTTGTAATTTTTCATGACAAACCCTGAGAGCGTTAGTGAGCATTTATTTCAATTTAGTTTGACCAAGCAGCGCGAACTCTCTATTGGTGGTCACATCCAACATGGCCAACAAAACTGGATGATTTCTTGGTTCTGAAGGCGACCCGGTTCATCTATTCTCGTCTCTATGATTTTTGAACGAGCAGAATAAGAATCAAAAAATATAAATCAACACAAAATAGACCTCCTTGTTGAGCGCCTTGCCCATTTTATTTGCTTTACAAATGTGCTGTACATAGGTTTTTACCTTCATAAATCATTTAACACTCAAAAAATGACGAGCTCACATGAAATAATCACATCTTCCAGTCCTGCCGAGATTGCTATTCAGTTGAAGTTGCCGACGAACCCTCCGGAATGAACGGCCTACGGCATACTTAGTCCATCCGCCGTCTCCGTATATCATTTTTACTAATCGAAACTCTTTGTGTGGATGCGTACGTACTATTTCAGGATCGAAGTTGCTCTATTTTATTCGCGTACAGACGAACAAGTTAACTCCGGTTTAATTGTGGGCCCGCCGGAATGCCCGCTGCATTTTTCGCGATCCTTATCTGCAGCCTCGAAAATTGTAGGCAGGGAAAAGAGGCTTTGAAAACCACTATAAAGGGCTTCATGAAAGCCCGTCTTCCCAACAACTGAACTCACTGTATTTGAAACCAATCCCGATTGACATGGCCCTTCGAAGTATCTCAGTCATAGTTGCTTTAGTCCTGACCACCTCTCATGTCGCCAATGCCTCCCTCACCAAGCGAGTCACTTGTGCTACCGGACAGGTTACTGCTCATGCCGCCTGTTGCTGTAAATATTTTTTTAACTATGTCTATATTTGAATCTTCTGATTTAAAGCAACACAGCACTTTTCCCAGTCGTAGAAAAACTACAAACAGAGCTCTTCGACGGAGGAGAGTGTGGCGAAGAGGTCCGTATTAATTATGTGGATATTTCTTCTTCTCTGATCCTGTAGATAGGCGCATTCCGCCCTTCGTTTGGCCTTCCACGATGCGATCGGTTTCTCCGTTAATGGTTAGTCAAGCCTACTCATTTTGTTCTGTCTTTGAGCGAGCTGCTGACCTTACCTAAAGGTGGAAAGTATGTTTTTCACATAAATGTAACGGACAATTAATTCATTCATCCCAGGGGAGGAGGTGCCGATGGTTCCATCCTCGCCTTCAACTCCACTGAGATCTCATACCGTATGTATGCTGGGAGACAGTAGCGAATCCTTTCTAATTTCTCTTCTTTTAGATGCAAACGCAGGGTGAGTTACTACATCCCTGTCGCTTTCATATTTGTTTTACGGTGCTCAATGAAGAATCGACGACATTGTTGCGAGTCAATGGCCCGTCTTCAAAGAAACCAAGTTAAGCGCCGGTGATTTGTACGTTCCTTCAGCTATTTTGGTAGTGAAATTTTGCTTATGAAATTATTTATGACAGTGTTCATCTTGCGGCAGCTGTAGGCATCACAAATTGCGCTGGCGCACCAAGGCTTAACTTTTTCCTCGGTCGTGCCCCACCACGAGGCCCCGCACCTGATTTAACTGTTCCAGAGCCTACTGGTACGGCTCTACCAAATGAAGTCCTTCTCAAAGAGCTTACCAATTTAATTCTAAAAAATTCGAATAGACAGTGTCACTTCGATCTTGGCTCGATTTAACGACGCTGGATTCAGTCCTGCTGAGGTTGTTGCTCTCCTGGCGTCGCACACCATCGCTGCAGCGGTAAGTAAAATGTTTTCAGATATTCAACGTCATGCTAATCTTTGAGCTTTTTTTAGGATGAAGTTGACCCGGTAAGCAACGTGTGTCGCAAAACGAGATATTTTGGATGCTCACTGCCCTTTGAAGTCTAATCCTGGAACCCCGTTCGATTCGTAAGTGATAACCTACCAAAGTTTTATCATCACTCTTAAATTTGTGTACAGAACAGTCGAGACTTTGTGAGATATTACCCATTTTTCTTAACGGGATGCTTATTTATCACTGTTGTTGCAGCGACTCGCAAATCTTCCTCGAAGTTCTGTTGAAGGGGACGATGTTCCCGGGGTGAGTTCGCTTATTTACCTCAAGTCATCCAATTTATCTCGACGTTTTCTCAGAAACGAGAGTCATCCTGGTGAAGTCCGGTCGCCAATTGCGGGTGAAATGCGCCTGCAGAGCGATTTCGCTATCTCCCAAGGTTCGTGTTTTTTAAATACATCGTCAACATATATCATTAGATTCATCACCGGTTTAGATCACCGAACTGCTTGTCTGTGGCAAAATATGATTAGTGAGTGACAAGCAGGGGACGTTTTGCGTCGTTAGCTTCATCTGACTTCTGACTAGACAATCAGAACCTGATGGTCACCAACTTTAAGAACGCTATGACCAAATTGCAACTTCTAGGATATAACAAAGCACTCCTTACGGACTGCTCTGATGTAAGTGTCCTGGTTCTTGATTTAATCTTACGAGAATATTAATGCTACATCTGTCGTCGTTAGGTTATTCCCACATCAGCCCCTTTCGCTGGGCCAATCAAGTACCCAGCCACATTCTCGAAGAACGACGTTCAGGTTGCAGTATGTAAATTTCGCCTTCGAAGTAAACCTATACCTGACTAGGGTGTTGGTATAAAGTGTGTTCAATCTTCCTTCCCAAGCCTTGCTACCGTTACAGGACCCGCACCTACACTCTCTCCTGTGTAAGTGTTGTAAACCTGACAATCTGTTCGTCGAAGCTAATTCGTCCGATAGGCCCTCGTCTTAAATAGTATTCGACATTTAATATTGTTTCTATCTAATCTCGTCTTCCAAGTTACCAATTTTTATTACCTTCTCATCGAGTAGATTTTCCTTTGTTTAATTTCGTCAAGGACACCAATAGATGCTTGGCTGTTCGGCCCTTTAAATTTAAAATCATCAGAATGGGTGGAATTCCGATATATTCGCTACAAGAACTTGGCGGCTTAAAAGTCTTTTTTAAGCAACGTCCTTGATTGAATGAAGTGTCATGTTCATCGAAGTTCCATCCTGTAGATGTAATATAAAGTATATTTCTGCGATTTGCCCATATTTTTCACTCAGAAACATTTCCTGACTCCTAACTTGCTCCTAACTGTTAAATTAGTGTATTCTATTGAGCAAATATAAAGGTTGGCCAAGTCAGGAAGACGGTAGACGCCAGTAGCGACGCCAGATTCCAATATCCAACTATTTTTAGAACACCCAAATCGGGTCCACCGTCACAGAGGCGTGTCACCGAACCCTGAGCGAAATGTTCATTTTTATTTTTCCCTCTCATGTGGTTTGTTGACGAAGGCCGAGACAGTCGTGATCAAGAGTTAAAACTGCTGCTTAGGTAGCATGTTGTTTTTCGTGATGCACCGGGAGTGAATAGGAACTGTGGCTTTGCCCCGAGCTTTGGGGCCAGCGGGGTCGATGCGTTGGAGCACATACGTGCGTGAGTTTAGCATGTTGTTGATCCCAATTACCTGACGACCTTCTCTTCGGGTGTCAGAATGTCAGTGTAAGCCGTGCTATTCCTTACATGGACTGCGACGGCCATTCAATTCGTCGATTTGCAAATCCAATTTCGGCTCCCGCGTTCTTCAGGTGAATCAGGTCCCTATTCAACGAAAACTTTATAAAGGTCGCCTGGTTTTATCTCCTCCCGCAGAGGTGGCTACTTGTCGCCCATAGACGTTCTTTTTTGGCCATGTTCCCCAAGTTCGTCGCGCTCCTTTCCCTAGTGGCCGTCGTCCAAGGATTGTCACCCTACATCCTTCACGGAAAACGGTCTCAGCCTCCTTCTGGATGGTCACTGCTCCGCAGATTTGACGCGTCAGAGGTTCTCCCTCTTCAGTTCGGTCTCAGACAATCAAACCTCGACCAGCTCGACGCGTTCCTTCACGATGTTTCGCATCCGGACTCACCAAACTACGGTCAACATTGGACTCCAGCTCAGATTGCGGACAAGTTCGCGCCTTCCAGCGAGACTGTCGACATTGTCCACTCGTGGCTCGTCGGTGCGGGTATTGACGCGTCGAGGCTGCGCGTTTCTCCTTCCAGGGTCTGGATCCACCTGAACGCTACTGTGGAGGAGGCAGAACGACTTCT
This sequence comes from Galerina sulciceps, assembly GCA_023014345.1. Classification (NCBI taxonomy): domain Eukaryota; kingdom Fungi; phylum Basidiomycota; class Agaricomycetes; order Agaricales; family Galerinaceae; genus Galerina; species Galerina sulciceps. The sequence goes on from JAEDXJ010000038.1 coordinate 16,469, forward strand.
GCAGACGCAGTACAATATCTACCAACACGAAGGCGGAGCTAAGCACATTGGTAAGTTGCGACGTATCCTTCAGTCTTTTTTGAGCTGAGTCGTACGTTTCTTCAAGCATGCGAGGCATATCACCTTCCTGGACATGTATCTCCTCACGTCGAACTCGTCAGCCCCTCCATTCACTTCGACGCGATCCTCCAGAAACGCTCAGGTTCATCTGTGCCGGCTAGAAAAATCGGTATGCCAGGCGTCGGTATCACCCCCAAAACGACTGGAACTACCAAAGATATCTTCACCGACCTGAAGAACTGCGATAAAGCCACTACTCCGGTTTGCTTGAGAGCCTTGTACGGTCTTCTGTATCAACCTCTTGCGACGGACAAGAACTCTTACGGAATTGGTGCGCTGTTTTATCACCTTCCCTCTGCAATGTTCTGACAATGTTTCATTTTCAAGTCGAATATACCCCTCAGGCATACGTTCAGTCGGATCTTGATCTGTTTAACGGTCAATACTCGAAGGACCTTGTTGGGAAATCCCCGAAGCTCGTGTCCATTGCTGGAGGTTCGTTTCAATTTTGGTTCTCTCTCCCACTGAGCTTATGTCGCGAACATCCTTTAGGTGTCGTTCAGACCAGTCAACGTGGGTTCAATTTCAACGGCGAATCAAACCTCGACCTGCAATATGGCATGAACCTCGTCAACCTAGTCGGTTCTAAGCAGGAGGTTATTCTCTATCAAGTCGGAGACTTGACTCAAGGTCTGTTTCTGTATTTTTCGTCTTGCATACGTAGCTGACCCTCGTAGGTGCATCCTTCAACAACTTCCTCGATGCGCTCGACGGAGAGTATTGCTCGTTCGAGGGCGGAGACGATCCTTCGCAGGATGCAAGCTATCGTTAGTCTGTCGTCGTGCTGGAGAAATATGGTGCTGACCCAAACTCAAGCTGGCAATTGTGGAACTGTCAAACCCGCCAACGTCATTTCCACCTCGTATGGGTACAACGAAGCCGACCTCTCGCCTTTCTACGCCTCCCGACAATGTGCTGAGTGAGTCCTTTCGTCGTCTCGCTCGCAATTCGGCTCTGACATGCGATCAGGTATGGGAAGCTCGGGCTGATGGGTGTCACTGTAGTCTATTCGTCGGGTGATAATGGTGTCGCCGGTAAGCTAGACCGTCAATTATTTACCCTTTCGCACTAACCTAATGTCAACAGGGAACGGAAACACTTGCTTGAATCCTGATGGTGTGTGCAGTTTTTTCAGAACTTCGTGTCATTGTGTACTAAAACCTATTTCGTCTTTTAGGTAGTCAAACAACTAACGGTCAAAGGTTTAACCCAAGTACGTCTCCTCTCTCTTTGACCTCTATCATCCTAAATGTTTTATCAGCATTCCCATCCGGCTGCCCTTACGTCACCTCTGTCGGTGCCACGCAGGTCAATCCCGGCGCCAAGGTCACTGACCCCGAAAGCGCATGCCAGCAGGTCATCTTCAGCGGAGGAGGTTTCAGCAACTACTTCTCGCTGCCACAGTACCAGAAGAACGCCGTTCAGGGATACCTCAAGAACCACAAGCCCAGTTACTCGTCGTCTATCTGGAACTCAACTGGTATCGTTAGTGTTACTATGTTTCGTGCTTCACTTCCAGCTCCTTACCGCTTTTCAATGTAGAGCCGTGGGTTCCCTGATATCTCTGCGAATGGGTGACTACTTTGTCTTCTATTTCCGCGAATGTATTGACTGACTGTTTTTCTTTTAGTGCCAACTACGTCGTGGCAGTAAGTTTCCGCCCTTGACCCATCTCTTCACCAAGCTAATCAGCCATAAACAAGGTCGGCGGGCAGTTCAACTTGGTATACGGAACCTCCGCCTCCGCCCCCGTTGTTGGCGCCATCCTCACCATGATCAACGACGCACGTATCAAGCTGCACAAGAAGCCCATCGGGTTCATCAACCCAGTTGTAAGTCGCCTCATCTACTTGTCCTTTCCCATATCGTACTAACGTGCTTTGATTCAGATCTACTCTGACCTTTTCCGTGGTGCTTTCAACGATATCACTTCCGGAGGAAACCCGGGATGTGGGACGCCAGGATACACGGCCGTTTCTGGCTGGGATCCTGTGACTGGCCTCGGTACTCCCAACTTCCCCCAGCTTCTCGCCCGTTGGGTGTTGTTGCCTTGAACACAAAATGCGGTGATTGAGTCTGGGCTGAACAATGACGATTATTTCTAAATAGGTTACATATACCCGTAATGGAGTCCCCACTATCGACGAACCGTGAAGCTTTCATTCTTTTGTTTTTAATACCTTCTTTTTACAGTACACTTTCTTTACACGGCCCTTCGCTGTCTAACGATGAGTCACTTTTGCTCCAGGGTGTGATGTCTTGACTGAATCCTTCAGCTTCGATATGATGCACAAAATATCTCCGGAACCCTTTATGTATCGTAGTTCGAACATGATATTGAAAGAAAATCAGGCGCGAGCGTAAAAATTAATAGCTTACAATCTCATCTTATTCACGATCTTCAAATTATGTACGCGAGTAGTTGCTCGAGTGTACTATCTTAACCGTCTCAATCCAAGAATCAGAATTGAAATTTCAGAGAACGGTCTCAAAATTCGACCGACTCTCATAGTCTAAAATTGAAGCCGGCGATACACTCCTTGAATGGGTGAAAGGAATGTAAAAAAAGAAACATCATCGCGTTCGGTCCTGCGAACCACACTGACAACAGTACTACCTTCTGGAGCAGTGCCGTGCCCAGTATTTTGGTCTTGATCATTAGCGAGCTAACGGACAATATGTCCTCTGAATGAATTCTGAGTTTCGCGGTGGTATCCTTTTTCCGAGCTTCTGCTATTCCTTGGAAGACTCGGAACTGATACCAAAGAAACTCGAAGGAAAAACGCAGTTGAGAGAGATTTGTCGTGTGGATACTGTAACGTCATTCGCTTCTTTGTCTCCAGAGAGAATATGGGGTACGGTGGCGAAGGGTAGGGAGCCGGAGTAGTCACTGCCATCGGAAGAGCAGTGGATCAGCTTCCGTCGGGGAACTGAAAGAGTCATCCGTCGTTATTATAAAGACTTTGGCATAGTCCACTTGACTCAAAAGACTAAGAGAGACGATTATGTGCCATTGCGAACACTGCTTGAGCGGTGGTATAAACAACCGAGTAGCCCAGTAGAATGTACAACGGGAGGCGCCCAACAAGACTCAGTAAATCAGCTCAGGACAAAAACAGGCAAAAAATGACGGTTCCTGTGGAAGCTGTGATCCGCCACTGCACCCGCATGGCGGTGCGCGCCCAAATGCCAGCCCATGCCCAACAAATTCACCCAAGGCGGTGCGAATCCCCGCTTCACACGCGCTCTAGGCGGGTGGCGATGCGGTGCTGAGCCTGGCTTACGTAACTATCGCATGAGAGAAGTTGAATCTCCGCTTGAAATGAGTCGTATGATACGTTCGTTGACGAGGCTGTTTTGCTCACTCCCCCCCCGTCGCCCTTAAAGGTCGCCCACCCGCCACTTTGCTCTCCAGCCCCACCTACACCCCAGCTACAGCAACGCACGCATAGAACCATGTCTGAGATCAGAAGGAAGCTCGTCATCGTCGGTGATGGTGCTTGTGGAAAGGTAATTGTCGTCGTTGGCGCAGTCGGGTCTTAGGGTCATTGAAGGAAGTGCTGATTGCGGCTCTGTTGTGTATTGCAGACCTGCCTGTTGATCGTGTTCTCCAAAGGGACGTTCCCAGAGGTGCGTACTGTCAGCCTCCTGTGCTCTCTGCGGCGCTCGCTGTGGCTGCGTGGGGCCTGCCTGCATGCGGGTTGTGGCTACCCTGCCGTAAAAAAACAACCACCACCCCCGCAGCCCAGCCCAGCCAGGAGACAGCACACTCATGACCCATCTCTGACGCACCGCCCGTCTCGCAGGTCTACGTGCCCACAGTGTTCGAGAACTACGTCGCCGACGTCGAGGTCGACGGCAAACACGTGGAGCTCGCTCTATGGGATACCGCCGGGCAGGAGGACTACGACCGCCTCCGGCCCCTCAGCTACCCCGACTCGCACGTCATCCTCATCTGCTTCGCCGTCGACTCGCCGGATTCGCTGGATAACGTCCAGGAGAAGGTTCGTTGCTCTTTCGTGACTCGTCCTTGCTCCGGCTCCGTCGCTGTGGCCTATGGCTTGCGGGTGCCGTGCGGGGCGGGTTTTTTGTGGTTGTTCACGGGTGCTGATGCGTTTTTGGTTGTAGTGGATCTCTGAAGTGATGCATTTCTGCGCTGGCCTCCCCATCATCCTCGTTGGCTGCAAGAAGGATCTCAGACGTGACCCCCGAGTAATCGATGAGCTGAGAAAGACGAGCCAGCGACCTGTGACTCCCGAAGAGGTATGTCTCGCCCTCCTACTCTCCTTTTCTTTTGCTTTCCTTTGTTCCCATTCTTTTTTTCGCCTGTTTTCGGGGTTTTTGCTCCGTGTTTTTTTGCCGTCAGACCCTGCTCTTCCGCGCATGATTCTCTTCGTGCTTCTATCATTCGTTCTTTTTTCGACCTTCCCGCATCGTGGGTCGTGCATGGTTGTGGCTCACTGGGTTCTTTTGATCCTTTGTCACCTCCGTGTTTCTATCACCCAGCGGCGTACCTCTTAGGGTCGCTGCTGCCGGTTCTTATCTGTCCATCATGGTTATCATGCGAGGCAGATGATTGTATGCGTTTTTCCTTTTGTTTTTTTCTCGGCTCTTTGTCATTATCGTTTCGTCACAGCGAGTGCCCTGAGCTTGGTGTTGAGGTAGACGTCAGAGTGATGCTATCATTTTCGCGTCGTGCATGTCGCATCTTTCCTTTTCTGGTACTGCCAGCCTATGTCTCAGTGTCATGACGTCGTCGTCGCGCTGGAGACGATGTTGTCGCTTTTTTGGTTATGGTCCTTCCTTTTACGGCTGAGGAAGAAGTAGCTTTCTTTTCGTGTTCTGTCATTCTTTCACTTCTATTTATTCTTCCAGAAGAGGACATCCCGCCTTCGTCTGTCTATCTTACTTCACGTCCTGTCCTTTGTCATCATCTTTTGCTTTCCCTATTTGTCGCCCCTGAATTCCCCTGCCTTGTGGACTGCATTCGCCAGCGCCTTAGTCTGCTCCACCCCCTCATCATTCCTTCGTCCCCCTCGATTCGACTCTTTATACTCTTACATGTCAGCATGCAATTTCTTAACCAACAACACCTTGTCACCTTTCTATCCCTCTCCTTACCCTCAACTTTTCTTTTTTCTACTTCCCTCTTCTTCACCTCTCTCGTTCTGGAACACGTAACTGACCACCCCTTTCTTCACAGGGCATGGCAGTCGCCCAGAAGATCGGCGCAAAGCACTATCTCGAATGCTCCGCCAAGTCAGGCGAGGGTGTGCGCGAGGTCTTCCAGTACGCCACCCGCGCAGCTCTCCTCAGCAGAAGCAAGAGCAAGAAGTCGCACCACTGCATCGTCTTGTAGAATGTCGAGCCGAACGGGCGAAGGCTTTACCCGCCTACTGCGTGTATACCTTCTTCCCCTTCCTTCTTGTCGAAATCTCCCAATATCAGTCTCCGTTTCCTCGTTCGTCGTCTATACATCTCCCAACAACCGTCTTTGTCCGTCCTCTCCACGTCATCTTATTAGTTGGTTAGTACTCGGTACTTTACATACCACGCCCATACCTCTCCCTCTTTCCTCTTTACTTCTTCCTTAGTTTCTCTTTCCGCGTCTTATCTTTCTTGTTTCTTGTTAGGTACTCGTACTCGACTTGCCTAGCTGCCCCTCTACACCTACCTACTGCCGAGTTACGCCCTCTGACGATCTATGAATTTCATATTTCCTTCCCAGTCTTTGCGTGTGATTCGCGGTCGGAGCCTTCTCGAACGGCTGGGCGGTGTATTCGAACTCTAAACTTTTTTTGCTATCGACCGCCGCGTGTGTGCTTCAAATCAAGCTCTAGCCCTTGGACGTGAATTGTAGTCATTGTTGAGGTCATGTCGACGTCGGTGGCTCGTTTCCTCCAGTGATGGGGTGATGGAGGGGTGATTTGTTCTGCCCGACGAGATAAGATTAGATTAAATGAGGTGATCGGGGTTTGTCAGCTGATCGGGTTGACCATTATGGAAGAGGATCTGTTTCTTACCGCCACCATGCCACCACCGCCCTAGCCCTTTCGACTCGAGGTTAAATCTGTATGCCGTGTCTGTAGCGTGCTCTTTACGCACCCCTTCGAGATCTGATCCTTCTTCGACTTGGTTAGCCCTTGATCTGTCTATGACACACATCGTCCGACGCCTTTGGAATCCGACCGGTGTTGCTTACTCTTTCTTGCTGGTGCTGTCGATGCCAATGTGGTCTGCGTTCTCGTTCGATCTGTTCCTCTCTACAGCGATACCTTCAAAGCTTCATTGGTCTGGTCGACGAAATACTCAGTTCGGGATTCGGTCTTTCCACTTGGAGCTGGAAAGAAGTTCCAGAATAAACCGTAGGTCGAGCTGGAGTTCTTCTTCAGGTATATGTATCTGAATTCTGTGCACTGCCTCTCCGTATTCCTTCGGCAAGTCTTGGAGGTATTGGGCAGTCTGCTATGAGTTCGAAGGAAAGGTCTTTCCATGTGGGTCCAAATTTGTGGCACTTATCCTACCGTCTGGCCACCTTTCAGTCGTCGACGGCGACGAGCGTGCCAATGCGGGCGGATGTTGTAACTTGCTTGCAAGTCTTGCATTCATGGATGTCTTCATGGGGTTGGTTACCACCGCATATGGCGCCCTCGAGCGTGGCTCCTTGATAATCTGGTTCCTACGAAAGACCAGCCATCGACCGTCCACCACGAAAAGGTGTGTCTTCCTCTTTCATGTGTCCTGTATGCTCTAATTGTTCGTGTTCGTCCGACCGCATGACGGTGTTGTGCTTCGAAAATTCTGTTTCGTGGTACTGGTATTTTATATTCTTCGCTTTTGGGACGATACAAATCCTACTTCTTGCCTTTGCGTTCATTATCTTCCTCTTTTTGTGCCGTTTGGCTGACCACGTTGCACTTTTTCTGCTTATGGATTTCGCTCTTCGGTGTTGAAGGATGGACTGAAGTCTGTTCTATTTTTATTTGGACCTATCTAGTTATCGCGATCTTTTCTCACTGAGCCGAAGAACGTGTTGCTAACTAGCTTCTTATTTATTCTTCCAGCCACAAACAGTATCAGAGGCGCTGTCTCATGTAAAATTTGACCCTTTTCCAGCGTCAGACAAGACATTTCTGACCTGCTGCTTCATGGATCTCTACTTCGTCTTTCCTGGTTAGCAAGTTTTTGTCGTGTACCGTCCTGTATACTTATTTTCCTTGTGCCTACTAGGAACGTGGGTTCGATGATTTTAATGAACAAACGAAAGTTGCAGTCTCTTGGCATCTCTTTTCTTCCTTCTGCTTGCGATTTTCAGCCTTGGTCCAGGCAGTGTAGCGCTTGGCTGCACGATACAACCGAATCCCGGCTTTTATTGTTGCGTTTCCCTTTCCGTTTGTCCTTGCCGCTCGCACGTCGTAACACTTACTTTCCCCTTTTCTCAGGCGAGTTTTGTATCCGACTGCTCTATGACCTCTTGATTGGTATTGTTGATGAACTAACGAATCGAGACGCGGAGAGAGCTCTCGATACAGGCTTTGGAATCCGTATGGGAACTACTCTTTGATATCCTTGAGCAGCGGCAGGACAGGTCAATTTCGAGATATACGGGATGTGAGTCCACGAGTCCCGTGTTAATCCTTTATGTTCCAGTACGGAGTTTTCCCCTTAGACAGAAGCCCAGATATCATGCTCCCGAATTCACGCGTTTTCCCGCCTCGCAAGGAGCTTGGACGGAAAGGTTGTCCATTGTGACAGTGCGACGTCAAAGGATCTGCGATACAAACCTAAACCTTCGCCGCTTCAATGGGTCGGAGTGGGACGCTTCTACGATTAAGCGACGAACGGATGAGCAAGTCTTTGTCTTCGAGCCAATGCGACAATAATGCATAGTAAATTTCCCAAAATTATCCCGCTGTTATCTGGCGTTCCGCAAGGTATTGGCGTTGAATCCGTGCGACCGGAAGAAGAAATCATCAGCGATGCGATGTACTGCAGTCTCACGGGGTCAAGTGCGGATAACGCTTGACGAGATACCGTACGTGGATGTCCCATTCCTCCAATATCGGTTAGGTCCTAGTCAGTGACCACTAAACGGCAGCTGTGATTCTTTTATCAGAGAGAAGGTGGTAAAGACGAAATAGCAGCGTCTATTACAAGTGAGGGTCCAGGAACTTTCTCCTTTTGGACAGAGTTATTATAGGCGCCGCAGGAGCCAGCTATTTCAACCACCTTCTGTCAATGTCTCTGATCGAAAGCGACCCTCAGCCCAGATTTTTCCCCATTCTTGCGATGTTCACGAAGGAACACGATTGTAGGCCTGCGGCGCTGTCATACCTAAAGAAGAAATTTGCGGCATATCTGTCTAAGCTCCGCCAAAGCAAGACCAGCTCTAACGGAAGTTCCAAAGTTCAATTACCTGCAAAGTCAATCCTGAATACCTATAAAATGGATACGATTCTGGGTTCATCTTATTGTTCATCAGATTCTCGTACTCGTTCTTTACCTATGGTTTATCTCAATCTCTCAAACATCACCGTAGCCATTGCTGCCGCTGGCAATGTATTCAACCTCGTTGATTTTCAAGGAAACTGTGTCGATGCTCCAGGTGGTCAAACCCATGACTTAACTGGTGTTGAAACCTATACCTGCACTCCAGGAGCCGTAAACCAGCAGGCAAGTCATTATATTTTCACTTCCTGTGGTTGTTTCATTGATAAAGTTCGGTGCAAATAAATAGTGGTCGCTCTCAATAGGGCAAACCCAAATAACTCTTGCGAATACTCCAACCGCCGTCCTTTCCATACCTTTGGTTGGAACTGCCGTTCCAAATCCACCCCATGGTTTGATTTATCAGCAAGCAGCGTTACAAACCAATTCCATTATGACCTGGAAAATAATGAACAGCACCCAATTCACCGGTAAATACAAGTGCGTGCGATCTACTATTTTTTCTGCCTATTGATTTTTAACGTGACTTTGAATGGAAATTGTAGCATCGTCTCTGGGGTATCGGTCGCTACAGAGCCGTTAGCTGCCCTAACCTCTTGGGCTAAACGGCCGGGCACTTCAGGAACTGGGGATGCCCCTTCCGCTCCGGTAAGTGTGATGAAGAAAAAATTGCATGCGATAGCGGTCAATAACGTCCTTCATAGCTCACTCTCACTGCGTGGAACCAGAACGACGTTCAGCAGGCATTCACCCTGGTGCCGACGTCTTAGTTATATAGTTACATTATTCAAAGTTCATCAGAGCCTGCTGGTAATCGCAGAAGGATTTCCTGTCGGTACCAGATGAACCTGAATTAAAACGTTTTTATTACCCTCAATTCGCTCTAAGGGCATCAAGCTGTTAAGAATTTGGAGTTGGAAATATGATACGACGTCCGTCGTTCGTGTCCTCATGACGATCGGCTTAGCTAATCGAATCACCTTTCTTCTTGCTATCATGTCGCCTACACTGACGGTCTTTGAGTCTTCCAGCAAGCTTAATTCTGTTATCGACAAGATCAGACGAAAGACGTCTTTTAGTCATATATTCATTGAAGTCGTCTAGCCACGGGTCACCGTCAAGATATTGGCCGCATTTTACCTTCAGACTTTCCCCGGGCCTGGCAGAAAACCTAGGTGCTGTCTGGCATTTGAACTTGGTGTAGTTTTTCTGGGATCCTGCGTACAACACTTCTGACGAACCTCATTCACAAGCGTACAAACTCTCATCTAATGCCAGGCGGGGCTCAAAAAGCCACACGGCGTCTTGAAAGTAGTCTGTCCGATAACCTACCACTAGGTCCATCGGCACCGGACAACTATGACTGCCCCACAGTTATGAAGCCGCAACGTCAACCTTTATCTCGAGGAACAACGCCTATCTGTACAACTCAACCGACGGTGAGGTGGGCTTGGAGAGTATGTTTTCAGTGACTTATGGGAAACCAATGTGAAAAACGGTGATCCACGGCTGAGGGGCGTCTCTTCTCTCGCCGCAAATGAGGTTTGATATGAAACTATGCAACGGTTGAGCCTCTTCAGATCTTTGCTATGACCGGATCTACCAGCTGCGCGTAGACCAACATTGTTGGGATGTCACTTGTGAAGTCGACTTTTTGAGAGTTTCTATGTCTGAATCTCCAGTTTACTTTTGATGACTGATGGGTTTCCTTTGGCCGTCTCGTCTCCCAGAAACTACAAGACTTATGGGGCGAGGCAACTGAACCTTACCAACAACACGCGTGTGCGGCCGTCTTCACGCGCCGTTGCACATGCTCTTCGCCACTCGATCTCTCCAACAGCCACAATCCAGTACCGCTGGCAACAGTCAGTTGGGCGCTACGCGGTCTGTTCTTGTTCTATATTCGACTCGCTACCTCGTTCAAGAAATCCACAGACGTCATGGTGATAACACAGGTTGCGCGCTGCAGGTTACTAATGATCTCAACTAACAGAAACTACCCGGGATATTTTTGTTCCTCCTGTTGCGTTTTCTTGCTGCGTGTTTCGTCGTTCTGCTCTCTCCGGTTCCTGTTACTCTTTCTCTCATTACCGATGTCGAAGGCTCTTCAAGGGTCATGTTCTCTCTCTGAGGTCCTCCAGCATCGTGCTGCACTGTGGATCTTCTCTTTATACTGTACACGTCCTTTCTGGCTGGATATTCGATTGATGTCTATCTGTTTTTTATTTCTATTCTCTGGCACAGGATGTCTCGAATGCTGGTCGGTCTATATCGGCTGCCATACGTTCCTATTCAATGACTTATATAGGCATCCTTTGCCTGTTCCTATTGTATTTTTATGTGCTCAGCGGTTCTCGTTTCGCCGATTGCTCATTTGGTTTGATTTTTTTCTGTCTCGATCTTTGTTTTCAGTCAACAAAGCAGTCTTACAAAGGTTGTTTTGCGATCGTCGGACACTGGAGGCGATCCCGCTTTAGCTGTTAAAGCACTGCTCGACATAACAGCTAAAATTACCTCTCGAGTTTTTCGAGACCTCGGGTTCTTCGGGCTTTCGGGTATCACTGGTCAACGGGAATCTTGTCAAGATCACTCCTTCAAAAGTCGTCGTCGTGAAGAGCCAAGACGTTGCATCACGAGCCTATTGATCGCCCACATCTTGGGCTTTTGCTATCACATTGGTTCAGTGAATTCATAAACTGATGTTGCGGTGGCGTATTCGATGTCGAAGTTCCAATGGTTTCATGGACTCATGGGTCGACAGCAGGACCAAGAACCGGCGTGGCTACCTACGAAGAATGTACTCCAGGTTGGGCGAGGCGATGCTGTCGCGCTCAATGCGAACGATTGTCATGACAGAACTTTCTTTCATTTTGAATGATGACGCCCACATGTAGTACGATATGGTGGAGCGAATGGTATTTTTAGATCGAGATCTTGCCTTCAGTCTGCCTTGAATTTCAAGAAACAAATCGAGCGCGGAGAATGTGAGAGAATACCAGAGTATACCCGTAGTTATCCTTGACTGAAGATTGTGGCAAATTATGGAAATGAATTGAGGAACTGCTCAGGTAGGGAGAACTATGCTCCGAAGAGCGCTACACCAACGCTTCAAGACTTCTAATGATTGACGAAGCTTCTTCCCTTTCTTCCTTGAGTGGGACTTCCTTGCTGAGCCGGGCTTACGTCGATACCATGATCGACTCGGATGCTTGAGGGAACGTCCCGAGTTTCCGGTAGAATTTTCATGGTTTGTGAAGTGTGCTGTGAGTATTGGGCGATAGGATATGCGACTTCGAGAGCTGGTACCAGGGGCTCTCCCATCGTGGAGCCCGTCACTGCCTTCTCGGTGCGGCAATTCGTGTTCTGAATGTTTCAAATCCAATAGAAATGTTGAAAAATAGGTGGTGGATTCACCAGTCTGTGCAGTGTGGGTACGCACTTGCGTGGATTGGGTGTGACGACGGGGCTTGTACCAAGACTGGTCCTAGAGAAAGCAAAGAACGATTCTGCGACCGAGTTACGTGAAACGAGGCTAGAAAGGTAAACATGAACGCACTAGAAAGCTTTGGTGCTGGTCCATTTGACCATAGGAACACTGATTTCGGCCCTGATGAGGTCGGGCGCAAGGGCTGGACCTTTCTTGCACCGCAACCAAAGATCCGAGTTGAGGTGTCATGAAGATCCTGTCTTTAGTGACATTCTTAGAGGAGAACGTGTAGTTCTTTCGAAGAAAACGATATTGTGACGACCTAAATTGTTTCCTCCAGAAACACTCCAAAGTAAAGATAGACGCCAGAGGAAGGCACGCTTCTGCTTTTGGCTCCAAGGGTCCAAGAGGCTATTCACCGTCCTATTTTGGCGACCTGAGCAAGGGTGCAGAGAACGCTCGTTATCGGCAATTCTGCAAAATTAAAGTTCTTACCAGACTCACTCGAGCTCCTTTTTTCGACCATCCTAGGTAGAAGTCGAGGCTAACTGAATTGGGAGAAAAGAGTCGGAACCAAGTCGTAACCCTCGTGAGTCGTGAGAAGTTGACTTCTTGACGGCTTTGTCATTCATCACCTGAGTGCGGTCAGGGTAGCTGTTCACAACGGTTGATTCACTCGATGACTCGGTAAATGCACAGGTGCGGTTGATCTGCTCTTTCCCCTACAAACTGAAAAGGTTGAAAGGAGTAGTCTTAAGCTTTAGGTTTTTCTGTCTAGGCTAACAAACTTACATTGGACGGATTTACTAGGCTATGGACGACAGTTCTTTTCCGCAGCTCCCGCCTGACCTACTCCTTGAAATATTTTCGCTATCCGCTTTTATCGTTCGAGACAGGCAAACCCAGGTTGTTATCTATGATGGCTCCGTTACTTTGAGAGCTATTTCACAGGTCTGCAGCCTTTGGCGCAGTCTAGTGATTTCAGATACGTCAATATGGGCACAGGTTGTGGAATTCGCTGGCGACCAGAAGATTTGGAGGGAGGAGGTATTACGCCGCGCTGGAACAAGGGCCGTGTCTGCGACAATTGTTTGGCCATTTCTAGAAGCCTCTCCCTACCCTCCTGTTACATTACCTTATAAAGAAATCGCGTTCCACATCGACCTGCACCCCTCAGCAAATATTGCGCAGATGGCACACAGGATATCAAGGATTAATTCCTTCATCGATGACATCTCGACGACCTTGGTCTCCATTTCTATCCACTTTCCACAGGATATTCCATTAGACATTAACCCGTCCCGATTCAATGCCAATTCTGATCTTATTGCGCAACTACCTCGTCTCCGCCATTTGCAACTTACGGGCTGTTTGTTCAAATTTCGGGCGCCATTATTCCAGCAACTAAACACTCTTGACATAGAGATCATCCCTCCGCGTTCGTGGAACCCGGCCTTTTTCGTGGAAGCTCTACAAGGCATGCCGGCTCTGAGTTCCCTTAGGCTACACGACACGGCATCAGTTGTCAATGGTCGAGTTGGCGATGCCTACTCCTTCATCATCCGTCGCTCTCGAGTGGTGGTGGACCTTCCGCAGTTGTCGACCCTCTTTCTCAGTGGAAGTCTGGACGTTATAACGCACTTCCTAGAAGTTATCAATAAACCACCTACCTGCTCCGTTAGCATTCTATCTTCCCCGCTCAGCAGTACCAGAATGCTGCCCGAAGTCAACCAGATAATCCGCGATACCATGAGACAATGGACGTCCCAGTACCACGTCGGCTGGTCCATATCTACACCAAACTCCGAAATGACAACATTATCCAGTCTTCACCACAAAACGAATATTCAGTTGGGTTCATTTACGCTGACGATGAAGGACGCTCACGCCGCCACATTCCTACCCCTCATTGGCCCCACCGCACAAGTACTTCGATTGGAATCGGATCCTCGCATACTCATGGCTCCGACGGACTTATTTTCTGAATTCTCGTCTACAACTACTTTGGTTTATCCCAACGTGTTGGTTATCAAATTTCTATTGGACCGTATGACTGACAATCGGCCCATGCGTCTTATCCCTCGATTGAGTCAAATCATCGTCAACGACCGTGCTCTATTCGACACTGATCTCACCGCCAATCTCGAAGAATTCCTCGGAATGCGGAGGCTGGCGGGACTTACAACCATTCAAATTGGGTTCCTTGGAAACTTTCAAAGTGATTATGCCTCTGGATTAGATTTAGTACCGTCGCCTGCGCTAGTGTCCACGTAGGCGCAGGACGAGTCTTCAGAAGCGAATTAACTTCCGTTGTTGCACGACGGACATTTATGACTTTTTCGGACGGCATCTCTACTTCTGATAAAGCAATACTAAAAAACTAGCCACATTGTAGACTGATTCACTAGCTGGTATTCCTACGAGAGCGGGCTCCTCTGGCAGGTCGCACCCTGGCCAATGAGTTGAACAAAATCCGCCGCATTCACGAGGGTAAGGGCGACTGAGACAGGAACAGGAACAGGCGGGACGGCTCCGCCAGTACAATCCGGATTTCTAACGATTAACCAGGGCACGTCAATGAGAAAAGTCGATTGGAAACTTCCATATGCACTTACGGGTTGTTGAAGCATGTAGCACTCTTGCAAAACACGGCCATCTGTGCCAATACGTTGCCCGGAAGTTGGTATGGATAGCATTGATTGAAGTTGTAGGTTACATAGGATCCGTTCGCGTATAAGACTCCTACGTACTGAAGGGCATAGCGATTCTTTAGCACAGAGTTACCTAAGGGAAAAATATACTAACCGTGTCGTCCCCGCCGTTGTTACAGAGCTTGAACAACTTAAAGTATTCTGGCACAAGGTCGAGTGGGACGTTTAGAGGCGGGAGGGGAATTGGTACTGCTGAAAAAGCGCAGAGAGCGTTGGCAACGAGAAGGGTCAGAGCGGAAAGAAGCTTCATGATATCACTCGAAACTGCGTGCAGCTGGAGACTAGAGATTCGAGGTACCCGGTACCCCGCCCTTATATATGTTTCGGACAACCACAGACTTTCGATTTCCGACGGAGAAACTCTTCTTCGGGTCAAGTACGTATTGTTTTCAAATCATTCTATCTGTTATATATTGACAGGGAAAGACAGGGTTGAAGTCTCATTTGCAATGGAATCCATTGCGAGAGCCAGGTCAAGCGACAATGTTGCCTCTTCGTCCTGCAGTTTACTAGAGAGAGATGATATTTTTCTGCGTGGACAAGGGCTAGTTCTTGATTCGGAACAAGTAAAGACCCTAGATACATTTTGTCCACCTTGACTCTCTGGATTTCAAACTCATCTTCGGATGCACATATGAACATCGGCTTCGTCATGAATTCCATACGTATTGGAAGCGAAAAAGGGCCATTGAGGGGCTTACCGTCACTCAGTTATCGACTCTTTTCAGTGTCCGAGCCAGTGAGGGCTCAGGACGGTAGGCTCTTCTTAAGTTCTTCCTTCGAGGTTGTTCGTAGGACTAGATTACATAAGGCGACCTCCCTTTCAAATCCTGGTTGCCGAAGTATATTTCATACGTATCTATCATTCCTCTTCTTTATAAGTCTTGATAGCTGTGCTCCCTGTTCGAACTGTAGGTCCAAGATCCCTAATTTGATCAATGATGCATTATTGCAATTTTCAAAAATGATGACACTTTGAAATAAAAAAGTTTCAAACTGGTGGGCGGTCCGAATCATCCAAAGTCACAGAATGTGACCCTCTCAAGACCCTCCCTTCCTCATTTACCACCACCGCGCCCTTCAAATCTGAACTAGGAGGTCGCATATACCTCGCACCTCGCATTTGACCGTATTTCTACTACTGAGCGACTATTCCTAGAGGGCTGATACTTTGTTTGAAGACAAAAACAATGCTGGCCGTCAAATGGCGAAGCAGGAAGTAGTCATGTTCGTCACTCACAGGCCACCGGCCCGACCTCAGACTTGAAACTTTTCTTTTTTTGAAATGTCATTATTTTTGAAAATTGCAATAATGATGAGTCAAGAGTTGGAAATACGTTTTCGTACTCGAAGCTTTTGGTTTCGCGAAGACGTTATTGCGATTTTCAAAAATAATGACATTTCGAAAAAAGAAAAGTTTCAAGTCTGAGGTCGGGCCGGTGGCCTGTGAGTGACGAACATGACTACTTCCCGCTTCGCCATTTGACGGCCAGCATTGTTTTTGTCTTCAAACAAAGTATCAGCCCTCTAGGAATAGTCGCTCAGTAGTAGAAATACGGTCAAATGCGAGGTGCGAGGTATATGCGACCTCCTAGTTCAGATTTGAAGGGCGCGGTGGTGGTAAATGAGGAAGGGAGGGTCTTGAGAGGGTCACATTCTGTGACTTTGGATGATTCGGACCGCCCACCAGTTTGAAACTTTTTTATTTCAAAGTGTCATCATTTTTGAAAATTGCAATAATGAGTGCTGGAGAGAGACAGAACTCTGCTACTCAGTCGAAGAAGTGCAGATATTTTACGTGCTGACATATTATGGTGATTAGTAATGGGACGGGGAGCGGAAGCGACTGAGGAGAAAAGTACTTTGACCGCTTTAAATTTAAAGATGCTACTTAGGTCAATTACCGAATGCGAACTGTTCAAGGAAGACGGCTCTGTTTCTCGATCTTATCTGTCGCCGAATTTCAGTAAAAACTCAAAATCTAAATGTGGGCTAGCCTCGGAGGAAAGTCTCGCTGAAGCTTAAGATATGTCAGCCAGCCCCTCGACGATTTCTATCCTCGAAAATTATATTCGAGTTTTGAATGACTCGAAGTTCTAGGAAGACCCAGAATACGAATAATAATTACCGAGAACGGCAAGCTCACGACATTAAACACTTTTTGAGCAATGTTTATTCAAAGGTTTTCGTCTTTATCGTTCCTGGACTGCTTGAACGTCATCAATCATCGATGGTGGTTTTGAGTGGAGTGATACGAAATTAGGCCATGGAAAAGCTATAAATACGCACTCTAGATATTTGGGCCCGTAGTGGCACGACATCGTTTCATCGCCGAATCATCGGCGTCACCGGTGTGGAGAATCTCCCACTGTGGTTGATTCGTAGATGTGGGCCCATGATCGAGTAGGTTTTTTCAATTACTTCCTAAGACGTGGAATCGAGACCATTTTGATAAACTGAAAGTTGCGGGTTAGCCTTTAGAGAGCGCGTAGACCAGCTGTGTAGTTTAACTCTTTAGAACCATCCAGGCCTGGGTTTTCACCTAATGCTATCAAGCAAATCGCGTTATTTTTTTTGGCAGATGTACTCAGGATAATCACAGCATCACCTCTTTAGTGAGCTCGGCAAAGACATCTAACCGGAAATGCCTGGGAAGCCAAACCCTCCCAGTTGCAGGATGGCGCGTTTTCATCGATGTGACACGTCGTTCGTGATAAGATACCACGATTAGCCGCTCGTGGCAATCCTGCGGTCTAATTATACCCCGGACTTACCACGTCGAATATATCTGGACAACCTCTAGGCTGTGCGGTCTGGGAATCGCTTCTAACTACAGCGTTAATGGAATCTAATTAAAAGTATCAAAACGGCCTTTGGACGTAAGAATCAGTGCGATGTCACCGCAGTTGGATAATCTGAATTACACGCTGATTGCTGCCCTCCTTATAGGAATCCCGTCTGAACGGGCGGCTAATGCGGTGACGACGGCGCTTGGGAAGAAATCTAAGAAATCAAATGGCAATCAAATAGGCGCACACGAACCTCTTCTTATCTCTCGGGTAGTGCGGTGCAACCTCTTGGGACAACGCAAGACGTTCACGACCGAGAGACAGGGTTCCACGCGAATTTAGAGCAAGCTGTACATAAATAAACTGCGTGCGAGGATTCTTCCGAACAGATCGCGTGTGCTGTGTGGTACTTTACGTCCCGTGGCAACTTTCGTTGGCGCTCGGTCTCACTGAGCGGAGATATTGGCAAAAAACGAGGCAGGTGACCTCCCGCCAAGGGACTCGTGGACCGTGCATCCTTATGCAGTCTTGCGAAAGTAAAGTCCGAAATAGGGTCACAATTCACTCGTGCGGTGACGGAACTCGAGGCGCCTATGTATACCGGGCCCCTGGGCGTTTAAGCTTGTCTTTCTTTTGTTCCCGAATTTGCAATAGACTAGAATGGTGATAGGAAATCTTATGCTCCGACTGAGTAATGGAATTATCCATTCTAAAAGCGTTCATTAGACGTTAAAAATGCACGTCGGCCGGTCAGCGACTACGTATGTTCAAAGAATACGTACATCGGCTGAATGGAAGTAGTCGCACCGATTAAAAAATGAGCGGCTTAGCAATGCTCCTGACATCATCAATTAAGCAAGGTCACGTGACTTTCTTGCTGTCATTTTTTTTTCTTCTCCGCATTGTGGATGCAGGTTCGAGTGCGGCTGCGGCGTTTTCTTTCTGTGTGCGGACTTCTAGCCGGTATTGGCGCTGACCCTTTTCTTTTCGATGCTCCAATATCGCTGTAAATTCACACTTTGAGTCACCAGCCTCTATGCCCAGGCAGCCCAAATTCCCTCGTCGTCTATTTTTACCCACTTTTGGCTTCTGCTATTCCTTTTCCCACGACTGTCCGTCATGAGCGCTTTTTGAACGTGTCATATATGTCGTGAGTTTTCGCCGTTCGAATCACCTCATACCGTCTGAATCAGGTTAATTCCTTGTGAATTCATTGATGTCATTCGCATGTCACAATTAGTATTTTACGGCCGCGCTGAGGACGCCTGGCATCTGGACTGAATGGTACAGATGCGGCACTCGTGAGGTGGCGGACGTC
Organism: Galerina sulciceps; assembly: GCA_023014345.1. Lineage (NCBI taxonomy): Eukaryota > Fungi > Basidiomycota > Agaricomycetes > Agaricales > Galerinaceae > Galerina > Galerina sulciceps. Next base: position 35,282 of record JAEDXJ010000038.1, read on the forward strand.
ACTCTCCTGGAAGCATCCTCGTTTCCGAGGTGCACCAAGCCCATGCGGTTCAAGGGATAAACTCGTTCAGGCTGTGCGTCGACAAGGGCATCGGAAGCGCCGATCGGCGCCAAACGTGGCAGGGCCGCCGAGAGATATTAACATCACATCAAATCACATCAGCTTAAGATCGGACCGTGTGAATAGGGGGGTCCATTTGTATCAGCTTATCGCGCAACACCCGGTTGCGAATGCATCCTCATATCAATGCAGAAAACAGAATTAGCGCTCAGAAACAAATCATTTGTGAGGTTGCTTTGCGGGTGAGACATCGGGCGTTGACTCGACGTAAAACGAGTCTGAAAAGATGACACGAGGATCAAAATTTTCGCTGACTCGTCGGACCTTGAAACGCAACGGGACCACATCGGGCCCAGGTATCTCGAAAGACTCAAGTTTTCTGCGTCGTCCTGCATCCCTCCCACAACGATACAACTTCGAGCGCCTATTTGCGTACCAAATGGATTATTAGATCTTAGGCGCTTGTGGATTGCTATGAAAACGCTCACTGATAAACGCCCGTGCAAGCTAGGGGTGAGATCAAGGTCCCGGCAGCACCAAAAATGGACGCTCAGGGACCTTCGGCGCCTATAAGGAGCAAGCGGCAGAGATGCCTGTCGGCAGATGATCAGTGACAGTTACGTCCTTTATTTAGGCGCTTGTTCAGAAACTTTTCATCCCACACGTGCCAACCGTCGTTTGGGATTCTTTTACACCAGGAGGCAGTGTCTAGTCTTTTCTCTCGACTCCCATCATCTCTCTTAGCGCTGGTCCGTCCTTTGTCCGCCATGCATGTATCTACCCCACATCCAGTGGGCTCGACACCGACGAAGAATGGGAGGGCATCATCAAAGGTTGCGGGCGAACACGCCGTAGCCCCTAGCGGGCGCCGCGGTACGTGGAGACATCATCATTTCCCATGACTTTGCATCATGTTCCCCAACTAATCTCTTTCTGAAGGTACTGACACCCTCGAACGACGTATCGCCCCCGGGGCCTTCCACAACTCGGGACGCAAGTGCCCCGACCCAAAATGCCAACCACGGACTCGAACATCAATTTTGTCAATGATCACGAACTGGCTCAACGATGAGAGGCGGGAGTGTGGCATGCTGTGGATATACGGACCAGGTGGCTCAGGGAAGTCGTCATCGCCCAATCGATCTCGCAGCTGTGCGACGACCGGGGCATGCTAGCTGCGTCCTTTTTTTTCGCCAAGGGTATCGCGGGGCTGAACACAGAGAAGCATTTCATGGCGACCATAGCCCATCAGATTTCGATATCCATCCCCGAGACACGCCGTTACATCGCACAGGCCGTTGAGAGCGACCCTTCCGTTTTCGCCGGCTCTCTCGAAGCCCAGCTGCAGACGCTTATCGTTAATCCGCTCCTGCAGGCATACACGTCTCTCGGCGATAAGCGTGGAACCTCCAAGAAATGGGCGCGCCTCGTTGTGATCGATGGTCTAGACGAATGTCAGGGCGCTAACGTTCAGCGCTACATTGTGCGAATTCTTTCCACGGCGCTCATCCACCGAAAAGTCCCTCTCTTCATCCTCATCGCTAGCCGACCCGAGCCCCCCATCCGCGATTCATTCAACTCTTACGACCTACGTGATATCATATACACCATCGTTCTTGATGAACACTATCTCCCGGACGCTGAAATCAAGCGTTATTTTTGGACAAAGTTCGACAACATCAAGCAAACTCATCCCCTGAGAACTTACATCCCTGCTACTTGGCCATCGTCGCAGACGATCCAATCCCTCGTTCAACGTGCTTCAGGACAGTTTATATATGCGTCGACCGTAATTAAATACGTGGACTCTGCTCAGCATAGACCTGTGGAACGCTTGGACGCTGTTCTCCGAATATCGAACCCAATAGGCGACATTCCTTTCGCAGAACTCGACTGCCTGTACAGACACATTTTCGCTTCGGTTCACAATATCAAAAACGTTTTACGCATACTCGGTGCTATCTTATTCGCTCAGAGACTCTTTTCTAGGAAGACAGCCCCGAATGATCCAGAGCTCCCCATTCCCGTTACAGATCCCCGTTTCCTCGAAGAGCTGCTCTCATTGAATCGAGGGGACGTCTCTTTCATCCTCGCAGACCTTCATTCGATCCTCAGCGTCCCAGATTCAAGGAGGAACTCCGTCTCCGCTACTAGCGCCAAAACTGGAGAATCAGGCATCCGCATTCTGCATAGCTCTCTTATCGATTTCCTTACGGATCGATCGCGGGCAGGGAGGTACTTCATAAACTCAGTGAAAGTGCATGCTGAACTCGCACGTTCATGTGCTCGGAATTTGCTTTCCGGTAAGGCGCTATCTAGCATCTTAGAGCGGCTTAAAATAGCATTCTCATTCGGAATTTTTAGGCCACAAATTCGTCCATCAATACGCCGGGCAAGCGCTCGTAACTCATTGTAGATACTCAGTCCTGACGCATGAGCTGCTCACCGACCTGCTCAACTTCGATGTCTCGATCTGGATGACGACCTGCAAAACGTGGAATGACGGCGGCGGGCCGTTCGACCAGGCGTGGTCAGAGCTGCCGCACTTGTTCCAATGGTTTCGTTCCCTCGTACGTCTTCTTCCTTCCTTTTTCTCGTAATTCTCGTGTTTCTCCTCCTTTGCTATTATCACGTTCTCTTCTGACCTCGAAATGTCTCTCTTCCGCCGACAGACATACCCTGATCCGCAGAAGGATTTATACGACCGTCACATGCTCGCCTGGGATCAATACTTACACGCTGAGCTCAAAAACTATTTTGCGGACGAGTATCTGACAGATCTCTTGACATTTGTAACGTATCCTCATTTGCTCTGGGATTGGATCCATATGTGGCCTTTACTCGGCCTTCCTCAAGAGCAGACCGTCGAGCAGGAAGAGATCGACCGTCGAGGGCTCCACCTAATGGGATTGAAGCAGACATTTGATCCGTATCGGCACATGTTGTCGCAGTTCCTCACCGACCGTGAAAGAGCTGGGCGCTATCTCATAACAAGCTCACATCATACGCGCGTTGCGCTTAATATCGCGAAGTATCTATTTGAACCCAAAAAGCCGTAGGTTTTGTTGAGTGTTTCGAGATCGGAAAGACACTGACTCCGTTTTTTTATGAAAGTGGTAAGCTATACCAATACAAGCTACCAACTGAATGGACTTGGTATCGACAAGAGCACGACGACAAAATCTTCCGAGAGCGAAAGACAAAAGAGACATTTCAAGCCGGGCTACAATATTTACCCTTCCTCCTAGGTGAATCCGAGTTCAACAGCGATCTGATAAACTACCTCGAAAACAACAAACTGGATCCCGTACGAGCACAAGAGTTGCCTCGGCTAGCTTGGGCAGAGGATAAGACAAAAGTCGAACAAGCGGTCGTTGACTATCTCAAGGTATGTTACTTTTGTCAGACTTCCCTTCCTTTCTCAACAAGAAACTCGTTTTCCCTCCAGCGATGTAAAGGGAGTAACGATATGAGCCAATAGTCCATGTAGTATGTTTTCATGCTATGCCATTCGACGCATTGAAACGAATGAAATCGACGACGGGAAGACACACAATGTAGATTACGACAACGCAAGTTATGATATTTAACCATGGACAAACCTTTTTAGCAGTAACGCCTTTTTTTACGCCTCCGAATTTGTTGTACTTGTAACTAGTAGCACCCGTACTTGTAATTACATGTCCGCGGCGTGAACCCCCCCTTCCACCATTTGGGAGGAGTTAAAGGTACTTTTCACTGCATCCTACGCTTATTCCCTTTAAAACCAGTCCAGTCCGCACAAGGAGATGAAATCCGAATACCCGAACAGGTGGGGACTAGAGGACCATGAATTTGTAACGGGAAGTCGTTCCCGTGTACCTGCTCCGTAACGCCGGTTAAAATTCGTCTCAAAATCCCCTTGTGACCACTGCCTGTGCCGCTGTGTTTAAATGGACACTTCCTTCAAATGCAACATGACCTCGCTGTCCGCGCTCGCAGTCAGTCCACGCCCTAAACTTGGGTTCCATTTGCACTAATTAGCGTGTCTAGTTAGTGTATCTTTAGTCTATGTCGCATAATTGATCATTACCAAGCTGACTGATTTCGCGCTCAGCAGCATGAGGCTAAAGATGGCCAGGCAGCATCCCATAATTGAGGGAAAGGATGCCCATTCTCGTGTTTTCTTCACAAGCCAGCACCATTGTCACCTCTCTGCGTGTCAAGGAACTTGTGATAATCTTCGCCTTCGATTGATTCTTGTTGGACGATAACACTGAACCGTATCTTGACGGACGAATGATGGGAGGTGAAGTCGCAACTGATCAGCTGTTTCCTTGCGCGAGAAACCCGGTTTTGCTGAAGCTGCAAGTAGGCGCCGAAGCACTAGCCTTCTACGAAGCGCAAAAAGAAGTTCACTGTTCATCATGATTTGATCTTGATGAATTAAAAATGGACTCAATGCGTGAGGCTGCAAACCACAAGTTTATGAGTACCACGCGTCTGGAACCGTGATACTGCTCGTGTTGGTCAAATTGAAAGAAACAGGCATCTCAGAGTCATCACGTTTCGGAAAATGAGTTATTTGAGCCTTGGTGTATGCTCAAGTGTTCTCGGCTGTCGGCGGCGTAGCACTTTGAATGAAGTAGACGAATTAGACCAAAAACTAGAAATAGTGATCTCACTATTAGCTACTCTACTTGAAGCCAATGAGTCTCTAAGTCACTTAAAATAGCGGGAATTGAGTCGTAAACTGTCACCCGATATCGCGTGAGTCTATTGCTCACTTCCAAGCCGCTCCGCAAAGTTTATTACTGATCGATACCTGAGGTCATCGTCATGATAATTTCGATGATATTATTTGAGGCGTTGTCACCGCAGAAACAAATGCAAAAAAGCTAATTTGGAGTATGTTTGAGGAAGTTTGCCAAGTTCTGGTTTTTCTGGCACCAAGCACTGATGCCGCTAGAAATTTGACCCTCAACTTATTACGCGTCCTAGACCTCTAGGGCTTCTATCATTTACCCCTAGTTGCTAGATGTTCTTTCAGTGTTTTGACGCTAAATTTTTCACAAGGTCCGTCGGTTCAGAGTGCCGAGAGTTTCAGAAGTGTTACCGCGGTCCTGCGAGTAGTGAGACGATGGACTAAAGTGATGCATAGACCGAAGGACAGCGAAACAGAAGATGAGCACCTTAGTTATTATCGTTTAGTCAGCAAGAGTTGATGGGTCCGGTATTAGGATATGACCCATATGCATGGTCTTGCAGAATATGGGTGTGAAGTCCGAAACGCTAGTACGTAGGGCTTGCGGGACTGCAAACTGTCTACACGGGATGCGTTGTTCCGCGGGTTAAAAATTGATTGAGAACTAAGGAAATGAAAGTCGCTGTATAGAAACTGTGAATTTGGGCCGGGTCCTGAAAGCTCAGCGTTTTGCTTGTTTTGCTCGTAGGATGAATGACTTGAGGAGGACTTGACAGAACCTCAGTCGTGTACGCCTCCTTTAGTGTAAAACTTGCAAGCGTCCTCCGTCAAGGGCAACCTTTGCGGACTAAGTGGTACGTCTGAAGGTATCCTTCTCTCCATTTCACCTGTAAGCTAATTTCTCGCAGATTTCGTGAACAGCATGCTCGAGTGCATCCTAGCGATGTACCCAATAATCACATTCGAATGTAGCATTGCGTGGTCCGTGATATCTGACTTCCTCAATCAACATTAGTAGCCTTTTAGACGTAGCGACGTACGTGCAGTTTCCATTCGTTTGATCAGTCAAAACGTATTTCTCCTCGATGATCAGTGGGCACGTCGGGCAATACCCATGAATGAGCGGCGCGCATTCAAAAATTGCAAGGCTGAGGATGAAAGTCAGTCGCATATTTACATGCACCGTACGGTTGAACAGGTATAAAAGCGATAAGGTGTTTTAGTCCTCAGGACTTGCACTTGGTCTTTCATAAGATACCGGTACGACACCTTTTTCACTTTTTAGTGGCCAGGAAATTACAAGACCAAGTTCCACAGTCCGGAACTTTATCTATGAGGTCATCTGGCAGCGGAACAGCTTCGTTGGCGAAGACATTCTGTTCGAACTTTGAGGATCAGAAGATAATGGTCGGAAGGAAGACCCACTGGTCCATTCAACAGCAAAGAATGGAGAATGAAAAGACTGATGGGACAAGCTTGAAATCTAATCACTCACGCAGCTGGGCTTCGTATCAGGGCTATTAGTAGCCGTGTGCATTCACCGTATGTCCCTATTGGAAGAGATAGAGATCAGAATACCAAGTTCAAATACCAATATGGATTTCATGGATTTTAATCTTCAGGCGCTGTTTTGCTGCGGTTGATTCCTCGACGGCTCATCGGTCAGAACGATAAGCCCACAGGCAGTGGCGCAAGGCAATCTAGAGTTTCCTAAATTCCAGTCAGCATGTCAATGCACGTAGAAAATAGACCACACACAGCTTTTCTGGCGCTGCCGCGACTTCGGCGAAGTCAACGAAAAAGGCGTCATTGAGGTCAGAAGTACGCCACCCCTCGGGATCGTTCTCTAGGTATCAACTTGCACGACCCGACGATTTGTCTGCTGTCTGAAATTGAAAGCTCAAATACGAACCCGGGTGAACACGCGCCACGGTTTTCCCATGTAGAAGAGGTCAAACGGGGTAACGGAGCATTGTAATAAGTGAAAGGTATCTAAATACAATGATAAGTCCATCTCAATGCATATAAGAATCAGAGTCGTGCGGTGGAGAAGTAGGAGCGGAGTAGGAAGACCTGGATAAAGATCCTTAACGTCTATAGAAGACGCGCGAGTCGTTTTTCTGCCTATATCTTAAGATCATCGCACATAAGAATGCGTCGATAACCCTGTTACAGTAGCTGCGTAAGTTGACTGGCCAACGGAAAGAGGAAGTGCCTACTTATTATCCGTGTTTACTCCTTGAAGGGCAGTGAAAAAACGAGACAAGAATTGCCGCTGACGTTCATCGGCAACGATGTAGATAAAGCGAAGCCTCCTGGAACCAAGGCAGGTGAAGGTCATCTGTGGCTCCAACTCACGATCATAGAGTAACGCCCATGAATTGGCTTCGATAGTACTCTCGGGAAGAGCTAGCTTTGGCAATATAGGTAGGGTCCAACAGTCAGAATCTCCCAGATACCTTTCTCCAGACGCGAACGCTGAATTTGGGTCGCAAAACTCTTCGTCGGTGATCCTCTCGACAACGGTCCAGCCTCTGGATGCGTATTTCTGAAGAGCGGCCTGGCGTCTTTCAGAATCATTGTCTTCCGTTGGCTTAGGTACATAGCTGAGCGTGCGGCGTTCGTCGAAAGTAGCTCGGGGATAGAGTGAGTAGGCTTTTTCATGGGTTATGATATTCATAACGCAGGCTGGGGTGAATTATCAGAAATGGACGTTGAGAAAAAGGTTCGATCTCACTTGAATGAAAGTTTAAAACCAATTCGATGGGATGACGGAAACAAGTGATCAACTGAATTTTACGATAAGGATCAACCTTCTCGAAATTGAGGACGCAAGCCGCGCCAAAATAACCTTTCGGCGTAGGAGCGAGTATTTCAAGATCTACACGAGGTCTAAAATCAGGGACAGAGTCGAGGACTTGATCTAGGCTCTCGCCCTGGTGAGTGGGGGGTAGAACCAGATTGTAACCGATCTCCTTTAGCCACAAAGCGATTGGCCGACGATGACGATGCTGCACATATAAATCGAGGTCGGATTCTGGATATTCCGTACGATCCAGAAATTGTAGAGCCGTGGATCCCGATATGAACATTCCCGTTGTGGCCTGTAATTCGCGAAACTTAAAGATCTGTTCCGGCGCAAAGTAACGTCTTAGAACTTTGTGAAGATCAAAGTTCTTGTTTCGCAGAAGGTACGAGGATATCGCATAGTGCGCATCTTTGCACGTCCAGGAATATCTGTACAGATCGCCCGCAGAGAGACCGTCGAAAATGAAATCATCCGTGGTTGGAGGTCTGCAAGGCATTTCAGCATGGTTGGACGGAGAGAAATCATGTTCTTACAGCATGTTTCCCTGGATGTTGCGGGGAATTTTTCACAGCTGTGGCTACTAGGACTACGGTTATGAAGATCAGTGATAGATGGCGGTGGTTCAGAATTCGGTTAGTGCACAATGAACATCGCGTTTAGTCACATCAAATGACACCGTGACTTTCGTTGATTGGTCACACACATTCTGAGGGAAATTTGAGGGAAATAGCAGTAAAAATAAATTACTTGACTCGCAAAGCTGATTTTGAGTCTACGTTGAGTCGGCAGTACGTACTAGCAACCCACTTAATCCAAGTAAAGAGGAGCTAAAAAGAGCGGGTTCAGAATTGGCCATCCGACCGAGACGTGCCTATCTTAACCCAGGAGCAACTTCACAATATTCGCGAGTTCAATGGGAAGACGACATCGTGGAGTAACAACTAGGGAGCTATGAATAAAATATGCTTCGCAAACCCAAGACTATCTTCATCTCTTATTCTTATTCTAGTAGTAAGGTGGAAACCTGGATACTGTATGTCGGATCCGACTCAGATGACATACGATGACGAAATAAAATCAAGGAATGCGCAAGGGGAATTGCTGACTCTGATGGTCGAATGCAGTTACAGATCTTGTACCGGTCCAATAATAACTTAGTCAGAACATTGGCACTGCGTGTCTGGGTTGAGAATCCTAAACGTGTTGAACCTGGCTAAACGACGTTTTTAGGTGACACACAACAAGGACGAGGGGAGTCTTACCTGCAGCCTCCGAAATATCGTGTTCCTATGCTACTGCATTCCTGTCACGCCTTGATGTACACAATTCCGTCAAAATGTCTCCGGATTCAACACGAGGCGCACATCGCCTCGTCATTTCAACCTAGACAGGGATGTGTCCAGACATCAATCCGCCTATGACGGTGAAATGACTGCCGGCATGGCCGATGGGTTGAGTGAAGGGGTGCAGTTGAGGCGTTGAACGGCTTTCAGTCTTTGCCACAGGAACGCACGTTAGAGATTGGTCCGATCACTGAACATAATTGAGAATAAGGGCGCTTATCAGGGAGAATAGATAAGACTAACAGACACGAAAAACGCATCAAACGAGCGGCCAAATTTGAAGTCCTGTACCAATTCCATGCAGTACGATTGTTGATCTCGAGAATTGTTTTAAAAAAAGGTCGTGGACTCACAGAGGTGGGCAGAGGTTTGTCAGGAATGATGCCGCGAAGTGCTGTCGATATTGGATGGTCCGCGGAAACGAGGGGTTCATGAGTCGAAAGCCTCGCGACATTTCCGCTATTTGTGCCTCAACCGCCGCCGTCAATCCCTTGCAGGACGTTGAGGGATGAAACGTCATGAAGACCACGTCACTCTCGGAGGTCCTTTCCCGCAGTTTGTGACTCTTCCTAAATCTGCGCCTATAAAAAGAATGAAATTTCGAAAAATATAGAGTCGATGAAATGACTTACGCAAAGTAAAACTGAACCCACCCTCCAGGAGTATTGGCTATCATGCTGTGGGCAGTCGCAGCCAAGTCCCCGAGATAAGACTAATGCAAGCACATGAAAAAGCGTCATACACGAGTAAGAAGCACGTACTGCACAAAAATTGTGGCTGTGGACATTTGTTCGAGATTTAGAGCCCGTGAAAGACCGTCAAAGGCGAGGGGTAAAGCCAAGTTGTTGGTTCGATTCTAGCTTGACCTCGTTCCGAGTTGTTCGCTGTTTACAACCTGTGAATATCATCAAACAAAGAGGGAATCTGTAGAGTCTGCGAGAGGCTTGTTCTCGTCAATGAAAGAGAACGGCAATCGTTACTGACATACCATAGGAACCATCTAACGGTGTATACCATTCGTGACCATGGCCATGACAGTACCAACAAAGCTCTTTCTCGCAGATATTCGCGGCGCTCTTTGTTCATGCTTGGTGAGTGACACCGCTTTATCAAGGTAGAGTAGTTGCTTGAATTCCCCAGTGAGTTCGATGAACAAGTGAATCAAAAAGGTGGCGTACAACTGTCAGGTAATTTCGTCGCCGTTATCCATAGACAGCTTAAATCAAGTCGATTTACAACCAGCCATCGTGCTTCTCCTCGAGAACTATGTTCTATAATCGATGAGATCAGCTTCTAAGGCTTGAAAACAAGAAAGAGTTGACACCATGTTGGTCTCATGACGCGCAACTGGTGCCGTTTTCGAGCTTCAATCTTAAGGTTATTCAATTGTTCGTGAAGTTATACCGCCGCGCACGGAAATGACGAACACTCGTATCACAGGACGTTGGGGTTTCTGCAGTCAATTGAATGAGACGACTGAAGATGCAGGAAGGAAGAGTATAGTACCTACTGTTCTCTGTTGATGGCGTCGCATTCTCTTGTTGACGTGGTGGTACTAGTAGGTTGAGTTGGTTGATACACTGCCGGATAAACTAAGGTCACAACCACGTGATAGGCACGTCGCGTCGCCTGTTATCCATTTTGGGTTAGACAACTCAAATTCCGAGTTCGGTGGATAACCTATGCCGCTTATGCCCACAGGAACATTATGCGAGGTTTTCGACGAACTTTTGACGGAAGAAACTACGTGCAAGGCGGTGCTTCTGCACCCCAAATTTTTAAGGGCTTTCTCGGTGATGTCGCGAGTCGCGACAGCTACCATGAATTCCCCAAGTTCGAAGGTCGCTCCTCAGGACAATGGATACACTGAGCGATACATTGCCCCTCAATTTGACTTTTTAAACCCAGCATCGTCTTGAAGCTAACCGAAGCAAGAAACATATTTGCACATGGGATCGTGCTATTGCAAGTTGCGGAGAGAGAGTATCCATCCGAACTACCTAACATAGTATGGATCAATGATAACGAGAGTTGGCTACAAGATGCATGGAGAAGGCCCCGCACGAAAGGCCATCCTCTAGATGTATCTTGGATGTATTTACAGAGTGAACATTGAACCTCGCACATGTTAGAGGACGCTTTATTACTATACATTGCCTTCTCTCTTTAGATTCTGGTGTCATAGCCTTTACCTTGATTTTCATGTCCAGAGATATATACCATTCGAATTACGCTGTCTGTCTACAGGATTGAAACTTATCTGCCTTCCTGACAACCTATCTAGCTGATATTTGTCTCGGTTAATTTTAGCCAACCCTTTAAGTCTCTTTGATTAGTGACTACCAATTTGTGCTAGTTTCAATCATGCTCTTTGTCCTCGATGACTATTGGCTCGGTGCGGAGTATTGTTCCCATTGCTACTAGATGGGCGCGCGTCGGTGGATTTATAGATATATTCTCCGTGAGGACCAGTAGTGCTCGTCTTGTGATGGGGATATTTAAGAATCGTTCTGGCGTGTAGGCTGAGCATACGCGGCGCTTTATTAAGGTGATCTTCCGACGCTGCGTCTAGCATAAAGATTTAAGCAATTAGCCGGTAATTCAGAAACATATACCCACAAAAATCAGTATTCCGAGCAACAGGCGTTGCATTGACGTAAAGGGTGAAAGTCATGGCGGTTAATAACAGAGTCAAGAACCGCATTTTTGGAAGGAATAACTATACGGAGATACAGAACGATGAGAAATGGATTGGAAGTTCAACCATCGTGAGTAACGCACCGTTGGATAAAAAAACACTGTTGGAAAGAGACCAGCTCTTCTGTGGACGATGGTAGATTTGAAAGACCGGCTTTGGAGATCAGTAGAAAGAGACGGAGGACGGTTTTATAGTCTGTCCCAGGTGACCTGGCGCACCGTATTCATAAGATAACATCTAATCTTAGTTTGACAACGCACAGCTTCATGATTCCATCAGAATCAAAGGTTATGGAACTTGGTATCACCAAACTGATAGATGCGTCTGTCTAAAGTACTCCATTGACAGAACGTCTAAATATTGCTCGACACCCAGAGAGTCAAAATTGTTGGATAAATGTCGCATAGGATATTACAATATTGACGCAAACACTTCCGAAAAGATGGTTTTACGGGTTCCAGTCAAGGCAGTTTTGTCACGTAGGACGTTTGGTACATGGCGAGTATTTCTACAGGCAATTCGCCGATGCACCCTACAATAATATCAGTCAATGAAGTCTATAAATATTACGGTAACTCCACTTTTAATGTCACAATTACCGCTATCTGTCCAGAGTGAAAGGAGTCGAGATGTAGTCTCGACTGTTGCCTACAGCCCGTTGCCGATGATAAGAGAACGGCAGTGAAAAGAATTTAGAGTTACGACGTAAGAGAAAACCAGAAAGAGGGCTCGGACTGAGAGTAACCCGGATTAACATAGACTACTGTGCAACACTGAAGCCGCATCGACGCTGAGTGGTCGAGTCGCCGTGCTTGGAAAAGGAGATATAATTATATCACAAGTGATCCATTTATTCTTCAATTTTAAATTTTCATATGTCCTATTTTCAATTAATTTGTTATGGGATCAGAACTCGGAGGAGGGGAGAGTGACGCGTTTGAGACGCGTTCATGACAAATCCATCACGTGATAATAGGAGAATGTCCTGCAGAACAGCGATCCTCCCACATACTTTTCCTCAGATTTCATTGCTGGACCTTTTCTATCTAAGTCGTGATTCAAAACATCCAGTATCATGGACTGAAGGGCCTTAAACTTGTTCTATGCCGCCACACCCGTCCATATCTACTGGCAAGTTGGAAACGCGGTAACAGCTGTGCCTCTACTGTCCAACCATCGGACACTGCCACTTCACTCAATCGTTACTTCAGCCTGTGATCTGTGGTACCAGTACATTACATTCTCTGATCGAGATTTTGGGTGCATGTTGAACGTTGGGATCCATAGCTTCTCTGGATCCAGGTCAATATAACGTTGAAAACATAGGGCTTGGATACACCGCAATGCGTCAAATGGACCGCACTAAGAAACGGTATGTTCGTTCTTCTTCTGGTCTCTTTCTAATTTCGCTTTAAAAGCTAGTTTCAATTAACTCAGTCACGGTGAAAGCTGGTGATGTTTATTCGCTGAAGACCGCTGTCTCTCCGTGGTGCATTTTCTTGCGGACTGTTGCCGTCTATCTTTCCGCACCTCAACGTTCGGCACGGTTGTCACCTCCAACGTCCTCGTTCATTCGACCAACTCTGCTGTATACCCACTTTCCGAGCATCCACAAAATTCGGGTCGAGAAATTTGTTGTGCTCATCTGAGGGAAATGCTTTAGAAGTGCTTTCCCCTTCGTCCTCAGTTTAAGTCGGAATATCCTCGATTTCTTCCACCAGGTGCACGCCGTCGCCACGTCGCAACTCGACCTCAATTGAGACGAGTGATTTGGTGCGTTGTTTTGGATCGTGCTGCGCTTCACTTCTTCCAATTCCCCCATTTTTATGTCCATTCTGTGGATGATTTAGTCTTTTCGATGTCTTTCAGCAGCAGTTTTGATAGGCAATATCGATTTTAAAGTCTTTTTCATTCCTCCGTCATTGTATACCTCCTCTTTTACTCGGCGCGTTATTCTTTCCTCCAACCCGATTCGTCTTTCAAGGACCCGCAAGCGGTGAGCACCCCTGTCCTTGAACCTAAGCCTCGCTTAAACCCCAAATCACTACTTCAGCTCGATCATCAAGGCGCATTTTAATTTCTCAGTAAAAAAAGGACCATGGCGAGTGCTGTATCTATGCAGCCAACACAATCCCTGTTCGGATGACGGGTTTTCTAGCCCTCCTTATCTCGGGAACGTCATTTAACATCCACTGCATCCAAGAGCCGTGGCACCCATCTTACTCGTGTCCCGCTTCCAGAAATTTCAGTCCCCAGAATTTTGTGCGCCGCAAGCCATTTACTTTTTCGATCTGGAAGATTCAGCCCATCTTAATAAGGCTAAATGGACACTTATTTCTGTAGTTTTTCTTTGCAGGGACATGTCAATGATTTAAGATGTACAAAAAATACTTGAACATGGGCGGGTTCAGGGTCGCCTCATATAGTATTCAGCCAGCTTTGCTCCGTAGACCCGGTGGATCTCTTTCTTCGCTATTTTGATCCCAGTCTGGGTTTTTACGATGGGTTAGCTGACCTTGCTTCAGTCTATTTTCAGCGAGCTTCGAATCTTGCCCCATCCGATGAATTATGAGACGCGTTCCGTTTTCTATCGTTTCCTGGTGACCTCGTCGATCGGGAACTTTATGTTCCGGCCACATGAACGAAAAGAATAGGTAAGTCTTTGCAGGGATGTTCACCCGAGTCGCCGCTTATTTTAAGTGATTCCTGCATCATGAGTAGACCTTTACATGCTGCAGGGTAATGTAAAAAATATTGGTTCTTGCACCGTGATCTCTGATTAACCTCACATCAACGGACTCGCCCAAAACTGTAGTAGGCACGAGCCGCGTTGAAGAAAACCAGCAGTCTCGCCATTGTCAACCCTTTGGATATAGACTGCAAAAAAGGGAGTACACATTCATATTTTCTACTGTGCAGCAGGTTTGCCTTGAGGCGCATTTATGTAAACTAGCTGTCGAGGAGTCAATTACGAAAACCGCAAGGCAAACCCCATCGATTTGGGTTATTCGTCCCTGTTTGGAACGCGTAAAGCTACCTGAGCCTTGAATTAAAATTCTCAAATAAATAATCAAAGCCGATGAGTCAACTAATCCCCCCTCCTGCGATTGCTGAATCTCTTGACACCGAAGTGACAACCCGGTGCGCCTTGAGCGACGGTCAGCAATTTTTTCTGTCTTAAAACTATCACATTCACCTTCCCATTTGTTATAGACTCTACTTTAGCTGATATTTTGCCAACGCCTGTATTGAATTTCTTCCATTGCGATGGGAAGTCCTGCAACTAGGCTTGCCAACAACCCCAGGCTTATAGGCAGAGTTTTCTCTGCGCTGCTTGAGAACTCTCCCATCATGCTCCCTCCCTCCAACGAAGATCCGCGTTACACCATTCAGCTAGTTTGCCAGAACTGGCGAAACGTATTACTCTCGACATCGTCGTACTGGAAAGAATTTATCTTCATGCCGACTTTCATGAGCGACTCTACTCGTTTCTTCCAAACCTTCGAGACCTTCATTCAGCGAAGTGGCTCATGTCCTCTCGAATTTTATTTCCCTACCAACATCGACAATCATCTCCCACCCCGCGCAAGAAATTCCTACTCATTCGGCCTCGACCAACCCGTCCACGGTCGCGGAGCTTTCAGCATATTGAGGTCGATTATCCTACCATACGCTCAACGCATCCGGCACTTAGAGTGCTTAATTTACGGGGAACAGAACGCCGAATTTCTGCTCGATATACCTGCTGGGCGGTTCAAATTACTAGAGTCGGTGGACATGATATTCGTCAACGATTTCAACTCGCCTCGTTGTCCCTTCACATTTCAACAATCGCTGAATTTAAGGGTCTTTCAATCACTCCCCCGGTTCCGCGAGGCGACTATCCACATTATGAATGGCATCCACCCTCTTGACCTTCGACTCCCATTCCACCAAATGGTCAAGCTGGACCTCGTGAAGACGCCAATATCTTGCGACATTTTCCTCAAGATAATGTAGTCTCTCCTAGCCAGACTTCGATATATGTGATGTGCCCTACGGATCACGATATATGAAGTCTGTTTTTTACCGCGCCCCCAAAACCGTGTCAGAAAGTTGTTATGTAATCTTCGGACTTTAAAAATCCAGCTGCACGCGTTTTTCTTGACGAAAAAGAGGGTTTTGGTAAAAAATTAGAGACAAAAACTTTTAGAAGCTCACCAAAACCATTCCTGTCAAATTTGAGGAACATGCGAGGCGATCTGCAAGAGTTAGGCAATTGGTCGTGCAATTATGATGATTATGTAAGTTACTTCACCTGTCGTCTCACAGTAGCGAAATCGAGAATGAAAACTCCACCATTCAAGACTAATTTTTTACCCAATGTTCTTAAGGCTAATTGATTACTCTCTGTCTATGAACTTTTGCAAAATATCTAACCCGTCGCGTCAACTCGACGCGACGATATTTAAAGCTCCGAAGATTACATAACAACTGTCTGACACGGTTTTGGGGGCGTGGTAAAAACAGGACTAAAGATAATGCGCCAATCGGCAGCCTCACTTGTCGACGGCGCGTTTCACCTCGAGCTAGGCGTTCACGCAAGCCACTTGTTGAAGTCTTTCAGCCCATTCTGCATGCCGAACCTCGCACATTTTCATGTCCGTCTCGTGAACCCGAGCTATTATGCCGACATTCTCCTTTTCTTCCGCTTCCCCATGCTTCGAAGAGCCTACATTGAAAGATCTGACCGGTGTTCTCCCTTCCAGTGGGATATCCCTCGATACACGAAAATACTCGCGACCTCTACGGTTCCCATTCAAACACTCGTTCTCGCGAACTGTGCGTTCGGTTCTGGTGCAACTACACTAGTGAAGCGTAGTCGGCGTGATACTTCCTACCACGAATTGGAGGAGCTACTCACGCATGTGTGCAACGTGCATACCTTAGTCCTACCCTGGAGCGTACACGTCCACCTCCCCACGATTCAAAAAATAGCTGCAGGAGAGATACTTCCCCGTTTGCAAGTCCTGGAAATCGGCACAACTCTTCCGACCATCGTTTGCGACATGGTCCGCATGAGGAATGAGTGCGGCTCCTCGTCTGGTACAATTCCTCCGGCTCCAATCATTCGACTCGGGCTCACCGTTCCATTGGTCAACGACGCAGGTCAAGCAGCTCTGAAAAAAGAGGCAGAGTCGCTTTGTCTGCCTGGTGGCGTCGTCCTCAATTATTTACCAATTTTCATGTTTCCTTTGGTACATGACGCGATCTGCCTATCTTGTTCCCTTCGTTGAATCTGTTTGATTAGATAGGGTCGATTAGAACGAATGCGATGTTAAGATTGCCAAAGAAATTTTAGACACGAGACTCTATCAACAACCCTTCGAAAATACTCTATTCGTCAGTCTTACATCTCGAATCCTCCTGGCATGACCTATATTGACGGATCGCCTTCAAATGAGGACACAGCAGATCAAGTATTTCGAATATTACTTTCTACAGTGGAAACCTGTTAGCCTTCATGGCAAAGTACCCTGAGATACCAACTGACCTGACCCTTCGTCCCCTTCGACGTCGATTCCTCCGACAACCCAATATCCCTCCCTCTCAGCCATCCCAAGGAGCGTATGGCCCCTCCTCTTCGATTCCTGCTTTGATTCCTGCAGCGACCGACGGCTCTTGAAGATTGAACGCTGGCAACTACTACTAGGTGGCATCCTGCTTGAGTTGTCGTCGGTCAATATGCCATAACGGCATAGGAGGTACCACACCTCCCTTTTGCTGTACGCTCTGCCCCTTGTCGTCGAGTCGAATACATGGAGTTACTCTCTGGGTTAACGTCAGACAATATTTTCAGCTATGTTTCGTAAAAGGCTCATACCAGCCAGGGTCGTGCATGCGAAAACCTCTAGTATTCTACGACCTCTTCGGCGCTTTGAACTTGAGTTTCGGACGCTGGGGTCTCGGCGTCAGCCTTCTCAAACAAAATCACAAGTTCAACATCAATTAGGATCAGGCGTGAGGTGAACGTACCCATCTGTAGGTCTCGGTTCTGTCATTAGCAGATAGAAGCTATGTCGACTCGAATCAGGAAACCATGCTTGGATTGTGTTCCTTCTGTCCCAGATAATGTCGTCATCTAGAGGCTAGCTATCCAGTCGAGGTAGTATCAGGGCATTGATAGTGACGGGTAGGGCGGAAGAACGAACTCACGGCACTGCAGTGCGCCCCAGCTCCAAAACTCCGCCTATATCTTTTGACGAGTTCGCGGCGACGACGGTGACCCATTGAGCGTCTGCAAATCGTACGAGTTAGAATAGGGACATGAAAAGCGTCGCGGCACGAACCTTATGCACCAGCTCACAACATTGTAGCGCAGCCAGCTCGTCCAGGAAGAGCTGGAAGATTTGACTGTTGAACGTTGCCACGTCTGCTTTGGTGCCTTCGGGATCTTCGATGCCTTGTCCCATTTCGAGGGACCAGCGCGAAGGGTGAAACTGTTGAACCAACAGTTCGAACTGTGTTCGCGTTTTGACTGCAGAAGGGGGCTTGGGCCGAGGTACGTGCCCTAACAAGAGGAGTGAATGAGCGCAGCTCTGATGACGAGGAATGCGAGAGAGAACGTACCTCGTTATGGAGGTCCTCATCTTCCCTCGTCCGATGTCGATTGAAGTTTTGAATCTCAAGTCGAGCCCGTTGTTGTTAAGCTCATCTGTCGGGGCTTCGCCAGGCCGGGTGACGACGCTATGACCGTCGTTAATGAGAAACTTGTGAACTTACAGATCAGTAGCGAGCACTTGAGGGAAGAATAAAGGGAGAAGGTACAAAAAGAAAAAAGACACTCGGCGGTGGTGGACTTGATAATGACGACCTTCTCAGCGCAAGGTGTGAATGATTATTTCCAAAAGCTGCTCATTTTCATTCACTGGCGCTGCGAACGCCACGTCAGACGAGTTTGACCTTCAATGACTAAACTAAACCCACATACTCTTTGCCTGCTACGTGCAGCTAAGCTGGATAACTGGCTGGTCTACCTATTCTACACTGTCGTTCGGTATCGCACTTCGAGCTACCTTCCGTGATGAGCCGAGGTTCGTTGCGGATTCCAAGAAGTGTAATGCGTCAGGTCAATCAAAACCGAACATCATGCGAAGAAAAGTGGAAGAAAGGTACAGCAGCATCGTTGACGTTTGACACGGGGCAGAGATTGGAGGAAGGCGGGAGAAACAAAGAGAGAGGCAACATACCAATTGCTATTTCTAAGCATAATATTGTTGCTGGCGGATTGGTGCTGACACGGCCTGCTCGGAGCGAGCGAGAAGATGAACATCTTACTACCGTCTTTGGTGTAGTCATTGAGGGGGCAATGCGGTCGTCATCATACGCGGTGCTGCAGTTGATGTGGTAGTATCCTACACAAACGAGGTCAGTATATGCGCGTGTATTCAAGGTTAGGATTGAGGGGGTCTAGCGGAATGGGGACAGAAAGAGAGGAAGAAGGCGAGAGAGAGAGAAACGTACTGAAGTGCCTAAACCTTCGAGAATACCCAAGAACAGCACTCTGGCTGGCATCATGTTCGCGAGTGGCGTGTCGAGGATCCTTCCTAAGTTTTGGGTATGTTTGAACATCGTATAAAGCGGGCTGAGTCCCTGTTGATGGGCGGAAAGCGTTTGTGACGTATAGACAGTTACGACAAGGAGTCGCGGAGGATGACGGGGCCAGGGGACTTACAGGTCGTCAAAAAGGTGAGAGTGGGAGGTGACTTTGCGGAGCTGCATGACCATGTCTACGAGCCTCGCCTTTCCTTCTTTCCTTATGGTAATGGCTGTGTGTAACGTCAAGAAATCGTTCCATTGGTTCAAAGCGAGTGAGAATGAAAACGTACCACTCAACGAGGCATATAGAGTGCATGAAATCATCGGATGGCTAGGGACAAAGCTCGATTGCGTGCCTGAATGGTCGTTAGTGGCATCCATAACTGAGATAACATTGGTAAGTTTAGTAGTTGGTCAAGAGGATGTGCTCGACGGGAAGATGTTGATCGATGGAATTATTTTTGAATTATTTATGTAAATGACTAAGCGCTAAGCATTTCAAGGATTGCAACAAGATTGCAAAGCGCACCTGAACGCTTTACCACGGACTCGGACGACCATGCAATTGTGGAGGTAGCTCAAGGGACCAACTACAAGCTCCACACATCCAACTTCAATGACGGCGTACAATTTCGATATACGGCTTCAAAGGGAGCTCACGTACTGCCCAACAGCTCATGGGACGATCACCTCGGGCTGACGTTCGTCTTGGTTCTGTCCCATAAAACTGGGAACTCATGGGCGCTTCGCCTAATCCACGGCGTTCCGTTGCTCCGTAAACCACGTAATTTATTCCTCCTCATCCTCGTTCGTGCTATTTGTGGTTCACTTCAGAGCTGCTGCCTGGGCACATGTCCGGGATATTTTTGGAATACAAACACGTTCAATCGCATGAAGGTAAGATGCTCTCGACCACTTCAGTGTTTGAGCCAATTAACATTGTAAAGGTATTTGAGATGCAATCCTTGTTCGTTCTTATTTTACCAATCTTGTTCCCCAAACTCGCCTCTTTTTACAGCTCGAGTTTCTTTGGCGATAAGCAAAACGATGGCTGGAGGCTGCATCATGGACCGGCCTCATGTTCATTTGTTTACGACTGTGCCCTCTTAATCTTCGCCTCGTGTTGAACAATCTAGCCTGAGGATGATCTAAATTGACATTATGATGACTCTGCTAATCAAGGTAAGCAGTCTCGATTTCTAATTACAATGCGCAGCAAGCAATTTAGGCCTGAAACACAGCAACGCCCGTGTGTATTCAGAATTCGAAGACACTTCAAATCAGACACCCAAAATTTGAAAAGAAAATGAGAAGGACAGACTTATCGATTTGGTATCGTTAGAAAATAACTCTAAGTTGGACGATATAAATATACAAAGGACGGTCCTCCATCCAGGTAATCCCGATCAAGCTCATTCGAATTGGTCTGCTCACTTTCATACATCGCCCTCAGTTTTTCCATGATGTCCACCTTTGACGTAGGCTCTTACAACGATCTCCCTTCCATCGAGGACGCCAACGCCCGCTTCGAGGATCAGCTCGCACGCGCAGGCCTTACCCGCACCCAATTCCTCTCGAAGCTCGCTCCCCTCTTTCTAGAGGCCCCATATGCCGGCCACTACGCCGCCTGCCTTATCCATCGTCACTACTCACTCAACACCGGCGAGCGAATGGTCACAACCGGCCCTAGCGCCAGACCCTCCACCGACACCTCCCCGGACATCATAGGCGAGCGGTGGGCAAGCAACGGCAATGTGATCGAGCACAAGTACACCGAGGACCCGGAATCTCATCCCCCGAGCCCTCCGCCCGCGTTCTTTTCCAAGTTTAAAGCCATCCTCGACGCCTATGGGATCGATACTTTAGGCGTCACCTATGCTTCTGGAAAGATTGTGGATGATTTTATGTTCTTGGAGTCGCCAGGCCCTGGGGACCGAGAGCAAGTTACCACACTAGTCCGTCGCTCATCCCCTGAGCTCAAGAACAGTTACGAAGCTGCTTGGAGTCCGACGTTCAATTCTGAACACGGGTCGCACGTCATGAAAAGTTGCTGTAATTGTATCAGGAGGTGTAACGATTAACAGTCATCAGGCACATACAAAGTTGAGAGATTCCTAGTTGGCATTTCTCTCTCTAACATATCGTGCACTTAGTTGTTTCATTCGTCATTTGCGCCATCTTCGACATATTTCCTTTTTTCAGATATTTGTCTTCGACTCTTCGTAGATATAAGACTCAATTAATCCCATCGCTTTCTTCGTTGACAGCTTAACAGTTGATTGATTATCGATTATCTTTGGTTCCCTGAAGTTGCATTTCCCAGCTACTAATTCATAATCCCCGAACTTCCCAACTTTCTCAGCACTTACACAGCAACACAGTGATCTCCACGAAAAATGATGCCTCGCACCTACTCGATGGTCCCTACTCCTGTGATTCGGCCGATGATTGCTATAATTGTTTTCCATGGCGGTGATAAAAATGAGGTGCTAGGAGAATTTACAGCAGTTCCACAATCGTATGAGAATCGAACTTTTTTATTTCTTCCCGATTTCCACATTTAGATGGTCCTAATTTGATTGCTTGATAAATATGCCTAAGTCCCATAGGTTCCCTTTTCGTCACTGTCCCGTCGCGTTCTGTCTCGCTCGGCGTCAATCCTACTGAACCCCAAAAGCCGCTCCCTCCCCCGCTCCGCGCCCGAGCTCGTCGCCTACAAGGATGAGCACCGACTCCTGTTCCTTTAGTCTCCATTCGCTCTTCCAATAGTCTAAGCGAGGCACTTACATTCTTTGCCTCCATTCTCCTGCCTGTTCTCCTGCCTAAAAATTCACATTTAATGTATAAGCAAACTCTCTCAGAGTTGACAAGCCCCTGCCAATTAGTTTCAAAACGGATTTTGCATCGCGGTTCCGTGAAGTTTGTTCGCCCCGCGACACAACTCGGATCAAACGGATCAAAGACCAAAGATCCAGTTTTGAAGTTCGGCTTTGTGTTAGTAAGACACGGCCGCCTCAAATATATATTTTGACTGCACATTCAGCTACTGGAAAGGAATATAAAGATGACTGTTCATTCAGATTTCATTCATTTAACAACCAGGAGAAGATATTTTAGAGCTAATTGTAATCACCATCCACGTTAGGAAAGTGGCTGGGCGAAATTTATTGGGTAAGCTGATGGGAGTTAGAAGTTAGAACCCCACAATTCCTCCTCTTCCCAACTGACCACGACCTCGACGCTTGCTTCTCCCTAATCGGTTCAGAGCTCTCTGACTACGGTGAACTCTGCGTCGTAAACCATCGACTGGTCAACCTGGTTAGTACCTTGCTCAATCCTCAAGAACCGATTTCGCCATTCGCATCTGGGCGAACACGTCGCAAAAATACTGTACTGAACGTCTCTGTTCAACAAGCGGGGTCGGCGTCTTATGGGTGTTGGTGATGTACCACTTTCCTCTCGTCATCGAAGTCGCCCTCATGGTAGTGCCTTTCAGTCTCTTCATTTTTAGCTACTCCCTGACTAAAGGTTCCAATTTACGAGCCTTGCCCACCCTCGATCCCCTGAAGCAAAAGAATCGGCTTTGGAAATAATGCGATAGGTAGGGTATGCACGGCCTTGTCTCTTGAATTTTTTAACGTGTTGAAGGATGTCCGATATCTAGTTACCCCGATTCCGCGTACCCAGAATACTTTACTTGCGGTCAATAACTTAGCATCGAGGTGGAGTCCTTGTTCGATGATTGGAAATTACTCGAGTATATAAATTTGAGATCTAGGTAAGGACGAATTTATTCTCCCCTTCTTAAGCACTCAGCTTGATTCCGGGTCTCCTATTCGTGGGGTAGTCCTATTCGGCGCGTCTCGAGAAGGGATGTACGCCTTGAATTGTACACGATAGATTTAAGTTTCTCGATTTTTTGCACAACCCCGTCAAACTCATCCCACCTAACTATAGAGAACCCTTCTCTCTTTTTTAGAGCCGGGTCGAGTTTATATGGATGTTCTAGTGCGGACTTTTCCCTTAAACAAAAACACAGATATTATGCTCCCGAATTCACGCGTTTTCCCTCCCCGCAAGGAGCTTGGACGTAAAGGTTGTCCACCGTGACAGTGCGACGTCAAAGGATCTGCGATACAAACCTAAACCTTCGTCGCTTAAATGGGTCGGAGTGGGACGCTTCTACGATTAAGCGACGAACGGATGGGTGAGTCTTCGTATTCGAGTCAATGCGACAATGATGCCTAGTAAAGTTCCCAAGATTAGCCCGCTATTATCTGGCGTTCCACAAGGTAGGCATTGGATCCGTGCGACCGGAAGAAGAGATCATCGACGTACTGCAGTTTCATGGGTCAAGTGCGGATAACACATGGCTAGATAGATAGATACCTTGTGTAGATGCCCGATTCCTCCAATATTGGTTAGGTCCCAGTCAGTGACCACTAAACGGCAGCTGTGATTCTTTTATCACAGAGAGAAGGTGGTAAGGACGAAATAGCAGCGTCTATTACAAGTGAGTATCCAGGACCTTTCTCCTTTTGGACAGAGTTATTATAGGCGCCGCAGGACCACCTTCTGTCAATGTCTCTGATCGAAAGCGACCCTCAGCCCAGATTTTTCCCCATTCTTGCGACGTGCACGAAAGGATACGATTGTAGGCCTGCGGCGCTGTCATACCTCAAGAAGAAATTTGCCGCATTTCTGTCTAAGCTCCGCCAAAGCAAGACCGGCTCTAACGGAAGTTCCAAAGTCCAATCACCTCAAAGTCAATCCTGAACACCTATAAAATGGATATGATTCTGGGTTCGTCTCATTGTTCATCAGATTCTCGTACTCGTTCTTTACCGATGGTTTATCTCAATCTCTCAAACATCACCGCAGCCATTGCTGCCGCTGGCAGTGTATTCAAGCTCATTGATTTTCAAGGAAACTGTGTCGATGCTCCAGGTGGTCAAACCCACGACTTAACTGGTGTTGAAACCTACACCTGCATTGCAGGAGCCGTAAACCAGGAGGCAAGTCATTATATTTTCACTTCCTGTGGCTGTTTCATTGATAAAGCTCGGTACAATAAATAGTGGTCCCTCTCTATAGGGCAAACCCAAATAACTCTTGCGAATACTCCCACCGCCGTCCTTTCCATACCTTTGGTTGGAACCGCCGTTCCAAATCCACCCCATGGTTTTATTTATCAGCAAGCCGCGTTACAAACCAACTCGATTATGTCCTGGATAGTAGTGAACAGCACCCAATTCACCGGTAAATACAAGTGCGTGCAAACTACCATCTTTTCTGCCTTTTGATTTTTAACATGACTTTGAATGGAAATTGTAGCATCGTCTCTGGGGTATTGGTCTCTCCAGAGCCGTTAGCTGCCCTGACCTCTTGGGCTAAACGTCCGGGCACTTCAGGAACTGGGGATGCCCCGTCCGCTCCGGTAAGTGTGATGAAAGAAAATTTGCAAGCCAAAGCAGCCAATAACGTCCTTCATAGCTCACTCTCACGGCATGGAACCCGAGCGACGTTCAGCAGGCATTCACCCTCGAAATGCTGACGTCTTAGTTCTATAGTTATATTATTCAAAGTTCATCCGAGCCTGCTGGTAATCGCAGAGGAATAATCTGTAGGTATAAAGTGGACGTGAATTCAAACGTTTTTTTATTATTCGAGATAAATCGCTTTATAAAGACATCAAGCGGTTAGGAATTTGGCGGTGGGAACATTTCTTCGTGAACACTCAGGACTGGTAATAACAGGAGCTAATAAGCTTCTTGGACTGTTCCTAGAGTTAGAACCAATCGAATTTGTCAAAGAGCAACGAAATGCGGTACCGCGTTCGATGTTCTGATGTTTTTCCCCCACATCCTCCTCAAAGAGGACACCAGGGAGCAACTAAGCTGCATCTTGGGTTTCTGTTTACAATCTTTTAGACTCTAGAGGTGACTCAAGTTGGGAGACAATTAAATACCCGATAGATCAATCCTCCACCTCGTGCAGACGTGGTGGACAAGGAGATATGGGAGTCAAAAGCACGTAGAAAGACTAAGAGCTCACCCGCGTCCGACCCGCTAATACCACAAACCCTCCAGCGAACTTTGCAATAAGTTCATAGATTAGGGGCAGCAGTCGTACAACCCATCCGAGGTGGAGACGAACATAGGTAAAAGTAACTGATGCAAGAGGGTTTCGATGGATAAACGAGTAGGCTGGGACAAGATGAGTTGTGGGTTGGGGCATACCCACATCTCAGTTCTGGGGCGGAGAAGCGGGTGAGATTGAGACAGGTTGTGGGAATGCGAGCTAAAGCCAAGAAACATTGTTGAGAGATAGACGAGCAGAGAATCGGGAAACCGAGTCAGCGTTTGAGAAGAAGCGAACGAGCGTTGGATTAGCTTCATGGGTATCCTGCATTCGTATTGGTATCACTGTACCGAAGAATAAAAGACGCAAACTACAGGTTGACAAAGTTGTTAGCTTCGACGTTGAAGGAAGAAACAAACTAGAAAACATACCTACCACCCACAATCCTCCACTATACACGTTTCGCGATTCAAGCGGGACGCCAGGCAGCGGGGAAAGGAGGAGCCAACGCCGAGATTATACGTCGAGCGCTGGGACGGTTGCCAAGAGCCGTCATCGTGTTTTTATGTCCATGTATGCGTCCGCGGCACACAAGCATCATCGCCCCTTCCATCTCTCGCACTGCTCCTCGTACGCCATAGGGACACACCCGAGTCGCGAAGATCACAAAACCTCCTGCATGATCCTAACTACTCATAGCGATGTTCATGTCCCAGGGGGGCTGCGGATCGTACAACCCGCCTCGAGGTGGAGATGAACATAAATGATGGCGCATAATGCAAGAGGTTTCCGGCCGTGGCGGACGAGTAGATAAGGATTAGAGGAAGTGGGAGGGTGTACCTATATCTTGAGAGGTAACGGGAGAAAAAGATGGAGGTAGGAATCGATTATGGATGGGTGCAAGCGCATGAAGAGGTTCGAAAGCAGGGAAGGGCCGAAGAAATTGAAACTTGGAACACAAGCCGCGAGCTATATTTCGACAAAACGCGTTCGATGGCGGAGGAAAAAATGAACTGGGAAACGTACCTATGCGCCAGCACCCACGAGTAGGCCTTTGTCGCGATCCTCGACATTAGCATACAGTCACCCCTTCTCCTCCTGCACTCCCCTTCCTACCCCGTTCAAACCAGTTCCTCAGCCTCGGCCCTGTGTTGTCCTTCCCTATACACTCTGCCTACCAATATGAACAGCCCTCCTACGCCACCCGCTCAGGTGCATCGTGTCCATATCGCAGGACCAGCGGTCGTACGACCAAGCCCGCACCGGGGTAACAGCGAGCGACGTGGGAGGGATGCGGCAATGGGGGGTGGAGTAAAATGGGGAGCATTGAACCCAGGATATGGAGATCCCCATGCTCTTGGCGAGAGACTCAGAGAGGAAGGGAAATGACGACGGAGATTCCAACCGACACGCGAACGCGATAAAACCCCTCCTACACCAATACAACCACTAATTAATGTCCATATCCGAAAGCAAGCGGTCCAAACGACCCGCCCCGGAGCTGCAGTGGACATGGGTAGAAGCGAGTGGCGCAGGAGGGATACGACGATGGGTGAGTAGAGCGAGGACACAGAGATCCGCATGCTCGCGAAGCAGGAAATGTCGACTGAGACCGCAAACGGGTGGAAAGGAGACGGTGCAGACCTAAATGCAGTCGGATGAGCGGACGTGCCATATCATAGGTCGACGACGACG
Source organism: Galerina sulciceps (assembly GCA_023014345.1). Taxonomy (NCBI): domain Eukaryota; kingdom Fungi; phylum Basidiomycota; class Agaricomycetes; order Agaricales; family Galerinaceae; genus Galerina; species Galerina sulciceps. The sequence continues at coordinate 62,230 of JAEDXJ010000038.1, forward strand.
CGAAGATTGAGAAACGCCTGGAGAGGTCTCATCATTGCGCAGCACGTGACCCTTCAAATGACGCGACACGACGCGTCTTTTTTTCATACCACTACTCTGTTTGTATATCCAGTAATATCATATTATTCGAGCAAAGAAATGCATTTCAAACTCGTAATAGTGCTTCAAAATAATTGAATCAAAGTTCGATTGGATCGATTCAGAAGAGCGTGATATCTCGGGTGCTCGTCTTCCGAGTCATACTGACCTTGTTCGGTTATGATTGATTGCCACCTCATCATCTGAAGTAGATATTCTAGCAGACACAAATATGATATATTAAGTTTGTTTGGAATTGTAAAGTGGGTGTTTCATTTGGGACAAGATATCATGCGAAGACGAATGCAAACCCTGAAGAAGCAGTGTTTCACCAGCTTGAATAGACGAATCATCCATTGAGGAAACTAGTATTGTGTAAAAAAAAGTTGCTAAAGTTTTTAGAAGAGTCATCGGACGCGGCGGAGCAAAGGGAAATGGAGATGCGCGCATAGGTAAATATCACCACCATCCCCACATCGCACCTCTCCTCCAATATGCCCCATCAACGAGGGATGATACCACGTTCGCAGCTCTTTCTCCAGCATCCAGGGGAGAAGAAGGAACGACGAATGGCTGTGGCAAATGCATATACGGCTGCGGAATTATACGAGATGCCGGTGATCTGGAATGCGCATATGCGTTGCGGGTGAGGTAGTAGACTTTGGCGCGGGGCTTTCGCATAGGTTAGAAGCTGGGACGCAAGATTTAAATCAAAAGGAAGTTGTACTGGTCTAGCAGACGCAGCGCCGATGCCAATAGTTTAGAGGGAGAGGGGTGGGTACGGAGAACCGAGAGCAAAAACACGCACCAAAACAGAGTACGTACGTCGCAATAAACGTAAAATCAGTGAAGCGACGTCTTGTCCTCGCCGGTTCCATGCAGGCTCTTAAACCGCCTATTTACCTCCAGGATCACCGCCAGACCTCCAGTACATAATGCGCTGGCACCCCTCCCGTCCCTCGGAAGTCTAACCCGCCTCCGCCTCCATCGTGACCACAACTTCGATCCTCCCAGCCAACCCGCAAAAGTGATAAATCCTCCCGCATTGGAATTGCTTCATACCCTTCATGACCATCTCCCAGAGCCAGTTGTACAACATGCCCGAGGTAGAATGGACAAAAGTAAAAGCAGACGATGCGGGAGGATTTCGACCTTGCGAGAGGGGGTGAGCTTGTAGCTTGCCAGGCAGATTGCGTGTCTATTGGAATAGCCAGAGAGCAAAAAAAGAGACGTAAAAAATGGAGCTCACAGTCGTACGCGCTTCATGCGAAGCCCCTACCCGGCTGTTTACCGCTAACCACACCTTGAGGCACGCCATCCTCCTGCACCGCGCAGAAACAGCAAGTGTGAATTGTGGCACCTGGATACAGGGAAATATGTCGAGATCTGGCCCCGTCGGTCAAACTCGTGGGCGGGTTCACCACAGCAGATCCCAGCACATTTCGTGCATATCGGAGCATAAAATGTCTCACTTTTCGGGCAAGGTCTGCTCTGGTCAACATATTTGATGGCACCTGTCATCGTCCGATTTCAACATATCTCAGACTACCAGAGCAGACGGGCTTTTCACTGGGCTTCATGAAGCCCAGATCTCGACATATTTCCCTGTATCCAGGTGCCACAATTCACACTGTTCTCAACAGAACTCAGCACATTCCAGCAGGTCATAATATGGTGAGATCGGTTCTAATCTGTCTTATACGTGCTGTTCAGATATGCTAAAATCTGTTCATATATGCCAAGGTGCGCTACAACAAATCCTTCCTACTCTCTACCAGGTTCTACGCAGTACGCCAGTCCCTCACCTCCGTCACTCCATGTACCCGCTGGCCGACTATACAGCGCCTAACTTTCGGGTCGTCCGTCGAGCGGGTGCTGCTCGTGAATTGGCTTTCGGGGGCGGTGCGAATCGCTTTTAAGGAGAAGTCAGCTAGGTACATTCGGAAACATAAAAAACTGTCTTACATTTGCTGCTGGTGTATCCTTAATCCTATTCCAGTAGACGTTAAATTGAGTGACTGTGCCGGTGGGGTTGTCCTTGCACCACTCGTCAGAGCAGAGGCCTCTAGTTATCAGATTGGACGGAGTAAGCATAGCACCAAAACTTGAACAGCGGAAAACGAACTTTGCATCTCTTTTCTTCAACGGCTGCATGATCTTAGACCCTCGAGCTGCTCCACCGACCATCGTACCAGGCCCTGCATCACTTGAAACCGACAACTGCGAAACAGTGTTTGAAGATTCGGCGGGAGTTACGGTCGCTGATACAGGCCCCGACTCCAAAACGGCTTCCGAAGACTCAGCGGGGATTACAGTAATTGATATTGGTTCTTCGAAATCTTCTCCATTTTGAAGAGCAGCCGCTGGAAGAGAATGTTCACGGGGTAGGGGTGAACGCGACAGCGCGGGACTAGCGGGACTGTTGACGTTATTGTCCGACGATTGGGAAATTGCAGTCGGGAATCTAAATGCAATACGTTAGAATAGGTAGCAATAGATTTAAGAGACTTACAAGGTTCCTTTAAGCTAAAAAGAACTTGAGCATGAACCGTTTTTCAATGAACACGAACATACCTTGAGCCTAGGACGAGCAGCAAGTGCAGGCGGTGGAACTTCGTTGTTGGCGGAATCCGTTGGCAGCTCCGTCTCCCTTGTAGTATCTTGAATGACTACTTCGGCATTTCCTCCTGTGTCAGTTACGATGATTGACGGGGGTGGTGGCGGTAGCGGTACGACCGCTGGCTTTGACTCGAAGTTTGTTAGTGTTGACAACAGATCTTGTGACAGTTACTCACCTTATCGGCACCATCTCTTTCATCTGCTCTCTGTCTCGCATCTGAGCTCGTTTTTGACTTCTTTCTTGCCAGTGTTGCAGGTAGCTCTTCGATCTTACGCTTTGATGAGCTGGCTTTACCTTCTCCCTCTAGGACGACATCACTTAGCTCTTCCTTGACCCGTGCACCCTTTGCTCCATGGGAACGCTTGAAACTTGGAAAAAGCTGTGTCGCGAGATGATTTGCTTTCCAATCATCTTCGCACAAAAGTAATTCTGGGCATCTTCGAGCCATCTCCACTCGAAAGAAATCGACGACGTCCGCAGCCGCAACGCCCCATGTTGAAGGCAGACGATTTGCATCACGGACAAAGAACCAAAGTGAGTGGACCTTGTTATGAATTTTGTTGATCTGAGTTTTGTCGAGAGGCTTACCCTCGCTATTCTCGAGAAAATGACTAGAGACGTTCTCGCCGTTTGAAACCGTCTTTCTATCAGCGACGTATGCCTTCCACAAAGCCTGTGACCAGAAACGAACATCAGGATAGTCTTCGACACGAAGTGCCGTTGGTCTTGGTCCTAATGCCTTCATGACAATAAACGGTATGCCCACTTCAGTATCCGTGCCTCCCTGAGTTGAAATCGGCTTTTTCGGTCCATTAGTTTCGGCAAGTAATTCAGGAACTCTGTCAACGACTCTGTCGAAAGCTTGACTGGTCTTTTGTTGTTAGTAAATGCAACTGCGAGTCGGGTATATGACCTACGTCATACTGTGAAGTTGCCCCTCAAGGTAAACAATTCTTGCCTTAGCCTGCTCGAGGGACTTCGAAAGCTCGTTGATTGACGTGTCAGCAGGAAGCGGGGTCGCGTCGCGTCCAAGGAGTAAACTGGCATTTCCCATTACTGGACTATTAGCCCAACCTCTCTCCTCAATTGGAGTTGTAGGGCGCGACCATGAATGCCTTGGATATGACGTGGGTTCAGCTGAGAGGTTGGAACGGTTGTAGGTATGATGGGACGGCCCATAAGAGGGTTGCAGAGAGGAATGACGAGAATCAGGTAGGCGTTGTGCATGCATGTAATGAGGGAAAGGTTGCTCATTGGTCTCCATGTTGCCAGCGAATGAGGTGACAAAGTCGGACAAGTAAAATAAAAATTACGATGAGTACAGCACGGTCACATGGTATTATAAATACATGTCATTCTCCTCGTCTGTCCTTTCTTCTGCATGCAAAACCCTGTTTAATAATGGTAATCCAGGCTTCTCGACCAATTGCCAGCGGTCTTCTTGGGTTCCATCTTCGGCAAACTTTTTGAATTGAACATCTGGAATCATTGCGACAACAGCAGTGATACTCTTCACAGGAATAACCCGAATTGCCGAATCGCGCAAATGTTGGACCGTGTAATATGTGTTCGATGACCTTGTCAGTAACTCTTGGTGGGGTTCTCCATAGAGTGATACGACAGCTACTGGGTGTTGTTCACCTTTGAACTCGAATAATGCGAAGTAATTAACTTCGGCAACTTCTGTCTTCACTCTCCCTGGCTCAGTTGTGCTCGTGAACTATTAAATGAGCTCCTAGTAAAATTATGGTAATTCCATGAGGCTTACCTTGATGTTACGGGAGCAACGTAGTGTCCCTCCCTTCTTCTGATCTTCCTTCCATTTTGAACGAACAATTTGTCGGTTTGGGAGTCGCAAACGGGCCCACCGGACAACATTCGCAACAGGTATGTCAATGTTCCGAGTTTCAAAGTATTCGTTAAATGCTGCCCTTTCCAGATCGCTTATTGGCCTTGCGGTATTGTCCACGGCACGAAGAAGAGCATATGATTGCCCAAGGTCCTTGGATCCTTGAGGTAAACTATCGGTGAGCGGTTCAATGTCTGGAAGCATTGCTTTTAATGCATTAATTTGACAGCGCCGTAATCCACGTTGAGCCAAGTTTGAAAATGCATTTGAGTGCTGTTTTATTTCCTCTCCGAGGTTTCCGATTGTTCGTTCTATTGCCCACTGCGAATAAATAATTGCAGGTCCTATCCGTTCTGTCTCTGGAGCAAGATGTGATGGTGTATGGATGCTGGGACGCACAAAATGTATCCTCTCTGCTTTTCTTTGGACGTAAAGCACTTCAAAGTCAGTAGAAAATTCAGACAATTTCTTGTGCGCTTCTTTCAGTTCATGCGGGTGTATTTCCTCCTGCATAAGGATACGGAATCCCCGAACAAGCTTGCAGTAATGTTCCCAATAAACATCAGGCAAGAGCTTGAAAAAAAGGCAAGGTCCGAGGCCGTAGAAGTATAACAGAAACTCCCAAGCCTTATAACCACTAGAAATTTTTTCAGCTGGGTTACGAGGAGGTCGGTCGAAGGAACCGGGAAAATAAGGTGTAGCAAGGGCAACTTGTGCTCCATGTTCTTTCCATACGTCACCTTGTAAAACAACCCAGCCCCAGGATGCTTTATTATCCGCTCGATCACACTCAAAGAGTCCTCTCCAGAGTGGAATAAACAGATCTGGAATGTTGAGAGCTGGTAGATGCATGATGTCCAATGGAAAACAGCCTGGGAGAGAAAGGACGTGGTTTTTTGAAAGTCCAAGTAGAATTGATGGCTTGCAAATTCCCGTCTGGAGACGACGTCGCTTGAATTCTGCCTGATTTGCAGAGTGCTCGACAAGCGCTAAATTTGTTTCATATCGGGAAGATGATTCCGTGGAAGTGAAGTTGAATAAAAGATTGTCAAGATCTACATCGCCGTGATCGCATCCTTCGACGTTGAACCCATTGGGTTTGAGCCTGGCAGGATAGTATTGCGGTGCACCCCTTTTATGACGTCCTATTATTGGGCAGTGAAGCCGACAATGTACTTTACCCTGATGGCCAACAAAACCATTCAAGCATGCCATTCCCGGTCCATCTGCAGTTGCTAATGCAAGAAATGGACGTGAATCGAACATTTTGTTAGTAGATGCATCCCAGATGCGTAGTCCTTCCCTTTGGAGTGCTGCAAGATGGTAAAGACCTGGAAACATGAAACTATCCAAATTTTTGGGCTTGTTTGGACCTGGAATAAATCCGCCAGGTAAAACATGTCGCTTCTTATAACGAACATCTGGGGCATGGTCCAAGATAACCCAGATGTATATCCAGCATTCCGATGCTTTATTGCGATATAGCTGGGCGCCGTCCATTGATAAAAGGAGGACCATATCACCTGAGGCAATCTTCTCGTCTACGATGAGACGGAGGTAATCCGTTCCATCAAAAAAATCTCGGAAAGGTGACTTTCTTTCTCCGTCATTTTCCTCCAATTCCTCGAGAATTTTCTCGGTATATTTTTGACGATACTTGAGACGTTCTGCACTATCTGGAGACCGCCAAAGCGCTTGCAGTTGGGGAGCAAGTGGAATGGTATGGAATTGTTTTCGGGGAACTTCTGCACCATTGTTGTCCTCATATCTTGATTCATTGCAAACTGGGCAGGCGGTTTCCTTTTCAAATGGCCCCGTAAACCCAACACAGGAGTTTACACACATGTCATGGATTATTGGAGATATTCCCGTCACATTTTCGACGAGCCGCTTTGCTCGATAATATGACAAAACCTCCTCATTTGGAAATCGGCGCTTAATTGCATCCCGTGTTGAGTTGTATGTTTCTTGAGACGCGTTGTCTGTGGCAAGAAATAAATCAAGTGAAAGGCGGTCTGTCGGATCATCAATGGATAAAGGTGCAGTGGGTGGGTTGCGTATCTGTTCCAGTATTTCCTCGTCAAGACCAGAGAATTTATGATCAAGGGTGGCATTATTCAGTGCAGCTATAAATTCCCGTGCAATCCGGATGTCATCTATGGCCGGAATGAAATTTATTGGTTCGCTTTCAGGATCTTCATCCTCAACTTGAGAGTCATCTCCTAGATGGCTTTGGGGAGGGTTATCCGGCTGGAAATCTGGAGTTTCTTCATTATTCAATGTAACATTTACATCTGCATCCGGTGGTAACCCAAATAGTACATCCTCCTAAAAGAATGACATTAAAAAGGACATTATAACAGCTTCAGATAGGAAGTAATCTTACCATATCATTGTCGTTTTGAGGATTTGAAAAATCTTCTTCTTCCATAAATTCCGGGGAATGACTTCGGTGTGGCAAATTTGCAGTGACTTGAGCTAGCCGGGCTGCCTCTCTTTCCGCAGCTTGATGGCGCATATACGTTGAGTAGGGTACTGATTTTCCCGATCCAAATTCCCCGCCGCAGCGGGTACATTTACACTGACGACGCGACCGTTGTGTTCCAGAATTGTTGGTATTCATTATTTTTTGAGAAGCAACTCGGAGGGAGGTATATGAGAGGCAGTAAAGTAGAAAGGCTGCGTATTATCATACCCTACTGCAGCTTTTATATCTCTCCAAGGTCTCTATACCGCACTTGTGAGCCACAGTTCTGTGCATACAATTCCCCAGACACCGGGACTCCTCGTAAACCGTATTCATACCACCAATGTATTCGTAACCCACTTAGTACAGCTTGAATTATCACCTGTATCCAGTTATGTTGACAAACTGTCATATGGGTACATTGAATTTGTGCCATTCCCTGATTACAACGAAGGAAAGAGCACATCGTCAACCCGCGCGGGTCACGGGTAAAGGTAGCGACGGGTGTAGATGCGGGTAGCGATTGGGCGCATCCCCGCGACCTTCAAAACGAGCCCAAGAACTCGATTTTTGGTGGAGAATTGACTGAGATATACTCAATTTCGTGAAAATCATCGAAATTGGGTATATCTCACCCATTTCCCCATCGTTTTCGACGAGCTTGGAGCCGGTTTGACGGGTAAAACCGTGCGGGTTACGGGTACGGGTGCTGGTGGGTATGGGTACGGGTAGGCGCTGTGACGCCCGCGGGTTACCTGTGCATTTACCTTGCTGCAACACTATACTTCGAATAAAGCTCCTTATGTGACCTGTGATACCAGTGAGTTTGGGTAGCCAATCCGATAATAACTGAAGCTTACACCTTTCATTGACCCGTTCTCATCAGCGTTACTCGCAGAATTCCCTGGTGCGTAACTTGAAGTGCAATGCATACACAACTTGAAGTCGGGGCACTCTCAAATTTGGCAAACACGGTCTGCCAACTACGCCCATTGACGGTCTTTGTGGATAAAAAGGACGGTGAGTCCACCGATACTTCTACTAATTTTACTCACCTAGTACATGTACATTTGATGAAATCTATTTTGAGGGAAGACAGCGACGTCCCAGGAGGTACCAGTATGCAGAGACGTCAAGTAATGAGACAAGCGGATGCAAGATCAGGGTTGTGACAGCCGTGGGTGCAAGCGTTTTTCGTTGCACCGATTTCAGAGCATTTCACCACATCTCCCATTCTCACCCGATTTCAGCATTTCCCGGCAGACGGGCTTTTCACTGGGCATGAAGGCTGGAGACTGTCGTGGGAACTAGTATAACTATTCCACAAAGCCAGCGTCGGAGGTGGAATACAGCCTTTGATACAATCGGATGGTCACACTTTTTTGGTCTATGGAATCATATAGATATTTATTATACATGTATCAAGTTTTTAATAATACGTTTCATCATAAGGGTGCTGTGGAAGGAAGCAAGACTTGTACCCCCCTACGCCGCCACCACCTCTTCCGGGAAGGAAAGGCTCGTCAAGCCTGTATGTAAATAAGGATGGATATACCAAGAAGATTAATGAAAGGTTCTGGAAACCTTGATACGTATTATTGCGCCATCTCATGCTTGAGGTATGACAGGTGACCACTGTGTTATGAGAAGCCAAGGGAGATGGCCAAACTATGGATTGCCTCAGACACAAATTTTGGGTTCTAAAATCCGGTAGAATGGAGGTTCAGAACGTGGAAGGAACGGATATGCTGATATATACTCCTTTTTTAAAACAATTTTTGAAAAGCAAGGTCAGATGCCACTTTTCAGAACCATATTTACACGAGTGCACGGCATGGTAGCTGCGTCGTGCATTAAGATGTCAGATCACGGTCCTGAGGGAATTTTCTTTCTTTGATTGTCAATCGGCCATGTTGCGGTCCGCGCCTACTGGCAACTTAGATTAGAACGATGAAATTTCAGTGCAGATAATACAAGCTAAATTTATAAAATAAGCAATAAGGCGTGAACCTTCCGGTTTTTCACACTGAAACCACGACCAGGTGAAAGCATGTCCCTTTTAAAATATCCTGAGAACAGCAGGATAAATTGATCGCGAGCTACATTTCTGACGTGAGGAAGTCGAGTCGGATGACCTAAACTATAAACATGCACGAAATGCTGAAGTGACATTGTGAAGAAAAAAAAATGGAACGGAGGCACTGCATCAACCTACCTCCGCTTCATTGATGCGCCTGTTAAAATTAAGCTGCTGTGTCCGAAGTCATTCCAGACTGTGCAGGTCCTCAGATTGAACCTTCTTTTTTAAGGCGCTATGCCTGTACCCTCAAAAACTTAGGTACACCAGAGTCTCATCATTTAGGAAATTGACTTGGAAAAGGTCACCGGACAGTTGAGTTGACGTACAAGGGATGAAAAATTATGTTTCTAGAAACAAATTGCATTGTGAAAACCTTCATCGACGGTTTGCGTGCAAGCTTTCACGGGGTAGAGGCGCATGCTGTGTCAAAACGGTTCTTTCACAGTACGAGGCCGACTGTATATGCGTTCAAGCCATACAGCATGTCAAAGGGCGAGGATGCCGTGATTAGGAGTGCGTGCCATGGTATGTCACTGGGGTATAAATTGTCTGACATTCGCTGGTAGCATAACCAACAACCCACATAGTAACTATTGAAATGGCCCGCAAGCCCAACTACACACCGAAGGCGACGGTACCCCTGCTCCCGGCTACGTGCGTCTTCACAACGCGAGCGGTGTGACGAGGGACAACTCTCCACTCTCGAGAAACTCTTGAAAGACAAGAATCCGACGAGCCCGCTGTACACGATCCTCATCGGCTGCGAGCAGAGCCTGCCCAAGTACGACCACGACGAGCTCTGGCTGTACAGTTTCTGGCACACCAGCCCAGACGATGCTGTAGAACACAGCCTATTCCGATTCTTCGCGGACGTCGGCCTGGCTGGGAAGACACCGTGGAATTCCGCAGCGTGAGTGATATTATTTGAGGCTCGAAGAGGAGAAAAAATTGCTAATTGCGGACGATGGGCAGGTACCATGTGTATAAAGACGGAAGCGTTACTGGCTGGACTTACGATCAACCCAAGTAAAGTCACCGGAGGGAGCAGGAGGGGAAGCGTAAATCTTGATTGTGGTGCATAATCCAGGTTGAATCGCGAAGAAATTGTTTTATAAAGCGATAAAATGAGCAGAGAAAAACACCAAAAAATATATGGAATTGTTGTTGCACTCACTTGATGAGCATCGTGCAATCTGTGCTCTCAAATTGGTATCGCAAATCGCATTGAGCGACCGATAGCCAATAGTTCGATTTGGGCAAGCACGGCTGGGGTAGACAAGGCTGTAAGGATGCACTGCGCTACTCAGTCCATATAAGTGGGTAAGTAGGTGCTAAATCACCAAGCACAAGCGCCGGTAGACGTACTTTTTGACAATGTTTGTCGAGGTGCTACTGTCGCTGGTAGATGTAAGGACTTTGGTTCCGCCAGACTAGGAAGCCGTGATTGCTGATGTTCGATACTCCCATTAATCTCAGTCCGATTAGAAGACAAACGAGAGACGTACGAAGAACTCTTAGGCGATAATTAAAAAAGTCGCGTGCGGGTTGAAACATTTCCCCAATTTCGAAGAGGAATGATGAAAGTCGTTCAATGACGCATTTATGTTCCGAATCTAGCGGTTACCGACTTACGAGACTGCCCACAATGAGACGACCCGAGCGTGCACAGACAAGATCACTAGCAGTCAGGAATGGTCTTGTTTTAGTTGAGTGACTACCTTGGTTTCTAGTTCGCTACTGCCGTTGAATAAGTGCATAAAACATGAATTAAGGAGAAGTAGTGGCATACACATGTCAAGGAAGTTCGGCGGAACGAATAGACGAGAAGACATGCGAAACATAACACAAGAGTGCGTTTCTTCGTGCCTGGAGCTCATTTTTCGTCGCAAAAACAGATCGACGCAGTCCAAGAAATTGGATAATGATCCTGGACACCGTGCTCTACGACAGCCGGGATGGCGAAGTCCTGTAGGCCATGGGTGTGAGTGCCATTAACAGGTCGTAGGACTGGAAACGCACCTCGTCAAGTTATAGAGAGAAGCAGCGGCAGGGTAACGGCGGCATTTACGCTGCTACTGCTCGCGGGTTACCTTCATCGTCCGAGTGGGTCAACTTCAGGCCAGCGCTCCTACCACACCTCCTACAATCCGAGGACAGCAGAACTGCATTGTTTCCCTCAGCACCGCGCATCGTCAAACTCGTCCTCCTAGGAACCGGTTCTAGAGCCTGTCTGACAGCGGTGACGGTGTCATGTTATTTACGCAGCAGGAGGTCGCCGTCATTATGGGTGTTGGAGACGGGATGTTTTTGCGCCTGCCACGCCGATGAGGTAGGTCCGGGCCGCCGCTGTCAAGATTAGATTAGATCTAAACTCACCCCTTCCTGGAACGAAATTCAGTTGCACCAGCGACTATGACTTGGCCTGAGTACATATATTGATGAAACTGTTAACTCTGAATACACGAGCTCCTCTGTACTTTACTGAAAGCGGAGACGGATGTTCTGGTAATCCATCTACAGTGAAACTGAGATCACGGATGTTCGATAGGAAGTATATCGTGCCAATCAGAACATCGCGGACAGGGTCTGCATAGTTTTTAATTATCAAGAAGCTTAGAAAGCTAGACGTCAATAACGTACACCGGCGGGATGGGCACTTGAGGTCCTGGGGTAGTCTCTAAGACAGGCGCCGGGCACTGTAGTAATTAATGAGTAAACCAAAGTTAGAAACGCTCAAAAATCCGACCGTAGAAGGCTCACCTTCCCAACAAAATCAGCCGCGCTGAAACCGGGTGGATACTTGACCGCAGCTGGCATACTAGCTGCAGGAGGAAGTAGGTCGAGGATTCCGGAGCAGTCTGTAAGCTTCGCGCGATTTTGACCTACAAGGCTGAGCTTTTCAAAAGCTGCCCCAAATTTCTTCTGCATTTTCGAGTGTTTGTTGATCATGCTGCTCCAAGCACACGATGTTCGCGGGTCCTGATTTAAGGCCCAGTCCGATTGTAGACGTGGTTGGCCCTCCATCGCTGAGAGCATTATTCCGGGGCTAGAAATTCGTTTTTCAAACACATCGAGTTATTGCTATTTTCATAATTGTTGGCGAAACGTGATTTTTGATGCGAAATCATTTTTTTTGGAAATCTCGACCTGGCTGATCGCGAGAGCCATATTATCGTAAATTCTGAAGCTACCAAGTTAATTTTGAGTGATTCCGGATCGTACGAAGCACGCCTTTTAGAATATGTAAAAATAAATGGAAAATTCAAGGTTTGAATAATATGGTTACTTTGGCCCCAGTTCTCGGCTTTCGGTACACGCCTGCAACAAATCTGCGCTGTACACTCGTACCATGCCAAGAGGTGTTACATTGCATAAATACATATATTAGAACCATTTGGGGCTGTCAGATGGCATGTACAGCGCGGATTTGTTGCAGCGTGTACCGAAAGCCGAGAAGTTGCGAGAACTGGGGCCAAAGTAACTGTATTATTCAAACCTTGAATTTTCCATTTATTTTTACATATTCTGAAAGGCGTGCTTCGTACGATCCGGAATCACTCAAAATTAACTTGGTAGCTTCAGAATTTACGATAATATGGCTCTCGCGATCAGCCAGGTCGAGATTTCCAAAAAAAATGATGTCGCATCAAAAATCACGTTTCGCCAACAATTATGAAAATAGCAATAATGATGAGGAAGCTCTTCTCACGGTAATTCCGCAGATGAGTTTCCTGGTTTGAGCATCGTCTCAAGGAAGTATTGAGTGTCAAAAGCTCCTGGTGTGGAATCAAATGGTGCTCTTGGAGAATATTAGATTAGGAAGACATACTAGTAGCAGAATTTGCTTACCCTTGTTCGAAAGGACCCAGGGGGTCTAAATAAAGAGTTGCGATTGAATGAGCGGACATGAGTGCGACGAGATCACTTGGACTGAAGCCTGTGTCGTGAAAACGGGAGAGAATCTTCTCCGATGTATCTATTTTGAGAGCCGTCAAAAGCTGTTACAAGTTCGACTAGACAACGCGTACCCGTTGTCACAGATATAGTTCCATCTGCTGCAGGTCCCGTTGGTGCTGGTCGACCCAGGAAAACCTTCACACGTGGCGCACCCTGGCTAGGCAACAGCACGGGTTGGGGTATCCCGCACGGGTCACGGGTACGGGTACCCCAGGGTACGGGTACGGGTCGCAATATCACAACCCCGTGACCCGCAGACCCCCACTGCCGTTTTTGGTACAAACGAGCTCGGAAGAGCTGGCGGAGTTCGCAAAGCTATACAGATATTACATTAAGGTTTTAACACCAAGATAAGCAGGAACACGACGAAAAAAAAACCCCGACTACGTCTCAATATGGCTCCATCAAAGCCAAAAGATGACGACAAATCCACAAAGTCGAGCACTAGATCCACTGCCTCGTCCTTCGCAAAAAAAGCCTCCAACAGCTTCAATAAACTCAAAAGGAAAGCAACCGAGCTCCTCAGTCCGAAGAAAAAGAAGAAACCGTCACCGAAAGGGACAACTCCATCAGGGACCCAGGGTATGTCACTCGGAATACATCTCTCACACGCTTACGACCCTTGTATAGCCGAAGCGTCAAAGCCGAAGCAGCGTTCTCAAAGGGCGACGGTTGTTGACATCACCGACAATGAGGAAAACGACAGTGACGATGATGAGGAAGCTGTCGAAGCCCCCGAGGAGGCAGCTGAAGATTCCGATGCAGAATTAAGTTAGTAATATACACATATCTTGATGACATGCAACTCACATAAAATTAGAACGCATGAGCAAGGACTGGAAGTCCCCGGTCTACGCATTCTACGAGCCAGTGCCTGAGATCGAATATATTGGTAACCGTCGAACTCACGTCTTCAAATGCATGGCAGTCGGGTGCAAATACAGGCCACGAAGATATCTTGATACTAAGGACAAGTCGTCCACTGGAAATCTCATCAAACACGTGAAGCAGTGTTGGGGTGACGAGGTATGGAAAGCCGCGTCGGAATGCAAGGATGCTGGGGAGGCTCGTGCAGCCGTCGTGAAGCCGTTCGCAAAGAGCGGAAACATTACCGCGACCTTCGAAAGGACTGGGAAAGGAACTGTGACATACATGCATCGTCAATTCACAAAAACAGAGACCAAGTATGTATACCTACCTTCGGAGATCATTTAACTGATCACAGCACCAGAGCTGAAATCGTACGATGGATTGCAGAAAGCGGCCGGCCGTTTAAAATTGTTGAGGATCGTGGATTCCTCAGCTTGATGAAAACAGGGCGGCCTGGGTACTATATTCCATCTGCAACAACGGTATCACGGGATGCGAAGCTGGTTTTTGCTCGGACTCGAGAAAGGCTCGCTAAGCTACTGAAGGTAAGGCTCAGTTCTTTACAGAGCAAAAAACTCACAAGGTGACGTACCTAGGAACACGACGGCCGCCTCAACCTCATCACGGACTGCTGGACCTCGCCTAATCATATTGCGTACACCGCCCTCCTGGCCCAGCTGGAGGTCAAAGGGGTGCCGATATGCCTTGTCCTTGACGTCGTTGAGCTCTCAAAGGTGAGTAAAAGATAGAGAAACAAATATTGACTCACGAAATCATGTTTCAGTCCCACACCGGCTTGAATATGGCTATTGCATTCAAGGAAATCCTGGAAGAGTTCGGCATTGAGCATAAGGTAAACTTGAATATGAAGATCACTCATCACGAGCTAAACGATTTCATCAGGTCCTCAGCATGACCGCCGATAACGCAACCAACATGGATACGCTCAGCGATCACCTTGGTTGCTTGGTCCCGTCGTATTCATCCGTCAATCGCACCCGATGCTTCCTGCACATCCTCAACCTCGTTGGTAAATCGCTCCTTCGGCAATTCGACGTAACACCGCGCAAAGAAGACACTGCGAGTGATGACCTGTCACCAGAGGAGCAAGAGCTATTAGATCTTGCGAAGGGAATAGACGAAGAAGAGCTTACTATGGCACTACAGGATGAGGCAAACGACGATGAAGAAGCCTCAGAAGACGATGACGACGACGGCTGGGTCGACGAGCTTGAGGAATTGTCGGAGGAGGAACTAAAAGAGCTGAAAGTTCACATTCGCCCGGTCAGCCGTGTCCTCGTGAAGGTAAGACAATTGAGTCAATGCTTACCGTGTTAACGAAGTCTCCTTAGCTTCGTAAACTCGCTTTTGCCCTTGTCAACTCAACAACAATCCTCCTTCCGGCTTGGAAAGCATGCCTCGAAGAACTGAAGCGCACTGTGCGGATAATGCCACGCGACGTTCGGACCCGCTGGAATTCAACCTACGACATGCTTCAGTTTGCTTTAGAGTACAAAGATGGAATAAAAATGGTTACCTCGGACCTCGCCAACGACCTACGAAAATACGAACTGACGGAGGAGGAATGGTTGATTGTGAAGGAGCTGGCCGCCACGTTGAAGGTACGTGTCTGTCACGCTTTGTCATAATTTCCCGCACGTGCTGATTATCTTGTTGAACCATCGCCCTCCTTTGCATCCCCATCCCCATCTCCCTTTTTGTTTTGCCAGATCCTCAAAGATGGGACTGAGTTCTTCTCGCGAGGGTCGCCCAATCTTGCCGCCGTGATACCTGCTATGGACCACATCGACAAGGACTTTGCCACGAAAACCCAGGCCGAAAGCAAAGCACACCCGGCTATTCGACATGCACTCACACTCGCCAAGAAGACACTCAACCGATACTACTCGATGACTGATGAGTCGGAGGTTTATCGTATTGCTATGGGTATGTTTCTCGAATATTCATTATTGTCATCTTATCTAACTACGTCGTTCTAGTCCTTCATCCTCAACATAAACTCGAGTACTTCCGTCGTGCTGGCTGGCTGCCCGAGTGGATCGAAACTGCCGAAGCACTCGTGCGCGACGAATTCAACGCGACCTACAAACACCGATCATTGGATGGAAAAGACGAGGAGAACAATGGCTCAAGTTCCGAAGAGTCCGCTGCTGAGGACCATGCCAAAGTGAGTCGTTGTAGTCAATTATCTATAACTTTTTGGGCTAACTATTATTACAGGAATCTACAAACATATTCGACAATCTTCCGGCTTACAAACACAAACCCAAGACGAAATCCGTGGCCGACGAGCTGCAACTCTACCTTAGCACGCCGACTGAAACCGCCGCACAACCGCTCCTCTGGTGGCATGAGAAGCGGCATGTATACCCGCGACTCCATCGCATGGCATTAGATTATCTTTCGATCCCTGGTATGTTCTCTATCTATAGTGATATTTGAACCAACTGACTCTATTTTAGCGACCTCGGTGGATGTGGAACGGCTCTTCAGCCGCAGCCGTTTGTTGTTGTCGCATACACGCAGTCGTCTTTCGGCTCAGACCACGCGCGCTCTTCTTTGCCTCGGTTCTTGGAGCCTTGCAGGATTGGTTAGGGATGAAGACGTCAAAGCTGTCGCGGTCCTCGATGACGTCGAGGTCGAGGTTGAGCTTGGCAAGCTTGCTAAGGTCCTAGGTAAGACGTACCGCGGCTTGTAGTAAACCGAACATAGTGTATTTGCAATGGACTATATATGTACTATGTTTTTTATTCATACTTCGGTTGTCTAGCCCAATCCCGTGCGGGCTACCCGTACCCGTGCTAACCCGCCGTAACCCGCCATAGTTGACCCGCGGTTTCGAGGGTATATACCCTGGCGGGTGCGGGTACGGGTTGGCTTGACCATACCCGCGGGAGTACCCGTGCTGTTGCCTAACCCTGGCAGGTACTGATTCCAACGGCGGCAGCAAGGAATAAGCTGAGAAGGGAAAACATTCCAGACTGTGAATGAGCAATTTACAGCTTATTGTCGCCACTCACAGGTCCGCAGAAGATATATTTCCAACGAAATTTGAAGTTGAGTTGAGAAGTTCCTGGCTTGGTAACTCAGTCCAACTGTTTGCGGAGTATTTTCGTTCTGCTGGGAATTCCAGAATTGATCCGTCTGCTCCGCCACCTTTCCCGCCATGAATAGAAAACCCCATGGCGTCGTGGTAAGCGAGTCGGAGCATGGTCCTTCCCTGAAATACGAGCAATCAGGAAAACTGGTAATAATGCAGCTGTATAGCGTACCAGGTTGCTGCACGACTCCTTCAGAAAAAACTCGTCTTGAAGGTGTGTAACGAGCTTCACAGCGGGGAGACACTTCTTTGGGATATAATCCACCGAAAATGAAACTGGAGCAGCGATTTTAGTGCGTACGGCACTAAATAATTCCCGATTCCGATTCAAAGCTTGATAGGAAATTATAGCGCCTACGAGGACGAGAAGGGGTCTGACGAAGGACTTGGGCATATCAAGTTGAGAGCTTGGTGGTTATCTTCGAGTTATCAAACACACGTACGGGTCCTCGACTTCTTATACAAAAAATAGGGCCGCATTAATTGTAAATTTAAAACTTCGGTTCCGCTAGGCATTACATTGAACCGTTAGAAAGGACCAAACGGTTTAACCTTGACATTCACTGACCCAAAGAAGCAGGGAGACTTAGGGCAATCAGTATGTCAACGTAAGAAAATGCATCGCTAATTACTCCGCAGCAGCAGCGGTTACTAATACTAGTGCAGCGAATGTATTATGGAAAGTACGCTCGTCCACTGGTGAAATATGGACACACATCGCCAACTCTCCCTTTGATTGCTGAGCCCCAAAATGGGTTTCACATGGATCCTTGTCGTAGATATTTGTTGCAGACGCCAGAGAATCCGACAGCATAATTTATTTTCTGTCTTTAATGTAAGTTACACACGCTCATGATCATTTGCGATATTACGAAGGAAAACATACCAGAAAACATACACTATTTTTAGATTTCGGAGAGACTTCTGGGTATGAAAGCAACACATCTTGCTTAGGCGACTCCGATCAAGGTGGATATTGTTATATTAAAAGTACATTAGAGCATGGCATCTGGGAGAAGCAGAGTAAAGGGTCGCTTTTTTGGATACTGACTGACAGTGCGGAAATTGTTCGACTTGCTGATCTCTTCATATTGTCATTTTTGCAACTGTCAAGAACGACGCGGAGTTTTGACGACCTCCTTATCTATAGGAGATGAAGGAAATCCATCGATTCGGACGAGATATCATGGGAGATATATCATATCTACACGTGCGTGTTGATCATGGTTCCTTCCTCTGGACGTAGCTTAATTGCGGGTGTGTGATGGATGAAAGAAGAAAGTCGAGCGATGTAGTTGCCCAAATTCATGAACCCAAAGCCGGACATGTATTTGTTGCTGATAAGTGCTTAAAATATCGGAGTTCTACGCCGCTTGATTAGTAAATGTAGACGATAACGAGCGCTAAAAAATTTTGCCGCGGAGTTTCTGATTTTTTGATTCTTCGTCCTCGTGGTGTTCGGAACTGGTACTTAAGAATGGTGTGGCAAATATATTTCAGAATTCAATCGTTTTATATGTCTATTGAAAAAACTAAAGAGCAGTGAGTCCGTATGTCTAGAGAGCTTCTTCCTGTTCCGCCAAGGTACCTTTTTTCGCGCGTACAAAGGACAGCGGCTGGATGCTTATAATGCTGGGCTGGTACGAGGAACCATTGAGAACACGAATCATGATAATTGACGGCGTCATTCCCTGCCCAAAGGTTATTTCACAGCATGTTCGTCACTAAAAAGGAACGACCTTACATATACTTGAGTGACTCCTCCCTGAATGGCGTTGAAAATTTGGGTATTCAGCGCATAGAGGACAGTCCAGAGTAGCTGGCCCACGAAGATAGCAAGACCGGACTCTAACAACATTGCCATTATCACAGAGTAAGGCCCTTCACTCCTGAATTGAGGGTTTTCATTCCCGACCAAGCGAGTAACCGATCTGGATATATACCAAATCCACGATACGATAAGGATGGTAATTATCATGTTGACGGCCAAGGAGGCTGAATATCCGTAAGTTCCAGTCACAAGCATAACTTGAACAACGCTTGATGCAGGACAGATATTCGGCAGAATGACGATGACAAACTGCGTTGCTATTGAGGTGGTTAGCAGAAGATTACAATCGATAAACTGGGAATAAATTTACCCAATGCACTGAAGGACAGTAAAGCCGGGAATAATATAACACTAAGCCTTCCATCCCAGATTACCCAGCATCGGTATATCTATTGATGTGTTATTAGCGGCTTAATTTTTCTGAGATTTGATGTAAACACACCAAGGTACTTTGTGCAATAAAATCTACAAGAGCAGACAGTGCATAGAAGCTGGACAGCAAGTGGTCTTGTTCAATGACCTTAAATTTGCGTCCTCCCTACAGACATGATCAGCCCCGAGCACGATTTCAGATGCGAACTGCTCACGAGTTGATCCCATTCTAGCCACATGTCTACTACCAAGACGCCAGTGCATAAGAGAAATAAGAATACATTTGCGATGTTGATTGGATTGCGGAAGAACTGGGTCTTGTGGCGACGATGAAGGAGAATGTACTGTGAAAATACAAAGAAATGAACACCTAGACATCCTCAGTTAATAAAAAAGGAATTGGATTGAAGAATCATTTGCCCACCATAGACGAGGCCATCGATGACTGATCCAAGCAAGCATGTCTGGACAACAAAAATGAAGGTGGAATCCATGGCGCGATGGGGAGCTGTGGACTCTTGGAAGGGAGACTTAAGTACAATTCATGCCATACCATCCTCGAGGCTTGAGTCTGTATCGTGGGCTCCAGACTCGAGTTCAAACAAATTGAGCGTGAATCCTTGACCATTGTAGACCTACTTCAGTATCAAGTCATTAACCTTGCAGGAAGACGTCGGTCAAATCAGAGGTCCGCTGCTAAAAATTGTGCCATCCCCGAGTTTCTGTTGTTTTTTTCCAGGTGGTCTATCTCGCAGGTGTGATAAACCTTGTCGAGTTGTTAAGTTTGAACCGATAGTGACTTCTATCTATATCTCCACTTCGATCGGATTGAAGTCGATATGATATCTCCGATGTCTGGGGACGTCCATATTTACATAAAAGTCAGCGTGTCTATTATCCGCTAAAACCAACAGGCTACATTTGACGGACTCCCCGTTGGCGATTACAATGCGGGATTACCAGATTATCCGGCTTGCATTGCAATCCTGATTGATAATGCAACAGGTCTCCTGTTTTTAAGGCTGAAGGCGGAGGAAAGTAGGGAGAGGAACCGAGAGAATGAGGAAAGAATAAGAGAAGTTCGAAGGTTATGGACAGTTCGAAGGAGGCTAAGGCAGCGATGATTAAAGCCAGGGATGAGAAAGAGGAAGACGCCTCGTGGTTCGCGTTAACAGCGATTGACAGCTGCCCGCAGGACGTGGGTCGGACAACGACAACTTCGCAGATCTGATGTAGGACGACTTGGGCAACTGCGAATTGTTGGGAGCAGACGAAACTTCGGATGAGGAAAGCGAAAGTGAGAGCGATAAGGATGGCGGAGGAGAGTGGAAGTGAGGGTGATAAGGAGAGTGATGATGGGAGTGACTAGGAGGAGGAGGATATGGTCTATGCCGATGCAAATGGATCAGTTAGATTCGGATTACAGCGAGGTTGACAAGGAGGAACCAACCTCAAATTTCGCCCCCAGGCTACTCCGATCCCAACTCGCCTACACCAACACTGTCTTATCCGACTCAGGTGCTCCGATATCGCATTTCCGACCCCATTCCCTTCCTATAATCTTCGACGAACTTGTCGAGATCAAATTCCAAACTGCAGGACACATTTTCCGATGAATCGGACAGAATGGGAGGTCAGTGAAGCGCCGCAGAGCATGAGTAGGCTGGATGGCATTAAGCATGAGCCAGGGACAGACAAATGCAGAGGTGAACGGGCAAACTTTCATTCTCTCTGGGAACGGTTCGAGCAGGGAGGGCAGTCCGAGCTGCAATACCAGTAAGCCACGAGATGAAAAGCGAATCGTTATCGTAACATACCATCAAATACCGTATAAGTTTTTGGTAAATATGTTGTTTTTAGCAAAATACAAGCAGACAAATCATCTAGATGATACTCCAGGGTCCGACGAGGAATTTCAGTTAGTGAAAGAAAGGTAATTAGCCAGAGAAAATGGACAGCGCTGTTCGTTCAATATGGGGATTAACGAATTCTACTCGTTAAAAATAACGTACGGGCGGCACCCGGTCTAAAGAGACGAATGGAAATTGACGCATGAGAGGAGAACTAATTCAAAAAGATACGTACTTCGAAAAATTTGACTGATTACACAGAGTAAATGAAACGGGGATCGATTTTGTTTATCAAAAGACACGTAGTTTCACTTTTCGAGCCAAAAACCTGAGCCGCTGACCTGTCATTTCATCGACACATAGCGCTTAGAATAAATAACTATGATTTACTCGCCAGAACCACGCCTGTTGCTCTACATTGGGGATTTATTTGCCGACGCTGTCGAAATGGTCGCAGATTTTTCGTCGTAGAACCGCCTCCCATCTCCACTCAGCTTGTTTACACGGTCGCTACAATCGGCGTTGAGAGTGCATCCTGATTTGAGGGGACCTGAATAAAAAGGCGAGTTAATACACAAGGTCGTAAGAAATAAAGAACACCAACGAACAGTGCCGATATGCAGATCTACATCTTTGAGTCAATTTTCAAAGTTTTATCTCTGTAAGCATCATTGATCAAGGTGTCAACGGCGCCTGTAACAACGTCCGTCGAGTGCCCGTTTGGGAAACGTTTGAGGCCAGCTCCGCAGCTCGGTAGATGAGGTTGGATCTCTGGTCATCGGAATGTCAATAAAGGAGGAATACAATGAGATGTGCGAAGTACCAACCTAACAAACTCTGCTAGCACGACCCTTCCCGACGGCAGCAGCGTTCTTGGGTTGTTGTTTGATGTAGCCAAAGAGCTAGCGCATTGAGGTTTGGTGTTTAATGCATTTCTAACACCTCGGGATAGCCTAGTGGCAGTTGTTATCTGAGTGTCGGAAAGAACATCACGAAAATATCTTTAAGCCAACCTTCGAACGAAGAATAACAATCGCACCTTCCTTCGAGACGTTCTTCAGATGGGCGCTTTCCTTGCTTAAGCAGTTCGTTCAAGCCATCCCAAACTTGAACCTACACAAATAAAACATGAAAATATACGTCTCAAATCAACAAAAATTTGAGAACGTACCCACGTTTCCTCGTCAAACACCTCTTCTTTGTCTCCTCAGAATCGCTGAAACGTTTTGGCTGATCTTTCGCCTTGCTAACCTATTTCTGCTTTCCGTCCAATTTGGGTGTACGAAACGGTGCTCTTGGGTGGGAGTTAGAAGGATCTTGTGGGTCAGTTTGTCGCGTCCTGCGACGAAATTGCGTCAATTTAATGGCGTTAAATCTAGAGCATGCGGTCAAGGCCCCAATGGCGAGATTGCATGGGTGGGGGGGAAGATGGAATAGTGCGGACTGCACAGGCTGAGAAAGGCTGTCCAGCTGGGAGGCGTCTGGGAAGATGCGAAACCGAGTCCAGTTAACGCGTCTGTGAGTTATCTTAAAGGTGACGCGACGACGGCTGCTCCGCGATGGTCGCTGCTGCTGCGACCAGCTCCTGAGATATCCGTATTCGAGACCGGGTGAAAAAACTTATTGAGCAAAAGGAAATTTAAAGTCACCTGATCTAAGCTTTGGTCGAATTTGTGCGATTATGTAAGAGAGGTGGAGTTTTCTTGTGAGACTGGAAAAATTGCATTGCTTGGGCAAGCATTTGGCGCTTTTGCTTACGATGTTGACGGTATTCGTCTTCGAGACTTTTTTGTCCCTAAACACAACAGCGGTCATCACACAAATATTCACGTGCCCAGAAAGAACTCGCCACACTACACATTCATCAAAAGGATCCACAGCCCTCTGACCATGCCGAGCGGCCTCGTTCAATGACGTGGAGGCGTTGATCTCTGATAGTGAACTCTATCTCTCAACTTCAGTCTGTCAAAGGTGCTTGCAGTGCCATCAAGCCCAGTACGTTCATTGGTGCTAAATAGTTCCTCACAGACGCAGCCTTCCTTGACAATGCCTCGCAGAGGTGACCACTCTGAGCCTAAGGATCAATCGGAGAAAGACCTTTTTGTTGTGCGTGGATCCTGTAGATACTTGTCAGTGTCATTTAGGCTTCGGGTGAAGTGACAAATACTTCTTGACTAGCACTGCAACCACTACTGTTGGACAATACTCTAGATAGTCATGTCCGTACTTCACCCTTGCCGTCCTCTGTAGTCATCACGTGCACTCTCGCCTCCCCTATATAGTCGATTCCTTCCTTTCTTCCTTCCCTCAGTTGTCACTCACTTCCCAGCCATGTATGCTAGATTTCTATATGAAACCTTGCTAGTTGCCTAATAGGCCGATACATCCAGAAGGCCAACTGCCCAGCCACCCAATTTGGAAATAAATCACATGACCTTGGGACATATGACAAATATAAAATATTGGCATGAAGGGGAATTGAACCAGAGACTTCAGGTGGGTCACATGATATAGTTCCCACACTCAAAGACTGGTGATCAAAGCAACTAAGCTATGATTCCTTATAAAGCTCTATAATTTATGTGCATTATATACCCTTCCCCACTTAAATTTATATTATTATTATATATGTTCAGGCACTTACCTGGGAGCTATTCCCATGTGTTATACATCAAAATGACGGGAAAAATGAGGAGAACACGATGGTGACATGGGCGTGACGCGTAACGCATTTTTTCCCGTGTCACACGCAAAATAGCATATTTTTAACTTTAAATTGCGACGCTTTATGCTTAAAAATACATATTACATAATATATTATATATGTATAGAATTGGAATTTTATTTTAAGTTTAATAGTATTTAAACTGTGGCTGTGCGCGGCTTTTGATGCGTGCTCTAACACGTTTTATGTATTTTACATCGTAAGAAGCGCGTTATTTCCCACGCTCATTTTACTATTATTTTTTATTAATTCATAGCTTTCTAACGGTATATATTACGTCATAAAATACGCGCTTATAAGCTATAAGCGCTGCAATTTACAGTTAAAAATGCACTATTTTGCGCGTGACAGCGGAGAAACTGCGTTACGCGTCACGCTCGCGTCACCATCGTGTTCTCCTCATTTTTCCCGTCATTTTGATGTATAACACATGGGAATAGCTCCCAGGTAAGTGCCTGAACATATATAATAATAATATAAATTTAAGTGGGGAAGGGTATATAATGCACATAAATTATAGAGCTTTATAAGGAATCATAGCTTAGTTGCTTTGATCACCAGTCTTTGAGTGTGGGAACTATATCATGTGACCCACCTGAAGTCTCTGGTTCAATTCCCCTTCATGCCAATATTTTATATTTGTCATATGTCCCAAGGTCATGTGATTTATTTCCAAATTGGGTGGCTGGGCAGTTGGCCTTCTGGATGTATCGGCCTATTAGGCAACTAGCAAGGTTTCATATAGAAATCTAGCATACATGGCTGGGTGGGCGGCGGAGAGAGGAGGGATGGTGGTTGGAAAGAAGGACAGTGACGCGACGTCACGCCATGAAGTGTGAGAACGCGTTGTCATTTCGGGCTGGCTTAGTCGTGATTACTTAAGATTTTGGGACTCTAAAGAGAGGACGGGCTTGCTTAGTCATTTATTAGTCATCTATTAGTCATCATTGTCTCATTATATTATAGATTGATGCATGTCAATGTTGAAGGGTTGTTTTGATCGCGAACGATAACGGCCGCGGGAGGTGAAAACAACGAGGTACGATTGTGATATTCCACCTGATGAAGATATAAGCTCCTTACCCATTTTTTCTTTAAAATTTACGCTCTTTCTCGCCTCAGATCCAACACGCGGCGAACAAAGTCGTGCCACGTCGTGAGACCCTTCCTCGCCCATTGACGATTGGGGGCCGACGTCTGAAGGTGTGTGCATTGAATGTGGACACGGAGCGGCTAGGGGAAACTAGCGAGGGATTCGCATGCGGTGCATCGCGGAGCAAGTCGAAAGTATTAATTTATTACGCTAGTCTCATTTCTCTCTTCCACCTGCCCTTTGCTAGCCTCGCCACCCCGTCGCTCTCCCTTCAAGTAGCCGTCAATGCCTCTCCTGCCTCGACTTCCCTTTCTCACCTCGGTTCACGAGGATGCAATACAGCGGCATCACGCGTGGTGCTGCTCCTCATACATAGGGATTGTCACGGGTGTGAACCCTTGCAGGTTGGGGTACGGGTTTTGCTAGGGTACGGATACGGGTGGGCAATTTTGTATTGGACTACGTATTTTCTTACTTGATTTGTGATTACCCCAACTCAGATTAAATATTCTTGTTATAATGTCAGTTAAATACCGCATGCGTGTTCGACAAGTTCACCGACGATTGATCAGGCTAAGCAGTCCGAGCGGTCGCTGTCGCAAATCCCACTCTCTGAGATCGAGACTTTGACCAGAGGTCCTGGGCTGCGATATCCTTAGAGGTTAAGCGCCACTCACTTTCTATCCCACACAATTTAAGGGCTTAATTCATCGCAGCTTCCGTCAAAATCACATACTAGTAGACAAGTTTGGCTTGACCGTAGCTCATCGTTTCATAGACCATTTGTGCCAGTCCTTACAAGAAACAGGCGGTACCAGTGAAGCTTCGTCACAAGCACCAAGTCCTTAACTTGGAAGGCTCTTTCTCGGCGTGGACATTATCACTTGGATGAATGTGAGTTTGCAAATATTCAATTCGGACATACTTTTGACCGTATTTACCTCTACAACCATACATAGAACAAGTCGAAGGACACAGCGGTGTTGATATTATTACCGTTGTAGTGGGAGCCAAGGGTATTAATCTACGGACTACAGTTCACCATCGACTTCGTTGCCAGTTACTAGGCAGATACGAAAACTGCCACTTGGATACAAAGAAAGGTGATAGGTCGTCTCCTTCGCCTACCCTCATCCAATTTGCTGTTCTCTCCATGTGCTGGCCTCCCTCATTTTAGCCTTTCCCTTCACGCCTTTTGCTCCTTTCTCCTGAAACCGCGAAGACGACGGGCAGGGACAGTAGCGCTGTTTCTCTAATATGGACTATAGACGAGGCGACTGGTGCACTCTATCCTTGATCTCTTGTCTCGACCGTTGGTACTCGTGCGCGTACGGTCACGAAGACGTCGCTGCAGTGGATCAAACAAAAAATAAGGTGTTATATGAGGTTCAAGGTGTAGGGCAAGGGGTACCTCTAGCTCCTACTTCACTCTGATACACCAGTACTACGCAATCCTTGACCTTCGGAATTCTTGTCGATACATCCCGCCTAAATATATTGTGACTAGATTTGAAATCTATTCTGTGCTTTTGATTCCGAATGCAGTGTGACCAAATTTATAATCTATCTGTTGCCGGAATCCTGAATACATTGCGACCGAAATTTGAAATCTGTTCACACTCTAAACAAAACATTCAGGTGTGGACTTAGTTTAAATTTAGTCACAATTTATTTCGAATAACCGCCAGACTGCCAGTTGTACGAAACTGGTACAACCTGCGGTTACAAAGTGGTACAGCCTGCGGTCCCAATGATGGGAAGCACATGACAAAACGCCGAGAAATCACACAGTTACAGTAGTAGTTGATTTGTACACCCCTTGACATTGAAGTAGATAAGATAAATTCAAACGGGAGTGTCAGTCAACTGCGAGATGAATTATTTGGAGTTAACTAGCACTCCCCATACATTTAATTTTTGTGGGTGGTGCAGGAGAACTACCGAATAAATGATTCGGAGTTCACTGACACCACTGTGCAGTTGAATGGAGCGACGGTGGTGCAGGAAAACTACAAAATAAATTATTTGGGGTTCACCCATACCACCGTGCAGTTAAAATCTACGATGGTGGTGTGGTTAAACTACCAAATAGTTCATTGGGGGTTGAGCCGCACCACTGCGCAACTAAAATCTGCTATGGCGGTGCGGTAAAACTACCAAATAAACTATTCGGGGTTCACCCACACCACTGCACAGTTAAATTCTGCAACGGTGGTGTGTTTAAACTACCAAATAATTAATTGGGGGTTGATCTGCACCACTGCGCAGCTAAAATATGCGATGGTGGTGCGGTTAAACTACCAAATAATCATCTGGGGGTTGAGCCGCACCACCGCGCAACTAAATTATGCGATGGTGGTGCGGTTAAACTACCAAATAATTAGTTAGGGGTTGGTCTACACCACTGCGCAGCTAAAATATGCGATGGCGGTGCGGTTAAACTACCAAATAATCATCTGGGGGTTGAGCCGCACCACCGCGCAGCTAAATTCCGCGACGGTGGTGCTGTAAAACTACAAAATAATTAATTGGGGGTTGACATGCACCACCGCACAGCTAAAATGTACGATGGTGGTGTGGTTAAACTACCAGATAATCATTTGGGGGTCGAGCCGCACCACAGCACAGCTAAAATCTGCGATGGTGGTGTGATTAAACTACCAAATATTCGGGGTTCACCCACACCATTTCACAGTTAAATTCTGCGATGGTAGTGTAATTAAACTACTGAATAATTATTGGGGGTTGAGCCACACCACCGTGCGGCTAACATCCGTGATGGTGGTGTGGTTGAACTACCAAATAAACTATTCGGGGTTCACCCACACCACCTAGCAGCTAAATTCTGCCATGGTGGTGCGGGCAAACTCCCATTTAAATTAGTTGAAGTGTAGTAGTACTACAACTTGCCTAACTTCTATGTGGGTGGTGTTTGTAAACTCCAGATAATTTGGGAGTTCAACAGAACCAGCATCGTAAAAATTGACCAAAAAGGGTGGGTGGCATACGGGTGGCATACGGGTGGCACACGGGTGGCATACAAGTAGCATAGATTCTCAAATTTGAGATGGTGCAACATTTGTCCTTGAATTCTTTCAGAAAACTTCGTATGATTATTTTAGACATCTTATACCTTCTGTATACACAGATTAGACCCAAGAATGAGTCAATTATGTTGCTCCAGAGAGGGGAAATTTTACATGTCTTTTGAGGACTTTGTTTCTACAATTTTCGGACGCATATTAGCCGTAAAAATATGGTTTATACATCGATAGAAAGGTAGAAATACCCTAATTACACTGCAACAAAGAGCTAATACGATAAACGATTCGTTGGAATGTTATTTGTAAAATGGTTGAAATTTTATACTTTGAGGTAATTGGACAACCCTGACACGAATTCTTTGCCGAAAAATCTATAGTGTACATCAGCGGAAGGCCTGTAAAGACACGAGCACAATAAAAAAAACTGTACTGGAATTGAAGTGTTTCCTAGAGAGATATGTGTTTTACAGTCCCAAAGAGACCGTAGTTGGAGACCTGTGCTGTGATTCCATTAGGAATACTCGATGTCATGTTATTGATCTCCGGGTTATTAGGCTTTCATTTTGATCTCTTTGGACTGTTCGACAAATATCTCCCCAGGAAATATCTCAATTGCAAAACGGTTTTTTTTATTGTGCTCGCGTCTTTACAGGCCTTCCGCTGATGTACACTATAGATTTTTCGGCAAAGAATTCGTGTCAGGGTTGTCCAATTACCTCAAAGTATAAAATTTCAACCATTTTACAAATAACATTCCAACGAATCGTTTATCGTATTAGCTCTTTGTTGCAGTGTAATTAGGGTATTTCTACCTTTCTATCGATGTATAAACCATATTTTTATGGCTAATATGCGTCCGAAAATTGTAGAAACAAAGTCCTCAAAAGACATGTAAAATTTCCCCTCTCTGGAGCAACATAATTGACTCATTCTTGGGTCTAATCTGTGTATACAGAAGGTATAAGATGTCTAAAATAATCATACGAAGTTTTCTGAAAGAATTCAAGGACAAATGTTGCACCATCTCAAATTTGAGAATCTATGCTACTCGTATGCCACCCGTGTGCCACCCGTATGCCACCCGTATGCCACCCACCCCATTTGGTCAATATTTGTGATGCTGGATCGGTTAAACCCCTATTTATCTGGAGTTTATGAACACCACATGCATAGAAATTAGACAAGTGCTGGTACTACTATACTTCAAATAATTTCAATCGGAGTTCACCCACACCACCATGGCAGAATTTAGCTGCGAGGAGGTGTCAGGGAACCCTGAATAATTTATTAGGTGGTTTAACCGTACCACCGTCGCAGAATTTAGCTGTGCGGAGGTGTGACTCAACCCCCAATAAATTATTTGGTAGTTCAACCACACCACCATCGCGGAATTTAGCTGTGCGGTGGTGTGACTCAACCCCCTATAAATTAATCCGTGGTCCAACCACACCACCATTGCAGAATTTAGCTGCGTAGTGGTCTGGGTGAACCCCGAATAATATATTCGGTGGTTTAACCATACCACCATTGCAAATTTTAGCTGCCCGGTGGTGCGGCTCAACCCCAATAAATTCATCCGTAGTCCAACCACACCACCATCGCATAATTTAGCTGCAAGGTGGTCTGGGTGAACCCCGAATAGCAGATTTTAGCTGCGCGGTGGTGTGGCTGAACCCCCATTGAATTATTTGGTGGTTTAACAACACCACCGGTGCAGAATTTAACTGCATAGTGGTGTGGGTGAACTAGTGAACTCCGAGTAATTTATTTGGTAGTTTAACCGCACCACCGTCGAAGAATTCAGCTGCACGGTGGTGCGGCTCAACCCCAAACTAATTATTTGGTGGTTTAACCACACCAGTGTCGCAGATTTTAGCTGCACGGTGGTGTGGGTGAACTCCGAGTAATTTATTTGGTAGCTTAACCGCACCACCGTCGAAGAATTCAGCTGCGCGGTGGTGCGGCTCAACCCCCAATTAACTATTTGGTAGTTTAACCGCACCTCCATCTCAGAATTTCGCTGCGCGGTGGTGCAGCTCAACCCCTAATTAATTATTTGTAGTTTAACCGCACCACCATTGCAGATTTTAGCTGCGCGGTGGTGTGGGTGAACTCCGAGTATTTCATTTCGTAGTATAGCAGCACCACCGTGGCATATTTTAGCTACGCAGTGGTGCCAGTGAACCCCTAATAGCTTATTTGCGAGTTTGCCCGCACCGTCGTTGCTGCATTCGGCTGGACGGTGGTGCCAGTGGACTCCGAATCATTTATTCGGTAGTTCTACCGCACTGCTGACAAAAATTTACTGTATGGGGGGTGCTAGTTAACTCCCAATATTTTATCTGGGAGTTCACCGACACCCCGGTTTATATCTATCTTATGTCTAGGTCTGTACAGATTAACTACTACCGTAACTGTGCGATTACTCGTCGTAGGTCATGTGCTTCCCATCACTGGAACCGCCAGCTGTACCACTTATTGACCGCAGGTTGTACGTGTTTCGGACAGCATAGCATTCAACGGCTGCCCCATTTATTTTGAAATCTATTCCGTTCATAAAGAAGCCAATGCCCACACTGTCTAACGGAAGTTCCAAAGTTCAATTACCTGCAAAGTGAATCCTGAATACCTATAAAATGGATACGATTCTGCGTTCATCTTATTGTTCATCAGATTCTCGTACTCGTTCTTTACCTATGGTTTATCTCAATCTCTCAAACATCACCGTAGCCATTGCTGCCGCTGGCAATGTATTCAACCTCGTTGATTTTCAAGGAAACTGTGTCGATGCTCCAGGTGGTCAAACCCATGACTTAACTGGTGTTGAAACCTATACCTGCACTCCAGGAGCCGTAAACCAGCAGGCAAGTCATTATATTTTCACTTCCTGTGGTTGTTTCATTGATAAAGTTCGGTGCAATAAATAGTGGTCGCTCTCAACCCAAATAACTCTTGCGAATACGCCACCGCCGTCCTTTCCATACCTTTAGTTGGAACTGCCGTTCCAAATCCACCCCATGGTTTGATTTATCAGCAAGCAGCGTTACAAACCAATTCCATTATGACCTGGAAAATAATGAACAGCACCCAATTCACCGGTAAATACAAGTGCGTGCAAACTACCATCTTTTCTGCCTTTTGATTTTTAACATGACTTTGAATGGAAATTGTAGCATCGTCTCTGGGGTATTGGTCTCTCCAGAGCCGTTAGCTGCCCTGACCTCTTGGGCTAAACGTCCGGGCACTTCAGAAACTGGGGATGCCCCGTCCGCTCCGGTAAGTGTGATGAAAGAAAATTTGCAAGCCAAAGCAGCCAATAACGTCCTTCATAGCTCACTCTCACGGCATGGAACCCGAGCGACGTTCAGCAGGCATTCACCCTCGAAATGCTGACGTCTTAGTTCTATAGTTATATTATTCAAAGTTCATCCGGGCCTGCTGGTAATGACAGAGGATTAATCTGTAGGTATAATGTGGACGTGAATTCAAACGTTTTTTTATTATTCGAAATAAATCGCTTTGAGGCATTAAGCGGTTAGCAATTTGGTGGCGGGGTAATAACAAGAGCTAATTAGCTTCTTAAACTGTTCCTAGAGTTAGAACCAGCTAAGAAACGCGTTCGATGTTCTGATGTTTCCCCCCCACTCATTCGCAGCATACACCAGGGAGCAAATAAGCTGAATTTTGGATTTCTTTTTACGATCGTTCAGTGGTGACTCGAGTTGGGAGACGAAGGCAATTAAATACCCAATAAATCATTCCTCCACCTCGTGCAGACATGGCGGACAAGATGATATGGGAGTCAAAAGAACGTAGAAAGACGACGGGCTCACCTGCGTCTGACCCGCGAATACCACAAACCCTCCAGCGAACTTTGTAATAAGTTCATAGCTTAAGGGCAGCAGTCGTACAACCCGTCCGAGGTATGGACGAACATAGGTCAAAGTAACTGGTGCAAGAGCGTTTCGATGGACGAACGACTAGGCTGGGACAAGATAAGTTGTGAGTTGGGGCGGACCCACATCTCAGTTCTGGGGCGGAGAAGCGGGTGAGATTGAGAGAGGTGGCTGAAATGCGAGCTAAAGCCAATGAAACATCGTTGAGAGGTAGACGAGCAGAGAATCGGGAAACCGAGTCAGCGTTTGAGAAGAAGCGAACGAGCGTTGGATTAGCTTCATGGGTATCCTGCATTTGTATCGGTATCACTGTACCGAAGAATAAAAGACGCAAACTACAGGTTGACAAAGTTGTTAGCTTCGACGTTGAAGGAAGAAACAAACACGAAAACGTACCTATCACACACAATCCTCCACTATACACGTTTCACGATTCAAGCGGGACACCAGGCAGCGGGGAAAGGAGGAGCCAACGCCGAGATTATACGTCGAGCGCTAGGACGGTTGCCAAGAGCAGTCATCGTGTTTTTAGGTCCATGTATGCGTCCGCGGCACACAAGCATCATCTCCCCTCCCATCTCTCGCACTGTTCCTCGTAAGCCATAGGGATACACCCTAGCCGCAAAGATCACAAAACCTCCTGGAAGATCCTAACTACTCATAGCGATGTTCATGTCCCAGGGGGGCTGCGGATCGTACAACCCGCCTCGAGGTGGAGATGAACATAAATGATGACGAATCATGCGAGACGTTTTCGGGCCGCGGCGGACGAGTAAATCAGGATTAGAGGAAGTGGGAGGGTGTACCTATCTCTTCAGAGGTAACGGGAGGAAAAGATGGAGGTAGAGATCAATCGTGAATGGGTGCAAGCGCATGCAGAGGTTTGAAAGCGGGGAAGGGCCAAAGAAATCGAAACTTGGAACACAAGCCGCGAGCTATATATCGACAAAACGCGTTCAGTGTAGATGGCAGGGAAAAAAACGAACCAGGGAACGCACTGATGTGTCAGCATCCACGGGTACGCCTTTGTCGCAATCCTGAATGTCGGAAAGCAGAGCGTTGTTCCTCCTCCTCCTGCACTTCGCTCATTAACCCGCTCAAACCAGTTCCTCAGCCTCGGCCCTGTGTCGTCCTTCCCTATACACCCTGCCTACCAATATGAACAGCCCTCCTACGCCACCCGCTCAGATGCGTCATGTCCATATTCGCAGGGCCAGCAGTCGTACGACCAAGCCCGCACCGAGATGGACAAGGGTAACAGCGAGCGACGTGGGGGGGATGCGGCGATGGGGGATGGAGCAGAATGGGGAGCATCGAACCCAGGATACGGAGATCCCCATGCTCTTGGAGAGAGACTCAGAGAGGAAGGGAAATGACGACGGAGATTCCAACCGACACGCGAACGCGATAAAACCCTCCTGCACCAATAACCACTAATGAATGTCCATATTCAAAAGCAAGCGGTCTTAAGTTGAAAGACCCGCCCCGGAGCTTAGATGGACATTGGCAGAAGCGAGCGGCGCAGGAGGAATACGACGATCATCGGACGATGGGGATGAGTAGAGCAAGGACAGAGATCCGCATGCTTGGGAAACAGGGATGTCGACTGAGATTGTAAACAAGTGGAAAGGAGACGGTGCAGACATAAATGCCGTCGGATGAGCCGACGTGCCATACTAATAGGTCGACGACGAGAAGAATGACGGATATGGTGGCGGTGAAGGACAGGGAGGTTTCTCATCATTGCGCAGCACGTGACCCTTCAAATGACGCGACACGACACGTCTTTTTTTCATACCACTACTCTGTTTGTATATCCAGTAACATCATATTATTCGAGCAAAGAAATGCATTTCAAACTCGTAATAGCGCTTCAAAATAATTGAATCAAAGTTCGTATTGGACCGAAGCGCTGGCGCTGGTACTCTGCTATCCTCGTCCGAGCCTGAACCATGCATGGTATCCCCACGCTGCGTCTCGGTCCCACCTTCCTCGTTCCTCCCAACACCTCCCAAGCTCTGGAAAGAATTCACGATTCGAGCATTGGATACGTTATAGGAATTCTAGATGTTGGCTCTCTGCGGTTTTCGAGGGTCGGTGGACGCAGACGAAGGAGGAGGACTCGGTGGTTCCACGCTAGTGGGTTGAGCAGCCTCCGCGGACGATTCGTTGTCCTGAATCAAGCCTTGAGCTTGGGTCTTCTTAGGGGTTGATGGATTGACTGGAGTTGGCTCTGCTGAGTATGAAGGAGGAGGAAGTTCAGCGTCGTTGGCCCGTGTGTGCTGTGCATGCTAGCGTAACTTAAACTTGAATGCTGTTCGGTGATTCAAAGCTTGTTAAGAGGCTGAATTATTCGAAACCAAATGTCAAGCAACTTGAGCACTCACCGCCTTTGATGATCCTTGTCAGTTTGCTGCGAGGGCTCTTCATCACTGCCCTTTGACAATTCACTGTCCCTACAGACTACAGGCATTGCAGTGGCACCGAGTTCATGATGTTCAACTCTTCAAGAGTCCAGGAATTACAAAGCAAGATGTTCTCGGTGTTGGCATTGTCAATATCCTGTAATGTCGCATTGGAGTCGATCTTTTCAAGGAGGTTCTCGAGGATCTTGCACTTGGCTTCTCCTTCCTTAACGCGCAGGTGTTCTGTTAACCACTCAACGTAAGCCTAAAAGTTCGACTATATTTCCTAAAAGGCTCGTACCAGCAGCGGTCGTGCATGCGAAGACTTCTAGTATTCCATGACCTCTTCAGCGCTTTAGAGCTTCGGACGCTGGGGTCTTGGCGTCGGGCGTCCTAAACAAAATCACACGTTCAACATCAATTAGGATTAGGTGTGAGGTGAACATACTGTAACTGGTCCACATGTGTGATTCTATGATTAGCAGATGGAAGCCATGTCGATTTGATCCCAGAAACTTTGCTTGAAGTGTTCTTCCGAGGCCAGCTATGCAGTCAAGGTAATATTAGGGCGTTGGCAGTAACAGGCAGAGCGGAGGAATGAACAGTGTTCTATTCCGGGACCGCAGTGAACTCCTGCTCCAAAACTCCAGACATACCCCCCCCCCCCACCGTGACGTGTCTTCGGCGACAGCAGTGATCGCATTGAGCGTCTGAAAGTCGAAACTAAATTAATATGAGAAAATGACACAAATAGCTTCATCCTACGAGAAGTAGCCAGGAGAAGGGTATGAGAGAGGAGCAGCGTGGCTTAGGAAAAGAAAAAATGCACAAGTCAACCAGTCACGGCGGCGCAATATTATTTTATTCCCTTCTCCCACGACCTGAACCTCACAAATTGTCATGACCAGTATATAAAGTCTCAACCGCGCTCAGTGACTTTGATTATAGATAGCCTTAAACAATATACAGTGTTCCAACTGAAGAAAGACCCGGATTTTCCATTGGCGCCCCTGTTCTGAAGCGTAAATTGTGGGACGACGACGAGCGGACGCGCAACAGTGTTTGGGGTAGGCGTAGGAAGGGAAGCTTGCAGTCCAAAGGAGAAGTTTGGAGGGCCATTCCAATGCCCTGGTTTGGCTAGTTGGGTAATCATTACGTGTGGAAAGTGGGAGGTGAAAATAGAACAGTCGTGATACATACGATTTCGTTGGCGGGGACGCAAATTTAACCGACAGATATTTGGTGCAATGAGACGGGCAACTTGTTGGCTGCTGGCATGTCCACAACTCTTCTTCCACAGTCTGAACTAGGTCCCACTCTACAGAGAGTTAAGAAGCAAACATACATATCAGTATGAGAAAACCATCGCAGTTCATCAACAGAAGGAAAAACATATTAATAATATAGTGTCTATTCTCATCAGACACAATCTCGAATGAGTGCCCGGGGGCTCCGACTTCTCAAGCAATTTGACACATGATCATAAGAAACAGAACTCTAAGTGTGAGACTATGTTGGCACACAACATCTTTCAGTGTCCAGAATTCCCGACCATGGAATTTTTCTAATTGAAAAAACAGACCGCTCTGTCAATCAGTACTTATGCATCTGATAGAAAGATCAACCGCCTCAGTTTATCTAGGAGCCGTGGTAGAAATAAATGGCGGCTCGGGAACTGGAGACTTGACTTGGTATTCAGTTTGGCTTTGTTATATCCGGCAAATTTTCATGCGGAGAATTGGCGCCTAAAATATACCACCACCCGGCCATATTTAGAAACGTGTCCAAATCAGGTATCTTAATACAGTAGGCGGTGGTATATTTAGGCGCCAATTATCTGCTCAAAACATTGCCGATTGTAAAAACAGCAAACTCACAGACGAACATAAGAAACTCAACAGCATAACAATAGCGTCCTCGGAGTTCCTAGATACACCGAGCTCAAAGTCATAAACAGGAGTGTCTCTTATTCATCATCGGATGCCCGTGCTCTGAATCTGCTAATGAAAAGCAGACAGCTCTAGAGGCTGCGCATGAAGTTTTTTATTGAGCAGATAACAAAAGATAGAGTCGACTATGTGTACTATAAAACATGTAAAATATGGTTCCACCCTGATCATGACACGATGCAAAGCATTCTAGCTGTCCCAGCAACAGACGAGAAAGAACTGTTCGGAATAAAATATTAGTGTTGTTCACGGTAGCGTTTTTCGTTCGTTTTTCGTTCTATTTTCCGTTTCGTTTTTCGAGAAAAAAAAGACTAGAAACAAGGTCAAAAAGGTGTCAAAAATGGAAAATTCCTGAAAAACAACCTCGCCACTCGTTTTTCATGAATTTTCTGTTTTTGATCGTGTTTCTTGTCTCATTTTTGACCACGCATTTTGAACTCCGATTTAACGGTCGACAGTAACCGTCTGTTCCTCGCTTGCCTCCTTTCCTCCCACCATCATGCCCATCCTGTTCCACGTCCCACTACACCTCCCATATCGACACCAAACATAACCCACCACGCCATCGTAATTCAAGAGACCCAGACCATAAGAGAATGCACCAGGCTTATCCAACGAGGGTGTCAATGCCGCTGTCCACCACGTGTGGCCAACGCACCACCAAACGTGACGGTGAATGGGGAACAGATGAGGTCGACAAGGTATGTGGCCGACTACTAGCACCCGATTCTGCCCTATCTAATACTCACCGCCACTCTCGTGTTCAGCATACGTCGATGACATCCACGATGCGCGGGGTCACCGGCTTCAAATAGCCACCAAATTTGACGACAGCAGCACGTAGCTCCTGCTACGGTTTTACCAGGAGCGCGACCTCCTCTCTGTACCTCATCACTACTCCCTCTGTTTTGTAGGCAGCGACGGTGCGGATTGTATCACGCCTTCGACAGGGTGAGCATTCATATCTGAAGGAACGCACCACATGTATATGTATATGTTGTATTAGTTCACTTAGCACTAGGGATGTATATTAGAATCTTTACTACCATTGGGGTTGATTTGAAAGGAATAGAATAAGACCAATAAGTTGACTTAGACCAAAATTCCGTTGTTCTGACGAACTTCACGATCTGACAGGGACTTGTACTCACCGGGTGCCAGTTCAGAGCTGAGTTGAAAAGACTGCCGCCATGCCGGACAATTCTCGAGTTCGTTTTTGACCTGTTTTTGGTCTATTTTTGCCAATTTATGGGGGGGTATGCTCACAGTAGCTGTTTTTGGCTTGTTTTTCATTTCATTTCTCGTTCGTTTTTACCGCCAACTTTTGTCTCCTGGCAGTAAAAATGGACAAAAAACAAGATGAAAAACAAGCCAAAAACAGCCCAAAAACGCTACCGTGAGCACCCCTATTGATTCTAAGTGCGCCGTTTGAGGACTCGATGTAATTAAAATGAAATTCGCAGTACTCCGAATCATATATATTTTGAGGAGTTTGCCTAAGTTTTCGACGCAGAGGTTGACAAACGCGATTGGAAACTCCGTGGCAACT
The DNA here is from genome assembly GCA_023014345.1 of Galerina sulciceps. Lineage (NCBI taxonomy): Eukaryota > Fungi > Basidiomycota > Agaricomycetes > Agaricales > Galerinaceae > Galerina > Galerina sulciceps. Next base: position 99,986 of record JAEDXJ010000038.1, read on the forward strand.
AAGCAGGAGGAATAGAGTTCTAATTTTCACACAGAGAAGGCACCTGTGGGTAAGATGCTATTTTTGCTGGCGAATTCATTAGTGACGTGGGGAACCCTCTACTTCAACTGGGATTCTATTTAGTTCTGTTTACACCCGGCGATTTCTAACGCCTGAGCAGGCGCTTAAAATATTCTAACCGTGATGGGTGAGTGCTTCCTGCATCACAAAACCAGATCGCCGTAATACTGTTCAGTTTCATAAGCAACCTGGAATCGGGGGCTGGTTGGGTTTCTCGACTTTGTCAGAGAGGTGTCAATCGAGTGAAAGTTAACTTTCAAAGGGGAGAGGCCAGAACTCCCCAATGTTTCACAGTTACCAGCCGAGGACCTGGCTTGACAGAGAAATTCTAGCGAAGCAAAAGGCAACAATGTAAGGCCACTCTTTTTAACTTCAGTGCTTGCCATTCGTACCCAAGTACAAAATCATATCTATGAAACGTACTATCCAGTCGTTATATTTCACGAGCGTGCTACAACCCCGTACTAAATTCCATCGTCGTCGCTAGAATCATCGGCCACATAATAAATCTAGAAGCAGGAATTAGCTGTGAAAATCGGACAGAATTATTCGTACACCCATGTAGTGAAAAAAAATTGTCTGAACGGTCACTCCACTCTCGTTCTTGAATGCGTTGGCGTAGAAAACCACGGCTTTAGTGTTGATAATTTTGGAATCATCCGACGGGTGTGGGTATGACTTCCGGAAATTATCACTCCCCCAGTTATTGTCTTTGGTCTTGCTAGCATTATTCGTAAGCCAGAAACCGATTTGCTCATCGAGTTGGGATTTAAGGGTAGGATCTGCCAAAATAATGTCACATTCCAATCCCGAAGAAGGATGCGGTGCACTCACCGGTTGAAAAAAAAGAGAATTTGTCATCTCTATTCAAGGATTAGCGTCGAATTTATTGAGTGTTGCTGACATACCTGAAAATTTGTGCTTCTGTCCAAGCTGCTATACTTTCATCGGTAACGTAGTCAAATTTGTCAAAGCATTCCACTCCATAAAGCTCGTCGCCATTACTATCAGTCACCTTCGTAGAGCTCCCATTGAAATCGTACCCAAAGAAAGTCTTGAATTTGGCCGATGAGCATCGCGACAAAAGAGCTTGTAATCCCTCTTCATCCACAGGTAGGTCGTTGCTATTAACCTGAAGGAGATCATAGGTTGAGCGACCACGTCAGTACTTCAGGGAGACATACATCGTTAGAGTTGCACAGATTATTGAACAGCTCAGTGAGTATGGCAGTGTAAATCACTGTCTTGAGAGGAAGTTTGTCGAATATTGTCTACAGAAATCCATTCATAACCGCTCTCATGGCCGCTGAAGAAAATTGACAAGTGACTCACCCCCATCCAAAACCCATACGAAACTTTGACAATTTTTCCATCACTTATCGTCGCCGCCTCAGTATAATAATCCATAATGGCATTGATGTAAAGTGAATTCTGAACGCCTGATTGATCATGGAACGCTTTATCAAGCTTGACCTGGGGCCAGGAAAGACTATCAATTTGGCTGGTTATAACGGCGGTAAACTGATCAATGATATATGAGACCACAGCATCTACATGTTTGTTTAGTCGTTTGAGGTGGGAACAATGTAGCTGCGTCTATGAACATACCCGAGGTCCACTCTGGGATTAAGAAATGTCTATGAAATTGTTTGAATGGATATCGAGAAGTTGGTGATATAAACGACAAACCGAAGCAGGGAGTGCTTTACAAACCCTTCGAGACTGTCAGTATTTCCGTCTTCGAAGTAGCCCAAGACTTCCGACATCAATACGAAATATGTGCCGTCATGGATGAAATCAGGAGGAAGGTGTCCCCACTTGTAATTAAATTGGTTCTCGAAATATTTCAAGGTAAATGGAGCTAATGCTTGAGCGAGCAATTTGTCGTTTGTGATCGCTTTACCCTGAGCGGTAATATTGTCAGAGGTATTCGTATATCAATGTCAAAGCGAGGGACAAACGTTGTGCAAAAAGAGGGTCGCTGCTTGTTTGTAGGCTTGATCCCTCAGCTGATCCCTCACAGAGGAAGGAGTCGGCATGGTTGATGTACAATAGAGAGGAGAGCGAATAACAATATGGATGCAGAAATTCGGTCTGTGGATGGAAGTTCTAAGGTCTCGGGGTGATTTCCTGGTTCCATTCTTATCCCACTCTATGCCGCCACGACGTGAACGGCATGGAATGCAATCACGCTTATTTGATTGGTTCAGACACAAAGGTCACAAATAAGGGAGTGGCATAACAAATGACGATCTCAATTTAAGCTCTCAAGCTGTCGTAATTCTCAATAACTATTTGGATGAAATGTGCTGAAATCATCTTCTGGGGTCCTAACAGTGGGAATAAGCTCCATTGTACTACTTCGAGCACGGGGTTACTCACTGGAAGTGATGGGCTCAACCTTAAAACCTAAGATCAATAGCCGGAGATTTCAAAACCCCTGACAACTTTTTACTTCGCTTCTCTTTGACGTGAGTGGGGCCAATATTCCGCCGTTAGTCACGATACATCCAGAGCTATTGAGCTGCCAACCGGCTGCTTTTCTCGAAAACAACGGCAAACCGATGATCGTCATTGAAATCTAAAGCTTATGCCACAGGAGTGCGTCGAATGTTCCTTATATGACCCTAAATGGTTATACAATTCCAGAAGCCTGGATCTTCATGAGAACAATACGAGCATTCAGGTTTCTTGTTTGTTGAAATGCGTTCCAACAAGTCTAATCAGTTCGCAGCTTTGCATATAAGAGTCACAGAACGAACGATACCTACTACGCTATATCTTTTTCCGGTCACGCGTCTGCTTTTCTACATACTACTCGAGTACTATGGGCAACAGCTGTTCGAAAGTTACAAAGGAGCAGGTTACGCATGATCTTGAAGCTCAGCTCTGCGATGCCGCGAAGGCTCAACTCCAAGCGGTAACTTTAGCTGCACCGTTATTGAACAATACCTGACACTCCACTTAATTTCCAGGACTTTAACCAGACAATCAATAGCTCCTCTCTTCAAGATTGTATCCAGGCACTTTCCGAGGCCGAATTCAAGAAGCAATTCAGCTACGACTGGGCCACCGCAAAACCCCCGAATGTCGATCAAACCGATCCCAGAATCTTCCCAGCATATGATTATTGCCTTGTCGATGGGGATCATAGTATTACAGAAGCCGTCGCAACCTATGTGAAAAATGGATTAGCGTATGATCTATCCATCGCGTTGATCCTCCGTTCACTCATATAGCACACTTACAGAGGAGTTAGTCTTGAGGATTGGATGAAAGGTATTCGCTTACTGCATTTCTGTTATAGAACCTCACCAAACAGTTTTCAGACAAAGCCTCCTCCGATCTTTCGGCCCTTCTTGAAAAGTTCTTCAGCTATCCTTGCGACAATACATGGCACTATGGTTTTGGCTCAGAGACCTATGATTCCACCAGTCCCGGTGTAGACTCATATCGTTTTGATGTTTCTATGATATATACTAATGCCACGCGCACCGAATCGGCTGTCGAGGTCACCCTCCATATCCTCTATTTTGTCGGCGTGAGTCTATTTATTTTATGACAATATTCTCGTCTCAAGATTTCAGATTTATTACACTGTGCTTTCTCCCGCTGCCACAACATTGGCTCAACTGAAAAGCGATGCATATTCTGCTGCAAGTCGTCTCCCTAATGTTACTCAGGTATGGACTTGGCCTATTCATGATTGAACACAATTTCTGACTTTTTATCCTCAAAAAGCCCATCGTCAACGACATTGACCTCAAGACTGCTCTTCAACAATACGACGGTCCAGTCTTCAAAACTGAATTCGGCTACGATTACGAAGGTGCCAAGCCCTTTGACGCTGCGACCGACGAAAAGGAGCCTATCTATTCTAAATGCCAGGATTTGGACTACATGAACACGCGAGCGCAGACTGACGAGCAAATTCAGGCTTATGTGAAGTTGCATGTCATGGAGTATGTTTCGAGCTCCTAACTTCCGCGAATACCATCTAATATTGAGCTATGCAGCGGTTTTAATATTCCAGTCAGTGGAAACACAGGTTGGATCCTTCCTGCTTTTTTCTTACATATTTTCTGATTTATTCTGTTATAGACGGACAACAGATCGTTGGTATGTCTTGATCATTTTTATTAAAAATAATTGCTAACCATCTGGTTAGATTCGGTCCAGGCAGAAATTGTGTCGCAATACAAAGCCGTCCTTGGAAATCCGCAATCAGGAGGCTGGACTTTTGTTAAGATCGACAAAACCTTTGGTGTCGGTCTGGCCTCCTGGAGGCCCGTTCGACTTAATGCAATCATACCATATTACTCAGCGAGCAAGTCCATCAGCGTTAATGGCAATCCCCTGAAGGTGGATATGATATTCATAAATTTCTTCGGCGTGAGTTATGTCGCAATTTCTAATAATCAGTCCTAATCAGCGGAATCGCAGCTTGTCTACGAGCTTGAAGCGGACCCGATTGTTCAGGACTTGATGCAGACCTTGGCTAAGAGTATTCCTGGGATCACTACAGTAAGCTCCTTACAATTACAATTCGACAAAACCTAACTTAATTTCGACTCTAGAGTGCTATACCGCAAACTCTTAATGTCGAGGACTTGGAAGGCTATGTCCGGACCTTCAACGTGTCGAAATTCGATCACAAATATGGATTTCATTTCCCGGATGACAATAGTCAATTTAGCGACAAAGTCAAGTACTGGGATGCAGTCTTTGAATTCGACTCGTACAACCCTTCTCTGGCTGACATCAAGGACAAAGTTACCCACCAGATATTTGGGTACGTCTCGATCACACTTCTTCACATACCTGGCTAAATTTTGGCGTTCAACCTAGCCCGGACGACAGCGCCGACTCGGAAATCAAACATGGCTTGCAGCAGACGGTGTTCAACTGGATTGTCGATTATTTTGAAGACTTTTCTGGGAGTTCATACGCCAAGGACGACAATCAATGGTACAATATTACCAAGCAGGACAATTTTTCATATACAGGGAAAGAGAGTACTAAATGGACCTTGGACACTCGAACTTCATGGGCGTTTGTGAACGGAACGATTACGGAAGATGGTCGAGGTGGCGAGACGGTTCAACATTTTTACCTTTCATTCCTCATGGTTAGTCGTCAATTTTAACCACTTTCTCAAAATATAACGTCTCTTCCAGTACATTACAGCCGCACCAGGGAATAACTCCGATTCTGACGTTTAGGGATATTCATTTAACGGTACCCTTGGCCAGAATTGATTATGATTTGTACTTGATACTGTCGGCCCTGGTGACCTGTTGGAATTTTCGACTTTCGAAGTGCTTTCCTCTGGTTGTTATGATGGACATATGTATTTTCAATATACTCGTTTATATGGCTATTTCTACTCCCCTGAGATGCACCTCACGAGTGACAGTAAAGGACAAAAAATATGCTGTTGTTGAATCGATTCAGACAAGTCAGTTGAGATAATACAATAGGTGCACAAGCTACGTTGTACGTTTTGAGCCCATGCCTGAGTCTGAGGAAACGTCGACTGTCCGATACTAGCCCAAACCCTCAGTAGGGAAGGAGAGGCATGAAACAATATCACATTGCGCCATGCACGCGAAAGTCGTCTAGTTTATCATCAAGAAGCAATCGACAAACCAAGGGCGCCATAAACGCTCAGTGTCATATAAAGTCTGACGCTTAAAACAATAAACGATATGAAGGCTAGAAGGGCGTACTACAGTCTTGTTTCGGGAATTGCCTCGACACCGAAGAAAGGCGCGGTTTCGTGCCTTCTATCGACATCACATTTCAGGCTGATCTCACCCGAGGGATCTCTTCTCGTCGTTATTGCTACCATCCCACTAATTATAAGCATGAACAAACGCAGAGCATGATTCAACCGTGATTCGACCGTACCAACGACAGACTACAGCGCCTGTGGAGCCCGTTCCGCGAATTACTGACGCGTAGGCTAGCTCCGCTCCCTTCACGGACCCCACGTGTTGCACCATGCATACGAGTCGAGATGGTGGAGTCCCTCTCCTCCATGCGGCAGTCCGCCGGTTAGCGAGTGCAGGCGTCGCGCTCGGAGTGATCGTCGGGAAGATGTCGACGTTCCAGGGGTGGGGTCGAACTGCGACGGCTTGGTTCGTGTGCTTGGGCAGAGCGCCCTGCCCCTGTCGAATCTGACCTCTGTGCAGAGCATGCTAGTAGCAGGAACGACGAACTTGGAATACGAGATTGGCGGGCGGGCGGGCCGCCGCCGCTGCCGCCGCCACACCACGTCGAAGCAACGCAGGTACGGGGTGACTATGCGCGTTTTCGTCGTCTCTACCCCTTCGCCCCTCCCCGCCGTTGCCGTTGCCGTTGCCAACGCCCTCGTCCCTTCCTTTCCCCTCCTCATGTGCCTAACTCCCCTTCCTATCCCTCCACCTCCCTTGCTCGGCACCATCAGACAACACTAAGAACGCGAGCGACCAGCGCGCCGATTCGAGTACGTGGTGCAGGTGCAGAGGCGCCATGGCGGTGGTACTCGCACACCGTCGGTACCCACACGTGCACACAGTCGGCGCTATCGAGGAAGGAGGAGCAGGGGACAAAGTGGCGCGAGAGTGACGGTGCAGGTGTGTGGACGGTGCAGGTGTGTGGGCGGTCACGGAGTTTGGGCTGCATACACCCAGGTTGGCATGGACGTCGTGTGTCTCGATTTTGACCTCGACTTTGACCTCTCCTGCCCCCGCCCATGTTGACGACTGCGGAGGGCACTCCCCGTGTGCCGTTGTCCTCCTCGTGCAGTTCCACCCCGCCCCACCCCACCTCCTCTCATCCCGCCCCGCCCTGCCTCCTCATCCCGCCCCACGTCGGCGCCAGCAATCCACCAGCCACTCGTCACATCCAAGACGCAGCGTGCATTATCGACAACACCTCCACCACCGTCTCCCATAACAGCCACACCAGCGGCAGTTCCCCACATCCCAAAACCTAAAAACTCTTCCAACAGAAGCACATGCACCGGCGAGGAAGGGGGGAAGAGGGGTTGAAAACGGGGGACACTTGGGGTTAACATTGAGTTGGTAAGTCGACATGTGAAGGCCGAGCTTGAAGCTTGAAGCTTGAAGCACGACGCTGGTGCACGACACGACGAATATGAGCCAAATGCGTGATTTCTATGATGTATTCGTCCACGGAAGGCGAGGGGTGGGTAGAGGCGAGAGGGGTGACGAGGGCGAAGAGGAGTAGACGGGAGGGCGGGGATATGGGACAGCGCGGAAGAGGGGATGAAGGGGCTGAGGGCGGAGGGCGGGTGTGCTCGCCAAGTGCCGTTCCTTTCGACTCAACCGGGAAGAGCAGCCGTGCTAGCCAGTCCACCTTGAAGTTCGCATCTCGTTCGTGTTTGTGGGCATCTGCAAAGAAGTTGAATTCGAGCGGGGTGTTTGAGCTCGAACTTGAAGGGGCGGGCAGGGCATGTACAGTTGGTCCATCGTGAGTGCCATCGGATGGTCAACTGGTCAAGCTGCACAGGTCGTGCTGAGGGAATGTACAACAGGGAGTCGGGGGAGACCCAGAGGCGATGGCTGAACTCGATGAGTGCAGCAAAAGTCGATCACTAGGTCCCTTTGCCATGCCAGCATTGAGTCCCGAGATCCTATCGAGTAAAATGAGACGATATCAGGCATTGAGCACGTAAAAAAGACAAACGTCATAAGGGCGGTACGTACAATCCAAACATAATGACTGACGATCAAGAAATTCTCGCGACCTGGAATTTAGGTCCCGGACATGAGATGCTGCGTCTGCTCTGTAAAGAGGAAAGGAAGAACGGGCGCTATTTGTCGTTGCTTGCCAAGGACACGATCAGATTCGACGGCCCGGCAACCGCCTCCTAATTCGTTGACTGAACGTTGCTCCTTCCTCCCCAAATTTTTTGACCCACCGACAATTGAGATCGTATGTCGTTACTGGTCAAAGTGATGAACGAAGTCAGCATTGCGGTGTACCTAATAGTAATACTGAACACTTTGTTATAGCCACTACAGGATGGCCGGTGGATCAGTGGTTCCTGTACATAGATTAGATTAGATTAGAGAGCGGATCACATCATGTACTGTACAGTCCGATCTCAGCCACCGAATCATCATTGAACCTTGCTCCTGTCCATCGTGTCGCGCCCAGCAGATCTGCCGTCTCCATTTTGGTGACAACAGAGGCATTCGACACTACGCTTTCGGACCAGCACCAGCTTTCAGTTTGCCGCCTACAGCCTACAGTCTACAGAGTTCAGTGCACGAGTTACAGCGTCTACAGTTTACAGAGTTCAGCGCACGAGTTACAGCATACAGTCTTCAGCACACAAGTTACAGCGTACAGCCTTCTGCACACGAGTTACGAGTTTCAGATCAAGTTTTCAGCAAATTTTCCACAGCCTTCACGAGTTCTTCCAATGCCGACATTTTTTATTAGCAAATCCGAGTACGACAGCTTCATCCTTTTCCGCCATGTTCAGCAACTGCTAGGGGCCGCGCAGTCCGAGTCCGTTAAGAATTTCTGCATGGCCGCCGCTTCAAAACCGGAGAGCGAGTTCCATTACCTTGCACTCCTGTGGAATTGCGCCTTTAAGGCTGGTATAGCATCCACCGGAGTGTCCTTGGAGTCCTCAGTGCCGCGTCCAGTCAGTATCGCAGCACATGCACCCCCGACAATTTCTCCACCGTCCGCATTTACTCGCGACCTCTCAGCTCTTCAGTCGAGCTCGCAAAAACCTTTCGGTTCCCTTCAGCGCCGCTTCCGCCGTCGTGCGAAGGCAGAAATACAATCAGCATCCGTTCCGACTGTGATTCTTCAGCCAGACAGTATGCTCCCGCTGTTCGAGTCGCAGCCATACCCCACACCTGTTCCGTCACCGCAGCCGACCCATGACGCTCCCGTTCCGTTTTCTACAGATAGTACTTCCCCGAGCCCTCCATTCGAATCGTCGCAGCCATATCCCACACCCTTTCCATCATTGCAGCCGACCCATAGCGCTCGCGTTCCATCACCGCGGCCGACCCACAGTGCTCACGGTTCATTATCCCAACCACCGCGTATTTTTTCGCCATTCAAATCGTCACAGCCGCGTTCCGTACCCATTCCAACACCGCAGCCGACCGATAGCGCCCATGTTCCGTTACCTCAAATACCGCATTCGTTTCGAACCTCCTCTGTCCCTACTTTGCAATCGGTACCAGACTCTGCACCATCATTTGACAGCGGCGGCACATCACAGCGTAGTTCGCGAAAGTCATTGCAGCGCCTTTTGTGGCTCAGTCAGAAGCCGAAATTCCTGGGCTGGGTACGAGCGCCGTTGAAATTACAGCCAAAAGAAATGCAGAACCACCTTTTGCAACATTAGATGCAACGTGGACGTTGCAACTTCGGGGTGGACCAGGGATACTCGACGCTAGTTGCTCACTGCTCTTCGTTTCAGGTTTCGGATTTCTCTTTCCCTCGGGTGGACCTCAGATTCCTCTCCATCTTCCGTTCATCACTCTGAGGACCGCAACCTTTTCAGTACCATTCTGTCCCTGATTCATCTTCGACATCACGCATCCTCCAGTTAGGTTTTTTTGCAACGAGGACGTTGCTTTTGTGGGGCGGGGCACATGGATCAGTGGTTCCTGTACATAGATTAGATTAGATTAGAGAGCGGATCACATCATGTACTGTACAGTCCGATCTCAGCCACCGAATCATCATTGAACCTTGCTCCTGTCCATCGTGTCGCGCCCAGCAGATCTGCCGTCTCCACCGGCTCCTTATATACGGATATTCGCTGTGTAACCCAAGACGAAGTTTTCCCTCGACATACTTTTTGACGCGATTGGAAAGTATTATCTTTGCGAGAGAGCTAAATAACACCGGGGGCAATTCCTAGGGCACATAAATCCAAGTGCCCTTAAGGCACTTGACATGTACGCGATATGTACTACCCAAGCTGACACGTTTTCGAGCGGATGACAAATCTACCGTCGAGTTGGCCTCGAAGCAGGGCATGCGTTTTCGAACGTCATAAGTTTCTCACAAGACTTGTGCGTGATCGTAGTCAATCTACGCAAACCGAAGCCCCAACCGGAGTCTAGAGACAAACTCTGGTCTGTAAAATGGCGGCACACAGACCAAATCCAAACCAAATCAAGTGCGAATATGTTCGTGTCACTGTAATTCTCGTTTCAATGATTACTTACGTTGTGATAACTTTATGAGTCGTCGAGGCAAGAGTTGACCAGAGTATGAAGCATGGAGGCCACGCCCCAAAAAAATAAAAATAGCATGGTTGGACTACACGTTAAGTACATGTTAAGTACGGGTCAAGTGCCTTAAGGGCACTTGAACTCATGTGCCCTGGGTTTTGCCTCCGGTGTAAGGGTATGTATGGTAAGGTCTGGGCCGTGATATTCTTAACAGATGTTCCGGGACTTACTTTTGCCTTGAACAAACAAATCAATCAGTGGGAAATTTAGGAACAGAAGCGTCTTAGAACTCTCGTTTGTCGTCATTCAGCTTCTGGTCGGTTCGCAAGATGGACCCAAATTCATATATCACGCTTGGAATTCGAGTAGAGAGCTGTGCGCCGTTGAGTAAGTATTGAAGTTGACTTTGACTTGTTTAGAAATTAATCCGCAATTCGCTCTTGTTGTTGCAGTAAATTTAAGCTGTCCTGAAGATGACGTGGGTAATAGTACAGATCGACCTTCTTGTATGTGTGGGAGCGAAACTTTATTTCAACCTGACGGAGACTAGTGACATTTTAATGAATTCTGAGAGGCACAAGTACGAATGCATGGATTGTCAAAAACATCTCAAAAGGTTCACGGAGTTGTAAAGCTGGATATCTGATAAATTTAGCAATTAGACCATGTAGCATGTGCCGTGTGTTTGGTTCACGGTTCTACCAAGAATATTTTTCCTCATATACGGATTCTTGAATGGTATGAAAGGTTAGTCTTCTTCACCAGAATCCAACGAATTGAGGATAATTATTTACAAACCTGTCAAAAAAGCGAGGAAAAATAGCCAGTTTTCCTGGTACCGCAAATATAACTCCGTATATTCGAGTTTACACCTTCCTGGTTTTTGTTTTCCGTCATCTGGCTCCTGCTACCGCGAGCCCACCCGCAGTTTTCAGCCCGGGTTTACAAGGTACCGTGATGAATTTTTTTGCTTCATTTCCGCGAGCCCCGGAATCACAGGCTTCGATCTTGACGGAGTCAGTATCGTGCGTATTGCCTCCAACCCTCAGGTCGTCCGCATCATCATAAGCTTTGCCTTCAATGTAGGGGTCCTCGTTCATAAAACACCTCTCGGAGATTTTGTCAACTGAGATTTTACCCCATATTCCATCTCGCCAACCTCCGCCTGACATTCTTGGACCCAAATTCTATACCTTTGCCTTTCTCTTATTCCTTACCTTGTATTTCCTACCGCCTTTTTCGTTTTGTTCTCTATTTAACCACAGCGTCTTGAATGTCTTGCATAACGTTACATATGCCCCATGTCGTGCAGGCCAATTATCAGTGCAAATTTACCTGCAAGATCCTCAGAGCATCAGACAAGAATAAATAAATGAAAGTTGGATTGGGCCTATGAAGCTGTGCGAAACGAAGTTGTGCGGCGAGTCTGTTGTGTTTTTATCTTATCTTATCCAACGTTCCCAATATGGATTTTGTTTGGATTCTACATTTTAACCAAACACCCAAGGCACGATTCTCTCATCCTGCCCTGCTTTGTCTTTTTCCTTCAACATGCTCAGGCCCGTTAACATAGTGATTCTACGCTACTGAAGCCCATCAACTTCTCGTAATATCACCCAAAACCAAACACGATCGCTGTCCTGAGGCAGAGCACCCACTACCGTTCCGCCACTAGTCAGAGTTTGGCTGGTCAGAGTTTGGTGGTGTTCGTGGTATGGATAGAGGAAGGGTTGAAGGGGGGAAGGTGCGTTTCACTGCTGGCTACGAGTTTGCGAACGCTGATCGCACCTTGCAGTTTAGCAAGTGCGACGGCTCTCCAGAAGCCCAACCCGCAACTGCGCGATGTCACCTGCTCTTTTCCGGTACCAGCGTTTCCTGTATGCTACGCTGCTCGTCCTTGCCTCGTAGATGAAGAAAATTGGGAACAAGCAGGCTCAGCGGCACCTCTCCAGCTTCTAGCGTCCAAATCGCTCTCTCGGTGATGAGACTTGTATCCGAAGAAACTGCGCCCACACTCGACTATGGCTTTCTGTCCTGCCATCGACAGCACAGCCAGACTGCTCCCACTCCCCAACCATGTAAGTTCGTGCATCTACCTACGTGCTTCCCTTCCTCCCCACTTTCCGTTCCGTACCGTTGTCATTATTCGCTGACATCGTTGTCCTCTAGCCACTGCCTGCTTTTTAATATATTTTCTAGAGTTTTGCGATGGGATCGACTCCTTGTGTCAACATCCGAGTCTCACCTATGATAAACGCGCTTTCACAGAATGTCGAAAAACGACAGTCACCACGGACTTCAAACCTACCGGGTCACCCCATCCCGCCCAGTGATTGTCCTCGCCGCCGAGAACGCTCGTGCCTACCTGCAGCTCCCGCCCAGCTCCGCGTCGACATTTGTCCTTGCCCACATACTCCCGCACTCCTCGTCCCCGAATGCCGCCTCGCTTCCTCGTTCTCTCTTTGTCCTACATCTGCCCCTCCACCGCCTATCGTACATTTTCATCAAGCACCGCACCGTCAGCACCCTAGTGTATCACGAATATCTGCCGCATACCGCCCCCGCCCCACTACCACTTCGTTTGCAGGGCCGCTGACCCATGGACTCTAGATCTGCTTTTGGCTTAGCGCGGATCGGGCTTCGAACCAGCGATGGTGACGGTGTTGTGCGTTGTTGGCGGTTTCTGAACCTGCCGCCTCCTTTGCCCGAGCCGACGCGCCATACCTCCGTCCTGCGTTGGAGTTGAGAGAGAGGAGGGGAAGATGAAGAGGGGGGTGGGGAGACAAAGCAGGTGGGGCGGCGGGGGCCAGAGCAGGCAGTATAGGTTGGGATGTGGATACCCCACCTACAACGCCGCGTCCATGAGCTTCAGCCGGGTTTGCTTTTACAACCCCCACCCACCCCCTAACGGCGCAGGTGCGAGATGGGGGATACGGACTGGGATCGTGGTCCTCCTTACTGAAGTACGAGGCACCCAGAATCGGAGGTTCGCCGTGCCTAGCCAATACGCATAGCCTTTATTCCAGGACTCAAATGCTGAATCTTGGCTCAGAGGTGCAGCTGCTCGTTCCGAGTCAGCCGGTCTCTCTTATGCAACTGCCAGTCCATTCGTACAACTATCCATCGTCGAGCCTTCGCCCACGAAGCCATGGACCTCGTACTTTGGTTCGTTTTTTGTCCTCCCCATATTCTTACTGATCTTTCATGCTAAGGCGTACCCCAAGTCTCAGTCCATCGTGATATCGTCTTGATCCTACCTACCGTTCTCAAGCGAGCGCATACAGCCAGCATTTTTGATTCATCTCGGTTCGACCTCGCTGCTGATCACTCTGCGTGTGTTTAACAAACATTCCTTCGAGTTTGCTCATACTCGTCGATCGATAACTAACCCTTGTGGATTCATGAAGCTAGCAAATCATGTTTTTAGCACCCGACTTTCTGGTTCGTTTACTCGTCAGAGCCTATTCCCGCTGAGATAGCGAAGGTCATAGCGCTTTCATTCAGTGGTCAGATTATTCGGTCGTCGTGTACTCGTACTGTCGAGTTTGGAGAGATTGTACGAGTTGGTGGTGTATAATATAATATCAATTGTGACGCTCAGTAAAAAAGGAATTTTTGCATTAGTCAGGTAAAGGGCATGCAAAGTCGTACAGGGGTCGCACATGCAAGATTTCAGACTAAAGGCTGACTTGTCAAAAGTTGACCATTGCGTGAATTTGTGGGACTGAAGGATGACTGCAGTATGACTTGGGGTCGGCCGTAACATGAGAACCAGGCACTCATCAATTTCACTATTGACTGACACATACCTTTTTTCTGACTCTGCGTGACTGTTGGAAGACTGGCGTCTTTGACGGGTTTTTGAGTAACAAAATGAATTGCTTCAAAGCTCAGAAACGAAGGCAGTAACCATCCCCATTTTTTCACCAATCAAAAGCTGTTCAGTTCTTCTTTATTTCCATCTTAATTTTGTAATGAAATACGATGTCGTTCACCGACTTTTTTGGTCATTTCGGACGTGCAGGATTTCTGACTAATTCGCACAAATTTGACGACTTTAGCACGACCAGTGTGCGACTTGCATGACCAAAGTAAAATGTGTCATTTTACTGAGTGTGACGACTCGAACTTCTATACGGTAATTATAAACGAAAGCGTTTGCTATTTCAAAAAGGACACATCCTTGTTTGAGTCACCCAACATATCTCCAAGCCTACAGACAGCAAAGCACGAAAAGTCATAGAGAAAATATCGTCTCTGATGAGTTACCAACTCCCAACGCGAATTCAAGTTGTATTGTGGCACAAATCGAGATCGTCGACGTCGTCCGCATTCCCTGTTCATTCATTGAAGGACCTGACACAATAGAGGACAAATTCCAGTCAGCCAAAGAAGCTCGCAGGCCCGACGAAGCGACGAAAAAATAACATACACATGACCAGTCTCCTTCCTTCGCCTTTTCGGATGGTGTATTTTGCACGTTCGTCGTCTTATCCGAGTCCTTCGTAGGGCTCGTAGCACCGCGCATCGACACACCGTTGACAGTGCCATCAACAGTGACTATAACGGAACCCGCCGCAGTGGTACTGGCAGTCCGTCGAATGGCTTCGGTGTAGTTCGTAGTCCAGGAGTTACCAGGATTCAGGTTATAGTTATAGAACAACGGAGAACCGTGATGATTTGCGCCCAGCGAGGCCGCACCGACAGTGCCGGTGTAGTTGATAGTCGTGGTGTTTCCGGAGTTGAAGTTGTGCACCGTTGCGGCCTGAGTCGCAGCGAGCGCGGCGGCCACGGCGTCATGCGGATATGGGACTGGGAAATTGGGGGACGGGTGAGATTGAGGTTGGCTCGATGGAGAGTTTTGGAAGTGAGTATGAGGGTGGACGTAGAAACCTGATCATGAGGCGAAGAAGACGGTCAGTTCATTTCACCTCGTGAATTTGAAAAGAAGCGATATCTCGCACCTGTTGAATATTCAGAGGGCCAGGGAGGGTTATATGGGAACCATGGATGACCAGAAGCATCGTTGACGCTGGCGCTGGCACTCTGCGTCTCGATACCCTCCCCCCGTTTGCTATCCTCGTCCGAGCCTGAACCATGCGTGGTATCCCCACGCTGCGTCTCGGTCCCACCTTCCTCGTTCCTCCCAACACCTCCCAAGCTCTGGAAAGAATTCACGATTCGAGCGTTGGATACGTTATAGGAATTCTGGATGTTGACTATCTGCGGTTTTCGAGGGTCTGTGGACGCAGACGAAGGAGGAGGACTCGGTGGTTCCACGCTAGTGGGTTGAGCAGCCTCCGCGGACGATTCGTTGTCCTGAATCAAGCCTTGAGCTTGGGCCTTCTTAGGGGTTGATGGATTGACTGGAGTTGGCTCTGCTGAGTATGAAGGAGGAAGTTCAGCGTCGTCGGTTCCTGTGACGTGTCCTGGCGTCGAGTCGTGCTCTAGTTGTGCAATAACGCTGGTTTCTCGTGCATATGGAATAGCGGGAGATGGATCAAAAGCATATAAACACGAAGGAGAAACACTGGTCTCATTTGTTCCAGTGGCGAGAGGTGCTGGTGTTGGTGGATTCGTCTCGGGTTCCAGTGCGGTCATCGGGTCAAGGTGGTAAACAAGTCTGCGATTGTGGTAAGAGAGATCGATATCCTGGTAGAATTGAGAGAGATAGGCGCTCCGTGATGGTCTTATACGATTCGACGAAGGCCTGTGCGTGCTGTGCCTGCTAGTGTGAGTGGCTTAAACTTGAAGGCTGTTCGGTGATTCAAAGCTCGCTAAGAGGCTGAAATTATTCAAAACCAAATATCAAGCAACTTGAGCACTCACCGCCTTTACCGATTCTTGTCAGTTTTTCTGCGAGAGCTGTCCATCATTGCCTTTCGATATTTTACCTTACTATACAGAGGGCGTTTGCGGTAAGGCACGATGCTAATTCGAAGAGAGGAGAACGGACATGCGGGCCGGATGAGCTGACGGAGTTGAACTTGAACTGGTTCTGGGGCTGTGCGCTGTGCCTTCACTAGTTCTGCTTCCTCGAATCTTCGACATTCGCTGTGTATCTCTTCTAATTGAGTTCAAGAGTCATATCCTGTGCCATTTATAGGATTCTGGAAACTGTGGTCTCCTTCGCACTGGACTACCTTGCGAGAATAAGTACAAGGGTCAAATTTCATCAAGACTCAGAACTGCCTCTCAGGTCTGCTCATGTCCTCATCGACCCCTGCGAAATTTTACGAGATTCTCGACAAGCGGTGCGGTTTATTACCAACATAATTTACCCTAAGGCCTGCCAGATATCCTAGGGCTCCTACGCCGTTGACTGACACCGAGTCTACGTTATGTGGACGATACACAGGGTCATTCACATGGTGCAAACTCCGAGGAGGTTTCGACCGCCGATAATTAGGTTCTCTCTCATTTTTTGGAATTGTACAAGGAAGTCCTTATCGAACGTGGTCGGCGTGTACGTCCTTCGGAATCGGTCAATAATTCCTGTTCTTACCAGTCCTCTATCTTACAGGACAGAAGTTAGCATCTCAGCGCATTTAGGAGAACTCAGCTTAACCAGGGTGAGGGCCGGTTGATAAGTCGAGAGCGGGGGGAACAAGTCGTGGCCCGCATGGTGGGCCGGAAGTCGTGATAGCGCTACGGTACCGAAGATATGGCGTCCGCTGAAGTCCGGAACTCGATGGGCGGCGAAGCGTGGTAGACTCCAAGCGCGGCGCGTCGACTTGGCATGCGGGTTTGCGAGGTGCGGGTGAGTAAGGCAGTAGTGCGGGATGGTGGTGGTTTGAGGTCTAGATGGTGCTGATGAATACTCGTACTTGTACGAGTAGGGATGAACGTTCCTTGGCGACGAGGAAGAAGTTTAGCATCAGACGACGGAGCACCATGGTGTGAAGTTACAGGACTCGGTGCATTCGATGAATGCGCCAAATTTAAATGCAACATCCGAACGGGTAGAAGGCTCGTTGTGTGTATGATAAAGGTGATTGCTGCTTCTTTCTTTCTTGTTTCTTTCCTGACTCTTCTGCTTTGTACGGTAGATGGGAAGAATCACTCGGACAACCCTATTCAGCGGGCCAAAAAGTGGCCGAGCTTTTGAAATCGCAAAAGCTTTCGTTTATGATCACCGTATCGATGCTCAAATTGTGAGAATTGATATTATTTACAAACCAAAATATCTCCACTCTTGACATAAAAAGCGACAGTGACTCTCTTCCAAACCGAATTTTCTATCAACAATTTAAGGCTTTATCTGAAAGACATTCGGTACTACGAGCATATAATGGCTAAACTGTCCGACCCAATCTTCGTCCAAACTCCCTCTTGCTGGCCAAGAGAGGCGAGCAATTCTTCCGGGTACGGGGAACCGATAGCAAGCACTTTGGCATTCGCGATCTCAACGGCACTCGGCTTGCCGCGAGTAAATGTGTCGTTACCAACTTGAGTCGCGCCCCAGGCCTCGTCCGTGGTCTTGCTCCGCGTCAGCAGCCAGGAGGTGACGATCCTCTCCGTGCCCGTGGTCTTGTCGAAGTACAGGCCACTCCAAGTCGTGGTGGAATGCGCGTTGTTATTTACGTGGAGATCTATCCATTTGAAAACGTTGCGCCAGTTTACCCCAGCCGACAGAGACGCCAAACGTTGCGTACGGGTCCTTTACGGGCGGATCCTTCCTTTGGGCGGGTTTATGTCAAACCGTCCGACCAACTTGTAGAAATCCTCAGCTTGCCCAACGGCGGACTTGTACTTGCCCGTGATGCTTCCGTCGTCAGCCACCTCGAAATACACAGTTGAGCCGAGTTGGTTGTGCCAGTAACCGGCGAGCGCTTTGATGTCGAATTCGGTGGTCATGGTCTAGAGGTATAAAGCGATTAGTTGTCACGACGCTGGATGTAGTGAAAGAAGACCCACGGTTAGTTTTTGCTTTGTGTCAAGTCAGTGTTGGGAGTGACTTGCTTTGGTGCCGTCTCTGAAGCGCCTCTTATATGCAGTACAGGCACGGTTGTTGGGCGGAAGTTGTGGATCTAAAGATTCGGAGAATGGATCGGTAACAGGTTTTCAGCGGACACAGATATCAGTCGTGAAACCTCGGACGAAGTTCGTGCTCCGCGATTCATGGAGGGTGACTGGTTGATTCCGTGAAGCTTTAGGGTACTTTTTCTTGATAGATCATCTTGAATTAGACACGACTACCCAATCACTGAAAACCGGAAGTAGATTTCACCTAGTCCAAACAAACAACATGCCTGGCAAAGCCGTCGCTAAAGACAGCACCAATTGTTACCTGTCAGGTCAAGGATCAGCAAGCTGTCCTCACAGAAGCCTGTTAGTTGTGTCCTCCAGATTATCTGGTATACGATAACAATCGCCTCACCAACACAGTGTTAGGATATTCTGAGAGTCGTCGGGCTTTATATTTCGCCGAACAGCTTTCGCTTCTTCGATCGTCCGGGTACTGTGCTCAATACGGCGGCATATTCGCATTGCTGTGTTTCGGAATGTCCCAATTACATTATGCAGAACACCGTGGATTGCAGGATTAACCGGCTATTGACTATAATAACGAAGGTTAGCAGACACAGACCCAATTAAACGGCAGAAACCCTTTTGTGAGGCGTTTTCTGCAACTGCAATACAAGTCATCCCTTACTGAGCGAGCACTGGACGTGTGCAGGTGGTGTTGAATGAATAACTCGGTCTGCAGCAAATGACAGATGTTATCAGGATCCCATCTCTGGTGTGACCGTTCGCAAATATGAGGCAATATGCGCGGCTCAGTCATAAGATGCAAACATCAAAGTGACCTTCCCGATATACATAACATTCCAAAATTAAATCTTCCCACTGCTTGAGAAGCGTTCAAGGTCTAGGTCCAAGTACAGCCATGAGGTCGGGGAACTCGAAAGAGACCAGACGCCGGACTTTGTGGACATGTTCCTGCACAGAGAACACCGCAGTTTGACAGCGGTCAAGTCAAGTGACGCCACGCCCCCAAACAGTGCGGCAGAGACGTATTCTAGGACACTGTTCCAAGAATACGGCGCTGCAATACATGCCTTCTTTTCTAACACAATACAAAGAATCTCATAGAAACTAGCTATAATCAACGGTAAGCGTTTTCTTAAAACATGTAAATCACCAGGGAGGATGGACTGGCCATCGCGATAACGAGCGCTTGATGCTGACAACAAGCGCTCGTCGATTTGCTTACAAATCGGTACGGTCCGAGGCTATTTTTATTTATAGACCAGGCAATCCGAGATTGCGTGCACCTGGTTCTTCCCTAAGTCAAAGGTTTGGCATGATAGCAACATCCATGTGTTCATTGAGTGATGTTCCATTGATTCAGCGAAGTAGGAAATAGGAGTTCAGAACACCATGCTGATCAAGTTGATTGCGACGTAAAACCGTGTTCAAGCAGCGGGTGATATGCATACCAACTGCACGCAATCTACCGTGTCTTAGGCTTCTAGTAGCTTAAACTTGAAGGCTGTCCCATGCTCGCTAAAAAATATTCGAGCCAAATATCGCTTGAGCACTCACCGCCTTTTACGATTCTTGTCAGTCCTCTGGTAAGCTTTCCAATCCATCATTGCCATTCAGCAATTCTCCACTGCAGAGGGCGTTTGCGATGCGGTAAGAGAGCGATCCTCACTCGACGAGAGGCAAACGGAGATGCGGGCCGAGTCACTGACAAGAGTTGATTGTTAAATTTGTGTCGGAGCTGTGCGCGGTGCCTGAACTTGTTCTGCCTCCCAACTTTAGCTGTAGCTGAGTCTAGGAGTCATATCCTGTGCTCTTTATAGGACTCTGAAAATTTTGCGCTCGATCTTACTGGACTGTGTTACGACACAAAATCTAAGGTTCAAAGTTCATCGTTCATCATGACTCGGAACCGCCTCACAGGCCTGCTCATCTGAGTCATCTCTTCCACCCCTGCGATATTTTACGGGACTCTCGCCAAGCAGTGTGGTTTATTTCGAGTCTACATCACCCTAAGGTCTTCCAGCTATCCTATACTCTCTACTTCGTCGACTGACACTACCGCGGATACTGGGCAATGCCTGTGGCTATCTCATCCTCAATATATCTCTCGAATCATCGCCATCCCGCTCTAGCCTGCCTTGCATTGTCTGCTCCCCTCCGCCATTCGCTCAGTGCCATACTTCAGCGGATGCCATATCATAGCTGCTGAATTTTGAAGCCAAATTCGTATGCACCCAAAGAAGCAATTGTCATAGAGACTGGAGTCCAGTTTACTTACTCTTTTTCGCGACTCATTAAAATGCGAGCGTTCTCGGCTGACTAGGAACTTGTGTCGTATCAAGTCATCCAATGTATAGACAACCTCGGTGGATCTTTGGGTTACGAAACAACTCGCGTTGGGAGATGGTTTCGCATTAAAGGTGATTGGTTTTTCTTTCTTTCTTGTTTCTTTCCTAATTCTTCTGCTTTATACGGTAGATACAAAGAATCACTCGAAAAACCCTATTCAGCAGTTCAAACCGCGGCCGAGTTTTTTGAAATCGCCGTATCGATGTTCAAAATGTGAGAAGTGATATTATTTACAAACCAAAATATCACCACTCTTGACGTAAAAAGTCACAGTGGCTCTCTTCGACAAAACGAATTTTCTATCAACAATTCAAGGCTTTTTCTGAAAGACATTCCGTTCGTACTACGAGCATGTAATTACTAAACTGTCCGACCCAATCTTCGTCCAAACTATCCCTCTTACTGGCCAAGAGAAGCGAGCAATTCCTCCGGGTACGGGGAACCGATAGCAAGCACTTTGGCATTCGCGATCTCAACGGCACTCGGCTTGCCGCGAGTAAATGTGTCGTTACCAACTTGAGTCGCGCCCCAGGCCTCGTCCGTGGTCTTGCTCCGCGTCAGCAGCCAGGAGGTGACGATCCTCTCCGTGCCCGTGGTCTTGTCGAAGTACAGACCGCTCCAAGTCGTGGTGGAATGCGCGTTGTTCACTTTGTCCTTGCCGGTCTTTTTATCTTTGACAACGTTGCGCCAGTTTACCACCCAGCCGGCGGAGACGCCAAACGATGCGTACGGGTCCTTTACGGGTGGCGCCTTCCTTTGGGGCGGTTCGATGTCGAACCGTCCGACCAACTTGTAGAAATCCTCGGCTTCCCCAACGGCGGAATTGTACTTGCCCGTGATGCTTCCGTCGTCAGCCACCGCGAAATACACAGTTGAGCCGAGTTGGTTGTGCCAGTAGCCGGCGAGCGCTTTGATGTCGAACTCGGTGGTCATGGTCTAAGGGTATAAAGCGGTTAGTTGTCACGACGCTGGATGTAGTGAAAGAAGACCCACGGTTAGTTTTTGCTTCGTGTCAAGTCAGTGTTGGGAGTGACTTGCTTTGGTACCGTCTCTGAAGCGCCTCTTATATGCAGTACAGGCACGGTTGTTGGGCGGAAGTTGTGGATCTAAAGATTCGGAGAATGGATTGGTAACAGGTTTTCAGCGGACACAGATATCAGTCGTGAAACCTCGGACGAAGTTCGTGCTCCGCGATTCATGGAGGGTGACTGGTTGATTCCGTGAAGCTTTAGGGTACTTTTTCTTGATAGATCATCTTGAATTAGACATGACTACCCAATCACTGAAAACCGGAAGTAGATTTCACCTAGTCCAAACAAACAACATGCCTGGCAAAGCCGTCGCTAAAGACAGCACCAATTGTTACCTGTCAGGTCAAGGATCAGCAAGCTGTCCTCACAGAAGCCTGTTAGTTGTGTCCTCCAGATTATCTGGGATACGATAACAATCGCCTCACCAACACAGTGTTAGGATATTCTGAGAGTCGTCGGGCTTTATATTTCGCCGAACAGCTTTCGCTTCTTCGATCGTCCGGGTACTGTGCTCAATACAGCGGCATATTCCCATTTCTGTGTTTCGGAATGTCCCAATTACATTATGCAGAACACCGTGGATTGCAACATTACCCTGCTATCGACTATAATAACGAAGGTTAGCAGACACAAGCCCAATTAAACGGCAGAAACCCTTTTGTGAGGCGTTTTCTGCAACTGCAATACAAGTCATTCCTTACTGAGCGAGCACTGGACGCGTGCAGGTGGTGTTGAATGAATAACTCGGTCTGCAGCAAATGACAGATGTTATCAGGATTCAGGATCCCATCTCTGGTGTGACCGTTCGCAAATATGAGGCAATATGCGCGGCTCAGTCATAAGACGCAAACATCAAGGTGATTTTCCCGATATACTCTACATAACATTCCAAAATTAAATCTTCCCACTGCTTGAGAAGCGTTCTAGGTCTAGGTCCAGGTACAGCCATGAGGCCGGGGAACTCGAAAGAGACCAGACGCCGGACTTTGTGGACACGTTCCTGCACAGAGAACACCGCAGCTTGACAGCGGTCAAGTCAATGACGCCACGCCCCCAAACAGTGCGGCAGAGATGTATTCTAGGACACTGTTCCAAGAATACGGAGCTGCAATTATAATACATGCCTTCTTTTTTAACACAATACAAAGAATCTCATAGAAACTAGCTATAATCAACGGCAAGCGTTTCCTTAAAACGTGTAAATCACCAGGGAGGACGCACTGGCCATCGCGATAACGAGCGCTTGATACTGACAACAAGCGCTCGTCGATTTGCTTACAAATCGGTATGATCCGATGCTATTTCTATTTATAGACCAGGCAGTCCGAAATTGCGAGATTGCGTGCACCTGGTTCTTCCCTAAGTCAAAGGTTGGCATGACAGGAATATCCATGTGTCCATTGAGTGATGTTCCATTGATTCAGCGAAGTAGGGAATAGGAGTTCAGAACACCATGCTGATCAAGTTGATTGCGACGTAAAACCGTGTTCAAGCAGCGGGTGATATGCGATGCCAACTGCGCGCAATCAACTGTGTCTATGGCTTCTTGCGTATCCTGCCTTGATAGAGCGATTAACGATAGCTCTGGACGATAAGAATGCTTAAGAGCCAAGACACAATCTAAGAGGCGAGACCAAACGACGTGTGATCATGAGGATGGATGAGGGATCACATGATATGTTTGTTTATCAGTCGACGCGATTCCCATTACAACTCTTTCAACCTAACCTCATATAAGTTGGCTCATTTTTGGAGAGTTCCGACGCTGGTCGCCACAGCAGCGACCATTGCGGAGCAGCCGGCGTCGTCTCTCCTTGAAGATGGTCAACAGGGCCGTCGACTGGACCGGGGTTCGCATCAGCCCAGATGCCCTCCCGCCAGCTCACTCTGCTTCAGCCTTTCTTGGACGAAGCCCTGCGTGTGCAGTTCGCTCTTGTTTTGTTTCGGGTGTGTGCGGTGCCAGTGAGCTTCTCCTTACCATTCTTTCTGACACACTACTTATGCGAAGCCACCCCTCACAGCCCTTGATTTCTGCGCTTACCCAGCACCACCGCCTGACTCGCATCCCTTGCAGGCAGCGACAAACCAACCCGGTCAACTGTATAAGCGCCTCCTTGTCGCCCCGCGCCTGCATGGGCGCACCCGTCACGCGCATGCTGGCTACACGCAGCGCACATGCTCCAGCCTCGCAGTCCAACTCCTCCTACACCCTTGCCGTCGCTCCATCCGCAGACCCATTAAGTGCGCGAGTCCATTTGGGGACGTCAAAGGCTCAGTGCATTAATCACGTCGTTTTCATTGCCCCGCACCCATTCACCCCTCGCTGACTCCGCTCCTGGCGCGCTGTTACCAGCTCACGGAGTTCTATGTCTGGGTCATGGTCGTCATCATCCGCGGCAGCGTTCTGGTTTGCATCTGCATTAGGTACGTCCAATTATCTTACATATGTTCAAGCTACTAAGTCACATTGGAAAAAGGAAAGCATCAGATTTGGTTGTCTCGTGAGATTCCTGGAAGCAAATTGAGGCATCTGCCGACGACCTGCTTCAATGTGCGTCTACCCTCATCTTCTCCGTTTATTTTTCGCTAGCTGTCATCGCTAACCTTTCCTCTCTGGCGCCCTTTGTAGCTTCTTCTATTCTGCTCGTTCTCTCGGACGGCGCTTTGCATTGCCAGCCCGCACAAATAGTTTTTGTTACGTCTCCGACAAGCGTCCGAAGCATGCGGTCCCGGTAGGACCCGTCTGGCGGAAGTATTGGGTTTTGGTGTGGCGAGATTCAACGCAGGAGACGACTTGTGCAGGGATAGAGCTTTCTTCATGGTATTGTAAGTTGACTTTCCTCTCGGTAGGCGTAAAGCTCATCGTACCTAGGTGCTCGCGTCAATTCAGGCAAACGGCTCTATATATGGCGCAGACCTGGAACCCAAGCAGTACCAATTCCATGCCTTTTACTCGGTCACTGACTTTCGTCCGGATTCAGTATATGTGTTTTTTCGTTCAACACACCCCCTCTATTACCCCTTCATTCTCCCACGGGGACCGCTGACGCCAATCCCGGAACCATACATTCTGTGCGGCCCCATCCGTTCTCACCTTCGAAGGTCCATTTTCGTCGCAGCAGACGATGGAGCTCGTCAAGGTCCACGGGGTGGTTCCGGGTCGAGTTGCCTTCCTTGTCATCCCCCCCTCTTATACGGTTTGGCTTTCGCCTGAGTATTTTATTATTATTTTTTCTTCGTCGTAGTCTCTATTCTTTTCTTGCGTTTTCGATCCTTGATTTTTTTGTAGGCATCGTCCCCATGATGACTTCCTAAAGCGCAAAGATAGGAAATCAGTGCTCGAGACTCCTTTAGCGCTTTCTCCCCCTTTCCTTCCTTCTTATGCTGCTTGCGCTGCATTCGTCTTCTTCGACAGTTAAACCTCGCCTCTCTATATGCCTTATATTGCCCCATACACACCTTTTTCCTTTTCCAAATTGCTGATCAGCCTATCCCGAAACCACGCCCGCTCTGATCGACGGTTCCTCTACACTGAATGCATTTGTGAAGCGATGATATCCTCGTTGCTCTTCAGCTTCAATTTATTGTTCCCATCTATGTCAAGTTGGGGTGGTTTTTATTTTATCGGGCTTTTCAGTATGCCTTGACCTTGCTGAGTTTTATATCTCCACTCTGCATCAATTTCGTCCCTGGTTTCGAGGAATTTCCGAGTGAGGTAGTTGGTAGATACTACACAGAATTGATCTCGAATGTTGCAGTACTTATGCGGTTGTTGCTAAATTCATGATGGTGTTTGTTTTCTCTTGTGGACATCGCCCTCCGAGTTTGGTAATTGAAGATGATTGGTGCATTTATATATGTGCGCTTTCTACACCAGGAATTCACTAGTTGACCGCGGCGGCGACGCGGAAACACATATCTGCAGCAACCACACCCAAATCCCATGCAGAAACCTTACCGAATATCGACGTCATTTTGTTTAGTTCTCGTGATTTTATGCTGCTAGAATATCCTCGTGTCTTCGACTAAAAGAACAGGAATTCTTGCTCTTGTCGCCGCTTTAAAGCCGAAGTAAATGGGCTTAGAGGAAGGACTGCACATTAAGCTTGAAAAATTAGACGCATGTTGAGTACAGCTTGACCTGCTCAACTACTTGGCTGTGAACATTGGTTATTCTTTGAATCACCGTATACTGGACGATTTTTGCTAGAGAAAAGTTTATCATTGACCAATGTGTACTACTCGCCTACTGAAGATGTCCTCTTATATATCTTTCCAGTTTCGTATGTATCTCCGACGCGCCATATCGTCGATCACCTATGAAATACGCAAACGGAGTTTGCGCCGCGCGTTAGGCGGCAAAGCACCCGCCCTCGAGCATCAGCATCAGAACCACATCTTTGTCTAGGCTCAAAGAAAAGATCCTCGATGTTGCCGCTTCCACATGTATGTCGGGACTGTTGGTGTCCGAAATTAAGAATTATAGAAAGACCGGTAAACTCATCCAGCGATCGCAGGTCTGTGCGGCAGCGAAGGTCCACTAGCAAAGAAAGACAATTTATCGGCCGACCCGTTGAGGTGCGTGAAGCGAGAAATTTTTTGATGTTTTGAATGTCTTTTTCTTGAGTGTAGGAGTTGATTATAATTTTGTGGAGGAGTGGAAAGGAGCGTGCAAGAGTACCGACCGGGAGGTTGAGCAAAAGGCCTAGTGTGTTGGGATTAGTTTTCAGAGTATAAACAGAGGGGAACGCCAAAAGGAATCTGGTAAATTTGCTCTCTGTAGCTTCGAAAAAGGCTGGGATTTTTCCAAGCGTAAGGGTTTCAGCGTCCTGAAATGTGATCGAAGGCAGAGCTGCAAAAAGGTTATCAATAACTTCAATTGGAGGTTTTAAAGTGTGCCTGATACTGAAACGGAAGGCCTGGCGGTGCGGAAATACAGCAACAAAGCTGAAGTCATATACATCAAATAATCCGAGAGTAATATGTTTTGCGCTCGTGAAATCACAACACCTGGAGTAATCGTGCAGCACTTGATTGGCCCGGGTCAATGCTTCCATGGAGGGACGAAGGCTGGTGCTACTGAGAGACAAATGACAACCGAATGTCGGTTTTATGTGAGCCAGGAAATCCATATATGGACCATAATCACATTGCAAGTCGAAAATGATAGTCTTGATCGACGGCGCTACGATTCGTGGAAGAGAAGAGAGCGCAGCTCCCGTGCTGACGATAGCATTGGAAGTTTCGTCGATCAAGGATTCGAGAACGGGCATGTGTGGGATCGTTTGAATGAGATCATAGGCAGATACACGGTCACTCAGGGCGAGAAACCGAATATTGGATAGCCATGGAGCGTCCAGCTTGAAGCTGAGGTTGGGTGCGTAAAATTTACGCAACGCAGGTGCGAGGTTATTGAAGATGACGAAGTCGGAGGGAGAAGAAAGGGGTGCATGTTTGAGACCATCCGAGTGGACGATGACCCGAAAGATCTCCAGAACCCTGGATGGGCGCTTGAAAATCTTCCAGAACTGGGCGAGGCCGGAATCACGAGTAGTTAGGCGGTCGATTTCCAGACATCGGATCCGGTTCCAGTGCTGTCCAATTATTTTTCTGGCAATGTTCTCGGTAGCGTCCTTGGATTGAGGTAACGAATCTGTATGATACCACAGCACTGAAAGCGATGACTTGCCGGTCCTTCTCAAGACTTCGTCCCTCCAGTCCTTGCCTTTGAGATGGTCGATATTGATGACGTGGCCCCAGAGCCACGAAGATGTCAGGGTGATTCGTCGCCACTTTGAACAAACTTGCGAGCTATACCGGAGCGTCGTAATCGCCGCTGTGGCTGTCTTGTTCACAGCTTCGTCCTCCATATCTGCGTTGATATAGAAAATCCACCATGTTATGTCGTCGTGAAGCTTGAGAATGGGTGATTTAGGATTTGTGATCCTCTCATGCTCCTGCGGAGAAAGAGGATAACTAGGAGAGGCTAAACCGAGGG
The DNA here is from genome assembly GCA_023014345.1 of Galerina sulciceps. NCBI lineage: Eukaryota > Fungi > Basidiomycota > Agaricomycetes > Agaricales > Galerinaceae > Galerina > Galerina sulciceps. The sequence goes on from JAEDXJ010000038.1 coordinate 127,636, forward strand.
AAGTCGAAGCTTTGAGGTTTTTCATATATAACGCGATGTCGAACACTTTGACTTTGAAGACAGTGTCTAAAGAAGATGGAGAAGACGTGAAACCTCAACCTGTGAGCTGGCATACCTTGGGACAGCCATCAAACACGCGTCTTGTGACTCGACTAGAATAGATTATAACAAGACGGAATCCAATTCATTGCAAGAAAGCACCTCTCTCCTTGAATCATGTCCAAAAAATATCAAGCATCCACCCACGAAAGCATGAGTGAGCGAGCAACAAGGCGCCTGGACCAACTCGAAGTTCACTAATCAGACTGGTCCAATAGAAAGGTGGAAAAAGTTCTTCGAGTTGACGCCTGCATCGCCGTCTAGGAGGATATCCATGACCGCGGCGCTAAATCCCTACAATATGCACGTGTATACACCCTCACCCTGCCCAGGCACGGCACCACCGCCTTCAATGTTTCATCTTCACAGTCCAAACCGTGACGCAGCCCAGTGCTGTCCATCAGCACCACAACACACATCAATGTTCTCTATTCCATCGACAAGCGGAATCGCGCCAGCAGTGAAGAGACGCGAGATAGGCAGAGCCGTCGATGGCTGACTGACTCGGTAGACTAGCAACAAAAAAGGATCTAATCATGAGCACTGATATAGATACTTGAGCTTGAGATTGAGACTCACGATCCTCGAGCCCCGCAGTCTGCAAGTCTTGACGTCGGGTGTATCCTCTCTACAGGCTCTGGACTTTATCCTCGACGGGGTTGCACCAACAACTGCGTGGGCAATCCCTCAAGATGAACTGGGGCTTGACGGGGTGGACGTTGAGGTGGCATTGAATCACATCGATCTGTAAATACTCAGCGTCGAGCATGGAACGCGACATTGGTACACGAGACGCCGAATACAAGCCAAACATGTGCTTGCCATCTGGGTTGGGTCTTGGGAACCTAGGGCGAGGTGGGGATGCGGGCGGGGGATGCGGATGCGGATGCGGATTGGGGCGGGAACGAGGGATAGGAACGGGTTCCTTCGACTCGGGGGCGGGGCGAGGACGCTCGGCCAGCCAGCGCACTTCCAAGAGAACCGGAGGCGATGACGTTGGCTCCTTACTACAAGATGACGGATGAAGCCGATGAGTTCGACGGCGAGACATCGCACCATCCTTTTGCGCTGGTCCTTCTGGGTCGAGACCCGGTACTTTGTTAGATAAAAAAACTGTTGCTAGGTGAGAATGGGAAATGAATGAAGGAGTGCCAAAGACGGTCATTCTGATATTTCAACCAACCGTTCCTCCTACGAGCACAACAGAAAGAGCTTGATCTTCGACGATCAAGACTTTCTCGATGCTTGGAATATTCGTTCCACTTCCTAAGACGCTCCGTGATCTGATAAACAAACCGAAAGATTGGTCAGGACTCAGGACTAGAATAGGCTTGGACAATAACAACTCACCAATTGGATTCCATTCACCAATAACAAGGAAGAAGTCCCATCATGAGCTGCCTAGATATGAGCGTCGTGAAAACGCCAGCAAGAAAGGGACCGTTGTTGAAGGGAAATTGTTCGATAACATACATAACTGGAATCGCGTCGGCAACTTTAGAAACTTGAGAGAAACGAAGAGGGCAACGATTATTTTAAATTTTAATTATTTAAGCAAGCAGTGACTAAGCCTAGAGTAAGCACATGACGGGTTGTATGCGCGTTTATTTTTTGGTTCTACATATCTCGTTCTTTATGATTTTCTTTTCATCGCCCAACGTAGACTACCGAGGTTAATCTTGGGACTACGCCCCTGCATCCCGTCGTTCCCCATTCCTACTCGCCTTCGATTGTCCATTCTCGTTGCAGAAGACGCTGAGACTTGTAAACTTTCGTGCTGAGAGGGATTTTTCCGCGTCGCATTTCTAGCCTTTTCTTGACATTTCCCCTTATTTCGCGGTTGGAATTTTGCCAGCACTTTTTTTTGTTCGTTGTGTTTTACATCCGCCCTGCAGGCGATTTACAGTTCTATTTTTCATCAGAAGATAAAGCATCAATTCCTGGCACTAGTAATACGACTAAGATACAGAAATTATAAAGCATATGGGATAACTCTCAAGTGTCAAGGCATACTGAAAGGCCGCGGAATGAAATTGTTATTATTGGACGTTACAAATTGGAGCTAAAGAGGTTAAAGAGGGTGGTACGTCTTCAGAATAGGCAATCAGTGTAGAGGAATTGTCTATCACTGTCAGAGAGGTTGTGGCTCCGGGATAAGCTTATCTGCAAGATGGAATTCGAACAGGGGAGCATGGCACAAGATAACTATAAGCCAAATAGAGGAGATAGGGGTGAGAGTAAACGAAGAAGGCGGGTGTAGCTCGCAGCGAGCACTTTGAGAAAGGAGAAGGAAAAAATGCACTTGAAGCTCGTCGAACAGAATCTTCATACAACGCCCTACCAAAAATGCGACATGCCAGCCTCTGGGTTGTTAAATCAATTTAGCCAAGCCGGTCAGATGTTACAGGAACTGGAAACGTCAGGTGCAGCTGCGTGTCCCGTGTCCTTCCAGAAGAAAACTGGTGTACATAGACAGGAAAGCAGGTGATCCATGAACCCCAATTATGTGAATGCATATTAAACGTTGAAGTGTCACCTCCGCCCTCTGAGCGATTAATCCAAGCGGCCATTACGGACCTACTGTGAAAACTGAATTATCAACACTAGGAATTGATAAAGTGAACGAAGGCATCCCAGCTGACCTTGCAAGTGAGGCCTGATCGGCAGTGATACGGCTTGAAGCTTGACCCTATGCTTATGCCGGGGAAGTAAACAATGACGGGTAAGCTTCCATGCACGGATGGAGAAGTACAGAGAGAAATACGCGCTGCAATTTCAATTTCCAACCCTGGATGGCGAGGGACGGCCAGGCCTCTTGAGTCCTATAAATAGTTCTCTGTCACCTGATCCTTCTTTATACAGAGCAACTGGACAAGCGCTTGTTACAAGTCAACAAGCGCTTATAAATATCATGTAGTCAACGCATCCTCATGATTTAAATATTTCAAGTTACATCCATGACTAAAAAGATTTCCGCTTACTACATGTGCATTCTTACTGGAAAGCATAGGAATCACACCGCTGATCCGAATTCCTTGTTGCGGTAAAAATACAAGCCCATGGAACTTCGGGACGGTGCGAAGATTGCTACACATGTGTACTACGTTGTTTGAAGGTTTCCTGTCCACGCCGGAGTAAATTTATGCCGATAGATCCGAGTCTTCTTAGATGCGATGGGTCTCGAGCATACGCTTTAAACTGACTGGAATTGGGTCTGATGATAATGAGCGAAACGAGTGAATGCGGTCACAAAATGATAGGAGTTGTAGTTTATTTAAGTCCTTTGTGTACAGATTTATGAAATCTTATTCTTGGTTGGATGTGGGAAAAACAATCTCCAGGTCTTTGCAATGACTGAGCTGGCTTCGAAGTCCCTACGTAACTTGTTTGGGCCAGGCTAAATACATGTAAGGGGTAAAAGATGGGATACATGCTTTGAAATTGACTTTTCGAACTGTTCCAGTTTTGAATAGGACGCATTAAAGCCTCAAGGTCCCCAGTGCCTTGAGGCACTATTGCCCAATCCTCGTCACCCGAGTTTGTCTGAGCGATCCACCTCGATGTCGGCTCATAAGTGACCCCGTTTGATAAGACCCGATTAACGCCAAACGAATGGAAGTAGAACCGATCGTTGGTCAAGGTCTATCCCTTTCGAAAAGGCAGACGGGTAGTCTGTATAAACAATACGTATATAAAGGGTTGTGCGTCCCAGTTTCAAGTCCCACCATTCGCACAGGTTTCTCCGCCTTGCCTACTTCTGCTCTCAGCCAGTAAGTCGTTACATCTCTTCCGATTTGGCTGTTCATATCGATGCACCCCCCAACAGATTAAATTAATTTGTGCCAAAAACCATGAGTCCAAATCGCGTACGTCACTCCCTTCAACAAATTCAGCAGCTATACGACTCGGGCGAAGATCGATCCAAACTCGAAAACCTTATTCGGGCATTCCGTGGAATTCAGGCTCTTCCGCCCGATGATCCCAAGTCCTTCTTTTACCTCGCTGGCTTGCACGGCCTACCTTTCCGTGGGCCTGGTAAAGAGGACCCAAACTGGTGGGGAGGGTATTGCTGGCATGAAACCGTCCTGTTCCCCACCTGGCACCGCGTTTACTTACTTTCCTTCGAGGATGCACTCCGGAGCATTCCTGGTTGTCAAGACGTCACTCTCCCATTCTGGGATGAGCTGGCTAACCTGGAATCCAAGGACGAACCTGTAATTCCTTCTGTTTTAACTTCCCCGACTTTCGAACTCGACGGTCGAGATGACAATCCACTGTGCTCGTACACGCTGCAGAGGGCATTGGCGGATGACACACAGGGTGAAGACCACCGCAGCAGCAAACCTAAAGGGTATACTACCGTCAGGTATCCATTGTCGGGTAAGTATCCCATCGCAGTTACTGTCAGCTTTTGCTCTAAATGCTGATTTACGTTATCCACCAGGATTGGTTGGAACCGAGGAAGATAGAGAAGAAACAGCAGTGCATAATTCAGCGTTTCCAGATCAGGACCAAACCGTACAGATCCTCAACGAGAATGTAACCGAGTGGCTGCTGGGGACCGTTGAAATCCCAGACGATCCGGATCACACTCGACGGCCAGATACCTATTCCATTCGTTCCAGATTATACCGGTGTCTCCTTGCACCCAACTACACCGTCTTTTCGAATGTGGCCTCCCAGAGCCAGTGGATTGAGGATCACAAGAGGAATTCTGCAAGTCGCTACGTCGTTTCTTTGGAAAGTCCCCATAACGCCATTCACCTTGCTCTTGGGGGGTTCTACCAAGAGGGCGTGTACAACGCTTCCCCTATCCGCGGCGCAAATGGTGATATGGGCAATAACAACACAGCTAGCTTTGATCCGATCTTTTTCTTCCATCATTGCTTTGTCGACTACACATTTTCAGTGTGGCAGCGGCTCTGGGGCCGAACAAAACGCGGCAGCCTGACTCTCATTCCAGAATATCCTGGGACGTTCTTGGAACAGGGACAACCGCCAAATTTTCCTCCTGGCACGAAAATTGATATGACCACCCCCCTCTACCCGTTCAAGATGCCCAGCGGAGATGACTTTACGTCGGAGGACGCAACCGATAACAACGAGTTGGGCATTACTTACGGCATTGGCCACTTTGATCCTTTGATCCCTTTCGCTCTTGATAAGGAGAGGTTGCAAAAATCTCCGTTCGAGATCATTAATCCCCGGATTCCTGATCCCAGGGTGCTCGCAGGCAGCAATCCGAATGCCGCTAGCCCTTTCTCTCTCATCAAGCGAGTGTACAACATCAATCGCACTCAATACGCCGGCTCCTTCGTCGTTCGTTTGTACGCTAAGGGACATGACGGGAAAGAAGTCGAGGTTGGTAGGGAAGCCGTTTTGAGTCGTTGGAACCTGAAGGGCTGCGCCAATTGCCAGAATCACCTCGACGTAAAACTGCACGTTCCTATCGACCCAGCGACGCTGAAACTTTTGGAGGGTCTGGCGGGTCCCATGGGCAGGAAAGCAGCTGTCGACTGGGTGGTGAAGATTCATACCCACAACGGGTTGCATGTTCTTCCTATTGGGGTTCCACGTAGCGGCGAGCCGGTCGAAGGTCCCGTGGTGGACGATCTTTGACCCTGCGTGAACGATAATTAAGGTAGGCCAGTTTCACTGTTTTCTAACCAATGTCTCTGTCAGATCCAACTCCCTCTCGGTGTATTGTGATCTGGTTCCGCAAGCTTCGTTCGTCGTATATGCCCTACTTTTCTTCCTTCTTTGTAAATTTAGCCACTCACTTTAGCATTATTTGAAGTTCTGCGCGTCTGATCCTGCTGAAACGAAGAGCTGTATTCCCTTTACTGTAGGCTGTCGGTATTTGAGCGTAGATAGTAATATCAATGGGGATTATTTCGCGTGTACTGTTTCAGGCTCGCAGCGTTGGTAGTCGACCTGCCAAAGAAACAATCTGTGGCTGCTTCATCATTCTGTGGGAAATAGCGGATACTTACTGATACTGAGTTTGAAATTATCGCTTTGTAATCGGTAACGTGACTGACAGCACCCGAATCTTTGAACCATCACCGCCATCACCATCGTCGCTCTACGTCGTCGCTCTGCATGCTTCGCCCGTCAAGGTCCTCAGAACACACCAATTAAGTTATCATGTTCTGCTAATTGAAGTTTATTAACAGTTTTTGATACACCAACAGGTAGTAAATATGAATTGATGGTGGATGCGCTCACCACACTCTCTGCGAAGTTTGTGTCGCGGAGCTATTCGTCTCCCCCTCCTGTGCCTCTTGTTTAAGCCCTCTCTGCGATGTCGACGTCAGAGGGCTCTTCCTTTTCCCCCACCTCTTGCATCGGCCGTCAGCGCGACCTTCGTGTCGCAGGCTCCCCTGCACCAACTCTCCTCCACGGCACCCTTGCCCACTTCACGACCTTTGTGTCGTGGAGTATTTCTCCTCATCTACCTCGCACGTTGACCCACTCCGCGGGCTTTGTGTCGCAGAAATCTTTGCCTCCACGTCTGCGTCCACCTCGCACGCATGTCTACCCACTTAGCAAGACGAATGTCGCGGAGCTTCGTCTCCTCCACTTTTCCTCGACCTCGCACCTCCGCCCATCTGCCACTCCGCGACTTGAAAGTCATGGAGCCATCATCTCCTCCCTTCCCTCTGCGCCGGCTCGAAGCTCCTCGCCTTCTGGCTTCGCCCTCTCCGTGACTCGAACGTCGCGGAGACCCATGTCTCATCATTTCGCACGTCGACTGCGAAGACGGCAAAGGAGAGAGGGGAAAAGGAGCACGAGGTAAGTTTTTCTTCCCTTTTCCTTCTAATTTTGCTTATAATCTCTCAAGGTACCGCCCCTGCTCCAAGTTGAGCGCTTTCACCTCATCCGACTTCTCGCAGCGGTACTCGTATGGCTAGCAGCGGGACGACGTATACAAGTGGACGATGGACAAATGAATTGCAATTTCCTTTCCTCGAAAAACTTCGCGAATCGCAAAACCCGAGCCTTCGAGCCACCTTCAACGTTCTCGTCCTCTGCACTTCGTGTCACAAGCCCGAGTACGAGTCGATCCTACTGCGCGCATATACCGAGTCGAACCAGGATCGTCAATGTTGAGCAAGATACGAAGAGGAAGCGTGTATAAACGAAGGGGTTTTCAAGAGGTGAAGGTGACTAAGCATCTGACCAATTGCGAAACTTACCTTGGGGCTTCACCACCTCCCAGTCGCTTTCCTTCAACTTAAAAATTGCCTCAGACAATTTCTCGCTCACCCGTGAACTTAGCGATGGTTTTCTGACGTGTCGAACGTCGGATTCTACCATGTCTGAACCTCTCGACGTATTGTTTTATTAGGGACGTTTAGAACTTCAACGCTCCAAGCCCATACCGCGAAGAGAAAAAGCTGTCGAGTGGATGGTGTTGAAAGACGCTAAACGGATCTATAAAGTCAAGTTAGTAAAATATCGTATTGACGTTCATAACTTACCTTAATTCGGACCGTCCTAGGACTTTTGCTGCTTTTCAAGACCCCAAAGCTTCACGAATGACGTTCAGTCTTTAAGACTGCGGTCATTTTGTCGATCCGCTTCTCTCTTCCGCCTTCAGAAATTTGTCAGCATTAATCTCTCCCAATTGACCTTCCCGTTTTTACTGTTTTTAAGGTCGAAATTTCCTGCCAGCTCACGGAGTTCCTTGTCAGGATCTTCGTCGTTCTGCTTTTTTTTGCCTTAGGTATGTCGGATTGTCTTACAAATTGTCCAAGCTATAAAGCTATTGAAATAGAGAAAGCATCGGGTGAGGTTGACACGCGAGAATCCTGGAAGGAATGCTCACTAACGGCCCCAATGTTTGTCTACCTTCATCTTCTCGAGTGCCCTTTGCATCTTTGTTCATTCAGCGGGCTCTTTCTCTCAGCAAGCGCAGCGCAAGCGTAGTTTCCAGCTCGCATGAACATCTTCTCTACGTCTCCGACTGGCGTTTGGCGCAAGGGATCCCAATGGGATCTTATCCTGGACAGAAGCTCTATCTTTGGTACGGCAAGATTCAACGTAGTGGATGACATATGCAGGGATATGGAGGTTTCCTCTGGATTGTGCTCTAAGTCCACTTCCTTCTCGATAGACAGTATATCTCATTGCGTATATAGGTGCCCGTGTCAAATCAGGCACTCAGTGCTCTTTGCATACAACAGACCTGGAACCTAAGTAGTGCCAATATCGTGCGTTTTATTTTGTCATCGACTTTAATCTGCGTATATACGTCTCCTATTGTTTCTCATCACCCAACATTGACGGCTGACGCCAATCCCGGAACCACGTCCTTACATTCTGCGCGCCCCCATCCGTTCTCGTCTTTGCAGGTCCATTCTAGATCTCGTCGCAGAAAACGATGGGGTTTTTTGTCGTTCTGATGGGCACGGATGGTTCCGGGTCGCATTTGTTTTCATGTCATTCCCGCCTTTTTTATGGACTGGGACCCTTGTTCTTGGGAGGTATCGTATCCTTGATGCCTTCCCAGAGCGCAAATACGAAGACGGCGCTTGACGAGCTACATTCGTCGTCGGTTGTTTATTTTGCCTCTCTATCTGCTTTACATTACCGCATCCAACTACTTTCGAATATCGAGTCGCGAGTCCTAGCTAGGCTCTTACTTATATTTTCGCCCTCTGGATTGCAGCCTTACGCTCTTCTCTTTGACACTAAGTTTAGCTGGTGTTTCTGTCCACGCTTGAAGCGCGTCATTACTTTCGACAACAATTTAAAGGAAACTCTACACGTTATTAATTTCAAACTCCCAAATCCTCATCTTCGTCATCTACTTCCCGCATCCGACATTCTCGAACAATTTACGACTAACTCAAATATTACAGGACTCCGCGTTATTTCAAACTGAGGGCGTGCTCCCGGACAATACCTTCCAACCTTCTACGGCTGGAGATACCATGAAACAGGCGTTCGTCCATATGAGGGGAAATACCCCAAAGTCGCAGGCGCTACTAGTAGATATAACAACTTTAAATGGAATTGCTGCCCTGGATGGGTTGTCGATAAAGACTGTAATATAAGGGACGACTGGCAGTGCCATGCAAACGTTCTTCGTGATAGCAGCAGTGAGAGGGAAGGATGCGCAAATTCCCGTGCATCCTGATGCACTACAGAAATACACTGTGGGCGGAGCGGTTTGGCGCTCTTGCAGGCTCGTGCCAGGGACCAGGGAGATTTCTGCGTGGCTTCCTAGCGCGGCTTTTACAGTAGCTTCCTGAGAAGTCGCAAACGCCTAACCAAGAACAGCCAAGTCGGTTATCAGTTGCGCATTTTTAAATTAATGGATATCCTCACAGTCCTAGTCAGAGTAATCCCGTCATTCTTGGCCAATGGAGTGGCTCGAACAACGCATCCGAGGATGAAGGATGACAATGCAGCGAAGAGCATCATGGTTGAGATGTGGAATCGTTGCGAGACTAGATAGCTTGAGATTTCTGAGGAAAAGAAAGAGCGTGGGCGGCTAGCCTCTTATACCGCCTGGTTCTGTCTTGAAAAGTAAATCTTGGACCGACAACTATTGAACACCAGACCAGCCGCAGAAGTTGTATATCCCCTTATGTGGCTGTCAAACATGAATTCTTAAAGAACTAAATTGCTTAGACCACACGTTGTATGTCACTGAGGGGAGTGCAATACTTGATTATGATCATGATGCGGGCCGTATACCACGGTGAGGTAACCGCCAGTTCCAGTGTATCCGAATTTTCAGTGGATATTGGTGGAAATTTTATTTCCTACGTAGTCTTATAAGTCCTTCAGGTATAGGTCTTGGTTATTGTACCTTGGAGCATCAGTAACGTCATAACGACGATCACATTGACATTTTTTTTGTGAACAGCTTTCGCCCAACGAATATTACTTACACGATGAGAATAGAGTATAAATTTACCAAACGTTTGACATCCGGGGACCGCCTGTAAAAGAGAGTGTAAAACACGAGCTCGTATGTTATGAATGCTGTTAGCCATTATGCAAAACCAAAAGACAGGAAAGTTCAGTCAAGTGTCTCGTTTACGACTTCCATTTGATTCTCCCATAAGGTCTGGGGCATCAGGTATGTGTATTTTTGTATACCCTCATTCCAGGATGTTAATCCGATGCGACTAAAAAGGGTTTTCTCCCAACTTCCGCCTACGTTTCTCTATGTTTTGAACCTATTTTTGTTCCATCTATCAACGTGTATGTAGAGGCACCTCAGCCTGTTCCTTAGGGGAACCACCTGCTGGTAATCATCATTATCATTATCATCGAGGTGTTCCGTCAATGTCGGCTCTGTTTCTGACATATGCATTCGAATTTCGAAGGTCTGGATTTTCTGGGCACCGTTTGAATATAACTTCTTTGTCTAGCTATGGGTTTCCATTCTCCAGTAGTAACCCTATAATAATGACACGATGGCTAAAGCGGTTTATATTGAATTGCCATTGTTTTTTTGAGGGTTGCCTAATCTTATCAGATATTCCACTTATGGGCTCAATCTTTGTTTGGTTCTTAGACCTAAAGCAAACACCTCGTTTTCCAAGTATCTTTCCTCACTTCCATCCCGTCGACAAGAACCTCCAAGGCACAGCGTCATCCTTACACGCACACCCAGAATCATAGGGAGGTCCTACAAGCAGTCTCACGAGTCCTGACTCTGCGCTATCATGGATCATGAAGGATGCTTTTCGGACGACTCATTCGTCCTTCAAAAATTCGAGGTGCTTCTCAATTGCTAGCTACCAGTGACGCGATCGTTGAAGATATCTTTCTTTTTCTAGGGTCACTTCGTGTTGAACGCAGCGTGAATTGGACTGCGATGGTCCTCAGACATCAACCCATCCCGTTCAATACACTACGATTTCATCCGCCTTCGCGTGAACTGCAGGCAGCGTCTTTCATCACCAGTGCATCACCCGTTGGTCTCCTCTATGAGCCTGGGGATTACGCCGTGTGTGGACTACCTATCGCGCAGAGCCGTAACCCAGTTGCGACGCTGAGTGGTACTCGCTCTTATGGGGAGCTCGAGAGGAGAAGTGGGAACAGCACCTCTGCTGATGAGTGTAGACGCGTAGAAGACATACAAAAGGATTGAAGTTGCCCTTCCTCGCCTGTCACAAAGTTTCGCGAATCGCATATCCGAGCTTTCGACTCAGCCTCCGCGTCCTTGTCCTCTGCACGACGCGTTACAAGTGCGAGAGCGCGCCGCCCCCTGATGCACGGACAGACCAAGTTGAACCTCGATTCGACTGTCGGCTTCCGCATATACCCCCAGATCCTCGACTGCAGCTACCCTCCATCGCCATTATCACTCAGTTCCATCGCTATCGCGACTGCGCCTCCATTTGCCAGCTTGCTTCCTGCCCCGCCCCCTTCACGTCCCACCTCACCGATCCCTCTCGACTCGTTCACGATTCCCTCCTCATCGTAAATCAGGCTCGCTTGGTCGTAACGCATTCCCATCGTCAACAGCAACAAGACGACTAGCGCCCCACCTCGACGGCCGATCTGCGTACTTTAGAGCGTCATTTTCAGGTCGCACCCTTAAGTTGGTGCTCGGGGCGGGGTGGGGCGGAATGGGAGGGTTGGATGGAGGCAGGGAGGGTTGGATGGAGGCAAGGAGGGTTGGATGGAAGCAGCAACGAAGGGATGAGGACTAGGCAGGAATCCAAAACGACGGAACGTCTACCAGCCACCCCCCCGTTGGGCCCGCTGTAGATCCAACCGGCGTTCAGCATCCAGCTTTCGCACGTCGTCCTCTTATCTTCCCATTTACACGCCCGCCTTCCTGCCTGCCTGGTAGTACGCGGGGCGCAGTGCGCCTCCGAGCTATATGCGTGGAGAGAGGAAGAAGGTCGTCAGGGACGGGACGGTGGGCGGGGAGGTAGGGTTCGGTAGTGTTGGTGAGGTGCTAGAGCCGCTAGTGCTGCCGCCGAACGCGTGGGGCCGTGTTTTGGATGTAGGAGAGGCGAAGGTGGGTGGTGGGTGGCGTTGTTTGTCTGGGGTGGGACGGGACGGGAGAGGAGGATCGGGGAGGGAGATGTACGTGCGCACGCCGTAGGAATGGTAGACTTCATTTACGGGCAAGGGTGCACTGGGCTGGATGAAGCAGGGACGGGAACGGGAGGGGAGGGGAGGCACTTTATGGAACGAGGGGAACTCAACGTGCCTGTCATAATTACATAAGGCTACAATAGGACTCTCAGAGAATTTCTCAGCCCCGTCGATTGAATGTCCTCACGCACGCGTACTATTTGCGCTTAGCGCTTGGCTTGCTAGCCATGGATCTGATTCATTTGGATTTCATTCGTCACATTCGTTAGTTGACTTTTTTTAATTCAACCGGCATTTACTCAATTCCCAATAATGCACCGACGGGCCTTGAATTCGCTCCATGCCACAATATCCGAGTCTGCAGGTCCTACCTACTTTTGCATGAAACCAAGTGTTCATCAACTTCAAGGCGATGTAGGCCAACATATCGGATCAGGCGCCGTACCAGCCTGCACCTTCCCTCGATACTCCGCACTCCCGACAAACCCCTCCGCCACCTGCCACAGCGACATCCCATTCCTGATTTTCTCAGCCCAATGCTCTCGTCCAGAGGGCTCCGGCTGCCGTCCTAAAACCGCCAAATAAAATCTTCCCACCGTAGCTTCCGTCGACAGCCCCTTGGATGTGTACTCCTCGGTGGTGAAGAAGCTTCCAACGGTGTGCGCGAGCCCATGGGTGTATGTGTGTCGAGTCCAGTTGTCGATGGCTAACTGGTTTTCAGGTTCGCGGTCTAGGATGTTCCAGTAGAGCGTTTTGACAAAGTTCGGAAGGCCGCCATCGGGAATCCACACCCCGTTTTGCGTCGTGCGACGATGGAGAGGATTCGGGTGGTCTGTGGGGGCTGCGGGTCTTTCTATGATCACTGCTCAGCGAAGAGATCCAAGCTTATTAGCACTACGGCGTGAGTTTTTAGTCCAGAACAATCAGGCACCTGTATGGCAGTAGATGTTGTTGGGCACAAGAAAATTACCGTGCACTACCGAGCACTACCCTTAGTCTACCGTGCGGCTACCGTGCAAGATTTCACGGTAACTGCACGGTTTCAGCGATAGTTGCACGGTAGTCGTTTTCGCTGCACGGTACATGCTGTAACATGCACGCCAGTCAGTAGCAAAAAGGCACCTCCGAGACTTACTGTATTCCTTTTTGTTGTCTCCTGGTGGGTTGGCGACGGAGCGGTGGCGAATCGGCATCGGTGTTATTAGATACAATTTTGAATTTAGCCTGGGGTATATTGTATTCTAGCGCTTTCGCTGTCTAGTACTATAGTATATTCAGTATTTCCGTAGGGTAGATGTATCAAATCGTTCTATAAGGCTTTAATACCGTCGTTCTCCATCAAGGCCGACAGAAATTAAAGCCTCTCATTTTGAAAGTGGTTCTCGACCTCCAAAGACAATTTGGGGCTCGTCTGAAAGGTATTATTTAAAATGGAGTAGACATATAATTTATAAGTACTCAGAAAAGATATATTACATGGCAGCTACAGTAAGCGCACGGTAACTACACGGTACTGATTGAGAAGCGCACGGTAGCGCACGGTGTCGCACGGGACCTGCACGGAGCTTGCACGGTAGCGCACGTTAACGCACGGTAAGCGCACGGTAGTGCTCGTTAACATTCGTTAGTGCACGGTAATCCGATCCCAATAAAGTCGATCTCATGTCGTAGGTGCTTCTAGTTTGAGCTTGAGAGGTTCAATTTTGAGAAACGGTGGGTCGATGTCGATGTCGAGTGCGAATTCCTGTACTGCTTGAAGAAGAAATGTTCGAGCGGTTAAATTTTCACTTACATAGTTCAAGAAAATGACATAATAATTATGTACCATAATAGCGAGGACCCCTTAACGGGTCAAATCCAAACCCATACCGGAATCCTGCCCACTCACTAGGGAAAACACCTGTTAAGGACTCGAAGGTCTATTGGCCATCTATCTATCCTTACACAATGGGACGCACGGTAATACAAATCAAGTGCACGGTAGGTGCACGGTAGTTGGTGTAGCACGGTACACTGCGCACGGCTACGCTCGGTAGCGCACGGTAATTTCCATTTGCCCGATGTTGTTGATGTGAAGTCCCAGGTCAAGGCTTCCATTCAACTGTCGAGACGGCAGGACTTGAGGGTTAACCTCTGGCATTGAGTAGGGGTGACCTTAAGATTTTAGGTGCAGGGGTTAGTTGGATTGAGCGTACTTGGCGAATGGTAATAACCGTTGACTTTAATCTAATGCGCTTGATACTTGATCGGTCTAAAAGCTATAATCATTGGTGTGTTGAGCTCACTTTGGAAACTTCGAGCCGAGAACAGGTTTGAGTTCTGCTTGTTGATTTCACGAATCACAATTCTTTCCTTTCGATTCGCCTTTATCGATATTAGTTTTATATCGAGCAATCGGCGTCCAAGGGCCAGTAGTTTCCATCCTACTAACGCCCCTGTAAAGATATCGTCCAATGCCGCAAAACCCTCATGATTTACATCATATAGGGGGAAATAGACCGACTATCAAGATACCCAAGCGACTCTACTGAAGAAATGGTGTCTTTTATGCCATTTAAGATGCATTGCACTAAAAATGTGTGGTCCCCGTCATATGCCTAAATTTGTATGGTCAGCTGGATTATATCAGGAGAAAGTGATCGACTTTGTCTGGGACGCTGGACGTACTTTGTTTACGGCCAAATAATAATCCGGCCGATGTTCCAATGAGATAGAGATAGGGGGATAGCCGTGTTGGAGGAGAGGTATAGACGCAAGCAGTCGCACCAAACGTCCGTTTCCATCCTGGAATGAAAGACCTGAGATAACTTGTCTCGGTAGAGAGGCCGATAAAATACTTCAAATGGATGGCACCTAACGAGTACAAGATGGATCCAGCTCGCAGTCGCAAATGGGTTTCTCCACGACTTCACCCATTGCTATATATGACCACGTGTGCATGTTATATAAACGAGGTCAAAATATCGTTCAACAAACTTCTCACCTTGGTCATCTTGCAGATGTACTCGAGCTCGTCATCGACATCCGGAAAGGGACAGCATTCAATATTGTAGGATCCCGCCACAATGACGGTCTTGCGCGTCTCCGTCCGCGTCTTCCCAGCAGGAATATAGTATTGGCCGCTGAATTGACACGTTTTCATAAGGCTTGCATGAATGCGGCAGACCGTGTCCTTGTCGAGGTTGTCTACGTTTTCAGAGAGCTCAGATACAAGATTGTAGGCCTGGTCGATTATACCACTAGTCAGAATGGATGGACAAGTTTCATCCATGAGAGAGGATAAAAACCGCCAAAGTATCATTCAATATCCTCTTAATCGTGGCAGGGATTTGTATGGAGCTTTCTGGGAGACAGTCTACCACTCCCTCAGAAAGGCCACGCCGAATCAAGTTTTGAGTTGACTGGGAAGGAAAGGTCATTACGAGACGGAATGAATACGATGTACTGAGAAATAACGTACATCTGCAGTAAGGAGAAAGGTACTTTCGATATGGTTGGTCTCGATGGCAAGTTTCCTCACATAAGCATCAAAAAAACCAGACCCCTTTGAGGTCAACTCCTGCCATCGACTCTTGACCTCTTCAGACTCCGCTGGAAGGTGCGGCAGGCTAGTAGGAAAGGCGTGTACGCTTGTCTTCTTCCAAATTTGATAGTACAACTCTGGCAGGCGACAAGACTTAGCCGCAATGCCGTGCATAAAAAAGAATTCTAAGGGCATTACTTTGTTGAGCCCCGGCTAAAGTTTCCTTAACTTGCTCGTCAGTTTTAAAAACATATTCTTCAACGAGAGCATCTAAGCCGCTTTCAACGACCCCCATTGTCGACAAGACATGCTGGGCCTGAATGGCGGTTAAGTAAAACAACAAGTTGAAGACAACAGCACCTTACCTTGCGATATAAATTAATAGCAAGCGTACCCGCATTAAGGAGGACGAAAAGATCTGCCAGTTTTACTAGAAGAAATGGTGAATCGGGATAGCGATCAATCATCTCCTGGTAAAGAGCCACTCTCGTCTCCATATCGAGCAAGTTAGCAACCTCCAACCTCTTACGATCATGGGGAGGGATAACACCTGGTATTTCCTGGGGTATAATAAATTAAACCCAAAAACAATTTGGACTGAGGAGTACCTGTAGAGCTTGCGAAGTGTAGGACATGGCGGTCGAGGATCAACCAACACTGTGACGTCAATTACCATATCGGGATTGCCGCGTCGTTACATCTCGTGATTTAGCCCTTGTTTAGCCCCGTTCTGACACGGATGGTTCCGTGTCGCGTTGCTCTCGAGTCCATGCGTTTTTGTGTTTCCTCTTTGTTTCTTCCCATTTCCTTTCTATTGGTTTTCTACTTTTTTCGATGTTCAGTTCTTTTTTCGTTCTCATGATGTCTTTCTAGAACGCAAATAGAAAATAGCGCTGCAGATTCATTTAGCACTTTCCTCCTTTCTTACGGAGGTCGGGCTACATTCGCTTTCTTCGACTGTCTCAAGTTATATCGTGCCATACACCGCCCTATTCAAATTCCAACTCCCTTGTGTTGCTCCCCAACTTCAGTTTGTGATGGCCGTCAATGTCGGTTCGGGTGGTTTCTGTTTCCGCGAGCTTTTCAGCATGCCTTAACCCTTGAGAGTTTTTACCTCTGACATCCTCCAATGTATCACAGTTGGTTCAACCCTGTTTCTGAATGAGTCATATTCCCAGTCCTAAATAAATATCTACAACTCAGAGAAACGACTGGAATGAAATGTAGGGACATTAGTTAATTTCGAAGGTCATTATATCGCTGTGGCTAAATTTATGAAAGTGCGAGTTCAACAAGTAGCCCGCGCATCAAGGATTGCATCCCGGATGCGCTGCATTGCCCAGTTGACATCTTCCTCTCCTGTCAGACTGAAAGACGCCCTCACATAAGGCGTTCGTCTTTTATTAGGCAGGAAAGCAACGCCAGGGAGAGCAAGAACTCCTTTCTCAAAGGCTTTGGTTTTGATTACAACCTCCGAATCACCGTCTTCTCCATCTTCTAATGCATTGTCGTTTAATATCAGCTTGAACCTAGACGAAATTTGGGAGTTATTGTTCAAGTATGGCACTGATAAAGGTAAGTCTCAATTACCAGAAAAACATGCCAGCCTCTGGCGTGCTCCATTGAGCTAATCCGGTCAGATACTTCTTCATAGCCCGCTCAAAGACATCCCTCTTTTCGGCATAGAAGGCAGCGACATTCTTGACATGAATAGTGAACCCTTCATACCCCCACGAGTCAAGGAGTTTGAACGCGATTGCCTGAGTAAGAGAGGAGGATTGCAGATTGGATGTTGCGGTCTACACATTAAAAGTCTCGGTCAACTCCCCATTCACCTGCGCACATGAGAGAAAGTAAAAGGGATTGGAACGTACGTGTTGATCTATTTCTCGAATTAGCACTTCAGGCCCAGAGGAAAACCCAATACGCAAGCCAGCTGAAAGAACTTTCGAGAAACTATCAAACCGGAGTACACGCCCGACTTCTGGTTCTTCTCGCTCTAGTGCAAAATACGAAGGGTAGCGTGGCTCCTTCCCGTAGTATAGGTAATAGTATGGGTCGTCTGTTACACAGCGCGGTCAGTTAAGTGAGAGGAGTGATGGGGGCGATCGTCATACCTTCCAAAATGATAAAATCATGCTCTCTCGCCAGTTGAAGTACCTCCTTCCGCCGATCGAGAGTGGCTGTCATGCCGGTCGGGTTGCACCCGTACTAATTAAGCTAATAAAGTGACCGTCTTCAGATGAAAATGAGAACTCACGGGCACGGTATGAAGAATTCTGGGCTTAGGTTTTCCCTCTGGCCACTGTTCCAAAATCGCACGCAATGAGGATGATTGAATCCCCTTCGAGTCCGTCTCAACTTCTAAAACATACAAAACACAAGACGCCTTTATAAAATAAAAATTCGTCGAGAGCAATAAAACGCACCGATCTGGTCGCAGTGCAAACTGTGGAAGATCGGGATTACACCACTGTAAGATGATGGCGTCAGTTTCTGAAAGCAGATGGACGAGATTTTAACTCACGCGTAAACGGGAGACTCTATCAGGACAGGATCACCAGGGTTGACCATTACAGCGATTGCCTGGTCGAAGAAATGGTTAAATATCGAACTCACTATTTTTGAAAGCGGGCACTGACTTTATAAATCAAGTCCTGCGACCCCGACCCAATGAACATGTCCCAACCTTCATTCCGCTTGCGACTGTGGTTAATTTCTTGCAACCCACGGAGCCAGCCAAGCAGCTGCCCTAAACCAGCTGTATCACCGTACTGGAGGCCCTGCGCTAGCTCGTCTTCACTGAGATTGAGGGTAATCTCTTCATTCGGGTGGAAGGGCGACCGTGCATTAAAGCTCAGAGATGTGAATGGGAATGTTGAGGGATTGGGCTTTCCGGCGAGCAGTGAGATTACCCCTGGAGCTTGTTCGAGTGGTAGAAGGCTACGAACTGAGTCTTGTCAGATGTGAATTGATAAATAGAGGAAAGTTGTGTTCCCACTTGCTCCAGGCTTGCGTTCTTTTGCATGGTTTGAAAGAAAATCGATATAATATTCCTCTGGAAGGCGCTTTACCTGCAAGAAGTATTCACATCAGATACATAATGAAATTCCACGCTTGGAAATACGTGTTTACGGGCCACAAGAAATTCGCGTGGCAGGTTGCGTGCTTGCGCAAGCGCAAGTCCGCGCAAGTCTGCGCTAGCGCAAGTAATCACACTTTGCGGATTTCACTTATTCTCATTATATATTACCTTTTAATTACTTATAACACTTTTATTATCGGTCGCCCTACTCTAACGTGCCCAGTGATAGTACGCGCAGCCACTGCGCAACCATTTTGCCACAAGATCACGTGTGGCAAAACAGTTGCATTGTGCGACTTTACGACAATTTCTATCATAGCACCCTCACCGTGAACCAGCATTACATAAAACTTTACAAGGACGTATAATATAAGCTCATATACTGAAAAATATTATCATCCGACTGCGTTGAAGGTGGTATATCCAGTTTCGGCGCTGGTTCCCTGTCATAACAAGGCTTTTTCCCACGACTAATTCCGACATCGTACTATTGAGAACTCTTGTGCGGATTCAGCAGCAAGTCGTTTAAGATTAACATCTAGACAGAAATATTATGAGAATTATGTATACAGCCGCCAAAAATTGTTTTTTAGATGTTAAATTAATATTCCAAGTCCAATGAATGCACATGTAGCTTATTTTCGGTTTCAGCTTTTCTGCCTGCTCATGCATCCTTATCCTCACATTTACTTCCCCATTTGCTCAAGACCAGCACAAGCTCACACAAGGTATGTGCACGGTATGCGCAAGCGCAAGCAAGGTCTGCGCAGACCTGCAGGTGCACGCAAGGTCTGCGCAAGTGCACGCAAGGTCTGCGCAAGTGCACGCAAGGTCTGCGCAAGTGCACGCAAGGTCTGCGCAAGTGCACGCAAGCTCTGCGCAAGCACACGCAAGCACTGCTCAAGCGCACGCAGGTCTGCGCAAGGTACATGCAAGTATGCGCAACATTGGCGCAACAGTTGGTCAGCTGGCTGCCATCATTGTACCACACTCTATTGAGTGCTCACTACCTTTAATTTCATCTCGACTTCTCATCGCTCCCATCACACGTCGCCTCGACGAATCGCCACTGAAATTCATCTTCCTGCATCAATACCATTGTTTTACCCTCACAAACCCTTTTCCTATTGTTACATTCATTATTCCTCAATCTCAATCTCTCCTTCCGACTCTCTGACGCATTTTGTCGCATTATGATTACCTTTTTTGAATTCTATTCTCTACTTCCCTGCTTCCTTTTGCGTATTTATTTTTAAATTCACAACGGAGATACTACAGAAAATTCACCGAAATTTTGATATGGCTGAAAAAGACGAAATAGCATTCAGTGGTACTCGTTCCATCATGGTGTCTACGCCACGCGAACTCGGACAGCCGTCACAAGCGTTTATACGCAAAATGAAATTGAAGAAGGTAATTATGCGCGCCGACTGCGACCGCCGCGATACAACATTGATAAAATCGAAAGTATTACTCAAAGTATTTACCCTATCTCATTACTACGAAGGACGATGCAACAGAACTCAGAGGAAATTCTTAACAAAGGGGGGAACAAACCAATCAAATTACCCTGCAACACCAAACCGGTTCAGAAGCTTGCAGAAATCTCAGACCGGCGTTAGAGAATTTAGATGACAGAAAAATACCAAACAGTTAAATTTACGAAGAACTACAGAAGACAGGAAGAGTTGAAATACGAAATTGGGACCTTACCTGACCAAGGGAGAGTGAGGGGAATATCAGTGGTCAGGCAATGTTTGAGCCAATCGCACACCGGCGATAAGTTGAGCGGGCGCTTACTCACTCGCTGGGTAGATTACTAATCTACTTAATAACCCGATCCTCGAGTACATACGAAGCTTCCAGCATTAGAACAGTGCGCGTTGATATTTGCGCAACACGTGCGCAGCTCTTGCGCAAGTCTGCGCAAGCACGCAACTTGCCACGCAAATTTTCCTGTGCCCCGTGTTTACAGGCGAATCGTGATTATTTTTGTTTGGGATCTATTGTCGAATTCGATGAGTAAATTTGCCCTGGTGAATTTAAGAAGTATCGAAAAAAACGGGCTCACCTCGATCATAGTGTTTAAGTTCTCCTCTTGTGAGTCGACAATTGGTTGGGTCAACAGGGATAACGGTCTGACGCCGGGGAAAGGATCAATGGAATGGAATGGAAGTAAAAAAAAATTGACTTCACCTATTCACTTTATACGATGTCCATTGTTGCCTAGCATGATCCACCGTAGTACCCACATATTTTCTTACAGATGAACTAATGACATAAGTTCGGAATGTGGGCACGAACTTGATCCTTGATCGGTGGAAAATGTCGAGTTTATTTCTGTCCCAATAACTGTGGCGCTAAGAATGCATGACTAGGACGGGTCCTGTAAGCGATAATTATGACGCGACCGTGTTTAAGTGACGCACTTTTCATTGTACTGCCAATAAGGCGGAGGTAGCAGTTGTGCATAATTGATCACCTTAGAGGCACTGCAGCTGAGGACATCATGGAAAGACAAACGTAGCAAAGGCTTTGAACTAAAACGAGACTGGCGAGTGTGATATTGACAGCAATGCGATCTGATGCCTCGAAGATCAACTCTTTCGTAAGATCCACAGGCGACGAGAATATAAGCACCAGTTTCTTTGGAACCATTCCAACTACGACGCAAGTCCTGCAGAAGGGGTAAATGACTCTGGTGTGATCGAAAAATCAATGACTAGTTACTGAACATGCGTCAGGATATGCTATGTCAAACGACGCTTACCAAAGATCTCGCGAAACCGCTAAAACAAAGACGCTAAAACAAAGATGGCAGTTGCGAATCTGTTCCGAGGTCGCCATTCTTAATACAACATCCAGCGCGATCCGTGTCTGCCACAAGCGATGGAATAGACCCTCGGCAACCTTGTGGGGTGCTGGCGTCACGATCATGTCAGCGAGAATTAATTTTGTCTTCGCTCACGCGTGTTC
Source organism: Galerina sulciceps (assembly GCA_023014345.1). NCBI lineage: Eukaryota > Fungi > Basidiomycota > Agaricomycetes > Agaricales > Galerinaceae > Galerina > Galerina sulciceps. The sequence continues at coordinate 149,394 of JAEDXJ010000038.1, forward strand.
GAAAATAAACGTGAAACACGTATGATAACGACTCCATGAATTACGGAGATCATGCTAGACGGAAGATTTTTGATCCGTAGGTTCTAAGCGCCGAACGACAGGTCGGCGAACGGTCCGAGCTCCTCGTGGGTCGCGCTTTCTTGTTGTTGGACGTCTGAACTCAACTGAATGAGTGTTTCACCTTAGTCACGACCCTTGAACGTCTGGATAATTCAGTGTGACTCTCGGACCTTGGGTTTCGTCGTACTAGGAGCATGATCACGCACCACTGAAATTTGGAGCTTGACCAATGTCGCTCAGAAGATGAAAGCGGTCCTACTACATCGTCTTAGGTGTTAGGCATAAACGACAAGAAATATTGTCATTCTCGGACGGTTCCTTCCGAGTCTTGTTCACAGTGCGGTAAACGGGAACCGGTAGTTCCTCCAAGCTCGTCGCAATTGGATGGTAGAATCCATGGTCAAGACGAAGCTGACGCCTGCTAAAATTCTGCTCAACTTATTTCGAAATACCTTCGACGAAGCACAGCGTCAATCACAAGCTCTACGATGCAGAAAGTGTTTGTCAACTCACAAGATGGGCACGGTATTAATCCCAAGGCTAGAATTTTATTTCACCAGTGGGGTGGAAGGAACATTGGAGAAGAAAAGCACGTACATCGTCAACCGTCGCTGTCTTCGCTGGGCGGAGGTGGACCGTGTGGCATTGAGGCGAGCTCGCTGTAAAGCAATGGAAAGCTGTCTATCCACGCCTTCACCCATCGGAGCGTGCCTGAGGAGAATCAACGCCCATCAGGAATAGATGACCGATGAAGGAGAGACAAAGTGAACGCACCAGAAGCCGGTTGGCGCAATGTGGCAGAAGTGACGTGAGCGACAACAAACTAGCTTTGAGCGACACTTAGGCCGGTCGCCTATTGAGAATAAACGATGAGTGGTAAGGTGTTATTCTTAATGGGAGAAATACATACGCACCACAATCCAAAACTCTGAGTGTCCGGGGACAAAGGAAGGGTATCCTCTCAGATCTCCGGATTCGTGCGGTTGTCCAATTTCTGCGAAGCCGGAAGTCTTTCCATGCCTGGAGAGGTTTCCAACAAAGCCTAGGTAGGAGACCACTGCGGCAAGGACGTCGGAAATGCCTGTGTCCGTTGTTACTTGTCCGTTGGGGCTCGATCATCGAGAGAAAACTGCACGAAGACGCAAGCGCGGGCCATTAGTGACTGTTCACTGCCAAGTGGCTTTGTGAGCATGTTACTGGAATTATTGTGCTTCGAGGAACTACGGGCAGCTATACTGCGACTGGTGGCAGTGGAAAGAGGAAAGGAAACTATAGTGGTGGAATTGGTTGAGGTGTCTGCCAGGATGCTGATGACGTAAGTTTTGATGCGCTCTCATTCAGCCGGTCGGCAATCAGCGCCCGCCGTCTCGGAGCGGAGCCTTTGCTTACTGGATTGGCTTCGACACTCGAAATATTGGGGTTTTTCTTTCTTCCTGGTCGTTTTCGAACTCTTTGGACCATGCTTTTGGAAACTATATAATCCCAGCTCCATTGTCAGTAAGCGTCTGTTGTCGTCACTCGCATTAATTTCACAGTAATTTTAGTCCAGACGTTCTCGTGACGCCTGCACTCCGGCATTCGGGGCATCTCTAGCGTTCCAGGCGTTCTTATTTCTATCTAGTTAATGTATCGAAGGTGATATCAAGCTCTCAGCTCAAGATCCCTTCTTACAGAAGTAAGTCGGCAATTGGTCTTTTTGAACCAACTTGTTCGGTTTATGTTGGGTTTCTCGTCATGCAGCTCTTTCGCACTTCGCTTTCAATAATCCGTCCACTCAAAAACCGCGGACCTGATGACCCTGTTGCCCTATTTTCTTCTGCCAAATCTCCACGATGCAAATTTTGTAAATCTATTATTTGCAATACATCCTAGCCGAACATTCGCATGTGTTACTTACTGGAGTGGGGTTATGTCACAAAAAAATGTATGCGAACATCGCAAAGTGAAAAATGGACATTCGGCTTGAATCCGGCAGGCAGCAGCTTCCTTTCAAAACACTGATGGCCGATTCTTCGCCATGTACACGTTGCATAGCTGAAGAGCAGGGGCTAGATTTCCACGTCACGAACTATAGCTACCTGGTTTCTTTATCATCGACTACAATGTCAATCGATCTTCAGCCCTATCTTTCCACCAACATGCCGTTGCCAGAAGAACAGCGTCGAATTCTTGCTTCAAGACATCGTGAGCTTATGGCCGAACGAGCCAAGATTGGGAGCGAAATAGCCCGTATGGTTCCCGCAACCCCACATCATCATGCTCTCAGCCAGAGATTGGGGGAAATCGTTCGCGAAACCAACCAACTTCCGACCGTGCTTTCTCCATTTCGTCGATTGCCAATCAGCGTTCTAGCCGAGATATTCCTCCATTGTCCCAGCGCCTACCCAAATTGTCAAGAACGCAATAAGCTTATAATCTCGATCTGTGGTGTTTCTTCCCTGTGGCGTAGAGTAGCATTCTCTACTCATGGACTTTGGACATCTCTATACCTTATCTTACCGAACTTGGACGAAAGTAATTGGAGATATCGGCGAGCCTTGAACGCCATGTCAAACTGGATTCAAAGATCCGGTAACGACCTTCCTCTCTCCATTCGCCTCTACGTCAGAGACACGGGGCATTTAGATGATACTTTCGACATCAAGTGTACCCAAGATATCCTCAATATTGTCAATCCACTCATGAACCGCATTCGCCACCTCGACTTGGACATTGGTGCTTCTTATGCCTCCCAAGTCGTCTTCAACATCCTGGAGGTTAGCACATTCCTCAACATGCAATCGATTATCATTCGAAGCGGAGCTTTGGACCATATCGACAAACTATCTAATGCCAAAACCGACCGTGTTGGCTCCAGTATTCTCCCCAGCCTACGCCGCTTATTGCTCCACCGCGGCCTTCTTTCCAACTCAGTATCCGATTTTCCGCTCCCATGGACTCAATTAACTCACCTTACAGTCGAATACATACACGATCATCTCTGGACCGATCTTCTTAGGAACTGCGCCCAACTGCAATGCGGATCTTTCCTATTTCATGGCGAACCTCGCAACTACAGCGGCATGTCAGATCAACCTCTAGTCACCATACCTTACCTGCAAGACCTCACGCTAACTTTTTTGCATTCAGTGAACCCCGGCGTTCTCTGCGGCTTCGACTTACCAGTTTTGGTCACCCTAAGACTCGGCTCGTCCTCGCCAGATACCATGGGTCTTTGGACCCTCGAAGGAAATTCTGGAAATTTCTTTTCGCAAATCAAGACAGTCCGCTATTTGGCGCTAATTAAGGAATGGCCTATCAATATCGAAATATTCCAGCTTTTATTGCGACACGCACCAGATCTCATAGCACTCGAGTTAGAAATCGACGTCAGCCTTAGCGGCATTTTCAAGCTATTGACATACTCAAACCTCCCACCCACTGATAACACTGCAGACGCTCCACGTCTTGTACCTGCGTTGCGCACAATCCTCATTGACGTCCTTTTTTATTATGGGTACAGCAACACTAAATCGAGGGCCCTGGCATCATTCCCATTTCAAGATCTTGCGGGGTTTATTGGGTCTCGGCTCCAGCGGTTGCCCCAATGCCAACCCGTACGACACTGCAGGATTCATGTCAGTAATTCCATTCAAGAACGGGATAAGGCCGTCATTCAGGCCCTGCAAACAGAGTTGCCACGCAGAAACCCCGGTCTGGTAACCCAAGTGATGATGTTTCCTATCGCAACTTACAGGAGTTGGAGGGGTCGTCTACCGAACTATCTAAGTGGCGAAGATTACAAGTAGTTGAGAAGGCGGTTGACGTGTGTTCGAACAAACCATCTAGTATTGTATACTTGGAAAGTAAAAGTACGTACTTATTTCCGACCCAACGATGCAACAAAGCAGTTTCTCCTAGCCTACCACGATATATGTGACGTACCCTTCGGATCGGTGTCGTTGTGCCTTTTAATAACTGTTCCAATACCGACACCGCCTCCATTTCTGCGATTAGGCTTATTATAATACTGCGTTACTTTATCCCTATAAGATAGTATATTTTGTCAACTATAATTTCAATTTTCCATCCGGCTTGTACTTACTGGGTTTCCAGCCTGGTGGTTTGATGCGTTTACTAAAAAGGGACGATGGCTGTGCAGCGTGCCTGAACGAAATTTTGCATTTTTTTTTTTGGCTCATTTCGCCCACAACAATAAACCTATAGTACGAAGCATTCTTCACCATCTTATAAGAAAATCTCGATGACAGAACCGAAAACTACTCTTCCTTCAAGTTTGTCCTCTTCTTGTCGCGCTCTTTCTCAGCACGTCCAGGATGAAAACATCTTCAACCCTAAACCACCGATTTTCAAGCTTCACAACGATATCCTCTGGTGGATTTTCTGGTTGAATGCCGACATGGAGGAGGAGGCCGAGGAAAAAGGTGGTATAGCGGCAATTGACACGCTCCGTCATAGCTCCCAAGTCTATGCACCGTGGCGACAGATCATCCTCTCGTTTTCATCGCTCTGGGGCCAGGTCATCAGCCTCTCCCACCTTGAGCACGACAAGTGGAGGGAAGAAGTTTTACGAAGGACTGGCAAGTTGTTTCTTTCAGTGCTGTGGAGCTACTCAGATATGCCGTGTCTTTCTGAGGACGTTGCTGCAGAAATTCTCGAATGTCATTGGGGTAGGATACGATGGCTTGAGCTTGACTTCAAGGAGAATGGCTGGATGAAGGACTTCAATATCACACAATTCTGGGAGACTTTCCGGCGTCCTACAGAGGTCCTCGAGACCTTTCGAATCACTTTTGACGTCATGGAACGAGAACAAGCACCCATTCTTTCCCCCCACGACTTCGTTATCTTCAGTAACCGTGCTCCTGCACTACGTATTTTTTTTGCTCCGAACATCAAGTTTGATCTACATGCACCTTGGCTGGCCAATATTCGATTTCTTGCTTTGAATGGTGAGGTGTCCACCTGCGATTTAATTCGAGCAATACCACACATGCGACTCCTCGAATTTCTGGCAGACACAACTTCCAATGCCATCGCTTCCAGTGGAAACGCACTTTCTTCGCTGCCACAGATCACGCTTTCTTCCATCAAAACCATTACACTCGACTCAAATTTGGGTATAGACCCGTATCTCCATTTTCTCGCGCAAATTAAACCGCCTGTTGGATGCTGCCTGTATTTTTGTCACGAAGGCTTCAAATGGCAGGGCGAAACATTAAGCCTGGCCGATCAAGTTCTGTCGACTTATGCAAAGTGTTGTGATTTGCCCAGTGCAATCGACATTTCTCTCAATTTATATTCGTATTACTTCAACTTCGAGGCCCAAATTCCCCGTCAAGGACGTTTTCGTTTCAAAATCAGATATTGTAACGACCTGCCATGCGATACAATTAACGCCCTTTTTGCAGCTTTGTCTTTTATCACGTTTCAACAGGTTCAATCCCTTTCCCTCTCGATCTCGCTGTCAGTTTTCGAATTCCTCCACACCAAGATCTCTCGTTTTATTTTGTCGACCCCTTCGGTCGACGTGTTGTTTGTCAGTGCTTCAACTTTAGACGTCCTACTCAAGCTTCCTAGCGATGTCTTGGCTCATTCCGTTCCGCTCCTATATACAGTGGAACTCGATTGGTGTATACAGGAAAAAGAAGTGCCGACCGTTAAACAGTTCCTCATTGCGCGAATGTCAACAAGTCGGCCTGTTAAAGTCCTTGTTGTGCCCATTAATCTCGATTCCTATACCGATATACGATCTCTGGACGAATTCACAGGTCTCACGATAATGCTTCGATGCAGAGACGAAGAATACGAACACATATGTGGTAGCGTCCTTGTTGTGCCCATTAATCTCGATTCCTATACCGATATACGATCTCTGGACGAATTCACAGGTCTCACGATAATGCTTCGATGCAGAGACGAAGAATACGAACACATATGTGGTAGCGTCCTTGTTGTGCCCATTAATCTCGATTCCTATACCGATATACGATCTCTGGACGAATTCACAGGTCTCACGATAATGCTTCGATGCAGAGACGAAGAATACGAACACATATGTGGTAGCGACCCGATTGAGGACCTTGTCTTTGAACCTACCCAACAACATGATTCTGGCTCGTCGTCTTCAGAGGAGACCTCGGAAGACGAATTAATTGATTAAGGCTTTAGTAATGCACACCGGTTTGATATATGTCTGAGTCTCCGAGTAGCTTCTCTTGACGAAGGTGAACGCATAACGAGTAGTTAACATTTGTAAATTCAAATTTCACCGCTGTCTGGGCACATTTAAAGGGGTCGCGGTGTAGATAAAACGAAATGTGCGCCATAATCAACGAATAGAGCGCGAGTGAAGTAGTCTGACGAAGGGCGAGGTTGTAACAGTTTAACTGGTGTTGCTTCTAATAATGGGTCAGCCAGAGTAAACATTCTCTACCGTCCTCCTGGCAGTTTCTGTTGCTAGATAAATTTTCTCTGCTTCATGTAGTCCTGAAATGTTCGCACCTTAGTGTCCGCGTAGTTCTGTTACTCCTTGCAGGTGCTGACTATCGGATAGGGGGTGCACACATGCTCGATACGCTCTCTAACTTTTACGCGCCCAAAGGCTGTGTGCCCTAATTCCCGGCAAAAATGGAGAACTAGGCATAGAAAGATCAAGAACGTCGGTATAGGATATGCCTCCTAGTTCTGCGTAAGAGCAAGGTCTTCGAGAACTGCTCCTGTTATTAGAACCCCTGTGCCATCCATTCTCTGAGCGACGAAGAAGCCTGTTCAGTTTTCCTTCTAATCCTTCTAGGAATTCATTATACGGTTCAAACGAGTCGCGACTACTCTTCCTCGTCTTCTCCAGACTAAGATGCCGCATGGCTTACCCCTAAAAAACTGAGTCACGTTTGTTCAATTCAGTTGCTCTTTCAGAGACGTGAAGAACGTGAAGAGGGATAGTATTAATATTATGAAATTCCGCTACTCGCTTATAGATCTTAATTTAGACCATTTGTTTTAGAGGTTGGACTCGTATTCACGTTTTCTCCCACCAGAAACACCGGTACACTGGCCATGTTCTACCTATGGAATAAATCTTTCTATAAAGACCGCATTACCCAGAAGGAAGTACCCACCTTGCTGACGTCAAAGAAGAGCTGGATCAATCCAATGTCAAAATATACTCGAGTATATAGAGTATACATCCATATCCGTATGTATACGCCCTCGGCCGTATACATATAGTGTACGGTTGGAGCCTTACTGGCAGTGCTGTGCTACTGCTACGATTTCCGCACGTACCGCTGTATCCTAGACATAGGCGGATCTAACGCTTTTCTTACCTTTCTCGAGTCTTCATGGTTCGAAGGTCAAATTCTCCTTTCTTACTACTCTATGTATAATCATCGACTAACACGCATCCTTTTCTTATATATGTCCATCTCTGGCCACTCTGAAGTGAGAGTTTATTTATTACGCTCCGTCTGGAAACAGGCAGTGTTTGGACCTCTGGTATTTCTGGATGTCGTTTGCCACCAACGTCTTACAATATTATTTTTTACGAAAATTTATTTTCAATGAACTTTTCAAGTCAATATTTTATACGAAGGTCGGGATTCACCAGATAAAGGTCTTGCTTGGTCTAAAAAGTGTCAAACGCTTATCCAATTCGAAACGAATCACGATAAGATAGCACAGGGACCGAACAGCACTACTGAGGTGGGAAGTTTTTGCCACTGGGCAAAAAGGTGAGTCACGTCGCTTAAATTTTGCTCAGCCATTTTGCCCTCATAGTCGACGCCTACTTAGGAAGGGAAAATAAGAGAGAAAAATCCAAACGACGTACCTCGTCATTTTGACTCTCGTCAAAATAGTTGCACCCCAGTAGTGCAGCTGCAGGGGTGAGCCTTGCAGATCGCGAGCGCGACGCGACGCGTCATCATATTAGTCACGTGTTTCTGAGAGTGGGATCAAATTTCGCAACGCGGAATCTTCAATCTTACCCTCATGTTCCTCTCAAGGATGATTCTCTTCCCTTGGACAACCAGACTCGGAGCCACCGCTCTCAGTGTATATTCGCTAAGAATCGGCACCTTCGATGTATCGCCAATTCTAACACCTGGTGTAATGCGTGGCTTTTGACCATCGCCTCTCCTTCAACTTTCCCCCTGATTCAGAGTCTCTGCCACTTGGACTGGTCATGGCCCCTCACGATCCCTTGGATGTCGTAGCAGGGGTTGCGGAGCTTCTCTGGGCTAGCCTAGTGGAACGTGGTTCTCTGACGGGTCTTCAGTAGTGAGAGAGGTACGTACCTTTATAGGTCGCTGTGATGTGCTAGGATGTGCTAGTGCTCCAACCATTCAAATCTCAGAAGTCCGATTCAACTTGAGTCGATTCGATTCAACAATTTAATCCTAAGCCCGACCGCGATTGTGGAGTGGTTGCAATAGTAAGCACAGTTTCCAGAACCCCTCATGCCTATTCCGCGCACCCACCCATCCATCCGCCGATTCATCGTAACTCTCCTGCGCAGCATCCACTCCTCTTTTTCTTTGTCCATCTCTACCTCAGGACGGGTGATCCTACCTTCTTCATGGGGATTTGGACATGCCCCAGGGAGCATATTGCGGGAGAGTTGTCGTTAATTCGATCGTCGGCTTTGTGGGTGGAGAGACCTTGCCAGGGGGAATGGAATTGGCAAGGAGTTGAACTAGGTGCTGAAGTTGCCGGTACCGGGACTGGTGCGCCGTTGATTTGTTCATTTTGGGGAAAGCGTGGCTGGCTAGAATGGATGAGCAGGCACTGGTGCTGATGTTGCCCATTCTCCCAGCAGGCAGGCGAGTTCTCGAGCCGTTCATGTCATGACGGGCGGCGTCGCGGCTCGCAGCAACGCTCTTATCGAGGACTTGTGTGTCCCCGCTTCCCGCGTACACCCACGCCCTGGCCATTGCTCTCAATGATACTGGCTTTGTCATAGCCATGGTCTCTGAACCAGAGGCGGCGAGAGAAACCTTGACCGCATTTGTCACACGACTGCTTTTGTTACTAACTCTCTCTATCTATCTCTATTCATTATTTGACTGTCGTCGCCCCATGCCCCCTGAGGATCACTTGGGGCGACTTTTAGATAAGCCCGTTGATCTGATTCAAGTCCTGTGCTAATCTTTCCAAATATCCAGCCTTGTCTGATTGTAACGAACCTCTGCATTCTGCTCGCTAACGTGTCGAATTCGTTCGCTGCTTTGGGTTTCGTGGAGAAGTTCAAGTAGATGGACAGGTACGTATTCTTCCCATGACGACAAAACTAAACAGACATTTTCCTTCAACACCTGGTTGTGTGCACCTCTATCGAAACCCTCAATTGCCAGTTCTCCGATCCCTTTCCCAACCGCCGTGCCACGCAAGTTAACGTACTATTGATCACTGTCTTTCCCATTTCGGTCAAACTTTCATTCCCGGTCCACCCGTCATCTGTTGTCGTAACCCTCCCGCGGAGCATCCCATTTCACTTTTTCCATCTCTATCCCAGACAGGTCGTTCGATCTTCGTTCTTGGGACTAGATATGGTGCCATTGGTGGGTAGCCGACAGGAGAGTTTTCGATTCACAGGTCGGCTTTTTGTGCTTGAGCAAGGGCCGCGGGGAGCGGGAAGGGAAGAACGGCAGCTGGAACTGGTGCCCTGGTGATCCGTGGCGCTGACGCTACTGACACTTCAGACAGGCTGGGAGTTCTCGAAAAGTTCATGATGAGAGGACGTGGTGACGGCTGCTTCGAATTTAACTCACGGCTTGCGTGGACGACCTGGACGGGATGTTCACTGAACGATGGAATAGGTGGGTACCTTGAGACTCATATTCACTCAGACGACGAAGCTGAGGTGGGCTTTTCGTCGTCCTCCATAGACGATTCTCCTCTCGTGGACAGTCAGACCCAGAGCCACTCTCAGTGTCTGTTCGCTCATAATCGACATCTTCGATATATCGACACTTCTGACAACTGGTGTAACGCCGTGGCTTTCATCATCGCCTCTGTGTCCCGTCTCTGCTGGCACTTAGACTGATCCTAGCTCTTCGCCATCTTTTGGATGTCGTAGCAAGGATTGCGCAGCTTCTCTGGGCTAGGCTATTGGAACGTGGGTTTCTGACGGGTCTTCAGTGATGAGAGAGGTACGTACTTTCAGGTTTGCGTCTTCTTCTGAATACGAAGACGCAAATTTGTATCATAGGTGGTTGTGATGTGCTAGTGCTCCAACAATTCGATTCTCAGAAGCCCATTTCAACTTTGGTCGATTCGATTCGACGATCTGACTTTAAGGCCTCCCGACCGCGAGTGTGGAGCGGCTGCAATAGTAAGCACAGTTTCCAGAACCCCCCATTCTTATTCCACCCACCCTCCTCCTATCCATCCGCCGCGTCATCGTGACCCTTCCGCGCAGCATCCTCTTTCTCTTTGTCCATCTCCACCTCGGGACAGGTCAGCGTACGAACTTCGCCATGGGGATTCGGTCATCTCCCTTTGGGGCAGCTCTGTCGCGGGAGAGTTCTCGTTAATTTCGTTTTCGGCTTTGTGGGTGGAAAACTGATGTGGAGTTGGTACCGGTACTGACGCGCCGTTGATTTGTTGGTTTTTGGGAAAGCCGGGCGGGCAATAAGGCTGGCAGTGGCGCTAATGCTGCTCGTGCTCCCAGTTGACGGGCACGTTCTCGAGGCGTTCATGTCATGACATGCAGCGTCATAGCACCGCTCTCATCGAGGACTTGTGCGTCCCCGATTCCCGCCCACGCCCACGCCATCGCACGTCTAGCTTGGCTAGACGTGGTTGAATGTCATCATCGAATTTCCTTCTCTCTCTCTTGCTACTCCTGTGCTACTGCCATGATCGCCCCACGGACTCCTGTGGCCTAGTCATGGCCGGATTTAATGCTCTTCTCACCTTTCTCGAATCTTTACACTTAAAAGGTCATTTTATCCTTTATTACCATGTACAATCATCAACTAACAAGCACCCTGGTCTTAGATGTGTTCGTCTCTGGCCACCCTGGAATGAGAGTCGATTGACTATGCTCCATCTGGAAGCAGTGAACCTTGGGTAATCCTAGATGTCGTTCTCCACCAATTTCTTTTTTCAAATATTCAAATGGAACTCATACATCAATCTTTCATACTAGGGTCGAGAATTCACCGGATAATCGTCTTAAATGGTCTCAAACGCATCTAAAACTTATGAAACTAGAATGGCGGCGCAATAAAATAATATGCCGCAAAATCATGCAGCAAGATCAAAGTTTGATAACTTACTACTGTTTGTAAGGGGATATGAAGCAATGATTGCTCGGACTTTAAAGCTAATCTGTCTCGTTGGATAGCATAGAAGGGCACCACGAACAGGTCGCGACTACTAACACATCGGGCCTTTCGAGGTGAAAATGTCCTTTCCAGGCATATCCGCCAGAATGTAAAATATTTTAAATATAAATGAATATACTTCGGAAAGAGACACTTAAAATGTTCATTTACCTGCCAAATTCTTCGGCATTTTAAATGCCGGGCATGCTAACGGGCTTACAAACATTTGAAGTGAAAGGCTCCGCCGCAGCGTGGGCAACATTTTAAATGGAGGTCACGAACAAAGAAAAAATTATATTTCAAATATAAAAGAGATTTCCGGGATGCTCGACACAATGAGATCCATTTGAAATGAAAAGGAGTTCTCCAGAAAGCGCCCACTCATTTTTTCCCTTTGAAAAATGAGTGGGCGCTTTCTGGAGAACTCCTTTTCACTTCAAATGATTGTGATCCTGTCGAGAAAATGTCAAGGTTCCTTTATATTTAAAATGAAAACTCTTTGTTCACAATGACCCCCATTCAAAATGTTGGTCACAATGGTGCGAGCCCTTTCATTTGAAGTGTTTGTAAACCCGCTAGATTGCTCGGCATTTTAAATGTCGAGGTATTCAGCAGTTATACACACATTTTATTGCAATTTTCAAAAATAATGACACTTCGAAATAAAAAAGTTTCAAAGCGGTGGGCGGTCCGAATCGTCCAAAGTCACAGAATGTGACCCTTCCTTCCCCATTTACCACCACCGCGCCCTTCAAATCTGAACTAGGAGACCGCATATACCTCACACCTCGCATTTGACCGTATTTCTACTACTGAGCGACTATTCCTAGGGGGCTAATATTTTGTTTGAAGACAAAAACAATGCTGGCCCTCAAATGGCGAAGCGGGAAGTAGTCATGTTCGTCACTCACTGGCCACCGGCCCGACCTCAGACTTGAAACTTTTCTTTTTTCGAAATGTCATTATTTTTGAAAATCGCAATAAATATCTGGGTCCGAAATATATTCATTTACACTTAAAATATACTACATTCTGCCGGATACAACTGGAAACAAGAGGCGTCAGATCCACCGATCTTGGCCGTCAACTTCAACCATGACAAAGCATGATCGATCACTTCGGTGATGTCCGGGAAGCGGCATTTCGACGGCAAGTGCTTTTCCCATCAAAGCTGAATCAACTCCGACGAAGCTGCCGCGCAAGTCGTCAAGCTCGCACTCAGGAGTCAAAACAACACTTTTTAAGATTTAGGACTGCAGTTGTATAGAAGGATGTATATAGATTCACCGTGTGCAAGGAATTTTATTAGAAGTTTAGCCCAAGAAAGTTGTGACATGAAAAAGTCTAGAGTAATTACAGGCATTGTGGGCCTCTTATACAACTATTATAAGCTTGAAATTATATACGACGGCTTCGTTAGTGAAATACATCTGAAGGGTTAAAGATGGGCTGTAGTTGGGTAGTTGGTGTGTGAGTCGGTCTAGGTGGGATTGTAAGAGAAATCGGAGCAACGAAAACATGGCCAGGGGTTGAGCATGCCATGACGAGAAAGAGATGTTGGTATGGACGCCTTTGCGAATGCGCGTCCAACGGTCTGAGAGGCAGTGATGGTAGATAGATTATTCTGCGAGAAAACCGCGTCTGCCTCATTGAAATGCCGAACTTGCCTAGCTTCCTTGCTTGACTCTTGCCATGCTTTTGTCTTGCTTACGTAGGCTATCCGTTTTTGGGGTGGGTGGTACCCACCCCCCCATGGGAGCTATAGCCGCGATCGTTGGATCTGATGCCTCTTGACTGGAAAGGACCTTTCCACGCCAAAAGTCCTGATGTGTAAGCATCGTCATATTAGTCACGTGCTACTGAGAGTGGGTCAAATTTCGCATCGCAGAACCTTGAATCCCACCCTAATGTTCATCTCCTCCGTGGACGATTCTCTTCCCTTGGACAATCAGACTTGAAGCCACTCTCAATGTACGCTTGCTAAGAATATAGCGCCGTGGCCTTTCACCATTGCCTCTGTTTTTACTTTCTCTCGTCTTTGTCACTTGGACTGGTCCTGGCCCCTCGCGATCCCTTGGATGTCGTAGCAGCGGTTGCGCAGCTTCTCTGGGCTAGCCTAGTGGAACGTGGTTCTCTGACGGGTCTTCAGTAGTGAGAGACGTACGTACCTTCAGGTTTGCGTCTTCTTATGAATACGAAGACGCAAATTTGTTCCGTAGCTCGCTGTGTGTGCTAGTGCTCCAACCATTCAAATCTCAAAAGCCGCCCGTTTCAACTTTGAGTCGATTCGATTCGACAATCTGATCCTAAAGCCTCTCGACCGCGAGTGTGAAGTGGCTGCAATAGTAAGCACAATTTCTAGAGCCCTCCATTCCTATTCCACACACCCTCCCCCATCCACCCGCCAATTCATTGTAACCCTCCTGCGCGCCATTCTCTTTCTCCTTTGTCCATCTATGCCTCGGAACGGTCGGAGTTTGACCTTAGTCATGGGGATGTGGACATACCTCCCTGATGTTGGACGTCGCGGGAGAGTTCTCATAGATTGGGTTTCTGGCTTTGTGGATGGGGAGACGGGGCTACGGGGAGCGAGGAGTTGGTAATGGGTATTAATGTTTTTGGCACTGGTACTGGCGCGCTGTTGATTCGTTGATTTTGAGGAAAGGGAGCGGATTGGGTTGGATTGGGTTGGGTTGGGTTAGGATGAACCCGGAGGGACGGGGACGGGGAGCTGACACGGCTGTGGTCCTGTGCGAGCAGGAGCAACCGCTGCGCTGAAAGTTCTACTGCGTTTTGTGGATGGATGGGGAGACGCTGGCGTTGAGGCGCGGAGGTGCCACAAACAGACGTGCTACACTTGCAGAGGGATGGGAAGTTGGGGAGACTTTGTCCTCGATATTATGCATTTTCACATCATCGGGCGGCTGCTCCGACTCGCATTGTACTGCTGCCATCGACGATTCGCGCTTCCCCGCTCCCTTCCCCCTTGCCCAGTGGCGCAGCTGGAACGGTCGCAGCGGGGGCTTGTTCGCGGGCTCGGTTATTCTCGATTAGCGTATCACGGACCGCGTTTTGGGAGATTTCGGTATCATTTTTGAACCATGGAATGCTTCTTTAGTTCATGGTCTGGTTCGAATGCGCAGCACCCAAATAACGGAGACTGGATACTTTGCTTATTTCAAACCATATACGCCAATACTTGAACGGATGTGTTTGGCGCTTCTCTACTCTCATTTCAAGTTCTAGTTCTCATCAAACGTATAAGGTCACCGACACGGAATTGGAGTACAACTATTTCCAGATGTCCTGCATATGGGTTTCCTTTCCTAATCTCCATGCTCGACGCAGAGTATTGCAGGAAGAAAATGCACATATTTCAGGTACAAAAACTTCACAGGTTCGAGGCAGAGCACCAACATCAACCCCCTCTTGAAAACTAGCAAAGCATTTCAAGAATGATGAAGTCCTTCACCACTACCGCCGTGCTCCTTGCGTTTGCTAACTCCGTCTTTGGAGGAACTATACCCGCGACGCCGAGAGCTCCAGGAAAGGTACGCCGACACAGGAGAATAAACTTTGCACTTTCTAAACGATTTTCGCTTTCTCAGTGG
The DNA here is from genome assembly GCA_023014345.1 of Galerina sulciceps. Classification (NCBI taxonomy): domain Eukaryota; kingdom Fungi; phylum Basidiomycota; class Agaricomycetes; order Agaricales; family Galerinaceae; genus Galerina; species Galerina sulciceps. The sequence continues at coordinate 164,395 of JAEDXJ010000038.1, forward strand.
CTCAGTGTCGAAAGTGGATTGTTAAAAAGTCAGTAAATATAGGACGGATACGTGACGCTATGGATTGCTAACTGCATGGATTAGCCGATAACATTACCGCCCTTGCGAAGACTGGGGCGGATTACGGTGCGGAAGTAATCACTTCGGCACAAAGGTATGCCTCAATAATCTTATAGAAAATCGTGCAGGCTAGTCAGGCTTACTGTGTCAATGTGACTGTTTTTTGCAGGTCGATCGTGCGCCATCCATATCTGTGATTGACGATTTCTGCAAGTATGCACCCAATGGTATACACTAGTTTAATTAAATCGATCTTCTCTCTAGCAATCGCCTCATTGGCACCTTCAACCCGAATGGATACACTTACTATGTCCGCCTCATTTCCTTCGTCCTATGTTTAAGCTCATTGAACGATCAGTCTCGTTATGACTATGGCACGTTCACCATCTACGTGAGTGGAGCTGCCATCAACGGGTAAGCTATTCGCCACATACATCCATTCTAACAATGTGTTAACAAGGCATAGTATATCAGGTGCAGCTTCACGGTCGACGGCAACTGCAATCGACTCTTCAGGGAACCGCTCGACGGCTGTAACAGAAGCGGGGGGAATGGAAGGCAGGTGTGTGCGTTTTATCCATGGCTACGATGCTTTTGCCCAACCACAACGTAGGGAGGATATGAAACGGATCTCTGCGGCCAGTGGCGCTATGACCCAGGATCCAACGGCAGCGATGTCTAATTTGGAATCCCTGGAATCTATATTACACTGAAATGACGGACTAGTTCTGGTTGACTCTGATTCTGTTGTCTAGTAAATAAACAGGAAAAACAAAATTTGGCGGACTAGATTTGAAATTGTAATCGACGTTCGGACGGTTCGGTTGTACATAAGATTGGCAGAAAATCCATACATATGTCGTTACATTTTTTGGAAATCTAAGGACCGCGCCATCTTTTCAGATATACTTTTATTGCCATATCCAGTGAAGTGTCCTCTGGGACCCCGTAGCTAGAACTAATTACCCGTCAAGGGGATCACGACCATTCCACAATTTCCAGGAGTCACACGACACACATCATCGATTCCGGATCAAACCAAACTGACCGGCTTGGCAGGACCAGACACGGCTCCGAGATCAAACAATTTCGGCAAATGATCATTGCCTCCACAAAATGAAATATCCTTCCGTCGGATGAACAAAATTGCACATGGCGTCACTATAATTATACCGTCGTTACAGGAACGGTCGATACGTCCACCACTCTCGGGCCCCATCCAAATGTAACTGACTCTGAAGTTTGAGCGATGCTCTCGTATCGGCCTAGGAGTCTATGGTACCCGGACTCAAGACCAGGAGAGCCCCTGTTCTCAGTGGTCGGGCTGCTGGCCGTTGGATCAAAACACATGCACCTCGTTGACCGAGACGGCTATTAAATACGAGTCCTCAGATGCGTCCTCGGATCGTACGATGACTTCCTCCCCTCCCGCCGCGAGTGTTATACTTTTTAGTTTGAGAGGCATTCAAACGACCCGCTATACTCGGCGTACGTATCATGAATCATCAATAGGTTTTCGGTGACTGATTTAGGACCCAGTGGCGTCAAATGGGATCATCTTTTACGAGCAGCGTACGTCCTATGTTCGGTTCTTTCATGTTTACCTATTTCATTCTATCGAAACTCTTTCAATAGTAATCACATTCGACCGCGAAGTGAGTCGCTCTGCCATATCCTTGCTTTGCATGCCTCAGCGCTCAATGACCACGACAGGTTAATACAATATGGGCAAGTTGCTTCCCGTTTATATGGATACTTTTTATTGAAGTCTGAACAGAGGAGCAAGTGGACATTCGTCAAAGGATTGTTTCTAGTGGTATGTAGCATACGTAGAAATTCTTTTATCCTCATTCGTTCATCAATCTTTATCTTTAGAATCGCTACTTTGGACTAGCGTCCGCGATGTAAGTTCACAAATTCGCAAAAGGGTCTCGCTGATGACGACTTCAGATTTAACACATACGGTATTTTCTCTAGCCCACGGATCCTGATCACACATTGAACTGTCCACACAGCGTTCTTTTCTCCGTCGCTTTCTAATGACGTGAGTTCTCTTCCTGCTATCAAATCGAAGTGATTTTAACCGCTATGTGGACAGCTGTGTGTTGCTTTTCTGTCTCCATAACTTCATCTAAATCGCCATACGTTTTCTTTTGGGGTAGATGTACGTCTCTCTTCATTACTGACTGAAGTTGAATTTTGACCGTTATTTCAGGCTTTCGGTATTACAAATGGGAAGGATGGACTGGTCTACTCGGTTGCATGCTCGCCGACAGTGAGTACTTTCATTTGAACCTCTATCACCGCTAGATCCGATCCTCGTCAAGTTATCCTTCAAATACGAATATACGCCATTTATTCAAAGAGTAGGGTCATCACCTGGCTAATAGCCGGGTCGTTCCTCCTATGTTTTTCGGCATCCGGATTCCTGATGGGGTTCGGCCTGAGGGGTATATCCGGTACGTTCACAGCTACTGCCCTCGAATTTTAATTGACTAGACCACCCGAACGTAGCGACCCCATACGACCTTCTCATTGGGGGGAAGTTCTGCTTAACTGAGAGGGTTCCAGACCATTTCTACGTCTACTGGTTACCGATGCTGGCCTTTGAAGTTCTGTTATGCGTCTTGGCTGTGGTCCACGCATACAAGTCGTATCATACAAACTTCAATATCATCCACGGACGGCGTATCTTCGATATCCTCATTCGTGACTCGTTGATATATTTCATGGCGTAGGTTTTCATGCTGATCTACCATTCATTAAAATATTCATGGCTTCTTGATTATACAGTATCGGAGTTACCTACCTGACTTGCTTTGTCGTATGGATCTTGGAGCCGGTAACTTTTGCAAACATTCTTTTTTCGGTCGAGCTTCTGATGAGTAGACCATTAGAATATCCTCATTGAAGCGCCGACTGGGTTTTCTGTGGCGATTTCGTGCACTATCGGTAACCGCATGATCCTCAATCTTCGCAATGACGACGAGCAAGAAGGCCAAACAGACGTTTTCATACCTCTGAAGGTCGTCAAGTAAGATAATATACCCTTTCCACCGCTAAAACAAATATTGCTTGGGTATATTGGACGCTGGTGCTGGTGTATTACATCGCTCTTCTTAATTTATCTGTCTCCACATAATACTCGTTTGTGGTTCTGGTGTTATCTGTCGTTACCCCACCTAGCAGATAAACGAGATCATTTTGTACATGCTGGACATACAGTAAGAAAGCCATAGCGGTTTTATTTCATTTTCCCGACATTTCGACATCTAAAGAGTGCTGAGACTGAGGCTGAGGCAAATCATCCGGTCGTGGCAATAAAGTGAGCCCATACAACCCCAAAAAACAATTGACGATCCCTAACGCCAGTAGCGGACCTGCGAACCCCCATCCTCTGAGAGCGCAGAACGGGAAGTACGCGTTCGGCGAGACTGCACCAATAATAGGGCCTCCCATCCTCGCGAGCGCGGACAGTATAGCCGACATGACGATCAGCCTCGGTGCGATTGCCCATAGGGGAAGCCCGATGAAGATCATAAGGACGGTCGACCAAACCCACATCCCGTGTCCATAGGTGAGGGCGATCACGACTGCCATAACGGCGGCGACGATGGAGATGACGGTTATGGTTACGAGAGAGATTATCCACCCTTTCACTTTCGTCCGAGCGAATATGGATATGGAGAGCCCGATGATGGCGACCGGAAGACTGGGGTAGTTCCACATCGAGCTATTGACTCCCGAGAGGTCCTTGTCCGCTTTCCCACCTTTGGACAGGCGGTAAAGGGCAAGGACGGTGGAGACGACGATGAATGAGTCCTTGAAGACGGCCTTGAGGTCGCGCAGGCGTGTTGAGGGTGCGGCGATGCCTGAGAAGTAGCACATTTGCCAATGTACACGCTCTTGCTTGAAGCAGGACTGGTAAGCCACGAAGGATGGGACTTGGAGTCGGAGGGATTCCCAGGCGACATCGTGGATGTAGATGCGGAATCCGCGCGTGAAGAGGGTGGGTAGTGGAAGGAGCCACCATGTTACGTGGGTGCTGATGATGGTGAACGCGAACAAGGCCCAGTCAAGCGCTTTGGCGTCGCAGTCGTGGTTGGGTGTCGGAATGGTTGACATGGACGGCTCGTCAGGATGGGGAGGATGTGCTGCTACAATTTGATTATTTCTACTAGAGAATACGCTCATAAGCACGCAACGTGAAGTGGATAAAAGTAAACGACACTTACCTGGTATTATGCCTGGGGCCGGAGGCAGCCTCGAAGGGGGTCGATCGCAAGACAAGAATGAGTCCTTGACGCCATGAATATATGAACGCGATGACTGTCAATACACCGCACTAAAAGCCATTAATTTCAGGGATAGCAGGGCCAAGAAACCGTTGCTACAGCCTTTCAATGCAGGGTCCACAGCCATCAGGTACAAACATATCTATTAATACTCAAGTAGACAGTCGGTGCGACTCGTTAATATCGATAATATGCCTGCTCAAAGCCTACTAATTAGTTTGTAGCGTATCCAAAATTTGTCTAGCAGATGGCCTTTTTGAAGGATCTTTCTCCACGCAACTAGTAACCAAGTCTCGATACCATTGAGGAGTAGACCCTTGACCGTCCTTCCATTTCATATCGAGCCGTGCGGACGAATCCGCTCCCGACGAATCCTCTCTCGACAATTTCCCAACCTCCTCTGCGATTTGCCAGAGTACGATCCCGAGAGCGAATACATCTCTTGCTTCCGTTAGTTGGAAGACGATTCCTGGCTCCGACAGATCAAATTCCGGTGCGATATAATGCTCGGTGTATCCATCCTGGGGTGCGACATCAATATGAAGCAGGTGTCCATCTCGGCCAAGGAGAATATTGTCCAGTTTGATGTCGCCGCTGCAGACCCCGCTCTCGTGAAGGGCGACAACACCGCTGGTGGCTTCAATTGACCAAGTATGCTTCAAATGCCAATTAAGTGTCGGGATGGGCGATACAGTGGCAGGCGTATTTTCGGTGTCGACCTGAGAGAAAGTCTTCAAAAACTTGGGATGCAAGAGCATCGGCTCCAGCGTAGTCCCTTGGGTCGATAGGTCGTTGAAAACATCCCTCAATGTTCCTGCAGGCATGAACGGCATTAAGTACCCACGAAACTCAGAATCTGAATCGTCGGTTACGAGGAATAGAGGTTTGATGATGAATGGAGATTGGAGGCGATTGAGATGCTCAACTTCGGAAAGGAGCGCATTCATGGGCTGATCCTGCTGATCTATTGGAATTGTATACCTCTTGAAGACGTACCAATTTTCTTCAGGATCTCCAGTCATGGTGACGACGTCGATGTGGAAATGTAGAGTCTCGACAGGACACTTTCGGAGATGAGACATCGAGACACGGGGAACATTGATCAACGCATCTGGAATGCGAGGGTAGGCTTTATCTTCGGGCAAATTCCTTGGCAGGACGGAAATATTCAAAGTCTGATTAACAGTTTTCATTTCAACCATGTTAAAGGGGAGCAAGTTATCGATTTTGTCGAGGATCTGCAAAATAGTGATAATTCAACGAATATACTTGGTTCGATAACAATAATTGAGGGGCGTGCCTACCTCGTTTCTGAAAGTCTTCAGGTCAAGAGGGCATTGGTCTTGCAAAACCTCGTTTTCCAGACAGTTAGCTTCATCAGCATTCCACGAATAGTAGACATTAATGAAAAATCCGGTTTCGTATCGTGTATCGTCAGCTTTGTACAGGAAAGTGGTGGAACCGGACGTGGCTCCTACATCCTCATCGGTTTCTGGGTCCCAACCGACGCCTTCGAGCGAGAAATGGTGCATCATCAAGTCTTCCTCCTCTCGTTCGTTCTTGTCTCTGAGCATCCTGGACATGGGAGGGTTGCCAAGCGCTGCACGAATCAATGGTCAAAAAATGACCTGCATTCGAACCTTAAATTAACGTACCAACAGCGGTGATTTCGAAGGGATGTTCAATTTTCGTCATTGAAGAAGGGCGGATCGAAGAAGTGGGTCAAAGAGTCGACGTTGAGTGTGAGGAGGTTATCAGTTCAAATCTATGCTCACACGCTAGAACACACGAGCAAACAAGGGAGTGATGACATATTGTTTGCGGTCGCTGTGGGCGTCCGTCAACCCATCACAGTTTGACAACGATGTGGGTGTTCGGATCATTAGAAGGTTGCCGAATCCCAAAAATGCGTTTTATTCGACATTCTTTTCTCACTGCTGGACCTCGATGGTACTGTATTCCTTTTCGCGGAGTGGAATTTGTCCGTGTCGTTGCTAGCTAGACATTTCAAAACAATAAAGCAAGGTCGATTACAAGAACATGCTTCATGCGATCACCTGGCTCATGCGCCCACAGACTGGAGAGAAAACAAAGACACGCATCGCCCACAACTCCCAAATCCCCACGTAATTATCCACAAACCCTGCACAATTCTTATCGGTCGCTTTCGGTTGTTGTGGGTCCTGCCGAATTCTATCTTGTCATTGCCTGAATTTGACGACGACTATGGCCAACCAGGTGACCGGCGCCCTTAAAGTTACAAGTCGGCGTTTCTTTTTGAACCTAACCTTTGGCCCAAGAATTGAGCATTTCTACAATGTTTCAAAAAAATAACAACTCGCTTCGCCCACAACTTCGCCCACTGCGAGTATACAATAACAACGCAACAAATAGCGCTATGTGCATTTGCTTTTCAGCCGCATATGGAAGGCAGTTCTATGTTGGAACATCTCACTGGCAAAGCTTTAAAATACGAGGAGGAGAGTCGATTTTTTCCCCATCAATTACGCCTCGTCTCGTCTTCTACGACACCGTTCAAACTCCTACCAGAATCGCGAAAACAAAGAACCATCGTTGTAAGCTTCTAGTCTACGCGATAATCGATTTTATATTCACTTTTCTCGCAGAAACATGTGTCAAAACATCAAGACGGTTTACCTTTGCGGACGTTACACACTCAACACGGTTTACTGTAATAAGAAAAATGTGAATCCGCGCACCAACAGAATCAAAATGTGCGAGGATCGTTCTCCGACGAGGACAGTGCGCCCTGGTTCCTATTGCAACAAGGCTAGATGTTCTCGGCTACCTGGATCTCTTCTTTTACCGTCGCACACCGATGGTATGCGGTGATCCGTCAACTGCATTTGACTTAGTGTAAGATCTTTTGTTTCTCATCGTACATTTAAATGCTTAATGTATCGTATTGCACACTTTCAGGTCTCCCAACGTACCCCGCAATCAACTTGAAGAAGGTCATAATTTGATGTACTTGATGTACGAATCGATAAATTATGTATTCAATTATCTATTGTCAGTCTGAGAGATTTACAAGTAATTTTTTATGGGCGTAAGAAGTAAGAAACTGAAGCTGACAATATTCGCGTCGAAAAAGTCACTATTCACCTATTAAAAAGCTCTTGGCCCATCACATATTATTACAGTATGTTGTGTGCCTGTATTTGAAGCTTTGACTTCCTTTTTGAGTTAGCAAAGGGGGTGTCCGATGAATTTGACTTCGAGACTCGAGTGCCACAAGGCACCAAAACGGTGCTGGGGACGCCCTGGAATCTGAATTTACGAAATTAAAGCCTAAGGTAGGGCCCATGCACGTTCGGCTAGCCACACGTGATTTAGAGTGACAGTAGTATTTCTGCAAAAACATCCTCTTGAGGCCAAAATCGAAAAAATTGCTTCCTACAGTCGATAGAAAATGCAAATAAAAATAGCTTCTAGGAAGCATTTTTTAAAAAAGTTGAAAACTGAGAGAGATTTTGCAAGTTTAAACGTCTGGGCCAACAACGACAGCGCGGGAAAAGGGTGTCGATTCACCGTGAAACAAGGCCTGTAACGGACAGTCACCTCACGTGTCGCTGGCCGATCGTGCATGAGCCCTACCTTATATGAAGTTTACTACTTTGTATTTAGATGCAGGAGACTTCAGCTTAGACACCCACATTGTGGGTTCTAAGTCAAATACCTCAGTCGGTGTCAATGACATTATTATATGCATGCCTGCCAAAGCGTTCACGTAGACTTTCAATCAACCCAGTCGAAAAGCGGATGATCACCATCAGCTGCAACATCCGACAACGAAGCCGTCTTCATATCTGGAAGCAAAGCCTTCGGAACGTACAGGCTCCCATCGACATGGCGGGCCCTCATCCTCGTCAAGACCGTCCGATGCACCTTGAGCCGCCCCTCCGCAACCGTCTTTGTCGCAGCATCGAAGAAACGCGGCGCACGTATGATTCGGGGCCGCTTGTCGAAGACCTCCTTTGCGCGTTTGTTCTTCTCGGGGTTGTACGTCTCAATAGGCAGCTTCTCGAAGGGAAGCCAGAGGAGGGGCTTGATATCGAGCATGTCGTATATTGGAGCGAGCGAGTCGAGGGCGTCGGCTTCTTCTTCGTTTGAAGCGATGGGTGTTGGCTCAGATCCACGGTTTCTAGATCTGAACTGGAACGGGTTAAGATAGCTTAACCATCGTTTGACATTTGGGACAAAACCAAGGCAATCGGGCGGTTGTATTTTGTTAATTTTTGGCTCGACGGGTGGGGGTCGGGGTTTTACGACTGGGTAGAGAGAATCGGGGTCGAGGTAGAACGCCTGTAGCTTGTCTTTTCTGAACATAATACCAGTGTTCCGTTTGAAGCACTGACGGATCATCCACCTCAATGAGATGTGGGCTAGGTTAGGCCAGACTTCGTTTGGTACTACAAAATAAGTTTAGAGTCGTGTAGTGGACGAAGGAATAAAATTTCAACTTACCCGTTCCGCCACCAACGTCGCCGTGGCATCCGCTGAACCAAACCTAAAACTTCGTCACTACACAGCAATCTCTGACTCAGATAACTCCCAACCAACCTCGCTAACATCCGTAGGAGGCAACCCCCTCGACTTCTTCTGGGAAAAGCTTCGAATCATTTTCTCCCGTGAGTTCATATGCGTCGACAACGAGCCGATCTTGGGCGACGCCTTCGAGTACGGACTCCAGAGGTTCGTCCGGAACTTGACTCTCCTCTCGTCCATCGAAATCGCGTGTCGGAAGTTGCGAACCATTGGGTTGATCGCGGTGAATGGGAGGGATTTGGTGGTTAGGTAGCCTACGGAGTTGACGGTGTCCCTGGGGTTAGATTTGAGTTTCATTTTGTACGATGTTTACTAAAGCGGAGGACACCGACCAGCAACCTAGGAATTCAATAGGGACGTCAACGGAGCCCCATGTCCTCTGGAACGCTTTTGAAGCGCTCCATGAGCCTGCTGTCCTCGCGTGTTTATACGACTCGAAGGCTTCTTGCGCCTTTACGCGGTGCGCCTTTGGAAGAAGGCCGACTTTGAAAAGCATGCCTGCAACACTAGATTAAAAAAATCAATAGACGGGTTTAATATCAAGCTATTCGAAAACACACTGACGCTCGAGCTGTATACGAGCCTCTGGAGAAGCCTGATCGTAAATTCAGACGTAAATTTACGGAGGGAATAGGAATGGACTATCGTACCAAACATGCAAACTTTATCCCCTTTACGATCTGGCTGAAGGAATGAGTGGCAGTTACGGGAAGTATCAGCGAAAGAACGTACAGTTGTCGACCAGCCACAGGTAAGCCTCTATTGACTGATTAGCGCGAGATTATCTCATTTAAGGATGATATACCTACCAATCACACGAGCATCAAGACTCCAAGCGACCGCTTGGTCCCATTTCTGCTATCGTCATGATCAAAAATTCCTAGTGAGAGGAACGGCATTAATACCTGAGATATGAGCGAAACACCTGGAATCCTGACGCGTTGTTTGACACCTGGGATCTTGGGGGTATACGTACCTATCCCCTGCTGCGAATAACAGATCAAGAGGACGAAAACTGAACGGGAAGAGGGGGAGCTCACCTGATAGTAAACGAGTTGGTCTTCTGAAGTTATAAGCATGTCTTTGATTTCGACGACATTGGTGTTCTAAAGACCGACGTCAATGAGTGAAAGGGTGACAGGGATTGTAAAGGCTCACATCTATGCCGACTCTGTGGATGAACTGTGAATTAGATTGTCTTATAGTTGGCAACCAAGAAACAAACACGCACGAATCGCCAGTTCCATCGAAGCACAATACAAGAGTTCGCGCACGTCCAGGAAACGGAGGAGGTATCGTCTCGATTTGTTGAGCCTGCTTGTTCGTCACATCATCAGAAATCGATGATTCATCGGAGCTGGAAAGCGAATGATTCGTGTGGAGTCGAGAAATGGGTAATAAAAGCAGGAATCTCGGAGGCGTTGATCGACAAGAATGGCTTGTGTTATGCACGAGTGCACCATGAGACACCGTTCGACGCGTTATCGACGCGACGTGACTCAGTGGTCGCGATTTCCCGTTTAGATGGGTAGAAGACGAACAAGAAGAGGCAACACAGGTGCAAGTTCGACTGAGACCTCTTGATGATGGCTGCGCATAAAGGAAAAGTCTCGGTGGATAACTCGCCGTCCGCATTGGTTAGCAAGTAAAAAAAGCACTGGGCACCATCGAATCGATCATCAACCGCAGAACGGCATAGGAAATGGGAGAGAAAATTTTACGTGAGATGACACTGCAGCCGAGCTTGCGTGTCCTGGTCGGCGTGCAGGGTTATGGCACATATATTGTAAAATAATTAATGTCTCCCCCACACACCTTTTTTTATTGCGATCGTGCACCTTGAAGTGGCGAAAAAAAAATTGCACATGTTAAAATGGCCTTGAAAATTTTACGCATGTAGAATATTTTCAGACTACACAAGTGAGATAGAATGCAAAATTTTGTGCACGTTTAGACTTGCAAAAATACACAGGTGAAATCCGTGCAATAATTCACGCATGTTGTGTTTCCTATAAAACACACAACCTTGAGGTCAAAACTTTACCCAAGTACAGCCAAAGGTAACCCGCTCACTAGTGGCTGAGGCCTCTGCATGACCGCTGATACGCAGCGCGATCAAATCCCGGATTTTGCTGACTTCACGCGCTAGATGTGCGTCCTCCATTTCACGTGTTCCGTCCAGCGACAGCGGATCGCATGTGGCTACTATCAGACTCACTTTTGATATCCTCTCTGTTAACCCGACGACCAGTATTATCACTTCCCTATCCGTTGCGCACCATTGTTCTTCGACTTATCCTACAGTTCGCCTCATCCAACTTTTGCTTCCACCCTGACAACTTCTCAATTGCATCATGCTTCAACCTGATAACCCTCCTCAAATGACTGCACCTCCCTCCCGAACCATCTTTATTACTATTCAGCTTATCATTCCTCGCTCTCTTTTACCTCTCACCAGCTTTCTGACTTGTGCTCCACTTTCTCTCCCTACGTTCGCATTTTTACTTCGAATTCAGACATATTTACAGTATTTAAACCCGCCTGTATCGTTATCTACCTCTAGTCAATCACTCTCCCAGATTTCCCACTAAAAAATTGCCTGATCATCTCCGTACTTCGCTCTCGGTTGCCCTCTTCGTTCGCAACACTTGCCTTCCTTGTTTGCGACTTCGCTTTCGCCCTCATCTTCGGTGCTCGACCCTTGCATCTCTCCAGTATCCGTTTTTGTCCTTAGACGCCCCAAATTGAACCTCGAAACCACTCTAAACGGTCGCATTTGTGGTGTGTTTTGTTCATGGCATAGCGTGTCGTAAGTATACCACCGCGTATAGCTGCTCTACCCAGTGGTGTTCTTGCAGGCCTTTTTGGAAATGCCTGTGCTAAGCCGACTACAAAATTCAGCCGTTCCTCCAGGCACTTCACCTCATTTTTTGGACCACTGATGCACGCTGTAACTGCTTGCTCAAACACCGAATTTTGCCGACTGCAAGCGTTAGGTGATACCGGATACAGTAAAGCCGATTGCAATACAAAAGGTCATATCGCAGATGACTCCACTAAGCCAAAGACCAATTATATACATTCCTCCATGTACTACACCTCAATGTTTGCCTGATCCGACATTTGTCTGGGTCTTGCCTTCTCGTAAATCGCATCTCGCAATGCCCGACAGTCGCCCCACTAATATAATTTATTTTCCAGCGCCTATACAGCTGTTCCTCTCTCACAAAAGCTTTTCTGAGAGGGATGCAGTGCACCTAACCTCCACGATTTTTTCTGCAGCATAACTTACATGATTTTTCTAACACCAAGGTGCGTGAGGCATTTAATTTAAAATGGGTGTGTCGATTGAAGCTATGAAACTTATAAACTTGTGTAAAAATCACAAAGACAAAGGAACATGCATGATTTCCAATGCCCATTTTCCATTCTACTTGTGTCAAAATTTTAAAGCAACCAACCTGTGTAAAAATTGAAGGAAAATGAGTAAAGGTGTGTGCAATTTGTGCTTACTTGTGCGATTTTCTGCCTCTTGAATTATTTTACAATATATGTGCCATACAGGGTTGCAAGACGCGCAATCCGAAGTTGTCGGGGTTTGGGTTGGCTGGGGATAAAAATAGAACGCGTCCTCCGTCGACTCTTTCGTCGACAACTCTGACTTATGCACGATTAGCTGCTTAGAATATTCTTCTGGACGACGTTTCATGCCATCTACAATTTCAAAAATGAAGGCGTACTACAGGATGGGATAAAAACAAGCCTTCATACTCTACATAGACACCTACTTATATAATTATCGTGTCGCGACACTGATATTAGGAGAATGTCTTTGCAAATCATCGAAGGAGAAGTCGCAGCACTCACGCGTCGCAGAGAGGTTAAACGAGCTCGTATGCGTGTTTTTTCATATAGGTCACTTGAAACCGCGAGAGGCCCGGGTCTCAGATATGCCATTCACATGCGATGTTCCTCAGCGAGCGGTACGAAGAGTTCGAGAACCTGTTACGCGCTCGACCGCTGTCATGGTCAAACTTTCCATTGGGAAAAACGGGAGGTTACCTCTGTCGGGTGGACGCTATTGGTCGATGTTTGGATTATATTCTAAGGCGTCGAGCTTTCGTCATGTAAGCTTGAGGAAGCACCTCGATGAGGAGAGTAAACGAGTACGAAGGTAAGTATGGGATCTGGAGATCGTTGATTACACTCCTTGAAATCCAGGAAGAAAGACAACCACTTACTTATATTATTAGTAAGTAGCCAAAAATGCATCCGTCTATCTTCGCTTCCTTGCCCAACTGTAAGGTTCTACAGGTGGGTTGGAAGTACTGTTAGGACGAGGTGAGGGTTATAGCGAATGGAGGGACGGTAAAAGTCGTACCAGAGAGCGAAAGGGAAATGTCCTCAGTCGTCTCATGGCACGTCGCTTGTCGATGTCGATTCAGAGTTCGGAGGTGTGAAGTATCTGGTTGTAGAACCTTCAACTGACGGACGAGGAGTGAATCGCACGCACGCACTCCCTTGGCATTTCAATGCGCCTCGCCTGAACAGTCCAAACAGCCCCACTGTTGAACGGCGATTCGCAGTGCACTCTCTCTGACTGCATATACGAACCTGAAACAGGAATAGATTTAGATTTGCGCATATTGTGAACATAACAAAAAGGCACGGACTGGGATTATCCCGCCATCGTATGATGAATCTACGAGCGAAAGACTGTGGCTAGGAGGTAGTGAGATCAGCATGGCGGGAGGGAGGGCGGAGGAGAAGAGACACGTACAATCGTCTAGCCGTCGACACAAAGATCCACCCACGAACTCGGAACTTGGGAAATTCCTCCTCTCTCAAACTTGTACCTTCGCATCGCCTACCAGAAAGGGGCTTAGACTGGACTGGGAGGGTGGGCAGCTAAAGTGTAGTTGCTGCCACCGTGATCTCGGGGTTGGCGGTCGTGATTCAAAGGGGGAAGGACGAGCTCAGTCGAAGATCGTTTAACGTGCAGTGGTCGAGTTCCCAGAGGCAGTAGCGAGTCTAGAAGAGAGGAGAGTGTCTTCTTCAACGCTGTGCTGGTACGGAATCAGAGAGTGGGGTTCTACTACTTCTAGAGTTGCGGGCTGCAGTGATCCTGGGAGGCAGGACGCGCTCTGTGTGAGATCCTGTAAAGTGCGACGTTCGAGGAAGCGAAAGTCTCTGGAGAGGAGAGCGGAGACATTGAAATGCAACGCTGAAGGAGGTTGTGCCTGACATGACCGAGTCGGGATTCAGAGGTGCCGAGCCGGCTTAAATTTTTAAGCGGTTTCACACGGCTTCTCGCTCGCTCCTCGTCATGAACCACCAGACATCCTGTCTGCCATCGCTCCAGTTTCTCAAACTTAAAGTATGACTGTACCTACACTAGGTGTTCACCTGCGCACTCTGAGGTCTCTCTGGAATCTTAAAACAATCACCGCTCCTCTCAAGTCGTACACTGGACCAATGCAGGCGAACTTACGACAATGGCTGGAAGACTGTCAAAGTCCCGCTCTGTGGCATTATAGCGACGATTTTCCATGGCTACTTCTGCGCATGCAGAAGGTGCGCTGCGCGCGCTATCTATCTCCCTCTGAGGTACCTTTAGGTTGTCCTGGACAATCTTGGGATCATGCTCGCTGCGAAGTGGCGCAGTCCGTGTTCTTAACCCACCCCTGCTCATCTTCAACGCGTTCTCCAACATATTTTAGGCCATTTATTCCCCTTATGCGCGTCTACATTCAACCTCGCCGACCCAGTCAGATGTAATCGACTATATGCGCCAAAATTCCGTTGCGTCTTGACTCTTGACCGAGAAAGAGCGGCTTGCTACCTCCTACAACCACGATTGAGATTCGCGAGAAATGACTAGCCTCGCATCGCCCAAACTACCTGCTAATCGATGTCATCCTCCCTTAAGCTTCATCGATCACCTGCTGGCTAGGTCCACATACTGCTCGCCTCTTCCTACATCCAATACTTACCAAAATTCCGCCCGATTTCGACTCTTGGCCGAGAAGAAGGAACGCCTCGCAACCTTCTCCTTCTTCCTACATGCATACTACATCCCGCGACTGAGATTCGACAGAGATCTTATTTCAGAGACGAGGTGCTCCAGGTCCAGGTTCGCGCATTCTGCGGAATGGATGCGAGAACTGACGCGGTTTCTCTACGTTATGTTAGGCTGGTAAGTTTATACGCAGTCCTAATACGACAGTGGACCTCTCCGTTGACCCGCCTGAGTATTGAGCATTTTATCAAGTCTCCGATTCAGGATCGCGTCACAGAGCTCCGAATCTGGAGTTGTGCGATTTTTTATTTCAACAGTGTACGTCTTCTACGTCTGTATGCAACCCTCTCGTTTATTAACATGCACTTGCAGTCGTCCTCTCACTAACCCCTTTGCGTTAAGCATCAGCCTCAACTTCTTCGAAAATCATATGTGTCACAAAAGATCTCGTTGGCCGTATATCTAGATCGTATCCTCATCGCAATTTCGGTGAAGCGGATGATAAGGAAATGAACCTCGATTACGCCTATCGGGCAGTGGTAATATTAATAGGCGCGTGTGGTTCGACATATCTATTTCCCTATTTTAAACAACGCGACTGACAATTTATCCATCCATCCTTGAAGTAATCCATGAGCTGGTAGGTGCGACGACTTTTATTATGTATTCATAGAGGGTTTTAAAGGAGGCGTGCCGTCGTCATAATATTTAATATAGGCATGTCATCTCACACTCCATGTCGACGAAGTAATTCCGCTCACGAACTCGCACAGTTCTTGCTTCAACCTTTGCTCTTCCGATGCCCGAGGTGAAGGTGATTTGACGGCAGTACTGGTGACCATTTTTGGCTGGCACGTGTTTCGGAACATTTCGGGAGTAGCCCAACCCGCCGCGTTCCGACCCTGCTTCGAACATTCCTCCGCCCTCTTCCAAGGCCACCAGATATGCCGTCAGCCGTCGTCTTTATATGACTGTACATGCAGGCTACGTGGCCTCCAGCTGGTTCCGAAACCTCTTAGTGACCTTGTAACAGTCACTGCTTGTCTAAGAAGCCGCCCACTGGATCTTACGACAATGTCGAGAAGAGTGTCAGGTCGCGGTGACGTCCTTGAGCTTATATCTGCGCGTGCAGACGATAGTTTGCTCGCGGTACCTTTTTTCCGAGGTACTCGTTTGATCTTGCCTGACTCCACCTACCATCAGACTGGATAGACAGCTTCTAGTGCCATCACTTCTGCGGTCAACGCGGTCAGCAAATTCTGATTCTCCTGTAACTTCCTGCGCAGTCTACTGTTGATTATATCCATTCTCAAAAAGATATTTATTCACTTTTCTCTCTCTGCCTGTCGAACAAGCTTCTGAGTCTGGGTCGTTTCGCATCGTTGGTTGCGTTGTGCGTGCAGTTGAGGTAGTATCTCAGTACGTTTGTCTTTTTCACCACCAATGCTGTAAGGACTGATTGATTCCATCTTTTCACTTAGTCACTGATTAGTATGATGGAACAGAGAGTCAGTTTTCTCGGTTCCGCCTCCTTCTGATCCCATCTTTGGCTCCTACTGTTCGTTGGGTTTGTATCCCCGAACGCAGGCCTGTTTCGCAGAAAGCTTTAGACGCACGTCCGATTCTGATCCTCGAACATGAGCGCCTTGCCCACTCCTGAGTCAGTCACGTTCAATCCAAGTATGACACGACGCTCTTCCACGGTAAGCCTCTTTTCCATTCTCTGTCTATATTCGCAGCACTATGGGAAAGTCACCAGGCGCTTCAGATATTTCTGGCTCGCTTATGACACGTTCTTATTCGACAGCTCATGCGGGTTATTCGCCAAAGTGTCGAGATACCCGAATATATCAGCACCCCCCTGCTCGTTCAGCAGAATGACCATTGACAGCCTGGACATGTCCCACTGCTTTGGCTCGTGCATTTTCGCCGCCGTCCTGCAAGTTACAGTTCCGCCCTCTTGGAGAGTTTTGATCACGGGTTGCATATTGATGCTCCGATGGTGTGTCAGCGTCAGTGCCATACCTTGGACTAAAAATCTTTTGTGACAGTTCCAGCAGAAAGGCGATGACGATGATGATGGGCAGGTACGCACTGTGCAGACTATACCTGGCGCTCCCAGTTTAGTGCACCGTCTTCGGCAGACCAACGGCTTCCCAAGCAGCGGGTGAGAACGTGTAGTCCGCAACAACGAGAAAAGAACAGAAAGTCCAAGCATCCAACGGCCACGCAGAGCAGGCGCACAACACCTCAACCACCGTTGCAGGCGTTCGACGGTGGTGATCACCGCCCTCGCCCTCGCATCTAAACATAAAACAGCCAAGGGGGCACTATCGTCCAATGGCAATTGACTCGCGTCCTATTCTTGCCGCGGACTGAAATCTTTCCAAAACCGAGGTGAGTGCTTTTCGCCGTTCCTTTTAACACATCAACAAAAATCCCTCATTTCATTTCCCCCACTGCATGGCCCACCAGCGTTCCGCAACAATCTCGGACAGCAGCGGCAGCGGGGAGTATTATGACCTGCGGAGCCAGCTGTACACTCCGACTATTAAGTCAATACCGTGTTTTTTTTTCTGTTGTTCGCGTTGCGCTGAGTGCTAATTGCGTCCTGTTTTAATTTCCTAGATACCCGCCATCGCCAACATATGAACCTGGGAAGATAGCGGCGAAACCGCTCAAGGCGAACGATATATCAGATCTCATCCGACAGATAGATATCCACACCGTCCCGGTCGATGTCGTCTATCAGCGGTTCGCGACCTCGCCTGCGGTGGGGCTCGACTCGGGTGCGGTCGATCGGCTGATCAGGTCGTTTGGCAAGAATATCATATCCGCCCCGAAGACGCAGTACTGGAAGCGGGCGGCGAACTATGTGTTCGGGGGGTTCAATTTTCTTATGTGGATCGCCTTTATTGCTACCTTGGTATGTCGGGTCGAGCCGCTTCTCCAGCTGAACGTTGAGCCTCATTGTTTAATCTTTCTTTCCTCGCAGCTTTCGTACAAACCATTCGGAGAACCCGACCCGGCGATATTCAACCTCGGCGTTGCTATTCTTTTAGTATGTCCACACCACCATTCACACTGTGCCTGTATAAACACTCACTCTGAAGAACATCGTGTTCTTTAGCTCCTGGTTATTGTCATTTCGGCCACGTTCTATGCTGTTGTCGATTTTCATGCATCGAGGATAATGAAGACCATTAATAATCTGATTGCGGAAGAGGCGAGAGTTATTCGTAATGGAGAGCGGCAGACTATCCCTGCGACTGATATCGTAGTTGGAGACTTGGTTGAATTGTCACTTGTAAGTCCTACTACTTTGACTTCTAGTTTTGTATTACATAGTAATTACCGTCCAAGGGTAACCGGATCCCCGCTGATATGCGTATCGTCGAAGCATCTGTGGACTTGCGCTTTGACCGGTCTCTCCTCACTGGTGAAAGGTGCCTTCTTACATTCGCACCGTTCTCTTGCCCATAATTCACCTTCATTAACAGCGAGCTCGTTCCCGGCTCGATCACGTTCACCTCGCACAACGCCATGGAGACACGCAACCTGGCCCTCACCTCCACCTACGTAGCGCAAGGCTCGTGCACCGGCATCGTCTTCGCCACAGGCGACCGCACCATCATGGGCCACATCGTCGCCATGTCCGGGGAGACACAGTTCAAGCTCACCACGGTCCAGCGCGAGGTGTGGTTTTTCACGAAGATAATCTCTGGCGTGGCTCTGTTGTTCTTTTGTATTGCGATGATCTTGTGGGCGGTTTGGCTGAAGAAGAAGTTTCCAGGCTTCGAGACTGCTAGCGGCGCGATTGCTACCTCGATAGGGTGCATTACTGCGTTTGTGCCTCAGGTAAATTTTAAAATTATTGGAATGTTTGGAGTTAAGATCGTCGGTTGACAGTGTCTGTTAGGGATTGCCTTTATGCGTCGCGCTTTCTCTAACAATTATTTCGAGACGAATGGCCGCACGTCACGTCCTCGTCAAAAACCTTGCCAATATCGAAACGTTAGGCTGCATGTCCATTTTATGTTCCGATAAGACAGGAACGCTAACCGAGGGAAACATGGTGCATTTTTCTTCTTATTTCCAATCGTTTTCGATTTCACTGCTAAATTTATTTCACAGAGCGTACGAAAGATCGCATTATCAAATACAGAATACCTCCTAGAAAAGAACGACGCATCCAAACACTCCTTTCCTCCCCAATGGTCGATCTCTCTAAAAACATCCCCTCCTCTCTCCCAGCTGGCCCTTGTTTCTCGCCTCTGCAACGGCGCTAAATTCGAAGGAAATGCTCTCCATGTCCCCGTCTCGCAGCGCACGATCAAAGGCGACCCTACCGACACCGCCATCCTACGTTTTGCAGAAGAGTCGCTCCAGAAAACCCTCTCCATGGACGAAGGCACCGAGATGGTCCGCACGCTCTCGCGGACGTGCAAGAAAGTCTTCGAGATCCCGTTCAACTCACGCAACAAGTGGATGATGAGCATCGTCCAGGAGTCCACGCCCTCCGGCTTCAGCGGATCGTGGATGCTCATCAAAGGCGCACCTGATATCCTGTTTCCCTCAGTCTCGTTTGTCTTAAATGCTAAAAGCGCGGCTGTGCCTTTCAACGCATACCGACCTCGGTTCTCTCGTCTTCAGCACCAATGGAGTTCGGAGGGTCAGCGTGTTATCGCGGTCTGTAAGCGACCTCTGAACAACCTCAAACTTCCAGAGGACGAAAACGACCTTGCAGAGGTTCTGTTCAATGAGGTACGCGATTTGACACTTGTTGGGCTTATCGGAATACACGATCCTCCCCGCGAAAACATGAAAGAAACGGTGAAAGTCATACGAAGCGCAGGCGTTAGGGTATTCATGGTCACGGGTGATTTTTCGCTCACGGCTGTGGCCATCGCGAAGCAGGTAATTATTAAAATTATGATAATGTCCTGCAGCGGTATTCTTACTCCTTGACGGATTAATTGATAGGTCGGCATTATCACACAGAACCCGTACGATACCGCTGTTGATCTGCCTCGATTAGGGCGGATCGGCCTTATGCCTGAGGCGAGTGAAAAGCGGACAGTGGCTGAAATGAAACCCGGCGAGGATGATCCTGTTCGAGGGCTCGTTCTCACTGGAGACGATCTGGAGGAGCTCGGACCGAGTGATTGGGATAATATCCTAACCAAGTACACAGAGATTGTCTTCTCTCGCACCAATCCAGATCAAAAGAAGATGATTGTTGAGGAAACGAAGAAGAGAGGGGATAATATCGTCGCGGTTGTATGTTTCTATATTTTTTGTTCGTTTTGTTTTTCACTTATTTTGTTGACCGCAGACGGGTGATGGGGTGAACGATGCCCCAGCCTTGAAGGCGAGTGATATTGGTATTGCCATGGGGAGGTACGTGCTTCTATTTAACAAAAAGCAATTGGGGCACATACTCATACTTGGCGAAACATATAGCGGCAGTGACGTCGCAAAAGAAGCTGGCGAGTATTTCAAACAATTTAATTCGTCTCTTCTGAATGACCAATGTAAATCAGCTTCTATCATTTTATTGAACGACGATTTCTCTTCAATACCCGCCGCAATCGAACTCGGACGTCTCGTCTTTGATAATCTAAAGAAAGTCATTCTGTTCCTTATGCCGGTGCTTATTCTTCTATTCCACACCTAAATATCCCGCTTACACCAGAACTTTGGCTGTGGTGCTCGAAGCAACCGCGTATGAAAAATAAATCCTTGACGGATATGTAGCAATGCATGTAGCAGAGCAGGAGGCAGGACGGGCGAAAGTGCGAAGCACTTTCCCGGCCAATGCTCCTGGATCCCGAGACAGGGTGTCCGAATGGCGCTGCGATACCCAGGTGTTAGGAGCCTGGCGACGCGTCCCAGCGTGTGCGGATACCCAATTATTAGGCGGCAGGCCCGGGATCTTCTAGCATGTAGCAGGTGCAATGACGGAGCGGTACGTCAGTTACACGAATAGCAGTAGCAGCGCATGATGGAGCGGTACGTCAATTACGCGAATAGCGGTAGCGGTAGCGGGGCACAGACGGAGCGAGTAGTAGCGGGGCACAGACGGAGCGGTACGTCAATACGCGAATAGCGGTAGCAGTGTATGACGGAGCGGTACATCAATTACACGAATAGCAATAGCGGGGCGGAGACGTAGCAGTTCGTCACTCACGCCAGTAGCATTGGTATTAGCATTAGCATTAGCATTAGCATTAGCATTAGCATTGGCATTAGCATTGGCATTAGCATTAGCAGTAGAAGGCGTGGCAGATTGTCGAAGCATGATGGCCGCGATAGCAAGCCCACGACGACCCGCAAACTCAAGCGGTGTGACCCGCGAGCTTAAACGGTTTGTCGGATGCATAATGGCAGCAATAGCAATAGCGAGCCCACGATGACCCGCAAACTCAAGCAGTGTGACCCGCGAGCTTAAACGGCGTCTCCGTGAGCCTCATTTCGTGATCTGAGACGGTACTGTGAGTAGAGCAGATATCAATAATGGGAAATTGGCCACGTATCTGTTAATCCCCGGGTTTTACAGGAAATCAGTGGGGTATCCAAAATCCATGTTCCCATCTCGTAGTGTAGGTTGCAAGTAGCAGCTTGCGAATGAATCCAGTTCGAATTTCCAACTTCTGATAGCACGGTCCAGTCGGTGTTGTTGTAGCTGTGTGGACACGATTTGTCCTTCGCTTCGCGAGTCTAGTTGCCGGATGCAGGTGAGCTGAGGAGTGAAGGGCGTCTCGAAAGAAAGCGAGGGCGCCGGTATGCATTTGCAGTTAGCAGCGGAGCACGTAGCTGAAGGCTGGACATGGCTAGCAGAAGCAAAAGCTAGCCCTCGTCACACGTCAAACACGGTGACGAGGTGGTTAGTGTTCACGTGCTTTCCGCTGACCCAAAGTCGGCATTCTAATCTATGCTCGTACCTCACAAGGACGAGAATATAATTTAACCAGGCAGGAACATACGCCGAGTTTATTCCGGTGTTCGCGAATGTCTTTCTGGGCATGCAGCTCGCGCTCAGCTCCTATCTCCAAGTCTGCTTTTCCATCACAAACGATGTCATAATGTCAATCTCGCTAATGTACGAACAACCGGAATTCAGTGCGTCTTCCTCTGACGAGTTACTTTCCCTCCTGGTTTTTTGACAACTTCCGTTAATAGATCTCATGAATAGAAGACCTCGTAACGCTCGCACCGAAAGGCTGACAGACTGGCGGTTTTTTATCCAAATATATCTGGTATGTAACTCACTGATATCCACGGGTGGTGTTTGGCTGACCTTCATTGCCAAGTTTATCGGTCTCATGATGTGGCCGTGCGCGATGGGCATGTGGTTCCTCTACATGTCCGAGCAAGGCCTCCACTTCCGCGACGTGATATTGGTCTACAACAAATGGGAGGGCGGATACCTAGGATTTACCATTGATCAGCTTGACCATTTCGTCGCCGTTGGTCAATGCATCTAGTAAGTTCGTTTTTAATAAGCCCCACGAAACAATATGCCAACTCAGAATAACTGGTATATGATAGCTATATTACACTCGTATTCCTCCAATACGGCGGCCTCCTCTCGATCCGCAACAGGCGCGTCTCCATCATCAACTCCAACCCCTTATGGGGACCCCGCCGCAACTTTGTCGTGCTAATCGGTATGACTGGCACTGCCCTCATCGGCGTCGTCAACCTGTATGGACCAGGGCTGCAGCACCTCTTCGGCACGACCCGCATCCCAAGCAAATACTGGTACATTCCATGGTCGTTCGCCGCCGCGATTCTGATCATGGACGAGACGAGGAAACTGATCGTAAGAGTGTACCCCAAGGTACGTATTGTATTCTCGTGCTACTGTGATATCTTTCCAACCAGGGTTGGGTTCAACTAGTCTATTATCGCGAAGATGGCTTGGTGACATTGTTCGAGAGGTGTGGGCTAACATTTAGCACTGTATTATAATTAGGAACTTCGCATATTTATACTTTGGGCTTATTACAACTGTAGGTAGATTTCATGTATGTTTTGGGATGGACTCCTCTTAATAACAAGTTGCATTGTCTGTGCGTGAACTGAGATCCAGTTGACTGTAGCTACTGAAAATAACGAACTCCAAGGATGCGGCGTGTGAAGTCCGTAAATATCCACAAAACTCGGATCGTTATAAATGATAAGGCAGCCAAATTTTCAACTGCCTTTCAAGCTTTCAAGCTCAAGTTTTGTGTATGCAGGCCTCTTTTATGTTCTGAGAATGAATTTGTATAACTATTCGTCGCGTATCACGTCCTCCCTAGACTCTCCTCCCCCTTCTGATTCTGACCACCTCACAAACCGATACGTGGGGTTTAAAAATGGACGTCCGGCTTGAGTTCGGCCGGCAGGAACTTCCTCTGAAAACAATGATCGCCATGACTTTTTGTTGACGTAAAGAACAGACCTGATTTTCCACGTCGAGCACGAACTGATTTCTTTATCTTCAACTACACTTTCTATCCAATGTCATTCAACCTTCAGCCCTATCTTTCCAGCAACATGCCGTTGCCAGAAGAACAACGCCGCATTCTCGCTTCAAGAAATCGCAATCTTGTGGCCGAACAAGCCTGGGTCGATAATGAAATAACGAAGACGCAATACTCAAATCCACGATATAATGTCCTCAGCCAGAGATGGTCGGAAATCTACCATGAACTCCTCCCCATTCCGATCCTATTGTCTCCATTTCGTCGATTGCCAATCAGCATTCTGGCCGAGATGTTCCTCCATTGTCCAGGCACCAACCCGAATTCTCCAGAACGCAATAAGAGTGTCCTCTCGATCTGTGCTGTCTGTAAGCTCTGGCGGGAGGTAGCATTCGCTACTCATGGCCTTTGGACATCCCTGTATCTCATTTTACCGAACTTGGACGAAAATAATTGGAGATATCGGCGAGCCTTAAATGCCATGTCAAACTGGATTCAAAGATCCGGCAACGATTTACCTCTCTCCATCCGCCTCCACGTCAGAGATGTGGGGCGGTGGGACGATACCTTTAACATGAAGGGCAGTCAAGCAGTCCTTAACATTATCAATCCATTCATAAAACGTATCCGTCATCTCGACCTCGGCGTTTGTTTTGACCCACAAGTCATCTTCCACGTTATTGAGGTCAGCACATTCCTCAATACCCAATCGATTATCATTCGAGGCGGAGCCTTAGATAATATCGAACGACTATCTAACGCTAAAATCGACCGTGTCGGCTCCAGTATTCTCCCCAGCCTTCGCTGCTTGGTGCTCCACCGAGGCCTTCTCTCCAACTCTGTATCTGATTTTCCGCTTCCATGGAGTCAGCTAACACACCTTGCAGTCGAATACATTCACGATCATTTATGGACCGATCTTCTTAGCAGCTGCACACAACTGCAATGTGGATCGTTTCTCTTTCACGGCGAACCTCGAAATTACAGCGGCATGGCAGATAAACCTCTTGTCACCATACCCCATCTGTACGACCTGACATTGACCTTTTTGCATTCAGTAAATCCCGGCGTTCTCTGCGGCTTTGACTTACCGGCTCTAGTCGCTCTGAGACTCGGTTCATCTTCACCCGATACCATGGGTCTTTGGACTCTCGATGGCAATTCTAGCAATTTCTTCTCGCAGATGAAGACCATCCGTCATTTGGCGCTTATCAAGGAGTGGCCTATCAAGACAGAGCTATTTCAGCTTCTATTGAAACATACACCCGACCTTATCTCCCTCGAGTTAAACCTCAACGTCAATCTCGGCGGTATATTCAAAGTGTTAACGTACTCGAAACTCCCCTCCGCCGTCAGCACTGAAGAAGCCCCATGTCTCGTACCTGGATTACGCACAGTTTTCCTTGATGTCGTTCTTTATTATAGCTACAGCAGCACAGGAACCCTAGCGACGTTCCCATTTCAGGAACTTGCAGAGTTTATCGGTTCTCGCCTCCAGCAGTCGCCTCAATGTGTACCCATTCGGAATTGCAGGATCTACGTCAGCAACGTTATTCGGCAAGAACGGGACAAGGGTCTTATTCAGGCCTTGCAAACAGAGTTACCGCGCAGGAATCCAGGTCTGATAACCCAAGTGATGATGTGTCCCGAAGCAACTTACAGGAGTTGGAGGGGCCGTTTGCCGAATTATCTTAGTGGTGAGGATTACAATTAATTTTGTATGGTATGCATGGAAACTAAAGACTTGAGTCGTGATGTCATTTTATAATACGTGCAAGGTGGATAGTAGAAAATCTTGGATTCTTAGTACGACAGCTCATCGGGTAAATAGAAACCAGTATAGCATTGATTATGTTACTGGCACTACAGAAGTAGCCTTTGAAGACCGTCATGCACTGGTCTTGTGCGCGGTTTGCAAGTATAAAACAAGCGGTGATTGTTTCAAGACTACTCAGAGACTTCAGAAAGCGCAGATGGTCCCTTAACTTGCAGATACGATCGTATTTTGGGAAACAGGGCGAGGGTGGGCGGGATTTCTGGTGGACGAGGAAAGGTGAAAAGCCGTGTGAAACCGTTTATGTAAAATTTGAGCCGGCTCGGCACCTCTGAATCCCGACACGCCGACGTGTCATGCCAACGTTACTCTTTATCGATACTTCACCTCAGATACTCAATGACACCTTTCACTGCTGAGGTCGGGAAATTTTGCCAGTGGTCAAAAGGGTGAGTCAGACCGCTTGGATTTTGCGCAGTCATTTTGCCTTCTCCAGAGAGGGGTACATGGGTCAGCAAAATTCCAAAGCAAAATCCAAGCGACGTGACCCAACATTTTGACGAGAGTCAAAATTGTCCGACCCCAGTAGTGTTTCTCCTCTCCTCTGTCGCTTTCCCGAACGTTGAGTTTCAACGAAGTTCCGGTGACAATGTACTTACATATGAGTCGGACGGCGTACAGATGAGAGTCCTTTCGCAGGCTTTGTAATACTAGGTTTTAGCATGATGGATGTTTAGTGAGCTAAACTTACAACTTTTCAAGTTTTATGTATGCAAGAATCTCTAAACTCTCCGTGAAAATGAACGTTCGGCTTAACTCTGACCGGCAAAAACTTCCTCCGAAAACGATGATCGCCATGACTTTTTGTGACGTAAAGAACACTGGCAGGTCTGGTTTTCCGGGGCAGCCGTTGAATGCTATGCTGTCCGAAACAGGTACAACCTGCGGTCAATAAGTGGTACAGCCGGTGGTCCCAATGATGGGAAGCACATGACAAAACGATGAGAAATCGCACAGTTACGGTAGTAATTAATTTGTACAGAACTAGATATTGAAGTAAATAAGATACATACAAACCGGAGTGTCAGTCAACTCCGAATAAATTATTTGGAGCTAACTAGCACCCCCCACGCAGTTAATTTTTGTGGGTGGTGCAGGAGAACTCGCGAATAAATGATTGGGAGGTCACTGACACCACCGTGCAGCTGAATGCAGCGAAGGTGGTATGGGAGAACTCACTAATAAGTTGTTGGGGGTTCACCAGCACCACCGCGCAGCTAAATTCTGCGACGGCAGTGCGGTTAAACTACGAAATAAATGATTCGGGGTTCACCCACACCACTGCGCAGCTAAAATCTGCGATGGTGGTGTGGTTAGACTACCAAATAATCCATTGAGGGTTGAGCCACACCACTGTGCAGCTGAATGCAGCGACAGTGGTACGGAAGAACTCGCTAATAAAATATTGGGGGTTCACCGGCACCACCCCGCAGCTAAAATCTGCGACGGTGGTGCGGTTAGACTACCGAATAATCCACCGGGGGTTGAGCCGCACGACCACGCAGCTAAAATCTGCGATGGCGGTGTGGTTAAACTACCAAATAATTAATTGGGGGTTGAGCTGCACCACCGCGCATCTAAGTTCTGCGACGGTGGTGCGGTTAAACTACCAAATAAATTATTCGGAGTTCTCCCACACTACCGCGCAGCGAAATTCAGCGACGGTAGTGTGGTTGAACTCCCAGATAAATTATCGGGCGCTTATTTGCACCACCCCGCTACTGAAATCTGTGATGGAGGTGTGGTTGAACTTCCAAACACGTTACTGGGGGTTGAACCGCACCACTGCACAGCTAAAATCTGCGACGGTGGTACAGGTGGACTCCCAAATAAATTATTGGGAGTTTATCTGCACCACCGCACAGCTAAAATCTGTGATGGTGGTGTGGTTAAACTACCAAATAATTAATTGGGGGTTGAGCCACACCACCGCGCAGCTAAATTCTGTGAGGTAGTGCGGTTAAACTACCAAATAAATTATTTGGAGTTCACACAGACCACTGCGCAGTTAAATTCTGCGACGGTGGTGTGGTTAAACCATGGATTAATCTATTGGGGGTTGAGCCACACCACCGCACAGCTAAAACCTGCGACGGTGGTGTGGTTAAACCACCGAATAATTCGTTGGGGGTTGAGCCACACCACCAGCTAAAATCTTCAACGGTGGTGTGGTTAAACTACCAAATAAATTATTCGGGGTTCACCCACACCACCTCGCAGCTAAATTTTACCATGGTGGTGCGAGTGAACTCCCATTGAAATTGTTTGGAGTATAATAATACTACCGCTTGCCTAATATCTATGCAGGTAGTTTTCATGAACTCCAGATAAATGGGAGTTCTACAGAACCAGCATCGTAAAAATTGACCAAATGGGGCGGGTGGCATACGGGTGGCATACGGGTGGCACACGGGTTGCATACATTCTCAAATTCAATATTCTGGAACATTTGTCCTGAAATTCTTGCTTAAAACATGGTACAAATGTTGTAGACATACTTGTAAAGCATAGTTTGGGACTGTAAAGCATATTTCTCCCCAGGAAATATTTCAATTGCAGAACGGTTTCTTTCAGCGTACTCTTGCTTTTACAAGCTTTCCGCCGATATGCACTACAAATTTTTAGTCGAAGAATTCATGTCAGTATCGTCTAATTACCTCAAACCAAGAAATTTAGACTATTTTGCAAATAACGTTCCGAAAAATTGTTTATATTACTAGCTCTTTGTTTCACTGTATTCAAGGTATTTTTATGTTTCTATCGATGTATGAACCATATTTTTAAGACAGATACACGTCCAGGAAATGTAGAAACAATGTCCAAAAAAGACATGCCAATATGTCCCTTTATGGTGCGACATAACCGCCTTATTCTGGCGCCTAATGGCAGTAGACTAAAAGCAAAGTATGTCTACAACATTTGTACCATGTTTTAAGCAAGAATTTCAGGACAAATGTTCCAGAATATTGAATTTGAGAATGTATGCAACCCGTGTGCCACCCGTATGCCACCCGTATGCCACCCGCCCCATTTGGTCAATTTTTACGATGCTGGTTCTGTAGAACTCCCATTTATCTGGAGTTCATGAAAACTACCTGCATAGATATTAGGCAAGCGGTAGTATTATTATACTCCAAACAATTTCAATGGGAGTTCACTCGCACCACCATGGTAAAATTTAGCTGCGAGGTGGTGTGGGTGAACCCCGAATAATTTATTTGGTAGTTTAACCACACCACCGTTGAAGATTTTAGCTGGTGGTGTGGCTCAACCCCCAACGAATTATTCGGTGGTTTAACCACACCACCGTCGCAGGTTTTAGCTGTGCGGTGGTGTGGCTCAACCCCCAATAGATTAATCCATGGTTTAACCACACCACCGTCGCAGAATTTAACTGCGCAGTGGTCTGTGTGAACTCCAAATAATTTATTTGGTAGTTTAACCGCACTACCTCACAGAATTTAGCTGCGCGGTGGTGTGGCTCAACCCCCAATTAATTATTTGGTAGTTTAACCACACCACCATCACAGATTTTAGCTGTGCGGTGGTGCAGATAAACTCCCAATAATTTATTTGGGAGTCCACCTGTACCACCGTCGCAGATTTTAGCTGTGCAGTGGTGCGGTTCAACCCCCAGTAACGTGTTTGGAAGTTCAACCACACCTCCATCGCAGATTTCAGCAGCGGGGTGGTGCAGATAAGCGCCCGATAATTTATCTGGGAGTTCAACCACACTACCGTCACGGATTTTAATTGCACGGTGGTGTGCCTCAACCATCAATAACGTCTTTAGGAGTTCAACAGCACTACCATGTAAATTTTAACTGCGCGGTGGTGCGGATAGACTCCCAAATAAATCATTGGGAGTTCAACCACACCACCATCGCGAATTTTAACTGCGCGGTGGTGCGAATAAACTCCCAAACAAATTATTGGGGGTTGAGCTGCACCACCAAGCAGTTACAATCCGCAACGGCGGTGCGGATAAACTCCCAAATAAATTATTGGGAGTTCAGCCATACCACCATTGCGAATTTTAAATGCGCGGTGGTTCGGAGAAACTCCAGAATAAATCATTGGGAGTTCAACCACACCACCGTCGCAGATTTTAACTGCGTGGTGGTGCAGCTCAACCCCCAATAATTTATTTAGGAGTCTTTCAACACCGCCACCATGTATTTTAGCTGCGCAGTGGTGCAGGTAAACCCCCAATAACTTATTTGAGAGTTTTCCTGCACCACTATCGCTGCATTCAACTGCAAGGTGGTCTTGGTGAACCCCGAATAATTTATTTTGGGGCTCTCCCTCACTTATAAACTCTGGTTTATACATATCTTATCTACTCTACTGTCCAGATATGTACAAATAAATTACTATTGTGTGATTTCTCGTCCCTTCTCGTCGTATTGTCATGTGCTTCCCATCATTGGGACCACTGGCTGTACCACTTTGTGACCGCAGGTTGTACCAGTTTCGTACAACTGGCGGTCTGGCGGTTATTCGGGTTTTCCACGACATGCAAAAACTTGTTTCTTCCAACAATACACTTCGCATCCAATGGCATTCAATCCTCATCCCTACCTTTTCAATAATACGCCGTTGCCAGAAGAACAGCGCCGCATCCTTGCTTCAAGAAATCGCCATCTCGTGGCCGAACAAGCCGGGGTTAGGAAAGAACTGAAGAATACACCGTACCCAAGTCCCCGATATCATGTCCTCAACAAGAGGTCAATGGAAATCACCAGCGAAATTCGCTATTTTCCGATTCTGCTCTCCCCATTTCGTCGAATTCCAATGAGCGTCCTAGCCCAGGTGTTCCTCTGTTGTCCCAGCACCTTCCCCAATTCACCAGAACGGAATAAGAGTGTAATCTCGATCTGTGGTGTTTCTTCGCTCTGGCGGAAGGTAGCATTCGCTACTCAGGGACTTTGGACGTCTCTGTACATTATCTTACCCAATCTGGACGCAAAGGATTGGAGATATCGTAGAGCCTTGGACGCTGCATGGAGCTGGATTCAAAGATCTGGGAATTACTTGCCCCTCTCCATTCGCCTCGACATTAGAGACACGTGGTGGCCGGACAGCACTGTTAACATGAGGTGCAGCCACGCTATCCTCAATATCGTCTTTCCGCTTAGGCACCGTATTCGCCACCTCGACTTCGGCTCTTGTTTTGACCCTCCAGTCGTCTTCCACGTCCTTTATGTGGGCACGTTCCTCAATATGGAATCAATTGTCATTCGAGGCGGAGCCCTAGATCAAATAGAACGACTATCGAACGCTAAAACCGACCATGTTGGCTCCAGTACTCTACCCAGCCTTCGCCGCTTGGTGCTCAACCGAGGCCTTCTTTCCAAAACCGTATCCGATTTCCCGCTCCCATGGAGTCAGCTAACGCACCTGACAGTCGAATACATTCACGATCATCTCTGGATCGATCTTCTTAAGAACTGCATACAATTGAAATGCGGATCTTTCCTTTTTCACGGCGAACCTCGAAACTACAGCGGCATGGCAGATCAACCTCTAGTCACCATACCCCACCTTTACAGTCTCACCCTAACCTTTTTACATTCGGTGAACCCAGGCGTTCTCTGCGGCCTCGACTTACCGGCTTTAGTCACTCTACGACTCGGCTCGTCCTCGCCAGATACCATGGGTCTGTGGACCCTCGAAGGAAATTCTTCAAATTTCTTTTCGCAGATCAAGACCGTAACTCTTCTGGGGCTAATTAAGGAATGGCCTATCAATATGGAGCTATTCCGGCTTTTGTTGCAACATACGCCCGACCTCAATACTCTCGACTTAAACCTGAACATCGACCTTACCGGTATATTCAAGACGTTAACGTACTCAAAACTCCCTTCCACCGATAGCGCCGACAATACTGAAGACCCCCCATGTCTGGTACCCAGGCTACGCAGAATTCTCGTTGACGTCGTCCTTTATTATAGCTACAGCAGCAGAGGGACCCTTGCGACGTTCCCATACAAGGAACTTGCAGAGTTTATTGGGTCTCGCCTCGAGCAGTCGCCTCAATGCCTTCCTATACGGAACTTCAGGATCTACTTCAGTACCTCCGTTCGTAAAGAACGCGATAAGGCTGTCATCAAGGCCTTGCGAAAAGAGTTACCGCGCAGGAATCCCGGATTAGTGACTGAAGTATTCTTGCGTTCCGAAGCAACTTACAGGGGTTGGCGAGGTCGTTTGCCGAAATATCTCAGTGGTGAGGATTACAGTTGATTGAGGATGTGTACATAAATTACGGGATGGAGCAAACCATTTTTTTCTGGTGCGCTTAGAAAGTAAAATGAGGTGAATGGAAGTCAAAATCTTTTTCGTCGTTCGTAACACGTCCATACAAGCCGTCGTCTGTGCATCATAACCATTGCCGCTTATAACACATGCCTACCCATTCCTTCCCCTACCTGGCTGTAAATAAGCCGCCGCAACAAAATCGACTCTTGAGTACAGACAAAGTTGTGTAGAGGAATAGACTTTCCTTGACTCTGTTGTCATAATCGTCGCCGCCGTCTGTCTAGAAGTGTAGGCGCCCAACTTAGTCATTGTTGTCGAGACCATTATACTTCAATCTAACGATTTTTTGTTACCAAGGTGCAATCGTAAAGTATCAAAAGCACCTTACCTGTCGGATATGAACTCAAAGTTAGGCGAGTTCATCAACCTCTCTAACTCGTCGCGGGTGAATCTCCCGCTACCCGCGTCGGCCTCGTCTTCTTCGCTAAATTGTCCATTAGCATAAGGTTTAATTCTTCTCCCGGTTTTCGTTTTCAAAGACGTACCTCTCATCATCGTGGCTTATCTGACTCATCTCGCGATCTTTAAGTTTGGAGGCGGCTTTGTATTTGGGCCTCGCTTCATTAACCCAGTAATTCTCTAATTCTCGGGGAGAATACTTCCCCTCGAAGAAAATCTCTGATATCTTTCGATATGTTAGGCATAGCGGAGCAAAAAAAAAAAGTCCGAACAGGTACTTACGTCGGCCCAGTCAATCTTGTCTTCACAGAATCGTGGGTCGGAAGCGACCCAGGCTAGAATTCTTTCATCGTACTCTGTCAATGCTGCAGTCTTTTGACTCAGCTGACGCTCGGAGAGGCGGTACCACCCCGTGTCTGTGTATGCGCGTAACGCGTTGGCGAGGAGGAAGAGGTGGAAGTGGAATGGAGGCTGATACTCACCGCTACAGGCGGACAGGGACAAAATATCGGACTCCCTAGACAGATCCGCCAGAAAAACTCTTTCCAGCTCTTCCCCTGTTCCCTGCCAGACGTCGTTGTATTGGATTCTGGGGTGATAAGAGCACGGGTCAAGCGGGAATATAACACAGCATACATGTACATAGAAGTTGTGCTCACGCGAATGACGGGTTTCTAGCTGCGTACTCTCGCTCAAGTTGAGCCGGGTCATCCGTCTCGCCCATCTTGATATAAAACGCTGGTTGTATGCTAGTCTCCCCTTCCTTGGGCTTGAACTCGAGTCAGTTGAAGTGTCGGCATAATCACGATTCAGAGAAGATAAGCATACTTTGTGGTCCCGCCAGTGGACAGGATTGGGCGAAACGACAAAATATGACTTTTGACGCGTCATTGGCCTTAGGCGGGGAAGTATTCTTGCGGATATGGAGAACATTGGTGAAGGGTTGGAGGATGTTTCTCGAGCACCGAGAACTCGCCAGATATTGGGAATCACGTGGGCGCGTGGTTATGTAACGCGCCTCAAGCTTGTGCTCAGCAGGTGAAGACGAGGACGTCGTCGAGGTTACGTTGCAGGATCTGCCTAGGTCGACGAGGCGAACAATGTAGTTGGTCGTCAGGAGCGACATGCGTTGCCACTTTTTTGGTTCGCGAGCGACTTGGTCCGTGCGGTCCGTACCGCATGCCAAAATGGGCGAAGCGGCTCGGTCCGCCCACCGACTCCGAGAGACCCTAACCCGATCTTTGCAACCAACAGTCAACGTCGAGACCAACGTATTTTCGAAATTACGCCATCTTCGGTTCGTTGTTGAAAAAACCCAACCCAACACAATCCCAGCCTCCTACGACACAAAATTTATGACAGTAGGCGACGTACTTCAAGTCCTGGCTTCTTGTCTTCGCAAACTTACGCTGTTATGTGCTTTGCGACAGGCTCGTGTATGCAGCCATATTGCGAAGATTTTGTTGTGGATCTATGCCGTTTCCCCATGCCAGTGCTGCCCCCTTTAGCGAACTCAGGAGTTAAACGTTAAGGGCTCAATGTACGTCTTCTACATGTTACCCACTCGGATATCTTGTTTATATGATCTTGTAAACTTCTTTAGTTATTATAGGATCGTTGTATCATCTGGAAGGACTCTAATATGAGCTCCTTCGAAACGCGTAGGAATGTCAAGAGATAGAGTCTGCGTACGTTTTGCCCTCACCTCCTTTGTCTTTTCTACGTCACCGACGACCTCATTTTAGCATTTATCGACTGACCTCGCAACTCGCAGTCTATCGCGTCGGCTGAGGGGAAAAAGTTGCATGCTTTCCGGACGTTTAACGACTCTTAGAAATTAGGGTAGAAGAGCCAAGTTGAGCAAGGGATAAGGCGATGAAGGGGGTCTCTGTTTGAACCGTACTCGAGTACGACTAGGTGCGTCGTTATCTTCACCTCCTCCCTCCAGATTCGACCAGGCAATAAACAATTTTTATCCCCAGATACACCCATCGCCCGCTTACACATGTCCTCTCCTTCTCAGTTGCTGGCGCCGACGCTCTGGAATTCTGACAGAGCTCGAGGCCAGTAACACTCGTCATCGGACTCGGCCCAACTTACATAGGCTGGACGTCGCTCTAATAATACACATACAGGGTAAGCCAATCTAAAGCGGAAATCTATCATCTATACTTAATATACTCGCAGTTTGGAGCATAAGTTTGTCAATGAGCTACTTAGAGCGTCCTCGGTGTGCTTGCTGTCCATCCTCCTCGATGTCATCGGACTCGGTCCAATTTCGGCTCAAGGTCGAGCTCGAGGTCGCTCTAATTATACACTTGCTGACTTACCGATACATGCGCAAACTCATGTGCCGGAGCCAGGCTCGCTCTCCGCCTGTCTGGATGAATTATTCACCAGGGGCGTTGACGTCCGGGCGGTAAGTCGGTTTACACAACAACACGAACGTGTCGGATGCAGAAAATGTGGATCTCGAAAGGATCCATTTCGCCACACTCCTCCTCGTCGCCTCTCAACCACACCACGGGGGCTGCAAGGAAGAGGCACGGAACAGGAGTTCTCCTCGACAAGCATCTCATGATCGTCGCACCCAACTAACCCCGCTCGCCGCCCACCATTCGTGCCTAAGTATCAAGGCACCTATTTATTTTAAGATCGCCCGTTCTGGACGGTTGTTCAATTAATTTGACAACAAAATTTGACCCTTTTTATAGTCATAAATGAAAGCTGTCGACCTCCCCCGCAGCATCCAGGCCTCCCACTCTCTGTGCTCATCGTGAACGATGTCCTACAGCCAGGCGCAGTACCAATACCCCTACGCCGCCGTGCCTCCCCCGCAACCCTTCCAGCAGCACCAGCAGCAATACTCCGAGTCCTACCCCAGCTCCACCTTCACCCAACCCCAAAAAACGCCCCCTCCACCAGCACCGTCCGCCTCCGCCCTCCTCGCAGCCCAAGAACGTGCCGCGCATAAGCGCGTCGGCCTCAGCACATGCCTTGTTGCCAGCGCCATCCTCGTAGCGCTCCTCGGGATGCTCTTCGCATTCCTCTCCTTCCTCTGCGTCTTCCACCAGTGCACGATCTCGGGTGGTGCGATCGTGAGCACGGCCCCGCTCGGGAGGGTGTTGACGATCTCGCAGGTCACTTCGCATGTTGCGCCGCTGTCGCTCCCGCTTGTGATGGGGCTGTTTACGTACCGAATATCTGCAAAATGGTTGAAGGCGAGTGCGGGTGGGGGAGTGGATCGGCCTACACCTTCTCAGTACGTCTGTTTTATCCATTGAAGTGTTCTATTTGCTGCTTAACGACTCGTAGACTAGGTCTTCTAATGACGATGCTCAACGCCGCCTCCCTCTCCTCTCTGTTCTCGTCCTCCAAATACCTCCTTACGCGCCCAAAACCCCAGCCCAACGCTTCCAAAACCCCCCACGCGCCGCCGCCAATCCTCCCTTTAACAACGCTCACCCTCGCCTCTCTCCTCCTCACGACCTACCTCGCCGCCGCGGCCGATGCCTGGCTGCACGCAAGCAGCACGAGCGTGCTCCTCTCCTCCACATCCCCCTTCACCTCCACAAGCAACACAAACACACTCCCCACATTCGGGCGCGCCATCGACGCCAGCCAGTGCGCACAGGCCGCCTCCGCGGGCGGCCAGCAAGCGGCGTCGTGCGGGCTGCTCAACAACGGCGCGCACGGGACGACGGACGGGCTGGGCGAGGGGATCAGGGTGGTGGTCGAACTCGTCGACGCTGCATCGCGTGGTGCTGACGGACGACCAGACGGCGATTGTGGTCCCGCTGAGCGTGCCGGGGGGCTTGAGGTATGAGGCGGATACGATTGGGGTCAAGTCTCAATGCCGAACGTGAGTGTGTGTTTTTTTTAGGGGGGAGGAGGGGGAGGAGGGGTCACTTATGACTTTGGATAGGGTGACGAAGGATTGCCTCAACCCCACCACCTTCTCCGACGGCACGCTCAACTACGGCTCGGAGGCGGTCCTGTACCTTGATTGCGTGAAGGGCGGGGTGAACTATATCAACTCCACGACGGTGAGCGGGCTGTGCCCGTTCGATAGTGCGGGGCTGTGTACGTTTGGGTTTGAGGTGCCTTCGAAGTGAGTGCATAATTATTAGGTTGGGGATGTGGTGGAATTAGAACTCACCCGCTTTCGTTTGCAGTCCGATTTTAGCGGGTGAGGTGATCACGTCGACGGCGTATGTCGGTTTGGGGTATAATTATTCGACTTGTAAGTCGACTCTACCACTCTTTTCGTACTTCTAACTCACAGAAATGAACCCAAAAAATACCGATAGTCATCCCAAACACGTACGTCCCCCCAAACCCAATTCGATGTTTTATTTATTTCCCCCTCACGCAGCGGCTGGTTCCTGCACGGCGAGTCGGGCGGGTGGAACGTCGTGGTCTGCAGCATCACCGCGCTCAACGTGACGTACTTGTACTCCTCCTCCCCGCAATCCTCCTCCTCATCCCCAGAATCCCAATCCCCCACCTTCTCCCCACCAACATACACCCTCCTCACCTCCACCCCCCTCTCCCCGACCCTCACGCGCGCGCTCGCATCCGCCGCCTTCCTCAACGAGTTCACCTACGGCGTCTCACAAGCCGTCAACGGCGCCGGGCTACAAGCTGGTATCTCGTATGAGGATGTGTACGCGCTCGAGCTGTCAAGGCAGGTCGTGGGGCCCGCCGCGTTCCTTTATGCGCAGACGCCTGTGCGGAGCGTGGAGGAGGTGAAGGGCGTGGTGGGGGCGAAGGTGGGGCTTGTGCAGGTCGGCGTGTGGGTTGGCGTGTTGGGTGCTTATGCGTGAGTTTCTTTGATTCTTTCACGTTTCCTTCCTCTAAAAACTCACATCTTCCTTCCACAGCCTGCAAATCCTCCTCCTAGCACTCCTCACCATCCTCGCCACCCGAAACACACCATACGTGAGCCTCGCGGCGCTGCACCTCGCCGACCCGCGCACCGCGCTCGTAGGGCTCTATGGGAAGGGGGACGCTGCGGGGACGTGGGAGAGCGAGCCGGAGAAACGGTTCGGTGATGCTGAGGGGGATGGGGAGGGAGAGGGGAGGCTGAGCGTTGGGCCGGTTCCGCTGGGTGATGGGAGGCAGGGAGAGGTGTTTATGGTTACGAAGAGCTAACGAGATGTTGTGACGTTTTGGTTATGTAGGTCGGAAATTCACTTTACTAATTGATTATCACCAGGATCTTTGGCATTTATTTATATTGAATTGAGGTCTCACTAAGTGACAGGCATCTCCGATACCTGGTCGAATGTGGGGAGCAATAAATTTAAACTTTAAAAACCTTGAGGAACGGTGCGGGGTGGTTGAAGTCCTGAATCTGAATGGCGGGTTCCTATCCAAGTAGCGCCCCTCGCCAGCTGGAAAGCGCAGAGATAACTCGAATACAACGAGAGAGCGCTGGACGTTCGAGAAGACGTCATACATATTGTGCAGTCGTTCACAATGTTAAGTTGTGAATCTAATCTAATCAGCTCATGACATGCATCAATTGCCGTCGTCAATGATGATACGACTGCCAGCTGCTTGGCGCTCGATTAGGGAGGCGAGAGAGCCATCATTTAACCGTCCAAGGCGCATGGTTTCAGAGAATTTCTGATACAGTTGCAATATGAAAGATAGGTACATTTGCTGTGTAGAAGTAGACAAGTTAAAATGATCGATGAACATGAACAGCCAGCCCACTCGAAAGATGAAACATATCAGAATCCGAAGCATTGCACGAGGATGCAAGGAACGACTCGGACTACACGCATGAGCAGCTCTCATTCAAATCTTCGTGTCGTCGAATGGCATTGACTGCCAATGTGCACGAATGGGTTAAGAAAACGTAAATCAGGGGTGTCATATTACGATCATAACCATCAGGTGAATTTAATTGGCGTCGGATGCAAGTCGGATGTGTGAATTGTGTACTTGGACCCACAGGCTGCCGAAAAGAGATAAGCCTGGCGCTTCTAAGTGCCTCATATGATGTATAGGCTCACCTTGGAGGTAGGACGATCGAGACCAGTCTAAGGCAATAAAACGACCCGTTAACCATCCAAAATAGGCGAGTCTGAATGAATGAAGGTACAATGATTGGTTCACAGGAACAACACGCGCATAAGCTAAGAAAACGTAGAAATTGAAGCCTCGTATGAAGCAATTCAGGAACATCATGTCGCCTTCATGCGAGCCTACTGTCACTCTGTCAGCTAGCTTGCTAATGCTTCATTAACCCTGCAGAACTATCGACGTTAAGCATACTTTCGAAAAGTATAAAGAGTGGCAACGGTTTTGCATATGGTCATTCACAAACTCACAGATGGAGCAGGTTGAGAAGCTAGCTCGAAGACCGGAAAGTTTTCAGGATTTTAACGTCCACTATACTCCACTCCAATCAATTCGAGATGCGAAGAAGCTGCAAGAATTGATGAATGCGGCGACTCGAGCTATTCACGAGCACAATGCGGCAATCGGCCAAATTGGCACTGTGTTCACTGGCAAAGGGGAAAAATTGCAGCCAATTGAATGGGGGGCAAGTATTGTTGGCTCCAATAGTTTTCCGATACTCACACCCATACGCACTCTAGAAACTTGAGACTTATCTTAAACTCGGTACGGCACTACATAGCTTTCAACCTCTCAACATGATAAAGTGACGACTCATTCTTTTATTCAGCGGTGAGGGATGATGTGAAACAATTAAAGAAGTCCCACCCCGAGGAATTTGCAAAAATGGAGGAGGAAGTAGGTCTGCCTAGTTTCTATCTGTCTTATACTTCTAACCATCCTGTATTTCTCCGCTAAAAAAGCTCGACCATGTTTTCGAACTACAGGTGAGTGGCGGCTATGTATCGGAATAAACCACAAAGCTCAATTCGCTCAATTTACCGCCAGTATTTTGCAGCTGTTTTTCTCCATACGGTGGCCCAGACCTTAATATCTGGAGAGTTGATTTTTCCAGAGGTATCCGACATTTCCTTCGCTGTCCTCCTTGTCAACCACGGTCAAAACCTCGAGTCCCTGACGCACGACTTTCACACGACGAAATCGATTTACTTTAAGCCTGGGAACACACACCGTGAGTCTATTTTCGCCTGTGTCTTTGTGTGATCATCAGTTGACTCTTGCTCACGCACAGCGGAAAACCGCCCTACGGAAGTATTGGAGTATCTGGAAGAATTCGCCCCACGTTTCAGGAAAGCCGTTGAAGAAGTCAGGACTACAATAAAAGATGTGGAACATCATCAAAGATTCAGAAAGTTGTTTCTTGACAACATTTTGACCACCCCATGGTGTGCGCCGAATCAGTGGGGGGGTATATTTAACGAAAATGTGGCATTTTCCAAGAATCTTACTCTCGATAACTATGCTGCCAACGATTTTCAAGACGACAACACAGTATTTAAAGTAATTAAACAGTCCAAGGGAGACTCTAAATCCTTGTTCGGAAATTAGGGTAGTAACTCGTTGTTCAACCAGTCTCCTTGCTTGTCACTTCTAGTTAGTAATTTCCAATTTCCTTATGACGTGTTACTTCGACGAATTCCAATTACTTGCTATTACAGTTGAAACGAATCATAGGAAGAGAGCGGTCGTGAAAGGTCTAACAGAACTGCGACTCTATTACAGTGGTTTGCAAAAAGGATGGCAGTAACGGGCCGGGAAAGAAAAGAAAAGGAAAAGCAACCCTGCCCTAGGGTTTGTCCGATCCTCTCACTTCTAGTCGGTGGATACGTACGGAAATTGGCAGAAACTCTCAGAAATGCCGTCTCTACCATTCTGCGAGTTTTTGTAAAGGTAGGATACGTTTTTCAATCGGACTTGTGTACGCAAGCTACGAGTGGCTCATAACCCTAAACTCAGTGTTCGCCTGTCCCGAATTCATCCGCCCCACATTCAACATTTTTGATACGGAAATCATTCATTAGCCTTTAGGATACAATCTAGTGCTATATATATTCTCAAATGGTCTTTTTCCGTCTGTCCGAGGAGGCAGAAATGGTGAATTTGCGATGAGTCCTAATCTAGGGATTATTTGCTTTTCTTTTCTTTCCACGCCCGATACTGTCAACCTATTTGCAAAGTGCTGTAAGAGAAGCCGAAGAATTGTCTTTAGATCAATGAGGTGGGCGAAACACCACCTCGAAAAAGAAAGAGAATATGCACCATGCTACAATGGGGTACATCAAACACGGACAAAACCCAGAAAAGAGGGAGTGTACACTGTAGTGACTGTACAGAGCAGGAAATAGCTTTTCTGCGGAATAGCCGTCCCTTCCATCCCGACAGACCAGTGGCGCTATCAAAGGCAACCGCGGGTTGGCGACGAGCGGCGTAGCTACACGTAAGCCTCGCGTGCTCACAGGATTGGAGCGCGCCGTTTGTGAGCTACTCGGACCTTGCCAAAATGGACCGGCGCGGACCGTACGGCGCACGCCGAGAAACCCTAACCCGAAATTTGCAATCAACGCCGTAACGGTCACGTCGTGTTCCCAGTGTGGGTGGCATTTCTACGGTCAACCACACCAATCCACTCAAGCCTCAGCGCAGTCGGTCACCCAATAACGAGCTCTAAACTCGCCATGGTTTTTTTGACAAGCCACAGCCCCCGAGTTTCCAGCTGGCCTTGTTGATTCAAAAGTGGTCCTTGGCCTATTACCCGCGTATGTTCCGTATCACTCCCCTCTCTTCCAGTGACTAACGACAATAGATTCTGCAGGTAGCACTAACGACCCACATCTTCTATTCCTCGTCACCCGAAACGCGCCCTACGTAGGCCTCGCGGCGCGGCACCTTGCCTACCCGCGCACTGCGCTCGTTGGATTTTATGGAAGGGGGGACGCGGCAGGGACGTGGGAGAGCGAGCCGGAGAAGCGGTTCGGTGACGGTGAGCAAGGGAGGGAAGACAACGGCGAGGAAAGGCCGATCCTTGGGTCGGTGCCTCTCGGGCGAGGAGATGCGAGGCTGGGGGAGATGCGAAGGGATGGATGAGATGTTGGGACTTGTTTTTTTTTTTTGGTATGGTGCCAACAGCGAATTCGAATCGAGAGGTTACACATATGACGGTGGTCGATGGGGCGGCTCAGGCTCAACGCGAGATCGTAGCACGTCTGTCTGTGTGTTTTATCGTCATTGTTGCATGTTTTAGGTTCAGTTGCCACTCACTGCCTTTGCTCCAGACCGAGCTGTTCTGACTCCACTCGGACGTTCGACCGACTGAGGAAAAGTCCACAGGCGGTTTTTCATGCTGCTAAAATGGAAATATAACTCCCAATCGTTTCGGTGCTGTTCTTACTCCATAGTATTTCCCGTCATAGGTCTTACTCTCAGTCTCAGTCTTAGTCTCAGCCGCTTTCTTCGCACCTTCTCACATCACCATCCCCACTACCAAAACGCCACTACCAGAAACAACGAGAACAACCAAGAATGATGACCCGAATATTCCACAGCCCCCTCTCCCGCATCCTGCAAAACCTCAGAGCGAGAAAAGACTGGCACCTCCTCATCGAGCCTGATCCGCGGGTGTTTGATGCGTACAAGGTGCGGCTTTTATTACACATTCG
This sequence comes from Galerina sulciceps, assembly GCA_023014345.1. Lineage (NCBI taxonomy): Eukaryota > Fungi > Basidiomycota > Agaricomycetes > Agaricales > Galerinaceae > Galerina > Galerina sulciceps. The sequence goes on from JAEDXJ010000038.1 coordinate 205,947, forward strand.
TTATCCACAACATCGGCTTGGGCTTACGTTCAGTCGAGTAGCGCAAGGGCCCCGGACCAGGCAAGATCTACCCCGAGTTCTACATGTGCGTGGAGAGCCACGCGCGGAATGCGAAGAGGTGCAGTCCTACGCTCGCGTGAGTCTTCGACAAAGCAACTTCATAGCAATTGTCAGAGCTGACATTATAGAATAACCGAGCAGCCGCGTTTCGAATTTGAGTGCACCCGTGGGCGGGCGGAAGATGAGCGCGGAGGAGGCGCGTGTGTATCGTAAGTGTCAATTCCAACTTATTCGACGTTCAGATCGATTCAGCCACCCCTCTTCCCTCTTCCCCTCTTCCCCTCTCCCCCATCTCGAAGGCCCAGACTGGATCCGCCTCATCGACCTCGGGGGCACATCCCGCGGACGCACGCTCGACGACGTGCTCTCCTCCACCCTCGGGGAGTTTCCTTATTTCGACATGCGCTCGGAACTCGGCGTGGAGCAGGCGATAAGGCATATGGTGCACGCGATTGGGGGCGTGGCGGTGAGTCAGGAGGTGGGGGAGGCGGTGTTGGGGGGGGTTACGAGGGTGGAGACGGGACGTATGTTGGTGAGGAAGAGGGGGAAGGGGAAGGGGAAGGGGAGGACGAGGAGGTGGCGGAAGAGGTGGAAGGGATAGAAGAGGAGGAAGAGGAGAAGTGGGAGGGACCGCCTATTTGTGTGGAGACGCATGGCCCGCCGGAGGGCTGGCGACCGGGCGGCGGTGAGACGAGGTGAGGTGAGTTGAGTTGGAGTGGGATTGTACATTTCTTTATTTTTCTTATTGCTTGTTTATGTAAGTCGTTCGAATGACCATCGCTTTTCGTTCGTTCTCAAACGGCACTTGCTTCTGTTTTGTGTATACCATCATATACGTACAACCCGTTCATCGCGCAACGAAACACCCGACGTATGTAGTTCACCCAGTCGCTGGAAACACCTCGTCCCATACCTTCCCGCGCAGACGTGGATCAAGTCTCCAGCGCTCCAGCACCGCCTCCTCCTCCACCTTCTCATCCTCACTCACAAATAGCCCACCGAAAAAGTCATCCCCCAGCTCCTGCGGCGTTCCCACCTTGGCCACCCCACCGGCGATGTGGCTGATGGCGTCGAGGACGCCTTGTTGAGAGCGCAGGTCGAAGTGCGGGAATTCGGCAAGGGAGGAGGTGAGTACGTCGTTGAGGTTGGGTTTGGGATGTCTGGTGGTGGTGTCTACGACTCGGATCCAATCTGAGCCTTGAGGAGGGCAGGGGTTAAGTGGGTTTTTAACGGAGGAGGAGGAGGAAGAGAAAGGGGGATGCGTACGGTTCTGACTTGTTGAGTATTTGCTGGTTTCTGAGCATTCACTCGTGTCGCGAGCGCTTATATTCGAAGCATACCTGCGCAAGATATAAGAATAGTGCTCGAGTTACAGACAAATTGTCGGTTCTGCGTGCTTACGCGAGGGTAGGACTATACCACGTCGGAACGCGACTCTCCAAGCGGACGTAATACTCTGGACAAATTGGCTCTGGACCCTTTCGCTGCAATAATTCAAAACGAAAGAATACATAGAGTACAGCGAGGACGACATACCATGTACCCGTTAAACAAACGGGGATCAGGATCGATGAGCAGGTGCCACTCGCGTTTGTATCTGAGGTGGCGCTTGAGCATGCGTTCCAGCGGGGTGGTCCAGCGACTTGGAGGCATGGGTCGGTGTGGGGATGAGACAGGTGCGATGAGGTAAGACTTGGCTAGCGTTTCGGAACCAAGGACCGTGCGATCCGGCCTGGCCAAATAGGTCAAGCGGCGCCTAGCTAAAGCTAACCTAAACGCCTGACTCTCTCTATTCGACCGATTTTGTATGCTCAACTACACCACTTACTAAGTTTCTGCAGCATCGAGCGACGCCAAGAGCTGACCATAGAATCATGGTTTACAGAGCGAATTAGATTCGAAGCTTGGATTCATTGAGGTGGGATCACGTACGTCCTCTCTCCAGCTCAGGTTCCAACCAATTTCATTAAATCCTTATATTTTCGGATTTTTTCTGCATATTCCCGAAGCCTAGCGTCTTAAGAGAACAACGCGCTTGATTTCGTGGATGTGGCACCAAATCCTACCAGGTTATTGCGCTCATGACGCCTTGTCAGAATTTACCGATTTTTTGATTTGGGATCAAAAATCCCAGATCGCCAACAGATCGCCAACAATTTCCGCAAACAGCGTGCAAACAGCAATAATTGATTTTCATTCTAGCTCTTTATACACATGGTAGATAGTCATAATCTACACACGAGCCATCTGAATCACTGCATTTGCATGTTGTGCGACTGAAATTCCACCCGTGGCCCTGCACTGAGTATAATCAAGTAAATAAATAAATTCCATGTCAGACGCTACGACAATTCAGAGTGGAACTTACATGAGCACTCCTGAGGATAGTATCAATGTGTTTGGCAACCGTGCGGATGCGATTTGCATTGTTACTTATATGCGCTTTGTCTGCAGCAGTGAAGTGGTTGGTTCCGTGGGCAATGTATTTACCGACCGCTACGGCTTTCTAAAACGGAAGAGATATCTCTAATGTCATTTGCTTCAGTGAAAATCTCAACAAATTGCTTACCGAGCGATTTGTCGATGCTTTGACCAGGGCTATGTTTCTATTATGATTTGCTGCAGCTTTAATGTGCTTTAGGCATTTCGTTTCCAGATGTCTGTATCGGGAAGAATTATTCCAATTGGTGCCGTATGAACAAAGGTAGGAATCTTCAAGAGTACATACCTTGGGATGGTTTTTTGGTTCACGACGTGTTTGATTTGCTGTAGCTCTAATAAGTGGTCTAACATATTTCGTTAATGTTTCGTCCGTCCTCCATTGAGTTTACCAACAAATTTAGGTACCTGCTTGGTTTCCGCTATGGTTCGGGAGACGTCCACGCCGAGTGGTTCGCCTGTGTGCCTGATTCGCCAATTGTATGGCCTTTTGGCGGGTCTGACTTCCTCTCAATTGCCGAGTCGTCTTGATCAAAGCAGGAGAAGCGGTAACAATTTGAAAGAGAACGAAGCAGATAAATAAAGAGAAAAGCGACCTGCGCATTTTGTTTGAGTTACAGTAAGGTTATGGTGATGAGACCAGCTCAAGGAGAGCACGCCAGCTGGAGGATAGCCTTATTATATAACCCTTTATCGCCATCTCCTACAGATCGTCAGAAACTGGTTATGATTTATTTGCGCTAGACGTTTGGAATGGAAGGTCTGTCATAATAGAAATAGATTTTGACGGCACAGCCAGGCAGATGACTCTACTACACAAGGTCTTATCGGTAGCTTCACCTATATATATCATTCGCTTGTGAGATAGTATAATATGTTTTTCCATTAATCGGGGAAATTTTTGGGCGTTAACATCTGGCCAGTTCAATCCTGTCGCTAAATACTGTGGAGAACACTGCTCGTAGTACCTTTTTTTACTGCCTTAACCTGTTTTTCTTGATGTCCAAATCTTGCTTCTGATTTTCAGAATTCGCTGACCCGCTTCGTAATAACTTTGTCCACCCATCAGTATTGTCCAGGCGTTGCAATGATACATGATAGGAACGTGGTTCCTGTTGGTGACATGCGTTCGATTTCCACTCATTTTGGGATAATCAAGTTTCAAAAAGCGATGAGCAAACTGACGGGGAGGTCGTTCAATGCAATGTGTCAGGAGGTGATGGAGTTCTGTAACATTTGACACACTTCTAGTACATCAACCACGGCATTTTTGTTGTTGTGAATCAACATCAAATAGCGGTGTCTGGTCACACGGGCACAGGAAATTTGTGTGGCAGTTTTGATCACACGTTCACATTCGACCAACTTTCCCAAGAAATAACTGACAGTCATTCCAGTTCTCATCGTTCCAAGCACGACACAGCTCAATGCCATTTTCTACGCTCAGGCTTCTCCCTGAACTCTTCCCGCTTGTCGTATGCCATTTACCGCTTTACGCAATACCCTCCACGCTCCTCTCTCTCGCACTTTGCGATCGTGCCACCTACGAAACCGTTCAGGGAATTTTACTCTCGTACCTCATCCTGCGGAATGAAAAGGATACAATATCAATCATAGAACGGATTCTCAACACCCCAGAGCTCGGGAAAAAAGTGAGAGAGCTGCATATCACAACCGAGCTCACTGAAGCCGCGCGAAATCGTAATGGCGTGCCATTTGACTCGGTTACCGGCCTGATCAAGCTCATCGCTGGTGGATTTCTGCCATACATCCACACATTATCCCTCCATATGATTGGCGAGTGGCGTGTTGACGAGGACTACAACCCGATCAAAGGATTTGGACATCTGAATGCGCAGTTTTGGGACGACCTGGAAAAGAAGTGTCCTCGTTTACGGAAGATAGCTTTATCTGGTCTAGGAGACATGGAGGACCCTTGGTTGAACGAATCTGGCATATATGAATGGAAGGGAATGAAGGTTAGCGGCTCTTCGTCTATATACATAGTGTCATTAATTCAGGTTTATTCTTCAGAAATGTACCGATATACGCCTAACTTTCTCTCTCGCAAGCCAAGAACAGGTCGATGGGACTGACAGACTCCTAAAAAACATCACGACTCTTTCCCCCTTACTACATACTCTCAATCTTGGCTTCTATGATAAGTACGACTCATCTTTGCCCGTACTCACTCATACATTCCCCTACTTGAAATCACTAACATTAGCCTCATTTTCAATCGACCATCGCACAGAGGCAATGGACTTCTGGACCCGCCACCCGCTCATCGAAACACTGAAGCTCCCCGACACGCTCCCACCTTCCCTATGGTTCTCTGATTCAGTCAATAGCGACTTGCTGCCTAATCTAAGGTACCTCGAGGTTAATTTCACCGAATTATTGTCAATACCTGGCATTTCTGATGATTCTACATCTCTTTTAGGTGAGCTTCCGCGATGTCCTCTTGTTGTCCCCCATCCTTCCGCGCCTGCGCACTCTCTCAATCCAACAAAGTGTAAATGCGCAAGTCCCTTACCTTCTGCGTGCTGTGCTCCCCAAAGGGTTGCCCAACCTCCTAGCCCTCGAAATTGATCAAGAATATACAACGGACAGGGATAGGGTTGGAAACGAAAAGGGAAGCAAGTGGTACGAGACCGCCGACGGTAAATTCAAAGAAGTAGCGTTAAAAAAAGCTGGGAGGAGTTTTTTAGACGACTACGTCCACTCGCTCGTTCGAGGCGCGCCGAATATCGTCGAACTGTGTTTCCACGGCAGTCCAATGCATCCAGCAAAGATGGTACGTGGACAATAATTTAGTTTGGACATTCAAATGAACAAATGGCACCTCTGACCGTTTTTAAAACAGGAACAGCTCGCTCCAGAGCTCGCAAAATTCTCCAACCTAACGAGACTTTACTTCCACGGGATCAACGACACAGACCTCTCCCTCCGAACTCCCGAAAACCGAGAGGCGTTCTACACCTCCGCGCGTGCGATCGCTGGGCAGTGTAAGTCGCTCGAAAGGGTCACGGATATCAGCTCCACTCCTTATATCGCTCTGCGAATAATACAGCGGGATGGGGCTGGGGATGTGGTGGAGACGGTGAGAGTTGAGGGGTACGGGATGGAGGTGGGTGCGGAGGGGGAGGCGTTCCCGAGGAACCCTGCGCCTGCGCCGATTTAGATTGAGGTTGGATGGGCTGTAGCTGTTGATATTTCTACGGCCTTTCTGCAGAGTAGAATTACTACAGCACAAAATGAAGAAGAAATCAGAGTTGGACAACGAAGCTCAGGGCTTGGAGACAAGAGGAAAGCCTGGAAAGTAGAGATACATATCACAATCGAGACGTGTGAACTTTCCGCGTTACACGTCGAATTCACGCACAAACTCGTAGTATTGACATCCGAAGAAGCCAGAACTTGAATAAAAAAGAAAGAAATCGACATACTCCGGGCAGCTGCACAGTCCAGCGCGGAGCTGATATTACTTCGTAAAGGAAGGAATCAAAACGACGTAAAATTATATTCATTTTCAAGCTAAATCGAAAAAGCATTGGATATTCTAACTCACATCTAACCTAAATGAGAAAAGGCATGGGGTTGCGAGGGAACGCCTCGTCCTCCGCACCCACCTCCATCCCGTACCCGTCACACCTCACCACCTCCACTACGTCACCGGCCTCATCGCGCCGTATTCTCAGCGCCTTATACGGAGTACTGCTGATATCCGTGATTCTTTCAAGCGACCTACACTTCTCTGCGAGGCGGCGCCTGGAAGTCGTGAACGCCTCTCGATATTCTGGGACAATGCGATATACGGGATCACTGTCGTTGAGCCCTCTGAAATATAGACGGGCTAGGTTTTGGAACTGGGATAACTCCGGTGCCAGTTCTTCCTGTACAATAAAGTTTCAGAAGTTGTTATTTGTTTAGAGGCGCACAATAGAGTATCTATCGTCCACGTACCACTCTCGCTAGATGCATCGGAGTGCCGTGTAAACACAGCTCGACAATGTTAGGTGCACCTCGAACGAGCGAATGGATATAGTCGTCAAAAAAGCCCCTCCCGGCTTCTCTCAGGACCACTTCTTTGAATTTGCCGTCTGCGGTCTCATACCACCTGCTTCCGTTTGTGTCGCTTTTGGTTGAGTATTTTTGATCGATTTCGAGGCTAAGAAGGTTGGGCAAGCCTTCGGGGATGAGGGAGCGCAGGAGGTAGGGAACTTGTGCGTTTAGGCTATGTTGAACTGAAAGAGCGCGCAGACGTGGAAGGATTGGCATAACAAAAGAACATCGCAGAAGCTCGCCTATAATGATGGTGGAATTGTCAGTGATATTTCTATGTGTGGACAACAATTTGAGAAGACCGACCTCAAGGTATTTCAAATTAGGCAACAAGTCACTGTCGACTGAATCAGAGAACCAAACTAAAGGTCGAATCGAGTCCGGAAGCTTCAGTGTTTCGATGAGCGGATGGCGGCTCCAGAATTCCACCGCTTCTGAGCGACAAGTATTCCAGAATGCTGCCAATGTCAGTGATTTCAAGTGGGGGAATGTCTGAGCAAGTATAAGCGACGCTGGGTCGTACGAGTGATAAAAGCCAAGATGAAGAGTATGTAAGGAGGGCGAGAGTGTCGTGATGTTTTGCAGGAGTCTCTCAGTCCCGTCTGCCTGGGATTGGCTTCCGCGGGAGAAACACAAGCTGATATCAGTACATTTCTACGGAGATAAGTGAATCGATTACTCTCATTTAAACGACGACCCACTCACCTCCATTCCCTTCCACTCATATATTCCAGATTGGTTCAACCAGGGGTCATTACTATTGTCTCCTAGGCCAGACAATGCGATCTTCCGCAAACGAGGACAGTTTTTTTCTAGGTCGTCCCAAAACTGCGCGTTCAGGTGGCCAAATCCCGTTACCGGTCGGTATTTTTCGTCAATACGCCACTTGCCTATCATATGGAGGGACAAAGCGCGTATGTGCGGCAGCAATCCGCCAGCGATGAGCTTGTTTAGGCCAGTGACTGAGTCAAACGGCACGCCATCACGGTTTCGCGCTGCTGCGCTGAGCTCGGTCGTGATGTGGAGCTCTCTAACCTTTTTCCCAAGCTCTGGAGCATTGAGTATCCGTTGAATGATTGAGATTGTATCTTTCTCATTCCTCAGGATGAGGTGAGACAGTAAAATTCCCTGAACGGCTCCGTAGGTTGCGTGATCGCACAGCGAGAGTGAAAGGAGCGTGGACGGGATCGCATGAAGTGGTAAATGGGATACGACAAGCGGGAAGAGTTCAGGCAGTAGCATTAGCGTAGAAAAAGTCATTGTCGTGTGTTAGAGTTGGACTCGGAGCGTTGAGACATGGATTGACCCGCAGTTATTTCTTGGACATCGGCAGTTGGTCTCCTGTGAAAATGAGACCAGAATCCAGACAGCACTATTTGATCCTAATTGCCTTGATTCACAATAATAAAATGGCTGCGGTTGATCAACAGTTGAACAAGTTCAAGTTGAAGGATGAAGATGCCAACCCCGCGATCAATAACTTGGGTTTTAAATAACTGTACACAACGTGTCATTTTCAGGGGTCACTCGCACGTTAGTTCGAAACAAAGAAAATAAATTATTAGAGTCAGAGAGATTCTTAAGGTCCATAGACACGCTCTCCACTCCTAGCCTTTGTCTCCTCAGTTTCCATCCACCTTCTCGCAACCCATCTCACTCCAGGAATACTCGTACCACTGGCAGTATGTGGTACGATCTCCTCCCGGATGATTATCACCTTCTTTCCATGCATTCCGATCAAAACGAGCCTCAATCTCGGACAGGCTCTCGCGAGTGCCTGTATCTGAACGTTGGTCTTCTCTACCTCTTTGTTGGTCAAATGATCCGCGTACGAGTCGAACCAGATAAGGGTGCCGCAAATTATCTCGAGGGATGGAAAGAGGGAGTATAGACTGTGCCACTCGTGGTCCTGGAAGGTAAATACGTATTTGAAAGTAAGCTCTAGATTCTTAAGTGAATAATGTCGACAAAACATAACTCACGGGGATTTTGAACCTTAGATCTGGGGCTTCTATATCCAACTCCTTTATTTGAGGAGAACCCGCCGAAAGGAGCTCCACTTCCTCAGAGGAGCTTACAGAAGTCAGCCCCAGACGCGTAATGTACCGTTGCATGAGGAGATTTCGCAAGAACATCGCCCTCCAAGGCGACGTTCTCTCCGCATTCTCATCGTAACCGTCATGACTTTCTTCCTCCCATTCATCGTCCCAGGTAAAATACCGCGCATCGACGATTGTATCATGGACCTCAACACCCCTCAGTGTCTCGAGAGTTGGACGCGGGTATTTCAACAGAGCGGCTGCCTGGGCAGATGAACACTCTAGATATCGCAGATTGGGCAGGATGTCAGTAGGAAGATCGCGCTCGAGCCGCGCCCATGCATGGCCTGGAATCATCTGAGCGAGGGCTAGGTGCTCGATAGTGGGATGAGCGGCGAGGAAGCGAATAAGAGGGCCCACGCGGCAGTTTACTCCACGCCAGCGAAGAACGCGGAGGTTGGGCCAATGCGCTGAGCTGAGGAGGTTGTCGATGTTGGCGGTGCCATCCATTCGCTCGTAGATGTCAAGCTCGAAGACGAAGACCTAGCTCACAACCAATGAGTCAGACGCGGGATTTGGTCAAATGAGAGCGGAGAAAGGATGTTCGGAAGACTTGAATGAATGAGAGTTGGAGGACTTACTTCGAGCTCTGGTAGGTTGCTGAGTAGCATCATCTCCAATTCACTTGGCAATTGAGGGTCATCGGAATCGCGACAAACCGAAGAACGCAGTTTGAACACCTTCAAATCACGAAAGAGGAGGAACTGTGAAGAAAATATTAGTCGGAAACTGTAATCCTGCTCTGACGCTTGGACGTTACCGATTTCGAAGTGACAAAGGAAGGGAGTTGAATCTCTTCGGCTTCTCCATCATAAATATCAAGCTCCTTGACCGTACCGAGCCGTTGAAGTGTGGTCCAGAGATCGTCATCGCCGACCAGGAGTGGTCTAGGCAAGCGGTACCACCTAAATCGTTCCAGACGCGACATACGCTTCAGGGACGAGATCAGACTTGCTTCTGACTGACGACAGCACTCGAGATCCCGCTCAGGCGACATCGGCATAGGTTTGGCTGGTGTAAAATCAGGAGGCAAGCGCTCGCGGAGATCGTAAGAGTGGATGGGATTTATGCAATAAAAGTCGGATTCCTGGTCTGGGAGGATAGTGAGTGAGCGGACGAGAGCAGCACGGAGGTCGCGGTGCCGCGAAAGCCAGGTCCAGAAGGAGGGGTTGTTCAGTCTGCTGCGGATGTCGCGGTAGTGCAGGTGGTGTGGTATGGCCACTGAATGGAAGGTTTTGTTGGATAAGGCGACATTGAGAATATCGGATCATCGAGGTGGGTCAGAATCTGGTCTAGCGTCTCTGAGGGAAGCGTCATTGACGTATCGTGGAGGGTAGTCGAGAGGAAGTCGAAGTGGATTATAAAAGGAGCGTAACAATTGTCTCCGACTCGGGCACGGTCGTCGTCAGGTCACATGGGGTATCATAATAAACCATTCCGATTGAACTCACCTATGTACAGACATAGCTCTCATCGTCTTTGGTCTTTTTCGAACTTTCTGCGAGCTTAACTAGTGAACTTTACTTCATAAATAACAGAGTCCTTCAGGATGAGATGCGAAAAAAGCTCGCCTTTTTTAACCATCGATTAAGAATTCGGCCTTCCGTTGGCAGGTTGGCGAATTCAAAAGCCCGGTTGACTGTGATAGAGGTTATCCGGAAGAAGTCGAGCCGGTTGAGAAAATATGTTTACCAGTACGTATTGAATATTCCTGTGTGTCAAACCATCAAATTCGGCGGGCATCAATGACGCGATGTTGTCCACATCCCACATTTTGAAGCATCGAAGTGACTACAAATTTGATTGCCGGTTCACAACTTATCGTCGCGAGAAAACACAGAACTTGCGATTTTGGTGTCCATGAAAGTAGGGGACGAGAAGATAGAAACTTCCGGATATACAGTGGAACCTGTCGTAAAATAGTTGCGTGAGTTCTGCCATGAGACGACTTTATAAAAATGCTGTTCACCACTCAGTACAATCTCTTCCCGGCGCATCAGCCGCCCCAAACCGTGTCTTTCGCAATGCCCAGAGTTGGAGTCCGTCAGAGGGTTTCTAGAAGTTTAAGAACCTTGGGGGTCCTTTGCAATGGCAGGGTCAGATGTGGGGCGGGAGTAGGCCAAGATGACCGAACAAGAGATAACAACGAAGCAGTACAGCGAGAAAACGGAAAAAAGCAGTCGTGGGCTCAGGCTGTCCGCCAAGATCGCGAGGAGGTGTGTCCACCCGAGCAGAGCTACGAGCAATTGTCACAGGAGCGCGATGAGGATTCGTTTGGTTTTTCGCGTTATTATTGCGGGAGGCAAGCAGCCAGCTGCGCCTGTGATAGTAAAGAGGACACGCCCGTTGCAGGAGTCGAGGTTTTATAGAAAGCCGTGCGGAAGCTATGGCCTTGTGTGGTGTGAAGGCACTCCTTATGAGGAGAAGGTCAGGGAGCGATGTGGGGAGCGATGTGGTCAGTGTTGTAGGTTACTGTTGACATGAAACAAGTATCGGCATTAGCTGTAGATTCAAATGGGAAGGATGCGCAGAAGGAGGCGAGCGAGCAAAGAGCATCACCCTAGTAAGGTCGGACCGTGGGTAAACATACGACAACACGACGCCTGCAGAGCCGTCCTCGATGGAAACGGTTCGCATGGACGGCGGGTTGAGAACCACCACGATAATCACACGGTCCGACAACGTCGAGGGGAGTACGGCGCCTGCCAGGTTCGCTGTTCGTAGATAGTGCGATGACTCGTCGATCGTGGGCAGCTGTGGGCAGCTGTGATGAAAATAATGAAAGGGTCTGTGTCACGCTGTCACGTTTACGTATTATATATGTAAGCTTTTGATCCGCCAGTCGGCTCAATGTTCGGTTTCTTTGCTCATCACTACTTCCTTGTATTTCCAAGAGTTATTCTGGTTTATAAGCGACTGTTTTTTTATTATTTATGGTGCGCCAATCTGAAATTGTCCGGCGACACACTGGCAGTTCCACAATGCAAAATGTTCAACACCCTCCCTTACCGCCGCAGATGTCGTGCCAAGGAAAGTAATTACGTCGAGTTTCTGCCCAACCGCTCGTATGCTGCTCTTCCTGCAAACACTCCCGGATTGGGACAAAGGTCACTCCACATAGCCCTTCGAAGTTCGAGCTGATGGAAGTGAGTCTGAGAAATGGGGTGAGTTGAAAGGAAGAGAAGAGTGATGGAAAACGGCTATGTAGATGTCAGCGTCGCGCGAGGGAAAAGGCGAAAAGGATAATATAGCGGTGGATAGACCAGCGCAAGACTGGAAACGTATCTACAAGAGACGGAAGCCTATATACTGCGAGAGTAAGACATGGTTCTAAAAGGAGGAATAAAAGAGATAAGATAAGATAAGGCGATCATTTCCTGACAGTAGACTCTGTATTTAATTCGAGTGAAAATTCGAAGCGACTGGTATCTACGACGTGCTTTGCGATCGATGAGGCTCAGTAAAAAGCAAATTCAGATAAAGTCATGTATTAGTCGGTCAAAGTCAGTCAAGATTCAGATATTACTCAAACGTTGTCAGGGATCCGAATACTTTTTCTTGGCATGCGAAAACTCTCAGGTCGTAGTCGTACACTAGTCGTACATCAGTCGTACATTCGTTGTACTAAAGTCAAACGGCCTGACCTTTCAATCAACCAGCTAACATCAAATTTGAAGTTGAACTTAGAGATATTTTCGACTGGTGCGGCTCTATCACGTGGCTACATGTTGAAATTCCCGACTTGGCGTGAATTTGCACCTTCTCTTCTACCACCAACTCCGAACCATACGCTTCCTGTGTCCCTCTTTCGATGGAAAAGCCGATGGTTCATCTTCATGCGGACCCTTTCACTTCGGGGTTCCTCTAGTCGCTGTGCCACACGCCTCGGCCAGATGACCATCAGGCGGCTTTGAACGAAAGTAAGCTACTTGGAGTTCCTTGCTAGCCCGAGAGTGACGTAACCTTTTTTGGTTGTTCGATGCATTCAACAAAGGTTGTTAGAGTTCAAATTCCAAGGACTGAAGATCGGAGGGTCAAATTTGGTGAGGTGAGCAAGAATTTCCTTCCCTTTTCTGTCCTTCTCTCAAAGCCATGGACCAGAGTTGAACGCCGTGAATTCGAGTGATATTTGTGTGGTTGGTTTTGGGTGGTGTGGAGGACGTCGGTTGAGATGCCGTAGATGAGAAGTTCGTTTACTATATAACCTCTGTAATACCTAGCGTAATAAACTTCTTCCTGACTTTCGAATGACTATTTCTGACAATTGTATGACTATTTAAAGGGTGAAAACCAGTGAGAATATAAGCCCTATTGATTGACCGATGTTTGACTGGTATCTGACTTTTGTCTGATGTTTTGCCGGATTTCTTGGCAATTTCATAGTCAGATAACTGTCGACAAATCGTAACAAAAACGCCCCTCTAGACTGTTTTATGACTATTGCCGACTTTTGTCTGAATTTTGTATTTACTGAGGATGAGGTGTCGTGGTAGCTGTCATGGAGGAAGTAAACGTGGGAAGCTCTTAAAATCGCGAAAAAATGCGGTGCATGAGTGGAGTGTAAAAACTGAAGTACTGAACGTCGGCTTAGGGGAGTCGCTTTCCGAGTAGCCTACGGTAGTACGCGATCCACTTTGTTAGCGCGTGTGGCAAAGTCCGAGTTCGAGCGCGCAGAGAGTCGCGACGCGTATCACCGAGGATTTTATTTAATGGATACAATTTTAAGTGCCTTGAAATCTTATGAAGGGTCCTAGAAAGTTCCAAATGTGTTCCATTGCTCCTACGCCCGTGACGCTTCTTGCTGCGGATACAGTCATTTTTCATTGAAAGAATCTTTGATTCCCAATATTTACTGCGGTCACCTGCATCATATTCTGATCTTTCTGATGCTTAGCCAACGTGGTATTTGAAATCAGAACTTCAGCTCAATTGCAGTGTAGGATTATTCCCAAACAGAGTACCAGGAAAGCAATTTTCACACGTTAAACGGGTGCGAAAGCGGTCACCTTCTCTGTCAGATCGGTTTTGATCGGCGCAGTGGTGTTCTCGGCCACTCTGATGTGGAAATAAAACAGTCCCGCAGGTTGTACAATTGCTATTTTGCGCCTAGAGCGCGCACTCCTCATTTAGTTTGGTTTGGAGGTTAAAAGTCAGACTCCTGTTTCTTTTAGGAACGTCGTTTTCGATTATCTCGCGGCTTGATGTCAAATTAGTCCAAGCTACGGTGTGTAATCGCAAGCAGTTCTTAATTAATTTAATTGAATTCTTCTGATAATCATATTACATCACTCCATTTTTAACTGTATCATCGAGGAACGTCGAGGACGAGATTGATCATCGTCGTGATACCTAAGTTAAGAACATTTTCCTATGCTGTTGGTTTATAAGGCATATTTTCAGCTGAATATTAATCAATTCCTGGGGATTTCTCGTTGGAATCGTATCTTACCCTCTTGAGAATGTCTGCACCACTTGTCGAATCGGACTACCAAGCCTTGCATGGGCAACAGGCCGAGCGTTATGTGCTACGTAAGTAGTCTTTTACGCTCTCCGCGAACCACAGAATTTACCCTGATGTGCTGCAACTCAGTCTCCTGTGGCGCAATCTTGTTTTTCGATTACTGTGAGATAAAATCCGCCACTGTCAAGACATCTTACTGACCACGGTAGCTAGTGTGTACCTTCGGCCAAGAGGTAAGTCGCATTTTTGAACCAGGAATTGCACCTCGTCCAGCAGTTCACATTTGTAAAAAAGGTTGATCTGATCTGGGTGAGTTAAATTTGGGTACTTGTGTCAACTGAAATCCTTTTCGTTTCCTTCTATGCTTTAGAAAAGCCGCTGGTCTCTCACAAAGGTCCTCTTCCTCATTGTACGCAAATTTAATCCACTTCCCATTATGATAATATTCTTATCTCGCTGGCTAGAATCGCTACTTTATCATAGTCTGTGCGATTATGTGGGTAACAATACTGCTTATCATCATCCTTGACCGGTGACCCAACATGGTTGTTACTAGAGTACTAGATTCCGGTGACAGAACTACCTTCTACCAGATCATACTCTGAACTGAGACGGTCCACACGTAGCATTTTCTGCCTCCCAAGTGACCGCTGCAGTGAGTTTATTCAATCGATACCGTTGGTTACATAGCATTCTGATGAACCAATTCCGACCAAGTCGTAAATGATAAAATTCTAGATATTTAAACCACAGACTAAGACTAACCGACACCTCGTATCTACTCTTACAGCTGTAAGAACTCCGTTTATTCAAGTCTCGCGATTTACTTTACTTAATATGTCAGCAAAGGTCTACACCTACTGAAAATAGAAGGTTGGGTGGCCTTGATTTACTTTATGATTACAGCGGGTGGGTCCACACAATACAATGAGGCCGATTGCAGCGCACATTTAAATTTGAAATATTGATTGCAGGAATACTTCAAATACGGCTATATGCAATCTATTCCATGGACAAAAAAATTCTATATTTCATGTTAACTTGCTTCACGATCTGCACTGCAACTTTGGCATGGATGGCGAAGGGACTAGCGGAAGGAAATAGAGGTAAGAAAAGCCGGTACTTTTATATAGCTTTTAGTGACTCACATGTACCAAGTGTCGGTATTTTCAACCCCAAACACGGCGACCTGCGTCATATCAGGGGGAAGTTTCTACCATTATCAATTCTGGATACCGGGCTTCTTGTTTGATAGCTTGCTGTGCTTCCTAGCCACTCTGCGTGGATATCAATCCTTCAAGAGCGAGTTGTCGAGCTCCTCCCCCGTTTGGGGGAAAACCCTCTTCGACATTATTATACGCGACTCGATACTTTATTTTCTGGTGTAAATTTTCCAACTTTATCAGCTGGAAACCAACGCTGACCATTTCTTGAAATGTAGCATCGCCATGTCTTATCTCTGCTGCCTTCTCTTGTATTTTAAAGTCCGAGTTAGTGCTCAGTACCTTCGTTCAACAGGAGTAATGTCACTGAACATATTACAGGAAATTCCAGCAGAAGCACCCGCCGCGTTTTCACTTATAATGACAAGCATTCTCAGCAATCGAATGATTCTAAATATTCGGAATTCTGCTTCTGAATCCAGCCCTAGTCAGGATGTTGCTTATACGCCCTAGTTTTATTTCCCTACCGTTCATTTGTAGATGTCTTCGTTACACTCAGACGGCGTTTCAGCCTTTTGGGTAGCAATCACGAGTCGCAAATATATTAAAATGAGGGAATAACTTTACAAGCGATCATACTAAGAGATATTTGCGATTGACTTCCGCAAAACTGCAAGGTCTCAAGCAAGGAGCATTTTACTTGTTGGAGTATCATGCAACGACCAATTGCTCGTATTGACTTACTTTACAATGACGGCTATGAACCTCCAATGCAGCCAATTTTCGTTTGGTCAGGGAGACTCCAGAGCGGGTCGTGATACTCGAAAACTTGTTGGGAGTCTCCGGTAACCGCTGGCGCGACGAACGTCGATACTCCTGTGGTGGTGTTATATGTCTCGTAAGAACTGGCCAAGCGCTTTCCCCCTCCTCCCGGAAGATCAACGATGAATTGCGGAGTAAGGAAACCGCCGATGCTACCCCGGATGTGCGTCTCCAAATTTAGAATGGTGGAAAGTGGAGTGCGGAGGTCTTCAACACCTCGTACCATGTCGCCTTGGTAGACGTAATACTGGGTCGTAATTACCACCCGGTGAGCTCGTAAATCTTGGGTAAAATACTAATACACTTACGGGTTGGATGTTGATGTCGGCCAAGCTGTGAATCAAGGTCTTCATAGTTGAAACATTGTCATTGACTCCACGGAGAAGCACTGTCTGGTTCCGCACGGTAACACCGTTCTCAAAGAGCTTCTGAGCGGCGCGTTGGGTTATCCACGTTATTTCATTGGGATGATTGAAGTGTGTGTGGACAGCGACGGCCTTGCCCACCTTTTTACCCATATTGGATATCGAAATTAAAGCAGAACTCCACGTATCGTTAGGATCGAGGATGCGAGAAGGGCAGACCGCGAGACCCTTGGTTGCGTACCGGAATCGTCTGATATGTGGGATTGCAAGGAGGCGCTCACCAATATCATAAAGTTGTTCCGGAGAAAGGTAGTAGGAGTCACCACCAGAGATTACAATATCGTGCAGCTGTGGCGTGTTCTCGATATAATTGAAGACTTCGTCCCAGCGTCGCCTCGTAGGCTTTAAAGAATTTTTGGTGACAGTTGCGGTATTTGCCCCGACGGCGTACGAGCGGGTGCAGAAACGACAATAGACGTTGCAAACCGACGTAGCTTATACAAGTTAGATTGGCCCTTTAGAAATGACACAGCTTGTCAAGGGCTTACCTAGGAAGAGCGCTTTGCTCGGGTAACGATGTACGAGGCCCTTTACTGGAGAATCATGCTCCTCGTTGAGAGAATCGAGTTTGAGCCTCGGGTGATCTGGGATCAAATCGCCTCGCAAGGGAATGAATTGTCGGCGAACTGGATCTTCGACAGGGTTTGACCAATCAATTATGCTCATAATATGAGGCGTGATGCGAATAGCCATCGGAGCCCTGGATATTGCATCAGAAACGCTGTCAATAAACTCGTCCCGAGTCGTGGCTGTATTGCTGGCATGAGGCAGAGCGACGTTGCCCCGCGATATTGTGGCAGGGAGAACTGCAGCCAGGAATTCGCGCAGCTTCTTTTCTCCCTGTACGCTGTTTGAAAGCTGTAATCATCAGATTTGGCCAGTTAGAGAATAACGTTTAATTACCTGCCACTGATAACTGAGGAAGTCGTTCTCGCTGACCTCGCTCCACTGAGGAATCTTTTGCCAGTATGGATGGTTGATAACTTCTGAAGTGAAAATGAAAGGGAGATCGACTTCAGAACTAGGATGCTGTTGGCGAAATCCCACGCCTTCGGGCTCTTGATGCAGTCCTGAAAATGAGGAGCATGCTTACAGATAAAATCTTCAGCGGAAAATGGGATGAAAATTACTCAATTGAGCGACAGTTGCATTGCGTCGGAGCTGACGCGGTGAACTTTTGAATAAAATCTGAACGGCGTGCTTCAAAGGCATACTGGAGACTGGAAATCGGTGACGCCTGACGAGACTGGTGAGTAGCAGCATCGTTAAGAACAAAGGTGGAGCCGGAACTACGATTGGGATTCGTCATTCGTCATTATATATGGCAAAAACGACGCACCGAACGCGAATAGAACGTGGGTTAACACCGGTGATGCAATACGCCAATACAAAATTTGATCTGTTTAGCTGGGTCACTGCACAGTCAGGTATTGGGAACGTTCGACCAGAACTTACGAGTTAGTAATCGCACTATTCGAATTACGTCTTCTCGGTTAATTAATTATTGATATGACACCATCCTGACAATATTCGGTAGCTGGCCTTGAACAGTGGGGGTTTTTGAAGGCTTTCGCATGGCTTGTATTCCGAACTTAGGTTCCTTCGATCGATTAGGCGTCAATTTCCATGCTAAATTACAGCAAGAGACTCACCGAAGTGCATTATTGGTGTCCAACCCTACGTCAATGTACCGCAGCGCTATTGACAGATAGATCTATGTAAGTAAATATCCTCGGACGTGTCAATCGACAGCCCTGCGGCTAGTACGCACGTTAGACCATTCTAGGTCGCTTCTTCGTCGGCAGATGATATAAGAAGCGTCAAACATCATCGAGCCTCGCAAGAGTCCTACTATGCATCCCAGAATGTCAGCCTCCCCACTTGCTCCACACTTAAAAATAGGGTTCACCTACGACTCCCGATCGGAATGGCTAGCACTTGGCCATTCCCCAGAGCAATGTGCCGAGTTCGATACGGAGGAGACAATTGAAGGAATCGCAGCTTCGTTGAGGAAGTTGGGAACTGTAGACATGATTGGCGGCTTGAAATCGTTAATGAAGGTCCTCACCACCACCAAGCCGGACTGGGATATCGTTTTCAATATATGCGAGGGGTTTGGAGACACGGGTAGGGAAGGTCAAGTGCCCGCACTTTTGGAAGCCTGGGGTATCCCTTTCACTTTCTCCGACTCAGCTACACTGGCATTGTGTTTGGACAAAGCGAAGACGAAGGTAAAGTGCACGTTTTCGTATTAAAATCCTGAATGACATGTCAAATTAGATGGTTCTGGAACACTATGGCGTACCTACTGCACCTTTTGTCTGCCTCCCGCCGAGAATTACCTGGGCTGAAAGCTTCTGCCCGTTATCTGTCATCCAAAATTCAAACCACCGCCAAGCTTTGAGCACATTCCCACTGTTCGTGAAACCAGCTGCAGAAGGCACCGGAATGGGCATCGGGCAAGCCAATAAAGTCACCAACGAAGAACAACTCGTCAAGATAATCCAAGACCTGTCCAAGCGTTACCCAACCCAATCAATCTTGGTCGAGCGCTTTCTCTCTGGGCGGGAGTTCACTGTTGGAATAGTCGGGACTGGTACAGAAGCGCGCGCTATTGGTGTTCGAGAGCTCGTTTTCCTCAAGGACAACCCAGACTTTCCTATCAATCCTAATGTCGTTTACACCACACATGACCCAGCCCTCCTTGAATTAGACGTTTATGGGTACGATTTGAAACATGATAGCAGTCCGAACCCACAATACGTCGACATGGACTTATCCAGCGATCAAGTCGCCCAACGAGCAGCTGAAGTCGCGGTGAAAGCCTGGAGATTGTTGGGATGTCGTGATGGAGGACGGGTCGATCTTCGCAACGATACGAAAGACACAGATGCTGTCCCTAATTTCATCGAGGTGTGAGCACTGCTTAGACACATTGTATATGAGACTGACTCTTTTGTCCGTACTTTCCAGGTCAATCCACTGGCTGGGCTAGCGCCTGGATGGTCGGATTTCCCGCTGCTTGCCGAAGCTGGCGGCATCGAGTATGATCGGCTCCTTTCTTTGATCGTGAAGAGTGCGCTCGAGCGTCATAAATCTGGACGGGCAGGTTGTGCGCTGGTCGTAGAGGCCAGACCGTGAAATGAGAATGAGAATGCAGTCAAGTTTGGGCCATAGACCAGTCAAATTCCACCGGTTCTGGGGAAGCAATGCAAATATAGTCACTTGAGAGTCGATTAACCTAGCCGGCCAAATTGATCACCAATTTATAATCAAAACAATCCACAAAATTCGAGACTAACCTATCATAATTCAACCACCGAGACTAGTGTGAACGAAGCCAAGATCAAGACATCGCACGTTATGGATATCGAGGACCTATCTGGTAATTTAATGCGTCAGGAGCATTCCTCACAAGGGGGAATGGAGATAGTTCATACGCTTCTTCTAACTAATTACCAACTTTGCAGTCGAAAAGTAATACCGCAGCTGTAAGGAAATCTCTGGTTTAGACGACAAAGAGAAATCCGTAAAAAGGTAGAGGACGTACGTCGAACACCTCATGCTTCAAGTCCCTCCTAGGGTTGGTAGTGGAACTGTTGGGCCATGGCACGGAATATATCTGATAATGTGATCAATCAGGAATCTTGCTTGAAACGAGGAGAACGAAGAAAGACACGCACCCATCAAGATTAACATGAACCACAAAGACCTTGGAGGCCGTATCACTTTCTCGGCTTGTACTCGACCATTCTCCTGCTTGCGGCTCGTAGAAAACCTTGAAACTCAGAGTATGCCCTGCCATTGCTAACTGAGCGTTACAGCCGCAATGTCGAACACCCAGAGGTTC
Source organism: Galerina sulciceps (assembly GCA_023014345.1). NCBI lineage: Eukaryota > Fungi > Basidiomycota > Agaricomycetes > Agaricales > Galerinaceae > Galerina > Galerina sulciceps. The sequence goes on from JAEDXJ010000038.1 coordinate 226,331, forward strand.
GCGAAAGTCGAGACCGACGTATTTTTCGACTAGTAGCACTATATGCGACCTCATAACAAGCATGAAGACGTACTGATGCGACTTCGGTACATGCTGAAAAGTGATACCAAAGACACAGGTGAGACGGACGAGCGTGATCCCGGATTCTCGTTACGCGTTCATAGGAATCTGTCATGATTTGACCGCTTCAGTTCGCGCATACAACAGGGAAAAAGCAAGAACTACTGTACCGTACGCCATTGAAGAGACCGTGCTTCTCCTGCGCTAACACTGGGACAATGCAGATGATATCACGCCGAACTGGCCGTCCTTATTCGAGTTATTGAACAAATCGCAGAGATTGGGTGTACACGTCCAGAACGAGTTGGCTCATGTACAGTCGAGACTTGGTTTGGTTCGCAGTGGTTTGTTCTTACACCGTGATCATGCGACTCACTTTGGAGGTCAAGCTTGTTACCCTTCAATTTGGACGATGTACAACGGACGGGCGTTTTATACTGTAATGACGAGGGAGGAAAGGAAGATGGAAACTGAACAAATTGAACAATCCGCTTTTGTCCGACATCACGGGCGTTTCCCACGTGGCTAAGTATTTCGGATCAACGATTTGTGTTGATCCGCGCTACAGTGCTGAGATATTTGGAAGAAACAATCTATATGGCTGGGAGCCTGTTTCCCTTGCTTCGAGCTCATCGGATGGATTGAGGGAACTTGGTTTAATAAAAACATTGTCCGTGACAATAACTCTCTTCTGTAGCGTCTACAAAATCACAAAGTTTCGACCCGAGATCCGACAAGAGTTCCTTCTACCCCATTGAACGAGGTAGGGCTAACTTGAAAAGCAATAAAACTAAATTTTAACTGAAGCTCGACGATACACACTACATTGGAGTAATCCCATACATAGACCACGCAACTTGAACTCTGAAATTTACTGTAACACGGACCGACTCAAGCTCATCCCCAGCTAACTAACTAACACCCGGTGACGAAGTTGATCGTAATCTCGCACTCGCCATTCTCGTCGGACCCACAGGCCTGGCAGCCATTGGCGCGGATCGCGTTGTACGCGTTGCGCATGTCTTGGCCAGATGCGCCGACGGGGCAGTTATTTCCAGGGGTGCTCTGGATGAAGATGCCGCAGTTGCCGCTGCACACACCGCTTGCGCTGTTGATTTGGATTTTTAGTGCAATGAATCCTGATGGAGATGGAATACACGTACCCTCCACCGCCGGGACGGTAGGTGGTGTTCTCTATGAGATTGAAAGCGCTGAGGCATTGGTCTGTTTGGGGAGTGAGGTTATTATTTAAAATGCAAAGAACGCGACAGAAAAATCAACTCACTCTTAAACCCCTGGCTGTTTGAGCAACGGCTCGACCCCTTGCAGTTGAAGGTGTCGCGCTCGAAGAGCGCCGAGCGAGCCACAAGATCAACGTCGCCAGGCGCGACCTCGACGGTGACGGTGGACACGCCGTTGTTGAGGTTGAGCGCGCTGGTGGAGCCCGCAGCGAGAGCAAGGAGGGCGAGGAGGGAGGTAAAGGTACGCATTCTGATTCACAGAGTAGTGGATAGATAAACGAGTAGAAAGATGGCTTTCTTTCTGAAGAAAATAGCAGCAAGACAAGCAGCCTTTTATATCTGCTTGAGTAGAGAGGAAAGCACTCGAATTTCGTTCCGAAAATCTCGGTAAGTACACTTGGAGAACGCGGATGCACTTATATGCACCGTGATCGAGCCGTGCATGATAGCCATCTTCATCGGTTGCATTTTTGAATTTTGATACGCGCTGGCGGAGGAAAACGGACTACCTGATTATCTCAGTCCTCAGAAGCACGGGAGTATTTCTTATTTTAGAATTCCAGCCGGCGCTTGATCAAGTTATATTCGAGGACGGAAAGTTGGGTGGAACCATAAATCTTAGAAGTCAAAAGAAATGTGTTGCTACTTATCGGGTCTCAAGGCTAAGCTCTCGAGAATAAATCCAATAGATATGTAGGAACTAGCTCGAGTATTCAGACCTATGTACACTCATCACGAGACTCGAGTACGCATGTATTTTATTCAGCCTAAAAGGAGTCGTCGACTGCTCCTAGTCCATGAGCCTCCATCAAACCTACAACTCGAAATGATGAACACGAAATATAAGACCCATTTGCCTAACTCCAATGTTCCACGCATATTTAAGGGCTGTGAGGTGGTGTGCAACGCGCATGCTTTCGGCGCTGCATCGAAAAAGAAGCAAGAAAGCTCGATGATGGAGCACTTGGGATTTTTCAAAGCCGAGCAGCACCGCGCGCGGCCGTGCACGGTAGACCACACAAGTGCTACAGCGACATCCGCGCACTACCGTGCAGCTTCTTGGAACTACTAAAATTCAACTCTAACTTGGTCGATTGGTAGGTAAATTAGATTGAACGTACGTAGACACAGATGAACTATTCCCCATCCAAGCATGATTTTTCACACACACAACAACACAGCTGCCGTCAAAAAATGCAAGTCGTCCTAAAAAGAATCTCTATTTCTGAGCGCACCCGTTGACCGCGGGGTACGCGTATACCATGCATTTCCGTAGTCTACCGCGCATGCGCCGTGGAGTACCGTGAAGTATCGCGCCGTAATACGCATTCCTGTGCATGTGTGTCGTGTAATATAGTATTTTACTTCCAACAACCTCGCAATGCGCATTATTGAAGCATGACAATTTTTTTTTGAGAGGTATTATTTTAATAGGTAAAGCCATCCATACATCACATCACAATACCGGCCCAAGCATGATATTCGGCTGGAAAAGAAGTCATCGACCGCCCCGCCTGACATCGTCCTACATCTTCTTTCATCAAATTTAAACCCGGAAATTGATGAAAGACAGACCCATCAACATTTCGGTGCGCCTGACTATGAATAAAACTTGACTCCAATCTTCCATCATACATACGAATGGCTGGGGTGGTGTCCCAGGCCCCCAATGGGTTGAAAAGAAGCCAGGAGCGTCGATGGCCGCCTGCAGCCGCCTGCCGAATCAAATATCGCGCGGGCAATCTCAACCGCCAGTCGTCCCCAACAAAGCGGAGTAAATCCTAGGCTGCAGATGATTGTCCTCGAACCACCCTGTGAACAAATCCGAAACTCGATAGATCAAAAACAAAACAAAAAAACACAAACGGCTAACACTGCAAGCTCTCGGCCCCCATATTCATACAGAAAAATTGAGAGTGCAGAGACAGTATTCCTTTTTTTTTTTCACGAAAAAGACGGGACTTCCAGGTTACCCAGTTATACCTAAGGTCTGCGTAACACCTCGCGTCCCGGGAGAACCGTTTTATGGTTTTATGCTTCCATAGCTCGTTTAATCCTCCAATTTGAAATTCGGAAACCGAATCGGGCACGCGGCAGTGATTCCGATCACTGCACTTCACTTCTCTGGAGGTTGCTTCCTTATACAAGTTCACCTGATGTGCATCTCACCTCACCTCACTTGGTCGATGGCTACTGAGTAGCGCTCTGTACTGCTTAATATACAGGAGCCGACTTCGTACACGGTACAGCCGAATCGTAACTAGTCTCTGAATCTTACACAGGCATGGCTGAGTATGCAGTTAATCAAGGGTCTCGTCCGAGACTCTGAGTTTATTGACGACTCCCTGACCAAATAAGCTGGCCACCCCAGGCAATGGCGGCGCCCTTCATGCTATTGTTGCCGCTGAATATGGTGCTCAGTGCAGGTTCGTCTGGAAATAAATAACGCACCTGCTTCGCCGAAGTAATTGTCCTAGTACTACTGTACTGGTGTAGTACCATGACAGTGGTGAACGAAGGGGGGAATAGAATAGGTGACAGAGGGACTAGGACCCGGGGCGAAAGAAAAAAAGGGAGTGGCTTCAGCTGCAACTTCTCCTCCGCCTTCGCAAAAAGTAGCAGTTCGGGTTAACGGCAATCTTGATGCGTCATCGAACGGTCAGTGTCGCTGTGAAAATTCATCGAGACGCTGAGTAACAGAACCTAGCTCCCAGTGGAACGGGGTCGACGCGCAGGACAGAGAATGAACGTAATAGTTAAAGAGAATGTGTAGCTATGAACAGGAAATATCAACTGTTTGTACATGTATAGAACGGGGGATAATGAGCCGAGCAGCCAATTCTGACACTGAGGGTATCCAGCTCCCCTCGACACAACAACCACGATCGAGGTAGAGGTAGAGCTATAGGATACAGGAATCGAAAACAGGTTCCTTACATTCATCGTTCGACAATAAAAATCAAGCTCGAAGCTGAACCGAAGTCGGAAACGTGTGGACGAAGCTGGTTCCGGAAGGTCCGTATGCATATATGCTGCCCAGCGTTCAAGGTTACGTCTCGGGCTTCGTTCTTCGAGGTGCGAGCACACATCTGCCCCCTGGAATATCGAAGTTAATGTGAGGGAGAATGACTCAAAATGATTAAAAGACCTAGGATGGAATGGGATGAATGGCGGAGAAACTCGAACTCGGAGGCGAAAGGAGAAAAGGAGTGGCTAAGCCTGCCCCGGACGCGTGCAGTCGGCTTCCCTCGAGCCTTCTGAATTCTTATAGGGCTAACCGTTATCCATAGTCGTAATCCGCGCCAAATTCGGAAGGACTGATGACCAGAATGTCCTCAGTTGATACAACCCGTCTGTGGGAAGTCGCTGAGTGGGAAGGGGGGCAACGAGAGAAACAGGCAGGCGACGATGAGTTCGAGGACACGGATGGGCGGCATAGCCGCACTCGAGTTGATTCCCGGTGACCAAAGGAGGAGACAAAGGGGTAGCTGTAGTTGGAAGATCCGTCAGCCTACACGCAGGAACGAAGTCGCGGAAACAGAGAACACACCTAAGGGAAATCCCACCACCACCAACCAAATACACGTCACAACGCCAGCGATCACACCATGGTTCACGCGTCCATGACACAACTTGGCACTGGGAAGTCGCTCGACTTGGGGAAGCAAAAGAGGCAGGCATATGGTAAGGATTTCGAGGAGGAACTTGAGCTGGAATTCTGCAAAGTTCGGATCCCGGGAGACAAAATGGCGGCTGCGGTTTAGGATTCGATGAGCCCGTAGGTAAGAACGATGCGCAGGAACGGGCTACATACCCAGCTGAGAAATCCTGCCAGTAACTTATTACACGTCACGACGCCAGAGATCACCCCAAGTTTGACGCATCCTACATGCTGGAAGAAAGTCGGGCATGCTACGTAACTCGAATTTCATCCACAAAGTGACCTAGAAGACAAGGATTGCTAGCTGATTCGGCAGCTAGAGCTCGATATGTTAACGGGTGTAAACAATCCGGGGATCCTGTAAATGAAAGCCCATGGTGTCAAAAAGACAACAGCGCAGAACACGCGTGGAGAGGAAGGTTTGTTCTTTGAAGATTGCAGAGTCTTGGACGATGCGTGGCGTTGGGTAAGAAACGAAAGGACGAAGGCTCAGAAGAGCAGAAAGAAAGAAAAGGGACTGAGCTTACCCAATCATGACCGATCCGGAGGTTGATCCGCGTATGAGCCGATCAGATTAGATTCGCTCCGTTTGCAAGTTCGGTTGAAGTTTTGAATCGTTTCCCTTCAGCTTTTATAAACCCTTAAGCGAAGCATCGCGTGCGCACGATACCCAACGCGAACCCAATTAAACTAGGATTTATTATTCCATTGCCAATATCGGAACCCTGGAAGTTGAACGCGTAGGAGAAGCACATGACACAGTATACCATATTTTGCGCGGTCCTACGGGATTCTTTCAAGGCCTGTTTTGAGGCATGTGCAGGAGGCTGGGCTTCGCGAAAAGGAGATATGCAGACTCTTTCGTTGGGGCTGATGGTACATGTCAGTGTAACGTGTAAAATTCTATACTTTGTCTTTTATTGAATGAGGATCGAGAGAAAAGAAATTGAGACACTCGTGGAAGCATTGCGCATTGGAGATCCCGTTCCGAAGCAAGTCACTGACTTTCACAATCAACCTTCCTTTTCTTCCTCTTTTTCCTCCTCGTCTTCCTTATCCTCTTCATTCTCCTCTTCCTCTTCCTCCTCGGGCGGATCCCCAATAGTCCAGCGGTCGATGTGGCATGACGCCAACCTCGTCGTCGTATTCGCATTCCCTGGGCGCCGATCAGACATACGAGGCAAGGTGTTTAAACCATGGTGAAATTGCTTACGGTGACGCTGCTGCAGCTGTATCGCATCCGGCCAAGCCATTGCCTTGATCTTCTCTTTCATCGCTCTCGGGGTAACTCCTTATATCGCGGGTGGCTGAGCAAACACGCGATAATCCCAGAGACGTGAGGTGCGGCCTGGAAAAAATCGTGTTCAAATTAAATTACCCGTATTATGGCAACTCACATCGGAGGTACCGCCCATAACACCACCCGCAGCATGCGACGACGTATCGCTCGCGTTCGTCGCACTGTGAATAAATTCTCCAGGAGCGAATAAATCGACATTGGCGCCATATGCCGACCACGGCCATTTCGTGTCGCTCGGCGTAGACGCACCAACCCAGATGATGCTGTCGAGGTGGTCCTTGTCATTTTCAGTGAACCCGTTCGCCTCGGTGAGTTCGCTCAAGTCCCATTCCGGAAGGACCAACTCAATGTCCTCGTTACCTGCAGCCATCTCATTGTTAGGAGTGAGCGATTGGTAGCACAACAGAAATGGAAAATAGGCATACCACGACATGGACATTGTCTCTGATGAGCTAGAATTGGAAGAAAAAGGCGCTGATAGTGAGAATTGATACTCGCAAAGTACCATGGACCCTACCGTAACAAGGGCACGGGCCGTCTCTTTGGTAGGAAATATTTGATTTGATATGTTCAATACGGCTGGAGTCTGATGGTTCGCCATCTTTGCCAAACTAGGGAAAGAGTGTTCTTCAGCCTCAAGTTCGTGAGTATGAAGTGGATCAGAAGGCGCACAGTTCGTCGCTTAGGATTTCGTCAATCAAGATAAATTCCTCTGGAATACTGAGGCAGATAGACTTACCCCGTTACATAGCCAATCCCGACGACCTCAGCAGCCTTTATTTAAAATGTCAATATTTAGCAACCAAATAACGACATTGTCGAACAAGAAGCATTTTTACGCACCTTTGCGACGCCATATGTCAAGCCGGCAGCTATTGCCCTGCATTTAAAATATCTAGTCTCATTTTGCATCAAAAGGCGATAAATAGAATACATACGCAATGGCTACTCCGTGGTGCTGGTTTACGTTGTACCTGGGTGCCATAAAATTAGTGGATGACGTCTAGGTAACTTCAAACCAGGACATCTGACTCAGATTCATTGATGCGTGCAGTTTCGTCTTCCCGCTTTACATTGTATTCACGCAAGTCAGGAGTGGTCTCAGTAGTAAGAATCGTTTTAAATTATACCTGCATTGTCGGTTTGTCTGCAGGTAATATGCGTGAGCGCTGTACGGACAAGTGAGATAGTGCAACGATTCAGACTTACGATTCTCATCATAAATGACCCGCGAGACCTAAGTTGTGTTTATTAGTCGCGGTTGCGATGTGGCAGGCTAGACACATTGCGACATGCGCACCTTCTTAAATTGAAACTGGGTATTTGTGGAGGGATAGTTAGTGCTAGTAGCAGTCGACGGTGACTCGAACATACATGAGACGATCGAATGACTAGATAAATAAAAGTATGAGCTCGTTGCAGTGCAGTCTCTGTCGGGTAGACTTACGGTCATCTAAGATTTATCGTAGTAAGCGCTTCTGTCACAACAATACAAGCAGGAAACCGGCGCACATACCGAGGATGTAGATGGTAACACCTTGCCCACATGCGTTTGTGTAATAGTAAAAATCAAACCCGCTCTGATACGTCTTAACTCCAGATCTATCAGTCGAAGGGAGCGCAGGAAGGGGACTGTTCGAGTGGAGCCTCTTGAGACCCCAAGGTGCGACGGTTCTACAATGAGAACGGATGCGTTATTGTACCGAAACACGACGTGGTCTATTACTGACCGTTGTGTTAGAGCTCCAGGGAGGCTGTTCATGGTATGTGTTAGGAGATAGCGCGAAAAGAAAGGCAAAGCGACGGACCGTGTCATTGTGGTGTTTTTGAATTGGGGGGAAGGTAATCGTTGGAGTATTACTTCCATCAGAGTCGTTGTGCTGCCCTTTATAGTTTGCTGTGGAGCGTTATCGATTATAGTTTGCCGCACGGGAATCCGCATTCATGGTTCAGGACCAATAAATCGTACTAGAAGGCCTATTGTGCCCCAGTCATGTCATGTGGCACATGCAGGTGAGTGTTAGGCCGTTCTTTGCTGTCTAACTTGCATTCCAGCCTTTTCATCTTACGGTAAGCGAGTAGCATCCGTACGAGTAAGAATAACGACATTACTCATGACTTTCGGCATGACCAGTTGACTCGGACTCTGAGTTGAGCAAGCTATCTGTCCACTTCTCGGGATCACTGTTGCTATAATTTTGAATGGAGGTATTGGTTATCGTCAATTCAGAGAGTGAAAAACCATGTTCACCTGAAGTTGTTAACGCACCCTGTCAAGTTTAGCGGACAGTTGAACTAACCTCGACTCAGAACTGAACGTAATCGGATGCAAAATGGAGTCACCGTGGTCCAAACAAGACAAAGCTGCAATGATTTGATTAGATTAATTTGCTGTCAGTGGTGCATCTTTTACCTTAAAACCTCATAGCGGGCAAATGCGCGTCGAATTAAATCGCGATTTACTCTTCCGCTCATGCCGAAAAGGGGTCATTGCAACAATCTCTGCGCGGACGAGTTATCGACTTCAATCGTCTCCGTCACAAGGAATGGAAGGATGGTGTTCTTGTGAAGTTCTGCGTAGAACGGGTAGACTGTTTGTAGAGGTTTGGCCTGTCAACCCAGAAGCTACCGTAGGAGGGCGAATCGATTTGGTATACCGTACAACAGGACAGCAGGAGGGAATGGACAAGCGACCCAGGAGAAGTGGGGAATGTAGGAAGGATCGATAAACGACGGAGGTACTCCAACCTGGGCGAAAAAAAAAAAGAATAGTAGCTGAGTCCAACGGCAGTCAACGCCGACGAAACCAACACCGACCACAGTGGTCTTCATCACCAGGAAAGGACCGGAAACAACTGTCATGAGTAAACGGACAAACAAAAGAAGCGCCATTCAACGATAGGCCCAGCTCTCCTCGGCGCGAGGCCACGATCGAGATCAGGACAGGGGTGCATACATCAAAGACAGATTCCTGACAAGCCAGATGCCCTCTAGCTGGCCGTGTGCAAGCTTAAGAGGTAGCACAGGAGGCACGTAGATCACAGGTTCCTCGCCGAAAGCTGCCGTGAGTGGTATTGGGGAATTCGACGCCACATCACAGGGAAGGGAATGGACGCAGTTCCATATATGACAATCATGGCCCAACGACGATCCTGGAGTCTGAGGGAGGCAAGCGAGCAGCGAGGAGCTCGACGACACGCAGGAGTAGGATCGTTGCATCCGAGTTCGGTTCTTGGTGGTCAGGAGGGGAAAATATAGCAGCTGTACGTAGTTCAAGGTTCGATTAGCTTGCATCCATTAAACCTCAGGACTCAAGCGATTGCTCCAACGTCGACGCGTCGACGCCTGCAGGCCAAAAGAACTGGGGAGAAAGGGCGAGCTACAGGGTCCAGCGTGTCAGCTCGAAGAACTAGCAGGTAATGTTGTACACAAACCTAATCTCGCCTCTAGTGGGGACAAGTTCGAAGCCACGTCACAGGGAGAGAACGTAGTTAACCCCTCGAATCCACCGTTTAACGACGAAGCGCAGTTCGACGGTGGGCCGAAGTTGGAAAGACATGGACGATTCCATTTGGAAGGCGTCAGCCCGACTGGGTCAGCATTTGGAGTTCAAGTCTGCACCTCAGGATCAAGGTTTCGAGAATGCGCGACAAGATTCGAGCGCATATATGACGCCTGGGAATATCGACGTCGGTAAGGATGGCATTATAAAGTGACGGAAGGAGGAATACGGCGGGTAGTCTAGAATGAGTGGATGGCGAAGAAGGGAAGGAATGGGAAATGGGTAACGGAGGTACTCATACATGACCGAAACAGACTAGGAAAGGGTATTGCTGCAGTTGGACCTGTGTATCGGGTTTTGGTGGTCTGTAGATTTAAAAAGTGGCGGGGTTGAGGTACTCGTCGACACAAAGCATTCTGAATCCTTACAGGGCTAACCACCTTCAATGATCGTATTCCGAACCAGGCTCGAAAGGACCGGTGGCCTAGAAAACCTCGTACTACACAGCTCGGTTCTGAGAGGTAGTGGGGAAGAATGACCTAGACAGACTTGAGGACGCGGTTCACTAGATTTGCTTCATTAGGGTTCGGTCCCTCGTGGACAAAGCAGATGAAATGAAAACTGTAGGTCAAGGTTTCGTTGGCCTGCAGGCAGGAACAAACTCACGAAGAGAGACAACACACCTAGTGGCCAGAATCCACCACCAACTCATTACATGTCATTACGCCAGCAATCAATCCAAGGTTGATGCATCCTACATGGGATATCACGGCAAACTACGAAAGTTCAGCGTCAGACGCATCCGAAGAGAATGCTGTCCGCGATTCAAATCCCGCCTCATGTCGAAGCGAAAGCCCGAAAGCTCGAGCTCAAGTACTTGCCCTTGTGTCCAGAAGTCTTGACATCTCGCCAATAAGAAGTCGCTCGAGAGGAAGAAGCGCATACGCGTCCTACATATGGCGCAAAGGGGCGAGCTACAGAAATTCAGCACATGTCAGAGGCATCCGCAGGGCAAATTGAACACGATTCAAATCCTACCTGGTGTGTGATGAAGAAGCCCCGAGAACCGAATTCTGTCTTACGAGACCAGGGTTGCTAGCTGATTTGGCGGTTGGGGTTTGCGAGATTGACGAGCAGAGACTCGAGACGACGTAGTGGAGAGGAATACTTGTTCATAGAAGTCGAAGAAAAGACAAGGAACAGAGCTTACGCAATCACGACGGAAATCGGTCCGGTCTAGGGACCCAGATCAGATTAGATTTGCGAAAGTTGTATAGGAATTTAGTCCGGATAATAGTGAAAGCATAGATTTCATCGATACGTCGCCCTCTCGGTGATATTTTATTAAGGTACCTGAACACAAGAGGGAAAAAAAACTCGAAATGTTTGATTCACGCTCGTATCTTTCATACCTTGCTGGCGCTGTAAGGAACACTTTGGGACAAGCACTCAAAGGGAACAATTACTGTAGAAGGCGAATTTCAATTCTGAATAATAATAAAAATGATTTCAAAAACAGCTATATTTTGGAGGCAATAGAACCAGATTTCGACTGAAACTCGATGACACATAATATGTGTATAGGCACAAGCACATAGTATTTTCTGCAAACTTGAACTATGAAAATTAAAACAGATCCTTCCTTTCGACGTGCAGTTCCCCGTTCCCCGTCTCGTACTCATCCCTAGCTAACTAACACCCAGTGACGTAGTTGATCGTAACCTCGCACTCCCCGTTAACATCGGACCCACAAGCCTGGCAGCCAGCCGCGCGGATTGCATTGTACGCGTTACGGAGGTCCTGGCCAGACGCGTTGACGGGGCATTTTTTCCCAGGGAAGCTCTGGATGAAGATGCCGCAGTTGCCGCTGCATACCCCGCTCGCGCTATTGGTTTAATTAGTCTCAAGCCTCGCGATGGAAGATGAAATACACATACCCTCCACCGCCAGGACGGTAGGTGGTGTTCTCGATGAGGTTGTACGCGGCGAGGCACTGGTCTGTTTTTGGGCAAGCGCACGTTAGTTCGATCGTGATAAATGTAAAAGAAAAATAAACACACTCTTAAATCCTTGACTGTTCGAGCAGAGGCTAGATCCCTTGCAATTGAAGGTGTCACGCTCGAAGAGCGCCGAGCGAGCCACGAGATCGAGATTGCCGGGTCCAACCTCAACGCTGACGGTGGACACGCCGTTGTTGAGGTTAAGGGCGCTGGTAGAGCCCGCGAGGAAAGCGAGGAAAGCGATGAGGGAGGTAAAAGCGCGCATTCTGGGTCTGATTGAGAGCGAGTGGAAAGATGGAAGTCGTAGAAAGATACTTGGGTTGCTTTCTGAGGAAAGTATGAGCGAGAGTCGAAGGTAGACCGGTGACCGCTCCCTCTAAGAGGTGACGCCGAAGGCCCTCGTTAGAGGGACCGGTACATCTGAGCTTGAAATGGGGGGGTAGCGACTATCAAAAAAGAAGCTGATGCCATCAAATGGAATGTGCAAAAAGAAGGCCGGATTGGGACGATAGCTTAATTAGGTAGCCACTGTGAACTAAAAATAGTTTTGAAAAATCTCCTTCAACTCATCCCAAACTCATCGCGCGACGCGTCCTCGACGCGTCCTCGTTCCTTTCTTCTTAACAATGACCACTGACTGTGAATCCGTACCCACGCTGGCAGAAAGGCTCACCGAAATCAGGAACTTTTCTTCGGAGAATGTTGTGGAGTTGATCTCGAGACTGGAGTTACTCTCAAGGCTGCCAACGGACTTTCTGGGCTCTCTCGACGACAAGGACCGTACCATCTGCTTTCGAGCAACTCTGCTTTGCTACTGTGTTACGAATGGCGTGCAAATTCCACGCGAAATGCAACTGCGGGCTGTTCTTGCGGATCAGCAAGGGAAAGACTATCTGGTTGCGGCTGGGACAGGCAGCGGAAAGACTCTTCCTATGGCTTTGAACATCTTGCTTGAGGACCCGACTAAGAGCTTAATCACTTTGACCATCTCTCCATTGAAGCGACTGCAGTCTACTCAGGAAACCGACTTCAACTCTCGATACGGCATTCCAACCGTTGTTATCAACGAAGATACTCCTCGGGACGATGCTTGGTGGAGTGCATGTCTTATTCTGCTTCTTGTCTTTGGTGTATCAACAGAGAAACTCCAGAAAAATGTCTACAACGTGAAAAAAAACTTACCAGGACAGGCGCGGCACTTGATTGTCACTGTCGAACCGGGTTCGGGAAAAAAGAGCTCCTTCCTCACTTGTAGGAGGCTTCATCGAATAATGGACAGTTTCGGCGGTCGACGAGTACCGTTGCGGCAGTGAGAACGGAAGATTTAAGGGCGAGAGCGACGGAGGGCTGATTTCTGGCATGCTTTGCACCCTGGAAACTGTAGGAGAAGCCGCCAGGGCAGTAGTGTCGTCGTTGTGTTGGGACTGTGCTGGGTGATAATAGAAAGTAGAGTAATCTTGATAATAGTGAGAAGGGGAATCAGCAGGGCTACAGAGATGGGCACTGTAATCAATGTTTTGTTGGACAGGCGTAACGGTTCGACTTTTGCATTGAAATGATTCATTTCTTTAGCACCGTAATATGTACATTATTTAAACAAGGTAAATACCCGTCTGTGTGCCAGTCAAAACCCGAATATTGCTCAACATTCGTCCGCTTGCTCGGAAAGTCCATCGCCTCAGCAAAAGCATTCGATGGCGTTCTTGGGGTGAGCAATGCATGTTGAAAATTAGGGTGGGCGGACGATGAAGCGTGGCCTGAATCCAAAGAATTATCAAAAGAAAGCCGCCCTTGATCCCAGGGCATCGTATTCGCTCTTCGACGCGGTTTTCGAACAACGGAACCGTCTGCTGCCGCTGAATTGAAAGTGAGCGTCGTTGCGTGTTCTCCTGGGTTATCCGGCGCATTTTGAGAGACAGAAAAGGCAGAATTCAGAGAGAAAGTATGGTTTTCGTAGTTTCGAGGCGCCATTTGCGAAAGCGAACGAAGGAGCAGTTCCAACAACTGACTTGGAGGTCAAAAGCGTTGATGGACGCGCGTCCGGGAGAGGAGGAAATCTATTTTTAGTTACTGAGATCTCGATGCACTACCTAATAAAGCTACAGCCCAAATCGGGCCTTCTTTTTGCACATTCCAATTGATGGCATCATTGATAGTCGCTACCCCCCCATTTCAAACTCAGTTGAACCAGCCGGAGAATCGAGGTTTTCCTCCTCTCCCTCATTCTCCGGCTGGTCACGAGCCTAAGTCGAAGGCTTTTATAGCTATAAGTGATCGAGGACTTAGAGAAATGATTAATCGAATCCGGTTCCGAAATTATCGGTAGTATACTTGTGGAGATATGGAGAACACGGGTGCCTGCACAGACCGTTTATGATAGCCATCTTCAACCGTTGCATCCTTGAATTTTGATACGCGACGGCTGGCAAACAATCTGATTGTCTCAGTCTTCAGAAGCGCGCGGAAGTAGTTCTTATTTTAGAGTTCCGGCCGGCGCTTGACCTGGTCACGTCTAACGATGCGGCTGCTCCATGAGATTAACTAGAGTACAGGAAAAATGGTATATATCATACTAAAGCGCGCTTCGAAAGCACCTCACTAACTATGGCTCAAGGCAGAGCATACTCACAGTGTTTGAGGCTCAAAAAGCTGTACCCATCATCATCGAGTACACATGAATTTTATTCAGCTGAAAAGAAGTCGTCAACTGCTCCGAGTCTATGAGCTCCATCAAACCCGCAACTCGAAATGATGAAACGCGACCCAAGCCCATCACCAATATTTCGATGCGCCTGACTCTGCCTGCAGCCTGCTGACTCAAAATTTCTGTGCATATCTCTCAAGAAGTACGACTGCGACTGGGGCGGTGCCCCAAATGCGTCAAAAAGGAGCAAGGAGCGTCGATGGCCGCCTAGCAAGCACGGTCGATCTCAACCGCCAGCACCCCTTCCTCTCCCCAACAAAATGGGAGTACATAATCGTATGTATTATGCTGCAGGTGATTGTCCTGGAGCCCACCCTGTGAATGGAATCAGAATCGAAATTTAAAAAATCGAAAACAAAAACAAAAACAAAAACACCGACGGACACTGCAAATACTCGTCCCCATATTTACCCAGAAAAATCGAGAGTAATTTACAGTAGTCCCTTTTTTTCTTTGCGAGAGCAACAGGATTTTCTGGCTACCCAAATACAACTCTACGCGACTCTACGCGACTCAAAAGAAGCATTTGATGATTAACTCCGTTAAACTCGGTTAATTCTCCAATTTCAAATTCGGAAGCCGAATCGGGAACGGGAGGGTGATGCCGATCACTGCCCTTCGCCTCAATGTAGGTTGTCGTAGATATTCAAGTTCACCTGGTGTGCATCTCATCTCACTTGATCCAGCCCCGTTGTGAGAACTGATTTCTACAGATTACTGAGCGCCAAGTACAGGAAACACGGTACAGCGTCCGGGTCGTAGTTACCTGCTGGCTCTTATGTAGGCCAAACTGAGTATATGTGGCGAGTCATTGGAATTTCGGTGAGTACTGTAGTAGTCAGTAAGTTACCGTTTGGTTAGGATGGAGTCGAAACTAGTTTAGTCAGTTCTGGGTATCGCGGTCACTGCAAGGTTTATTCCGAATTTATTCAGCGGCTCCCTGGCTGCCCAGCTTGGGCAATCGCGCCGCGGCGCCCATCAGGCTATTGCTTCCGCCAAACACCCTGCTCATTGCAAGTTCGTCTGGAAAAAGGGGACGCACCTGCGTCGCGTAGAATCCTAGTACCACTGTACTAGTAGACACCGCATGGTTGACAGTCACGCTACATACATGCTCCGTTGGACACGTTCAAGTCTTCCTTGTATTCGTCGTCGATTAGACCCGTGCCTTACTTTGATACTTGCATTGGTGTAGACGCACATTCGAAAATTTACTATCACCCGTGATCTTCATTTAATCTTCATTTACACCTATCTGTGACCCTAGAATGTTTGAATCCCTGGACATGATTGGGTGGTGCGACTTGATCACGGAATCGCTGGGATTTGAAGTCTTCAAATATAGGAAAAAGTCGAAGGAAGCTGGAAAAGAAACGCCTTGAACAAGCCTAGAAGATCGGCGAAGCCAGCAGCTGTATAAAGAATGGAGTTCGTTCTCTACCACAAATTGTTCGCTAAGGTACGACGTCCAGAACCGCGGATAAGATTACAACCGGATTTCAGCTCGGCCGTTTGTCGTTGAGCTTGAATTTGAAAGGATCCGTAACTTGCAAAGGCGTGGCAGACGGTCCGTGACAAACTGGATAGCACGACTGGTCGGAACGCCGTTGCTGTCGTGACGATATATCGCTACTTAGGAAAACACTTCGACGGCGGTGTGCACAGCTTACCTCCGATGGATGACGTCGAGCTTCAAGGTATGCTCACAAATGAAAATCGACGATCTCCTAACCGGTGAGTGACTCCATGCGTTTTCATCTTTTTGGAACAAATCAAATAAATCGGTCACGATAGGAACATTGACCGATGGGTTCGAGAATTGAAAGATAGCAAGGGACAGCCAATTTACTGCCTCATGGGAGACGAGGATAAGAAGCTCGTCAGGTGAGAGGCTTTATGGATTAATTTTCAGGAGACTCATGCGATTATTTTACTGGCGTAGACAGTCATCTGAATACGCAGCCCGGTAATACGTATAAACCCAGATTGGATACATTTACACTCGTCTGTATCCCCCAAATGCTATATTTCCAAAAAGTTCAATCAATTAAACAATTAAAAGTGTAAGTAATGGGGAAAAAAGCAGCTTGAATGGGCCAAGAAGATAGAAAAGCTGCAGAACGTGCTGAACTTCAACTGGGCAACATGGAAAAGAGGGGACCAAGAAAACCCAATCATGTGAAGAAAGACTGACTGTAAATGTCATCGCTCGACCCCAGCCTGTGAACTAAATCATAATTTTACTCGGTAAACCTAGTTCTGAAGAATTAACCTCTCAAGCACCCCACTTCCACAGACGTATTCCCCAATACTATACTCCTCTTCATCTTCATCGCAATGGTACGACATGATCACCTTCATCCCCCTAAATTCCTCTAAAAACCGCAAGTCGAACGTACCAGAAAGGACAGTGATGGACAACACCCGAACCGCTCTTCGTATCGCCCTCCTAAACGCAAGGAACGGATGAAGGTGGGGCACCTCGTCGACAGCGGGATACCGGATAATCAGATGCTGCAGGTCAGGGAAGAGCTCTTTCCTGAGGTTCGGGGGGAGACGAAGGAGGAATTGGAGAGTTGCTGGAGAAGTGTCGAGCTGCGCGATTGAAGAGACGGATCGGAGGAATTGGGCGAGTTTGGCGGATGAAGGGCTGATTCCTTCAATTTCCTGCAGTTTGAGTCTGAGCTCCCGCGCTGCTGGAAATTGGGGGAGGACCAAAGACCCGAAGAGGTGGCTCGTCGCGTCGGCCGGCAAGTCGGCGTGGCAATACATCATGAAGCGGAAGACTGAGATCGCCCCGTCTGGTGGGAGGAGAGCCTGGAACGCGAATTGGTATCGCATGAGGTGTAGCATGACCTCTGTCGCGCTTGCTAATTCTGACCCGGCGTGTCGGGAGAAAGTTCGGAGAACGCTCGCGGCGGCGGATACGGCTTCGTCATCGGGGTCGCATTCCGCGTCGCGCGGGGCGCTGTGGAGGGACAGGAGGCGCCCGTGTGTGGGCTCGAGGTGCTGGAGGAAGGCTAGGTAGGGCTCGAGGTGGAGGGAGGTGCAGATATTGACGCTTTTTAGGTGTGGGAGTTGGATTTTGCACCTGTGGTGACTACATTTATATATGACCTAGTGGCAGTTGCCCGGGACCTGGATATGGAATTTCCGGGAGTTTGCCTGGCTACCATTTTAGGAAGCACCTCAGAAAAAGCCCTCCTGGGTGCCGGAAATGCCGGGGATAGGTGTAGGGGGCGGGTTTGGACCCTTGTATGCCGCATTGCCGTTTTCGAGGGCGGGGGAGGGGGTAGGGATTTTGTAATAGGGCGGGTCATGTAAACAAGAACCAAACAAAGCAGGAGGTGAGCCCGGGATCGATATATCCGCTCCTGAGCGGGATGTTGTCGGTTTCGGGGCGGGGAAAAGTGTGATAATAGGTTGTATATATTATCTGCACCCTACCCGCCCTTTTGCGCCGCTCAACGGGGGCGGGATTGGGTGGATTGGCAAAGGTGTCTTTGGATGACGTTCTATTATTAGACGCGTCCATCCAACTCAACCGTAGCCTCGTGCCCTGCCCCGAAATAGAATTGATGGACCATCATTCCTTGTTCATTTTCACTATTTCGTTGATTTCTCCCTCATCCTGTCCGTCCTCCCAGTTTTAGTATCATATATATGTAGTGTAGGTCTGTACAATTCTAATGATACCGGTTTTATAGCTAGAAATGCTTGGGAAGGGATGGATGCAATCTGAACATTTTGGATGACGTGCACAATGAGATAGCCTGCTTTTGTATAGTTTTCCCTCATTCATTCAGATTCAGCAACCGTGTTGCAGCGGGAAAGATATGTATATGGCACTACATAGTAATAAAACATTGAAGCGACGTATTTAAAGGCAGTGGGTCGGCAAGGAAGGATCAAGCATTGAGTGGCTGGAGTGCACGATGGCAATCCGCAACCGCGCGACCCCACCGCTCGCGATGCGTCTTCACCTTGTGGGCATCCAGCCCCCAGTAAAAGAGTGCCGCCAATACACTCACGATCCCATTAGTTCCCGGTTTCCTCAGCACCGCCCAGTCTCCATCCACGGCGTCCTCGTTGATCTCCCCGTCGACAACTCGCCACTCTGGCTGGAGGGAGGTCCACCACACACCAAACTCCGCCTCGTAAGTCGTGAGGTCCTTGATGATAGGCCGCCAAGTCGAAGACCGAGCGCGCTGGATCCAATCTGAAACGACGGTGGGCCGTTTCGCCGCCTTGAGCTTTGAAACCTCCTGATAGTCGTGTTCGTCTTCAAACTGAGCCCACCTGGCAACCAACTCAACCCAACGAGGGCCCAATTTGTCGGAGTCAGCCTGCAGCATGGACAGCGTGCCCGAAAACCATTTTGGAGCCGCAGGAGGAGCCAATAGGACATTAGTCGAGGATGGGGTTCGGAGAGCAAGCGGTTTAACGACTGCTGAGGTCTTCCGGGATGTAGCAGGTCGGGAGACGGTTGCAGTGACCGCCGATCGAGTACGACCTGGGGTTGCAGAGATGGTTAACGTGGCGGGTACTGCAGCAACACGTTGAGTTCGAGGTCGCTTTGATGGTGGTGGATCCTCGACAGTGCCAGTCATGCCCTCGTCATCCTCATCCAGACTCACGGCCGGGGCTTTACGTTTCTGCGCACCCTTGCGTTTCTGGGTACCCTTGCGTTTCTTCGGGGCAGTAGGCGCCTTCTCCTGCGCAGGTGTAATGTCTGCATTTGACACAGGTGGGGGTGGAGAAACGGCGGGCGATGCGTCATGGGAAGGAGCCGGACTGGGAACAGGAGACGCGCCGAGAGAGGGAGAATTGTCGCGAGAAGGAGCTGGACTGGGAACAGGAGACGCGCCGAGCGATGGAGAGTTGTCGCGAGAAAGCGGAATCGGTGCTGCTTGCCCAGTTGGCGGGGGAACAGTGGTGGGAGCGGAAGCGGTGGAGGTAGCAGAGGAACGAGAAGTCGGCTCAGGGGGAACACCTAGTGCCAACGCAACGGAATCGAAGTCGGCACCCTCGCTTTCCAGATCCATTGTGCTCAGTTTTTCAAACCCTTCTTCTGCGGGAAGAGCTCGCGAACGACACTGGTCTGGGGCTTTTCTACGCGTGAGTAGGGTTATAGGGTCGATTCGATGGGGTACTTACTGTAGCACTGTTGAAGGAAATGTCCGAACACTGGCACAATGTGCTTTTTGTAGAGGATGCGTTCTGCCCTTCCAAAGTTCATGTTGACATCTCCGGAGGTGGTTCCAGAGTGGATACTAGAAGTAAAGGGTAAGACAAATGAGTGAAAAAGGCTAAAACACTGACCTGATAATATTCAGCCGTCCATCATGGGCTGGTTCCGGCCCTCCTGCGATAAGAGTCGCCTTCCACCCCGTCGCCTGACAGATGAGATCGAGGATAGGCTGCGTGAATGAGACCAGGCCCTGTATACACCTATATTACTTAGCATGAATCCCCAGTCTCAACGAGAACACGTACCTCTGGCGATCAGCAGCCAGTGTTGAGCACTCGCTGTTGTTTTCTGCCTCCCATGTCGCGAGAGCAACGTCGTGGTCGTCTTTCGCCTGATCTCTCCACTCAGCCTGCTCCTCGCGAGGCAGCTTAGCAAACAATTCCCTTGCCATGCGATCTCGCAATGCAGCGAGCCGATTCGGAGGCTGAGGGTCCGCGATAAGGCTTGTCCTAACCATCTCGTCGATCGCCTCCCGCTGAGTTTTCCGCCATACGTTGACTGCAGTTTTCAATCGAGGGCGTTGAACAGGGGCACCGGTAAGCTTGTGAAGGAGGTTGCGGTAAGGATTATGGGCTCCGGATTCTTTGGGGTCCATGTCGTGGGCTTTCATGTATTGGTAGGCTAACCACCGCTTGATTTGCTGTGCAGATGTGTCAAAGTTGAACTCAGACGCCATAAGCAAACAAGCGAAGACACTCACTGCTTTCCGATACACTACCATCGTTCGACGAACCTCCAGGAGCTTTACTTCTATTGCAAAGGCCGCAGGTTCAAGCTCGTCTTCGTTAGGTTCATGAATCTCGGGCTCGGGCTCCTCGTCATTGACCGCTTCCAGGAATTCGGGCGTGGGTTCGACGTTATGAGAAAGATCGATGGGATAGCGCTTGAAATATCGCCGCTGGATAGTGGCTAACGCGTCAGCGGCATAACCACCGTCTACACCAGCCGCGTATTCAACCCGCTCTCC
Source organism: Galerina sulciceps (assembly GCA_023014345.1). Classification (NCBI taxonomy): domain Eukaryota; kingdom Fungi; phylum Basidiomycota; class Agaricomycetes; order Agaricales; family Galerinaceae; genus Galerina; species Galerina sulciceps. The sequence goes on from JAEDXJ010000038.1 coordinate 247,017, forward strand.
GAGCAGGAAGTCCCTTCTTGACCCCTGAAACGCGCCAGGATTGACCATCGTTATCTATGCAAACTCTGTAAGTGAATCCATCCTTGACCCTCCATCAGCGACACGAACTTACCAGGTATGACTCTCAGAGAATAACAAGACCGAAACGAGAAAGGCGATATCCTCGTTTCGACAGCTCGACCTAAATAGTAAGTCAGCTTCCTTTATTCGATCGAAATATTTCCCTGATCTAAGAAACATTACACGACTATAGGTCAGTGACCCTGCTTTTCACAAAGATTCGATATCTCGCTCAAAGTGCTCTAATTCAGGTGGACGGACCGTTCCGTGTGAGTTCATCCTTCATGCCCTTATACCATTTTGCATAAAAAGGCTCACAATTGAACAGAAAGACATCAAAATACGATGCCCCTTACCCGCCTTACCCTTCCTCAACTCGCTCAAAGCCCTCGCAGTCAGAGCCCCGGCAGCCGTCAGAGCAGCCCCTCTGATGTTTACCCGGCGACTCTCGGCGTAAATCCAAGCCTTGGGCCCTTTCGCTTCCAAAAGCAGCTTGATAACCCTTTTTTGCTTGGTAAGTAATATATTTATCCTTTATCTGATCGAACTAATTTTTATCATCTGCAGGCAACAGCCAGGCGCATGGCATGGATCTCGACGGCGCTGATACCGCGTCAGCTTTAGTTCTTGACGGCGCCGACTCCGATGAATCAGTTTTGGTTCTTGACGGCGCCGACTCCGACGAGGTTGATACTAACTTGAACATTTCCGGTAAGCATCGTCTCACTCTGGTTGTATAACTAATTAAACTAAATTCCCTCAGAACCGGACAAAGGAAAGGGCCGCGCTGTCGATGTTGACGGTGCAGACAGGAACCCAAATGTTTCAGGCGTGAGCCCTCCAAACCCAGACGATATGGTCGACCCCTTTCCCGGCATCCGCCACAAGTTCTATGTCGTCAGCGGTGGTTGGGAGGTCGGAGTGTTCTTTGACTGGTAAGTCAAACATAAGCCTGCGTCTTATATTTCCAATACTAACAACATCATCAGGTTAATCGCGAAACTTCGCACGGAGGGCTATGCCCATGGTTCCGTCAAAGGCGAAAAATCATTTCAGCTAGCTGTGGCCGCTTACAGGCGCATCTTCGACTCCGGAGGTATCAGAATCCTCCCTTACATCATTCCCCAAACGTCCTCGACTCTTTCTACTCCAACTGGCAGCCCTGTCCGCAAGAGACATTGCGGAAACCGGACGCCAGAGAGTATGCGCATCCGCAGCCCCCAAGGCACCAAGGACGACCCCATCTACGTTGTCTCGACGACTTCCACCCCCCTTCATTTTCCATCTTCGGCTACTTCCTCCCCCCTAACCTTCCAACAAACGACCCCACGGCCCTTCCTAATTCAGGCTGCGGCGTCATCTCCCTCTTTGGATGCAGATCTGCCGTTTCCAGCTTGCCTCATCCCCGTCATGTCAAACCGAGGCACTGGTACCTCCCGTGGCGCTAGTCGTGGCTCTGGTCTTTCTCGTGGCATACATTTGTCCCGTGGTGGGCCCCGTGGCGGCAACACTCCTAGCAGAGCTATGACGCGGGTTTTTCGAGGTGTCCGCCGCGTCGACATGAGCCGTCGCCCTATCGTATACGTGGAAGACACCTCGTCTTCTGAGGACGACGACGCCGCCGCGAGTGCATCTGCACCACCCCCGCCAATCCCAGTCATTGACGTTAGTGACTTTGGTGACACAGATTCGGAAGGTGATATTCAGTCAACCACCCCCCTTCCTGCCACCTTGACTCTCCGAACATCGTCACTCGTGGTCGAGCAGGGAGACGATACCGATTATGAGATCTCAGATTGGGAAGACGGACCAGAACTTGTCCAGGCGCTCCTAGAGGCTGAAACTAACCTCCTGGCCCGTGATGCCTAAACCCTCTCTGTACGTATGTAGACATGTAGTTCTTTAGTCCCCGGCTCTTTGTATCGTGATCGCCGTCTGTCCCTGTAAAATACGTGCTTTGTTTGTATAACCCCCACTCCACTCTTCTATTTCCTGCCTCGCTGCCTGGGTTTTAATACACGTTTCTATTGTTGACCGAAACTGAACTGATGATGACGTTCTGGAAGAGGCTGTGTGTAATGGGGTATGTTTGCTGGCAAAAAAATACGGCCTCTATTTCTTGGGCCGTTGCCACAGACCCAATCCGAACTCAGGAGGTTTGACTAGGCCAAAATTGTATTAAATGTATTTAAGATTCTATCAGATCTGAGTGACAAGTCACTAAGACCGGGTTTTGAGGGTCAAGCATGAGTTCAAGGTAGTCTTTTTCGTCTCGTTGCTTCCCCTCCTCTGTCCGTTTCTTCATTCTGAATATTAAATTAGATTCTTTGTCGTCCAAATATAATTATCTGAGCGTCAAAACGTACCTGTACTGCCAGGATTCTATATTGAGTTTCCGACTGTTTGCCTGCCTGTAACGAGCCTGTGCTTGTCGGTGCCGCTCTCTCTGAAGCGCCTTTGCATCTGGATCCGCAAGTTGGTTTCGCCTGTGTTCGCCGTTCTTTCAAATGTCGGCTTTTCTCAGAACTGAGCCACGCACCTTTTTGCGCGTTCGCGGGCCTTCTCTCTTTCAACGTGAAGGTGTCTGTAGATTGGCAATTCATGGTCATTGCAAGGTCAATGGAGATAGAAGAATACACGCACCTGGTATAATACGTCCTCCTAAGTGCGCGCTTCGCTTCAACTGTTTCGCTGGATTTTGTCATGAGGTTTCGGAGAAACTACTGAGAGCGCGAGCGTACGCAGGTTCGGATCAAGTCTGTAAATGGAATTCACCACCCATAGTTCTTCGGCATCGAGACATGCCTTATATGGACATACCGAAATCACCTCTTTGAAAAGTACGAGCCCTCATTGCACAAACAAATCAGATCCAGTTGCTAATATAAATCCAGGGATTAGTTTAGATAGTTTACCTCTTCAATTTCACATAGACCACCCAAAATGAAAGTATAACACTTGAACTTGCTAGTTGTCTCACTTACCTCCTAGCCTTTCGCGCCAGACTGAGTACCCGTTCATCTAAGGTTCAAGTATGACGAGGGTGAATGAGCTAACAAAATAAACCAACACTGAATCCCAAAAAGCTCTTCTTTTGGTGGATATCTGAGGTAGGGTATCCACTTGGGATGTTCTGCCATTGTAGCCTTGTACTAGACCCGTGCTTTTTGTTGAAAGAAGAGCCCTTTCTCGATCCTCAATGACAGAGATCATGGGTTTGTGTCCTTCTTAACACCCCTACCGTAACTTATTTAAAAACCACGACCGACTCTTCAATTTCTTGCTGGCACTCAAGAGTTTCTCCGCCTGCAGTCTTTGAAGGTGCGCCGCCTGCCTCCAGTCCGTGTGCCGGGACTCGATACTTGATGAATCTCGTAATACTCACCTGAACTAATATACATTATTAAAAAGGTATAAGTACCTCATGTTTCTGCGACTAACACCAGTGAACTACGACCTTCGTATAGGTGAGCAGTTGTGTTATCTTATCATCACATGATCTTATCAACTCACATGTCACTGTCTCACGTCTAGGATGGTCGACAGGCGACCAAGCAAACGCCAGCGTGAAGAAGGCGGGGCTTCCCAGGACTTCGTTCCCGTCTTCGACGACTACCTTACTGTTCACTCCCGAGAAGCAGAATTTCGGCGAGTTGGAAGCTCGTATGCCTTCGCTCCTGCTCTGGAACGCTCCCAACAACTCGACCCCACTTGGAACACTACAGACTCTTGGGCTCCCGTCGACGACCTCGAGTTTTCCTTGGATCCGGATGGTGCTTGGTACGACGAGCAGGTGGGGGGCGATGTCATGGAAGAGTACAACAACTCATCTATTACCGCGCCTCCCAAGAAGAAGAAAAGCAGAGTCGCTGTAAGTCAAGCACTGTTCATTAAACACCTGATTACTGACGCGGCTTCGTCCCTTCTAGAAGCGTCCTCATGTCGTTTGGAAGGAGCTTCATCGGGAGACGTATTTAGAGGAGATTGCAAGATGGTCCGGGCGCGGAGATTTTATCAACGCACGACAGTGCCCAGACTGCCTTATTCGAAAGGTGGACTCTCCAGCATCGCCAGAGTACCGGTGTCAGGAATGTTTTCTTCCTGATCTGGTCTGCGCTTCTTGCTGCGTTAGGCGTCATAAAGCCCATCCCCTCCATCGAATCACCGTAAGTTTGATTTTGGATTCTTCAACCGCCCCACTCCTGATGCTTGCCTAACAGAAATGGACCGGAGTCAAATTTACGCCGATCTCATTGAAAGACATGGGTTTGAAGGTGCAACTCAACCACGCCAGTCTATTCTGCTCGAACCCGACGCCCTGCCACGCCGCATTCCGCCTCCTTCACACAAATGGATTCCATGAAATTGCGATCCAGTACTGTGGGTGTACTCGGGCCATTCCCCACCATCTACAACTTCTCCGTCGCGGATTCTACCCTGCGACACAGTTGATAATTAAGACCTGCGTAACGTTTTCATTACTCAAGTTGCTTCACAAGCTCGCCCTCACCACCAAAGCCTCGACATACGATTTTTATCGTGCTCTGGAGAAGATGACGGACAGTACAGGACTTGCGGTGCCGGGTTCTCGGTATCGTGCCTTATTTAGGACGATATTGCAGTGGAGGCATCTGCAAATGCTGAAGTGGGGTGCAAGGGCTCATGACGAGTTGGGTGCGGAGGCGACTGGCATCGGGGAACTCGCTGTTGTCTGTCCCTCATGTCCTCGTCCTGGGGTTAATCTTCCAGTTGGATGGGAAGACGAACCAGTTGGTACACGGTGAGTTTTATTTATATCGGAATCTACCTTTTAACTAACTTTTTGTAGGTACCTGTATATGATGTTTGTTTGCATGGATGCCAATTTTCGGCTCAAGAACCAAGTCGTGTCGAACTACTCGCAAGACCCCGGCCTCGGGATTGGTTGGTCATACATGATTCCAAGAGAACCATACGACCAATATGTTCTCAGCCGCGCAAATGACGAGGATGTAAGTGTATCGAATGATTTCTCGCTTCGACAGTGTACTGATTGATTTTCCTCCCTCAGATCAGCACTTGTGTTGGGCTTCAGGCTCTCGCCAAGGCGTACACCAAATATTCGGAAGGTTTAAGGCACACAGGGGTTGGCGGGGCTTTCTGTGGCAGGTCAGAAATGATTCTGCCGGTTGCTATTGGCAATCTTCAGAAAGGCGAACGGTACGCGGCTACTTTTAATTTCGATTCAAAACAGAGTTACTGATAATCTAGTTGTATAGGTATGCGAATATGGATTTTGTCTTTGGCTCCGCCCTTCGTTCAGCCTTGCTCCTCCCATTAATTCTTATCAGCTATGATATCGCTTGTCAGTGGTTCATAAACTTATCAAAGCGCATGGAATCTCATTGGCCTGACGAAATCCGTATTCCAGCTACCACCCAACTCATTCCCGCGATCCCGAAACTCCACGAACCAATGCATGGGACCGCGAATCATCAAGTTTATTCCTTGAACTTCATCCCTGGAGTTGGCGCATCAGACCTGGAAACCCCTGAGCGTATCTGGTCCGCTCATAACGCCTTGGGTAATTCGACGAAAACCCAGGGACCTGGCTCTCGACAGGACGTTCTTGACGACCATTTTGGGTTTTGGAACTGGTCCAAGTATACCAGCCTCGGTGTCACCCTCATGCGCAAGTACAAGCGTGCCGTCGCCGACAGGAACATCCAAACGGAGGGGCATCGAGGCCTCACGGAGTCGTTAGACGTAGATCTGGTAGCATCGTGGGAGGCGTTGTGTCTGGAGTGGGAAGCGGATACTTTCCCAAAGAAAAAGAAGAACCCATACCAGACTGATAACGCCAGTACGTGCTCCTTTTCATTCGCCCAATTTCAAATTTTGACCTATATGTTAATCTGCAGCCCTAACTGAGGTGCAAGTCAGGAAGGATCTCGCGAATGAGGAGGAAGAACGCCTCGTTCGCGGTGGCTCCGCGTTGCATGCGACGAGCGCGTCGTCTTTCGTGATACTTGGGCTTGAGTTAGAGGCTGTTCAGTAAGTTTCAATTCCAATTTTCCGCCCAATTTACTTCTAATATGTGTCGCGACAGGCGTCGTCTTCGTCGATTAGCTAAAGTCACCCCAGCAACTTCTACAGCTCGTCAACTCAGTGGCCTCACTGAGCAGCGCAATCTCCTTCGTACACGAATGCGCGGCTGGGAGCGAATTCTTCCGCTTTACATCCCCGGACTCATCCAATACCAGGCCGACATTGCGCATTCTGTAATCCGAACACCCTCCTCGCCCTCTCGTATTCATCCTGAAGATGCCACCATCTGGCTCCCGTCCCAAATTCCTGCATCCCATCGTGAGCAGATCTGTGTACCCGGCCTAGTCACAATTGAGGAGAGATTGCGAGTTAGCCAGGCCCATGACGCGCTCGACAACGTACGCCATGTCCTCAAAATCAAAAGCCGGATGGTTCTTTTCAAGAATAAGAATGTCCGCGGACAAAGGGAGGGCACAAGATCGCGGACCGTCATTGATCGGGTACACGAGAATGCGAGGATTGCAGCGGAGAAATACCGAGCCTCCCGTCTCGCTATCCTCAGGCTGTCTGGCCCGGGCGACTGGGAGGACGAGCTGCAACCTCTCCAGGATGGAGATATCAGAGCGTACCAAGACCCAAATCGGCTCCGCCAGCGTCACGGTCGACTGGGCACCCTCGAAGACGAGCAGGTACTGGCGCTCGAGATCCAACGGGCCTCAATGGAAGAACCTGGCGAAGCTGACACCAACATCGACTTGCTTCACGTACGCCGCACACGTCGCGATGGTACTGGGGAAACCCGCCGCACCCTCTCTTGGATTTGGACCGCGAATACTGCTGGGGTTGATGACGCGTCTGACGACATCTTACGCACCGAATGGGCGAAAAGCCGAGCTAGAGCCACCAGAGCAAAGGAGGAGGTCCTCCTGCTTCGTGAGGAGATGCGCCGAGTGCTTTCCTTCCTGGAATGGAAGGCAGTTTGGTGGCACCAACGGAAGAAGGCACGACCAGTGGGCACGGAGTTGGCGGAGGCATTGGAAGGATTCGCGCAAGAACAGGAAGATCTTCAACGCGCTCTCGCGGCACGTTTCCGCACCATCTGGAAGAAGCCATTGGAGGACAGGGTAGCCGCTGAAGGTGACAGAGGAGAGGACGACGAGGACGAGGACGAGGACGAGAACGAGGACGAGGACGAGAACGAGGACGAGGACGAGGATGATGAGGAGGCGCCAGCATTGCAGACCGTCGATGATGATGCCGAGGACGAGGACGAGGATGATGACGAGGACGAGGCCATGGTTACTTGAGCCCTCCTCATTCCTTGTCTTTATTCTCTCGCAAATCTTGGCCGCTATCTCCACGACCTCTCGGGACCCTTGTAGATACTCTCAGTACTTTTTACATGCTAGTTTACCTCTTGCCTCAGTCAGGCAAAAAAAATAAATCTCTTGTTATTTGTGACCAACGTCATCCGTGAAGATGAAGTCGCATCCACCCCATCCAGTGGGTTTTTGAGCACAAAAGTGATACCATTGTGATTCAAGCGGCTTAAACTACATATTTGTGCGACTAAAGGAAACAAAAGTGCCAGCTATGGGCTTGAACAACGCAGAAAATGGCCAGAAAGGCGTCGGGACTTGGTCAGGACAACCCCCGTATATATAGGTTTATGAGTGCCGCGTCATCAAAGTTGTTCAGATGATATTGACCCTTCTGGTGCACTTCTAGATAAAAATTTGATATCATTAGAATTCTACAGATCTACACTACACACATGGCAAACAAATATTGACGGGACGGATGGGATGAGAGCAAGAACAGCGAAATAGTGAAAATGAACAAAGAATGATGGCCCATCAATTCTATTTCGGGGCAGGGCACGAGGCTACGGTTGAGTGGATGGACGCGTCTAATAATAGAACGTCATCCAAAGACACCTTTGCCAATCCACCCAATCCCGCCCCCGTTGAGCGGCGCAAAAGGGCGGGTAGGGTGCAGATAATATATACAACCTATTATCACACTTTTCCCCGCCCCGAAACCGACAACATCCCGCTCAGGAGCGGATATATCGATCCCGGGCTCACCTCCTGCTTTGTTTGGTTCTTGTTTACATGACCCGCCCTATTACAAAATCCCTACCCCCTCCCCCGCCCTCGAAAACGGCAATGCGGCATACAAGGGTCCAAACCCGCCCCCTACACCTATCCCCGGCATTTCCGGCACCCAGGAGGGCTTTTTCTGAGGTGCTTCCTAAAATGGTAGCCAGGCAAACTCCCGGAAATTCCATATCCGTGGATCAGGCAACTGCCATTGATTGATATAGAAATGTAGTCACCATGGCTGGATTTTGCTACGCGACGATGCGCACGACGCGTACGGATGGGCATCGCCGGATATGATTGCACAACCGGAAGTGTCCTCTAGAGATTCGAGAAGGGGCATGTTTTTGAGAGCTTCGAGGAGGTCGTAGTACGGAATCGGCGTGTCGAGCGCTAGGGTGCGGCAGTGGAACGCCCATGGAGCGCGTATATCAGGCCGGATGTGAGGAGCGATGAAGACCTTCAAGCGCGGGGCGTGGTGGTTGAAGATCCTGAATGCGGGAGGCGAGAGGACTGGCGGGTTCCTGTAGTGCCCCTCGCCCGCTGGGAAACACAGATATAGCTTGAATACCACGAGAGCGGGTGCTGGGCGTTCGAGGAGACGCCATATCGTGAGGTCGTTCGCGTAATCTGCTGCTTGGGCTCTGGCGAACTTCATGCGTACAGATCGTAGCCTCGTCCAATTCGCAGAGAGGATGGATGTAACTCCGTTCTCGAAGTCGAAATTGTCATCCTGCCACCAGTGTTCGCACCACCTGTGGTGACTACATTTATACATGACCTAGTGGCAGTTGCCTGGGACCTGGATATGGAATTTCCGGGAGTTTGCCTGGCTACCATTTTAGGAAGCACCTCAGAAAAAGTCCTCCTTGGTGCCGGAAATGCCGGGGTAGGTTGGTGATGCCTCTCGGGGGGCGGGTAGGGTGCTTGACATGCTGAAAAATCCAGGGGGAGGGGCGGGATATGGCTAGAAAAGCGCAGGGGGGCGGGGATGTACAAACAATGTACAAACAATGCACCATTTTGATGCTGGGGCGGTATTTCTGCTCCTGCGCGGGATGTGGGTCGATTCACGGCGCCAAAAATTGTGCAGTAGGTTAGAATATATTATTTACACCATATCCACCCTTTAGCGCGCGTCAAACGAGGCGGGAATGGGTGGATTAGAGAATGAGCAATTGGATGACGCTCTATTTTTAGATTACAATATTCCGAAAGCGGAAATTAGCCCCGGGATGAGTTGATGGGCTCGTTTTTGCTCTCCTGTGGCTCTCCCTTTGCTGTCCCCTCAAAATAAAATACATGGTTGTTTTCTCCTTAAAAATACGAACAAAATGATACCAATATCATTCCCTGAACCTGCCTGGAAGCTGAGAAAATCACCTCATATATGTTCTGGTGATATTTTCACCTCCCTACATTCTGGTTTGTTTTCTGTTCGTGCCTCTGATTAATCAAGTAGTAAATGAACAATATATTATTATTCTGCTACAAGACTACTATCTCGGGGGTCTAAAGACCAACAGAGGAAAACGAGGGATTGGGAATGCGAGGTGATCAGAATGCCGTCCTGTGGTACGCCAACAACCGCTCGAAAGGCGTGGCCGAGGATGGGGCTGGGTGGTCGAACCCACACCAACGAAGGTGAAGGTGTATAATCCCACAAGTGACGCGGAGCACGAGAAGCATGAAGATGGGGGCGGTTGGGGGGGGAATGATACATACTCATCACAAACGACAATGTCTGGGGTATGAAGCAATGCTTCATGTCGCGTCGCTGTTCTCGAAATGGCGGGGACTCGGTGGGTGGTCTTATTGATGGTGCAGAGGAGCCTGTGGAGGTTGAGGTGGGCCGCCGTCGATAGTCCCGGATACACCCCAACCAAGTTGAGGGAAAGAGGTCGCGATTCAGACCGCCGTTCGCGTCGGCGCTGCGCAGTTGGATTGGATGGGTGGATGGGTGGATTGGTCGACCTCGGGAGCAGACGGATGAGCAGAACCACAGGCTTTGCTCGCGTGTGTAGAGGATGAGCCGGTTGCGAAAGTCGTCACGAATATGGCGTTCGTGTCGGGTTTCTATATTCAATTCGTAGGCTTGCAGTGCGTCGCTTTGCAAGGAAAGCAGTTGGTGCAGTGGCGCCGGTGAGGAGAGCATGCCCCCCACTCTGTGAGACGTCAGTAGATAAGCAGCGATGATTCGACGTGCCACATACCGAACTGGTCCTGCGATCCCAGGGCCTCTCCTGGCGCACTCTTTCTCTTTCCTCCTACTGGGTCCTTCTTGAAACGGCCCACGTCCCAGTGAAAGGGGGGCAAGGCATTGTCTCAAATGTTGAGAAGCTTGCTGTATCGGCAAGCGAGTTCGTAGCGTCAGGATCGCGCTGGCCTACGTTGTGATGAGGAGGGAACGAGATCGACGTTGTGCTCCGCCCTGCACGATGTGAGTAAGTCGGTGGCAAACGAAAACATGAGTTGATTGACCACTTACCAGGCGCTCCTCCACTTCGAGGGTCTCTCCTCACGTAATACAGCCCATCAGCTCCTACCGGTTCCTTCCCAAGCTAGCTCATATCCCTCAGCAAAGAGAGCGGTGCGTGGCGACGGACACGTCATCTCGAAAAAGTGAGCGAGCGTGGCATGGGTAGGTGGTTATGTAGAAGGCGTAAGGGTCGTACTAGAGATGAAAGTTAATAGAATAATAGTGTGATGCAAAGGAAAACTTACCAGTCAAGATTTTGGGGCATGCAGGGGCTGAAAGAAGAGGCAAGGAAGGCGGTGATCACTGAGTTGTCGACGCCAACGACGTTGGGAACGGCTAATAGATAAAATTAGTCAGGACTTCGTTTTCAAGAGGGCAAACAAGTTAGTTTTATAACCAGATTATGCAAAAATAAAACTTACCCAACAACATTTCGAGACACAAAAGTGCGAGGGTGAAGGGAGGGATGACGAAGGTGGTGGTGTTGGCAAGGTGTTGGCACGGTTGATGTTGAGTCGGGAGCTGAAGTTGAATCCCGGACCGCGGAATCCCGGTACTGCCTCCCCAACGCCTGTGTCGACGCCGACGACATTGGAGACAACTAATAAATAAAATTAGCTGAGGATTATGTTTATATGAGCACTATAAGTAATACTACCGACTAGGTATGAGTGAATAAAATGTCTAAACCTGACGGCAAGGGTAATTGTGTCCGCGAGGTGATTTCGGTGTTGATGTCGCATACTCGAGGAGCTATACATCAAGCGTTTCATCAGATATTCCAACAGAAAATAGATTTGCGAGCTCAAATAATGTATATTCTTCAAAATAGATACTTCGGACGATATTTGAATAACCTTTTTTTATTAACTTCGATACTCACTTCTGAGGAACTTCATTGACATGCATCTTGAGAATTTCTTAGGTATCAAGCTATTCATCCGTTCCAACTTGTATATTTAGACTAAAGACATTCATGAACACACAACTAGTATACTATTACCCCCTTAGTCCTTACTATAGGACCGTTCTATGGAGAAGTAGCATTGCTGCATTGTGTGTGTTCAGTGCATCTCGGCGGTATTTTGAGTGTAATAAATTGTATTTACCTTACTGGGAGTCATCGGCTGGGATTACAAAACTAAATAGAACCACTAACACATCCCGTCAATAAGAAAGCGCCCGGATCTTCTGGGAGCTGCCTCGGAGGGGTTGCAGACTTCGAGAGCGGATCAGAGATCTGTCGGTCCGGGTTTTCGAGCCAATCGGGTGGTTGCGGAAACGTCCGGGTAGCACATCAACGACATTCACATGAGTCGTTGATGTTGGCTTGAACCACCACACCACCCTCTCCCTCCCTTTCCTTTGGCCGCCCTGACCTCGAAGCGTGTAATATTCAAGGTAAGTCAGTGTTTATTCATATAAATTCGATGTTTCTTACTCTTCAGGTTTTCTAGACGCTTTCTACACCTCGACGACCTTGGATTCACGGCGCCTGGCAGCAAGCCCTTCTTTCAAGGATGTGGGCTGTCTCAGTGGGTATCCGAGTGGGCATATGGGGGTTGGGAGGCACAAAGGGGAGGCCCTGGAAGTGGGAGACCCGGCAGGTACGTGCCAAATCAACTCGAATCATCGACTCAATCCATCCAACTGCGCAGGGAAAATGCGGGTGGCGGTCAGTGTCGAGTCGCCTCTCCGGACTAGGTTGAGGTGTATCCAGGACGTTAACGCCGCCAGTCCATCCCAACCCCCATGGGCCCCTTGGTGTCAACAACGTGGCCACCGGGTCCCCTTCGATTCGAGAACCACGACACCACGTCAAGCACGCGATGCATGCGTCGTACGCTCCTGACGATGCTCATGACCTAGCCAGGTCTCGACCGTATCCGCACCACAACACCCTCGCCCACCCTTGCCTTGTGGGCCTTGATCCACGGAAGACGACGACTTTGATGGCACGGTGTGTAGTTGAACATGGGCTCCAGCACCCCCGCTCACTCCATCCATCGGACCCTCTACGTTGTGGGGTGACGTTGCCGCCGCTGCCGCTGCCGTGCTATCTCGGATCTCCACCAACATATCGCGCAACCACACCGCCGCCCGTCCGTCCATCTTTCTCGAGAGGGTGGTCATCACTGGACCCCTCTTTCACACTTTGGCTTGCCCCCTGTTGACGCCGGGTTCACTTTGCGGACTCTACGTCGCTCGCGTTTGCCTGCGACACCTCCACCGCCTCCTTCATCGAAACCCAGCCTCTTCACGCACCACCAGTCACCGCGAACACCCATTGAGGCCAAGCCCACCTTCTGCACTCCTATTCACCTGCGACAGCTCGACCGCCGCTGCTACTGCTCACCCTCAGGACCCGTTACCGGCATCAACACGGCTTCAGTCTCGACGATGCGCCGGTCGCGAACCCTGTCGCTTGTCCCCATCACCCTGTCGTCACGTCTAAGCCAAACGAGTCACCTCACCTCCAGCTCGTATCGTAGGTGTCGTTACCTGCTTGGACACCCCCCTTGCCAGCACGAAAGCCCCGCCAGTCATTCGTGCACAGGTTCATTGTTGCCGGTGGCGACGATGAGCCAGCCACGACCCCTGTCATATCACCCATCGCCTCTCGTCACATCAGCCTATGAGTCAGTCGGAATCGGTTGGATTATGCGAGCCAGCTGGATGGATTGGTACCAAGTACGAGCGGCGCGAGTTCATGCTGGTCCTCACCTACTTTTGTTTTCCTGTTTATTAGTTTAGCTTGTAGGGTCCTCGTGTCTTGTATCAATCAATATATATCATATTGTTTCTCTATATAATTGAGGTGGGCGCTATAAACAGAAAGTAACCAGAAAACAAGGGGTGGATGTCATTTGCGTGTTTGGGAAGCAATTTCTCAGCATTTAGCTGGCTGTAAGAGGTGATTTTGGTATCATTGGATTCGCATTTTTTAAAGGAACAAAACTAGATACTTTAATCAGAGGGGACAGCAAGGGGAGAGCCACAGGAGAGCAAAAACGAGCCCATCAATTCATCCCGGGGCTAATTTCCGCTTTCGGAATATTGTAATCTAAAAATAGAGCGTCATCCAATTGCTCATTCTCTAATCCACCCATTCCCGCCTCGTTTGACGCGCGCTAAAGGGTGGATATGGTGTAAATAATATATTCTAACCTACTGCACAATTTTTGGCGCCGTGAATCGACCCACATCCCGCGCAGGAGCAGAAATACCGTCCCAGCATCAAAATGGTGCATTGTTTGTACGTTGTTTGTACATCCCCGCCCCCCTGCGCTTTTCTAGCCATATCCCGCCCCTCCCCCTGGATTTTTCGGCATGTCAAACACCCTACCCGCCCCCCGAGAGGCATCACCAGCCTACCCCGGCATTTCCGGCACCCTACAGGGCTTTTTCTGAGGTGCTTCCTAAAATGGTAGCCAGGCAAACTCCCGGAAATTCCATATCCGTGGATCAGGCAACTGCCATTGATTGATATAGAAATGTAGCAACCATGGCTGTTCGCACCCACACCGCACGAAAAGAGGCGAAGTTCCGGTTCGGCGCAGAACTTCGTCCCTCCATTCTTCGTTTCGGAGACAACTGAAATCGATAACACGTCCCCACAGCGATTGCGCGTCAAGGATGAGATGTCTCCAGGCCGAACAGACGTGGGAGGTGCGCCGGAGAGTGTGTATCGCGGGTATGTCGTGCACTTCGCCTGCGCGTTCGACTTCCAGTGGTCCCATGTTGGCGTTGAGGGAGAAGATGTGCCATAATAGGTCCTGGTTCAGACGGGTACGCATCTGAGCGTTGTTCGATTACCTCCTTAGTGGTTTGTTGAAGCTTTTCTGGAGGTGGGCAGGTGTAGGTATGTGGATTGAATGTAAACAAATTTTCAACCAAAGTTGCGCCGAATCTAATCTAATCAGCATAATCGGCTGCTCGGCCGAATCAATTTCTGGCTCCGTCAGGCTGAGTTTCATTTTTTCTGGAACTGCTCCTCGTCCTTTCAAGTACCTGTCGTTGCAACATTTTACGAACAGGTAATCCTCTATACGCGTATTTCTAATTTTCCGCCTTTCCGAAGATGCCACGGGCTTTTGTTTACCGGAAACGAAGACGACCTACATCCTCGGTGCGCGCCAACAATTCATCGAGTAGCAGCCGCCTGCGGCGGCCTCAACAAACGTTCGAGCTAAAGCTATCAGGCTTATTCTTCCTCAAAACCCAGGTGGGATTTAGTTTGTGTATGTCATGCTTTGGGAACGTTTCTGACGCGCTGGACCTCCAGAGATTGCTATTCTTTCTTCCGTCATCTAGTATATCCAGGACGTGTCAATCTTTGAGTGACCACTGGTATCGTGAAGTGTAATGGGGTGATAGGTGGGATTATGTCCTTTGGTGTATTCTTTATGCCTGTGAGTTCGTCCTTCGTAGGTGAAGCTCGCAGAAGGCAGAGGTTGCATATTCAGGAAACTGGGCCGAAATAGCCGCCAACTTCCCGCCACCAAACTAGTCGAGCGGAAGAAATCGGGCGATGAGCATGAGTCCCTGTACAATGACTGGCGGCTGCAGGCCCGTCAGAGCCTGGTGCGTTCATACTACTCGTACAGCCATGGTGGCTACATTTCTATATCAATCAATGGCAGTTGCCTGATCCACGGATATGGAATATCCGGGAGTTTGCCTGGCTACCATTTTAGGAAGCACCTCTGCAAAAGCCCTCCTGGGTGCCGGAAATGCCGGGGTAGGCTAGTGATGGCTCTCGGGGGGCGGGTAGGGTGTTTGACATGCCGAAAAATCCAGGGGGAGGGGCGGGATTTGGCTAGAAAAGCGCAGGGGGGCGGGGATGTACAAACAATGTACAAACAATGCACCAATTTGATCCTTGGGCGGTATTTTCGCTTCTGAGCGGGATATGGGTCGATTCACAGCGCCAAAATTTGTGCAGTCGGTTACAATATATTATCTGTACCCTATCCACCCTTTAGCGCGCGTCAAACGAGGCGGGAATGGGTGGATTAGAGAATGAGCATTTGGATGAGCTCTATTTTTAGTTCATGCATATTCCGAAAGCGGAAATTAGCCCCGAGATGATTTGATGGGCTCGTTTTCGCTCTCCCGTGGCTCTCCCGTTGCTGTCCCCTTCAAATAAAACACGTCGTTATATTCTCCTAAAAAATCCGAACCCACTGATACCAATTTTATTTCTTAAAACCCACAGGAAGGTCAGAAATGTCATTCCGACTATTCAGATGACATGACACCCTCGAAATGCTTGATTCTACATCGTTTGCTTTGCCGTTCATGCCTCCAACCTCAATTAAATAGTGCAAGAGTAATAATAATATCTGCGCTACAGCATGTACTCTATAGGTAACCTAATGAACAAGAGATAAAAGAAAAATGGTCCGACACGAGTCGGTCAGGACCCGCGCCGTCCGCCGTCCTTCATCTTCGTGACTCTCAGTCCATTCAGTGGCTGCCAAAATGCTCTAGTCAACTCAGTCGACGTTGTGATATGAGACGAGGATGATAGGGATGCAAGAAGGCCGCGACCTGCTCATCATCGAGCGTTGAAGCCGTCTTGATGCTGGTAACGGGTGCTGGTGGTGAGCTGGCGGTGATGTGGATGGGTTGGGTTTGACGATGGAAGCAACGGAGCCTCTGCATAGCACTCGCAGCTTTGGTAGCCGGTGCATGGGCAGGTAGCGGGGTGCGATTCGAAGCATGGGAAGCAAGTTCCGACGAGGGTACCAGCGCTGCGAGAGGGTAGACGGTGGGTCGTCGCTATCAAACGACACGTAGTGACCATTGTGAAACTTCAGCTGGCGGGGTGGGGCAGGGCGGGCCGAGCGCGTAGTGGTGCAATATCGTACGTGGCGATCAGAGGGACGGTGGCATGATCAGGAACTGGCATTGGGTCTGGATACACCCAACCTAGTGGAGAGGAGGGGAATGCGACTGCGAACGTCGTCTGCGTTCCGGGTGCGGCGGTGTTGCATGTATCACAGCCTAAGAAATACCTCGCATTGTTGGTATAGGTGCGGGATGTTGGGGAGGGTCGGCGTCGACGAGGTGCTGGGCGGCAGTCAATGAGGCGGTATTGACAACAACATCGTCACGATTGGACGACGCCTGCCTTCTTCCGCGTCGCCGTGAACGATGGCGGTGGTTGTGCTGATGAGGCAGACGAGCGGGTGGAAGAGGGGTGGACTGGTATTGATCCCGGATACACCCCGAGCTACTCTGGAAAGAGTGAAGGCGACGCAACCATCGTCCGCGTTTGCCCTGCGTAGTTGGATGGGTCGGGTGAGCCTGTGGACGGATCAATGACAAGGGAAACAAATCGAGTCGTATGACTCGATTTGGCACGTACTAGGCGGGTCTCCCTCTTCCAGGGCCTCCCCTTGCAATCCTAGCCCCTCAACTCTCGTCGAAATCCCTCCTGAGTCGGCACACAGACTTGGAAGAAGGGATTGGCGCAGGATGTCGCAGCGAAGTTTATCAAGCCTAAATAGAACAGTCAGTCAACACTGAATTTATGTGAATAGACGCCGACTTACCTGAGTTATTACATCTTTCGGGGTCGGAACGGCCAAAGGAGAGGGAAGGAGAGGCGATTGTGGTGGTTGAAGCCAACATCAACGACGTTCACACGTCGTTGAAGTGCTGCCCGGCCGTTTCCGCAACCGACCCGATTGGCTCGGACACACGGACCGACAAGTCTCCGATCCGTTCTCGAAGTCTGCAACCTCTTCGAGGCAGTCCCCAGCAGATCCGAGAGCGCATAAATCAGCGGGATAGGTCAATGGACTTGTTTAGCCTAATATTCCTAGCTTTTAAGGATATATAAAGTAAATACAATATGTCACACTCAGAATACACACCATGCGCACTCACTCCACCCAATTCTACGATACTCCTTGACAGAATAGACCAACTACAAGCATTAGAGGGCTATTAGCATGCTAATTCAATCGTTTTATAAATTTCTATAATGCAGATACATGAGTCTGGAGGAATGATAGGTCAGTACACAATGAGATGTTCTTAATGTATGGCTCAATGAAGTTGCAGAGCTGAGTATCGAGGTTTTTAAAAAAAAGTTCTTCGAATCTTTTCCGAGGTATCTGCTTTAAAGAATACATACTAGCCACTCTCTGAAATGCAATTTTTGTTGGAATATGTGTTCCAATCCTCGAGGTATGGCTTCTCGAATGTGAGACAATGATACCGAAATCACCTCTCCGGCACAATTACCTTCACTGCGAGAGTTAAATGTTTTATTTACTCAAATGTAGTCGGTAGTATTACTTAAAATTCTCATTGAAACCATCCTCTCAGCTCAGTTTATTTTTCCGCTCTCTCCAATGTCGTCGGCGTCGACCTAGGCATTAGGCGGCCAGTTCCGGGATTGCACGGCCCGCGAAGTTCAACGTCAGCTTACAACATATCAACCAGCCTCGTTCTTTCCATCACCACCACCTTCCTCATCTCTCTTACTTCACTGCCTCGTCCCATCGTACCCCCGAATCTTAACAGGTAAGCCTTTCTTTTTGAATGTGATGATTATACTCAAGACTTTCAAATTGAAATAGATTGCAATACTGATCACGAACCTGCCGCCACTGCCCGAGGCTGCATCTTGCGAGTTCGTGCGTCTCTTCTCTCGCAAAGGGATGCTGGTCGGCATAGGAGGGACCCGATAGGAGCTGAAAGGCTGGAGTGGATGAGCGGAGGCCCAGGAAGTGGGGGACCCGCCTGGTATGTGTCCATATGTACCCTTTTTTCGTTCGCTACCTATCTACTGAAATCACACAGGGCGTAGGGCAACACCGATATCATGCCCTCCTTGTCATAACCTATGCTGGCGCTAGCCTAGCGCCGCCTATGCCGCCCCATCAACCTTATCGCTGCTTCAACAGGTCGATCGACACTGACAACAAGCCTCATCCTCCCTCCAAGTCGGAAGGTAGGAATGCCAGCCCTGCGACTGCTCCTCCAGCTCAACCTGCAGACCGACGCACCTCAAGCCCTCAACCCCATCAACACTATCGAGGGAATAAACGCGAACGCTGTCTCCGCAACCGCCCAGTTTGACTTTCACAGCCTCGCGAACCTGACCGAGGAAACCAACACGAACACGTCGACATTCGCGGTCGCGATGCCTCTCACCTCTTCAAACGAGATGAGTGCAATAGCATTCGCGGTTCTAGCATCACACGTCGCTTAACCCGACAATTCACGCCAGCTCACCCACTGCCTCTCGTTCCGTTTTCGCAGGTGTTGGCGACGGGCCAACTACAACAGCTCTTGCACACCTTCACCTTCGAACTGAACCGCACTACCCCCTTTTACCTAGTGCCTCTGGTTCCCTTATTGCAGCTGTAGGCGACGAGCCAGCTTCAACAGCTCTCGCGCTCTGTCACCCTCGAACCGAACCCCGTCACCACCGTCTCTCAGGCCCATATCGCAGGTGTCAGCGACGAGCCAGCTGCAGTAGCTCTCGTTGCCTTACCTCTCGCTCGTGTCCGACGTGGCAGCTCATCTCCTCACATATCCCCTTCATCATCTTACCTCATCATACTCTCGCCCTCTCGCGTCTAACCCAACCGAATCACGCCACCAGCTCGCCCACTGCCTCTCGTTCCTTTACCTTCATCCCCATGCGTCACTACCAGCTTGCACGGATGGACTGCGCGAGCCCGCTGTATGGATGGGTACCAAATACGAGTGGCGCGAGAGTCCTTGTTCACGCCGTTCCCCCTCTACTTTTTACTTTTTTTGTTGTCTTGTTCACTAGGTTAGCCTGTAGGGTACCTTTGTCTCGTATTAATCAATATACATATCATTGTTTCTCTATATAATTAAGGTGTGAGGTATGAACTGTAAAGCAAACCAGATTGCAGGGTGTGGGTATTTGAGAAGTCATTTCACGGCTTCTAAGGGGGATCAGGGGACGAAATTGGTATCACTTTGTTCGCATTTTTTAGGAGAATACAATGATATATTTTATTTTAAGGGGACAGCAACGGGAGAGCCACGGGAGAGCAAAAACGAGCCCATCAAATCATCTCGGGGCTTATTTCCGCTTTCGGAATATGCGTGAACTAAAAATAGAGCTCATCCAAATGCTCATTCTCTAATCCACCCATTCCCGCCTCGTTTGACGCGCGCTAAAGGGTGGATAGGGTACAGATAATATATTGTAACCGACTGCACAAATTTTGGCGCTGTGAATCGACCCATATCCCGCTCAGAAGCGAAAATACCGCCCAAGGATCAAATTGGTGCATTGTTTGTACATTGTTTGTACATCCCCGCCCCCCTGCGCTTTTCTAGCCATATCCCGCCCCTCCCCCTGGATTTTTCGGCATGTCAAACACCCTACCCGCCCCCCGAGAGCCATCACTAGCCTACCCCGGCATTTCCGGCACCCAGGAGGGCTTTTGCAGAGGTGCTTCCTAAAATGGTAGCCAGGCAAACTCCCGGATATTCCATATCCAGGTCCCAGGCAACTGCCACTAGGTCATGTATAAATGTAGTCACCACAGGTGACTCGTAAGTTCTGGAATAGAACTGCGATAGGGGCTCCATTGGGTGGAAGGCACGCAACCCTTTTGGATGATTCGGACACCCAAGTCAGGACTCAGAACCTCCCTAACATCCGATTTCAACCCTCTAATAGGGCGGGTCGGGCTTCCCTTTTGTAAATACCATGGCATAACGAGGAAATTATGATACCCTATCGACTCCGTAGACGTCAATTTTGTGTGGATGCATCAGCCGACGTTTGGATGACGTTGGATCTAAGTAACACACTCCCCTCTTTTCTAGGGAGGACCAGCAGTGCTATGAAAGAGGTTGGATTTTAATGACACCCAGGAATGCTATGCAAGAGCCTAGGAACAGGAGCGCTTGGCTTTTTGGACTTCGCGAGAGCCTGGATTTTAGATGATGATGGTGAGGGACAAACCCCATCGAGGTTTTAGAGATCGAGGCATTGGCTTATTTGGCGAATCTATATCACTACTCTTTGATTTAAGTAGGCAGTTGTGTAGACTATACTCCAAGATTACTTGTGAAGTGGCAAATAGTTCTCAAAATTACACCGTGCTTCATGAACTATGTACAGAAATTTTATACCGGAAAAGGGTACAGAAAACATGATTGTCTAATATCCATAATATGCAGGAAGAGCGGTATCAAATCGACGCGGCATCACAACCTGTTGAAAATATCGGTAAATACTAACCATGCAATAAACGTCGCCACGAAAGGGATGCTATAGACAAAAATGGTGAACGACAGACCCATGAAATATAAAGAAGTCCGACGAGGGAGATCCC
Organism: Galerina sulciceps; assembly: GCA_023014345.1. NCBI lineage: Eukaryota > Fungi > Basidiomycota > Agaricomycetes > Agaricales > Galerinaceae > Galerina > Galerina sulciceps. The sequence goes on from JAEDXJ010000038.1 coordinate 268,031, forward strand.
AAAGGCAATAAAACAACAAGCTACTACCACCAAACGTTGAAAGAACTCTATTTTAAGGCCATAAGTCCCACTCAGAAGAAGGAAGTATGCAGAAGAGAGGAATGAAAATGGACCGCCGGAGGAAGTTGGATATATTCTCTTATTGAGGTTGATTCCTTTGAACGTCGTGATGATGCCTCGATACCCCACACTTGTAATAACTGCGCTTGCATCAACCCCTGCTGCATGAAGCCGGTCCACAGCCAACGCAAGCTCTGTGATGACATCCCGGATGCTCTCGCAATGAATATTATGCACCGAATCGATGACAAATACGATTGGAGGCAGTAAGCGTAAGCTTCCAATACTCTGACAGGGCCTGACGATCAGCTTCGTGAATTGATTTGGCAGGTTTTGGGCAGGAATATCGGGATCCATGAAGAGCGCCTTCAAGATTTCGGTTTTGAGTTCCTTCGGTGCAAAAGGGGATGCGGCAAGTTGGTAAGCGATTGTTGTGACGAGGAGCCTCCTTCCTTGCCCCGGGAACTTGGATAGAACGAGATCAAGAAAGACGCTGCAACAGAGCACCTCTCGGTCCTGGAAAAGCTTGGCAGCCCTTTCTCCAGAGGCTCGCGCGTCGCTGGGCCTTATAGCGTGTATGAAGTGTACCCGACAGTTGTTGCCATTATTCAGGGAGGAAATGATAGGGGCAAATGTTGCGTCTAAGTTCACAGAAGAGTTACTGAGACGGTCGATGGAATCGTAGTTGACCCCTGAGGCGGCCGCATCCTTCAATCTTTCCAGCACTGATTGGGGTTTGGAAGAGTCGGCACAATGTTGTTTTCAAGCCAGACACGTAAAGCGACGAACCTTTATCAATCGATTCTCTCTCTCCAGTAATATTATTGATAAATGTGCTGTTTTGAACGGAAAAGTGGTGAGCTCCCTGCATCATGGTCTGATCCATGGCGAGTAAAGATAATGATATGTGCAATGGGGCGCAAGGGGGTAGTCAGTAGAATAAGTTGGCCTTCGTGCAGCGTTTAAAGAACGGTGTCTGCACTGGTTACTTACATAAAAGCCACGAGGACACATGTGTGGTTAACGGTGAAGCTGTGCTTGCAGTCGATCTACGTACTGTGAAATTAGGCCACACGGCTTTCATGAGGACGGCATGAGTGATTCGAAGCTAACGCTGCTGCTGCAATTGATTCATTCGAGAAGTACAGCAATGTCTCAGAAGACGTTGACACTGCTTCTGGAGATCCGAACCAACTAGAGGCTCACAGCCAATGTCGATACCGATGACCAGAGTCGTCACCAGGAGGGAACACAATGGTCCGGATGTTCCCATCATGATTATGCGTGGGCCAACCAAGTTAGAGAAAGGAGAAGCAAAGCAAGTCAGACATCGTCGTTCAAAATTAGATTTTGGTGAGCACCATCCCTACCTTTAAGCACAAGCCGCAGACGATTGAAGTTCGACTAAGCCACCTCCATGGCGCGAAAATCACAGTCTGGGTCAAAGTAGAGAAACGGCGTGATGAAGTCGAAGCTGCCGTGTGCCGGGGGCAGCGCGTACATTATTGATATTGGGAACAGCCTCGATGTCATATTCCAGGGATAGGACGTAGTTCACCGCTCCGAGTCAAATTCATTGTTTAATGACACGGCTTAAATTTGAGGGAGTAGAAAGTACATGGACGAGGCGGTGTGAAAGTCATGAGCTCGATTGGGACAGTGAGGGTTGTGTACGCGTTATACGCTAGATGAAGTTTAAGTTCAAGCTGGCATTTAGCCTTCGACCGTCCTTCTTGTTTGCGCTAGGATAAGGGGAACGATCTTAATTAGTGTTCAGCTGTTGGACGACCACCACCTACGTATGACTCAGAGGTGGTTCCGCTGTGGCCTTACCTGGAGTGTAGTCACTGTCCCATCCCCCACTGCTATCTTGTATATAGGTAGTAACACTGCAGGGACTGGTATTCATTGGATTCCTAGCTAGACTTCACGTAGTAGATTGTGCTCTACATAGTGTAGGAAGTAAATAAAAGGGCTTTCTCTTGCGATTTCAGTCAACACCCTGTTCAGCGCTGCCAGAAACTGGTGTACTTAGAAGCTATAACATGAAGTTAATTGCCTTGGGAGCCGAAGTGCTTATTTAGATGGGTTCTCGGCGGAGTTTCAGAGCTGGCACGAAGCCGTACCCAAGCCGGGCCACTGCTACCCTCCATTTTTCAGCGTTTTTGGTCTGTTTTTGCAAATTTCTGGGAGGGGTGGTTCATAGTAACGTTTTTCGGCTGTTTTTCGCTCATTTTTCATTTCATTTTTCGTTCGTTTTTACCGCCAAGATGCAACAGTTGGCAGTAAAAATGGACAAAAAACGAAATGAAAAACAAGCCAAAAACGGCCGAAAAACGCTACCGTGAGCTACCCTACTGTTGATCAGGGTTGAGTTACAAGAACGGAACAAACTCAAGTAGAGAGGACACATGTCACCACGCCAGAAGCCACTTCTATAGTTGACGCGTCCTGCCTGAGGGAAGGCTTCGAGGTACGGAGGTCTAGCGCTCGTCAGAGGCAGTCGCAGACCATCCAAATCCGACTGGTGTCTGAGGCCGAAAAAACACGAAAGCTCGAGCTCGAGCGTTTGCCCGTGTTATCTTGAGTTGATGCAAGTTGGATTTGGATGGTGCAAAAATGGGAAGTGGGGAAGAGAAGGAGGCTGACAAGGAGTTCGAGGAGGTGCCTAAGCCGGATCGCTGCATGGATTTCGAGTCGCGGTAGAGATAACTTGCAAAATGGAAGCTGAGCGCTGAGTGGAATCTCATGAGCTTGCAAGTAAGAACGAATGTACGAAAATGAACCAGACACTACCAATCCCGTCACTGACTCTCCACGGTGTTGATGATGACGGTGATGACGATGATAAGCGCGACTGCTAGGGTGCAGCAGTGGGACGTCCAAGGAGCGCGGATGTCAGGCCGGATGTGAGGAGCGATGAGTTTTCGCGCCCACACCGCACGAAAAGAGGAGAAGTCCCAGTTCGGCGCAGAACTTCGTCCCTCCACTCTTCGTTTCGGAGACAATTGAAGTCGACGACACGTTCCCGCAGCGATTGTGCATTCAAAACAAGATTCCTCCAGGACGAACAGACGTGAGAGGTGCGGTGGAGATGTGTATCGCGGGTATGTCGAACGCTTCGCCCGCGCGTTCGATTTCCAGGGGTCCCATGTTGGCAGTGAGGGAGAAGATGTGCCATAGTAGGTCCCGGTTTAGTTGTACACGCATTTACGCGTCGTTAAAAGATCTCGCTATTGGTTTGTAGAAGCTTTTGTGGAGGCGGGCGGGATGTGGTTTGAAAGCAACCCAGAATTGCGGCCGGATACCGGTGTTTGTGGGTCGAAGAGAAAAAAGAAAAAGAAAAAGAAAAAAAGAAAAAGGGGGAGAGAGGGAGAGAAAAGGGAGAGATTTCTTTCACTCCCTTTGTCTCTCAAACGATGGAAAAGGTCACCACACCCACCATACCTTGCTGGGAGTCTGTGTTTGATGTCTGATGTCCGATTATGGCTGGCATGTTGTGGAAAAAATAAACCGAAAACATATCTTCGAAATTAGCACCCCCGTAAATATATTTCAAGTGCCCGTAAATATATTTCCATCCCCGCAAATATTTTACATGAGTCCGCGGAAACTAATTAGTGCGCGAATATTTTATACGAGGTGCGCCAATGTTTTCTGACTGCCCCATTATTCTATTGGGGGTTCCGCGTGTATTAACTCGCATCCCGCGCGAGTTTTTGCTGCCCGCGAAGAAACATTTGGTGCGCGAACAAAAACTTTGAGTGCGCGGATTTTGATTGACTGCGCGGAATTATTATGTTGTCCCCAAAATTTATGATATGTTCTGCCCGATTTTGTTTGCTTGAAGCCTTTCCGAGATGCCGAGATTACGTAATTGATCCGTTGATGGTCAATTCGGCACCAAGCTCTGGCTTCTCTGAAGGCTCGCTAAGGCCTGCCTCCTGCTGCCCCGGGTGAAAACCACTGTCGGAATCGCTTACTAGGGGTAGTTTTGAAAGTAGTCACTGGCCAAACCTGCCAAGGCTAAGCTTCTATTATTATAATCCATGCATTTATTTTTGTAACTAAGCTGAAGCATGTGCGAAGACCTGAGCCGTACTAGTACCAGCTTAGTATTGGCTTAGTACCAGCAAGAGGCTTATTAGACAAGGCGTAGACACCGGCTATCTCCCATCGTAATTTTGTCACGTGTCTTCTCGTCGTCTTGCGAGAGCGTTGTTGAACAATTAACTTCAAAACGGCTCTCACAGGCCCATTCAAGTTGGAAAAATGCAAATTGAGGGTTTTTAATACGAATACAACTGTAGTAGACTATCTATATATTGTCTGAGGTTTTACAGCCCGAGATGTGGGCTGCAGTGAGGCGCTTTCAAACCTCACTGCCAGATACAAGTCAATTCATGGCGGTTTTCACCCAGGGCAGCAGGAGGCGAGCCTTAGCGTGCCTCAGCGGAGCCAGAGCTTGGTGCCGAATTGACCATCAACGGATCAATTACGTAATCACGGCATCTCGGAAAGGCTTCAGGCAAAAAAAATCGTACAGAACATATTTTAAATTCGGGGGACAACATAATAAATTCGCGCTGTCAATTAAAATTCGCGCACTCAAAATGTTTTTTCGCGCATTAAATGTTTCTTCGCGGGCAGCAGAAACTCGCGCGGGATGCGAGTTAATATCCGCGGGACCCTCAATAGAATATTCGGGCGGTCATAAAACATTCGCGGACCTCATATAAAATATTCGCGCACTAATAGGTTTCCGCGGACTCATGTTAAATGTTTGCGGGGATGGGAATATACTTACGGGCACTTGAAATATATTGACGGGGATGCAAATTTCAAAAATAAGTTTTCGGTTTATTTATTCCACAACATGCCAGCCATATCCGATCCCACCGATTTCCCATAAGAATAGTCGCTTAGATTTGATTTTTGTCGCTGGAATATCGGATTTAGGAAAGAGACCCTTTTTAAATATTTTATAAGCAGAATACTTGCTTAGATGAAGTTCTGGAGGTAATGTGCGATTAGATATCGGTGTCATACGACTACAAGTTCCAAAATGAGGGTCTTTGAACCAATTGCACAGAGTCTGCCAAACGTGCATGTAACTCAAAAAGGGATGTATTCAATTGCAATGTATCTACTACATTATTATAAACTGTGTGTACAGTTCATCATCAAGCGAGGTGCGCACACCAACAATGTGCGCGGTCCCACCCTTCTCCCGGGACCCCTCTCCACCCACCCACCTTTCATTTAGTGATTCCTGCTATGGCTCGGCCACCTCCCACCGTATAAGTGTCGCCCCGCTGCTAGCCATACGAGTAAGTTGTGTCGAGTCTCGACTCAAGACCGCACGAGCAAGGATTATCTATGACTTCATGACGCGCTGGACCTCTGTAGCGAGCTGCCTTGTCTTATTGTAGGACCTCATCCTCGGAGTTCCCCCTGGCTTAGTGATGTTTAACGAGTTTATGGTGGAAATTGGTGACTAGGTGCCCTCTCTCTCCCTCAGTTTGTTTTTTTCTTCCCCCCCAGGCTAGCTTCTACATACTCAAGTATGCACTCTCGATCCCGACCGTTGCTCTGAGAAGGAGCTGGAGGCCTCAAAGTTTTTTTGATGTATTTTCGCAGCGTCGCACGGCAATTGAATACTGCATCTTGGGCTGCTGTTCGACCGAGTTGCTGTCCAATTCCTTCTTCCGTTCTCCGCTTTCCCTGGCTCGCCCTATTCCTCTTTTCGTGCAGTTTTACAACCATCTTCGCTGTCCTGCTTATTCCTGCCAATCATATATACGCTCTACTTAACCCGTTGTGTCGACGAGAAGGACGGGTCTTTGAAGCATTCGTGCCTTCGGCACCTTATCGGAGTCTTTGTCAAAGAATTAAACTCGAGACGTGAACTTGAACGAGCTCCTCGACTTTCAGCTGATGCTGTTTTGGTTAGGTCTCCATGGTCACTACCTCTTTCGGATTTCAGCTCTGCTATTTGTTGTCGAGCCTGAAAACTGCAAGTTCAAGTGCGCATCAGAAGCCTGAAAGCGACGCAAGCTCGAATTCATCCACGAGCCACCTAAGAGACGAGATATGTTGACTTATTCGGCTGCAGTGACTCGATGGATTAGGGTTGCTCAAAGTTGAGCCTATTCGGTTTCCTACTCGACTTCATTTTCGGGTCATTTTGGCGGACAGCCCCGCCAAATTTCGTCAAATAGGAAACCGAATAGGAAGCAAATAGGAGGCAAAAATGGGCAACTTTGAACCCCCCCTCACGGTTTTTTCGGAAAATGAACCGAGTAGGAAAACTTCCTATTCCCTTCGTTTTTCGGCTTGCGTTCGGCGGTCATGCCAAGTCGCCAAGTTCGCTTCCCACGTCGGTTAGCGTCAGGGAACAAGCTTGGCACTCCGAATGGAGCCGAATATCCAACCTTCACCCGTTCCCTTCCTGCCGCTTCCCTCCTACAATCCCTATAACGCTCTAGAATATTCAATAAATTATGTTTTTTTACAACAGTGTCTGGGTGCATATAAGGCATTATTTAAAGCATGAAATGAACTTATTTAGGAAGAAAAACCTGTGGTGAAGTAGAGATACGAGCCAATTGATGGGAACAACGGAGAATGAATGCTGCCGGAGGAATAGGAAAGTGAGTAGGAAGTCGAAAATGGCCATTTTTGCGAATAGCGACCCCAAGAGGTCATTTTCGTAAAAACATCCATTTTTCGGTTCCTAGTCGAGTTCCTACTTGGCTCATTTTCCAAGTAGGAAACCAAGTAGGAGATCAAAAATGAACCGAAAATGAACCGAATAGGTGAACTTTGAGCGACCCTATTGACGTGCAAATTTGAAAGACTCGGAGGCGAGCCAGATAAGTGAAAGCCCATCCAAAGCCTATTACACGGTCAAAAAGACAGCATCGCAGTCGATTCGCAGAGACCCGCGTGGAGAGAATGACTTTCTGCATAAGAAGCCGCAGAAACTTGGACGACTGGGGGCGTTGAATAATTGGGTCGTTCGATAGATTAGTCCGACTCCAAGTTAGGACGATTAGAGTAGAAAAGATTTGCTCCATTCTGGAATTCCAACTCTCCTTCGCACCCCCCAGCCCTCTCGTCGCAAAAAGTCTAGCGATATTACTTCCTATTTTTATTCGACGTCTTGGTTCTATATATGCTTGGATGAATGGAATAATTTGACGCTAAATACAGTAAGCGATCTCACAATTGACATTGCAGATCGCGTCGAACTTCCTGTAAGCTGACATCATCGAAGCTTTCCTAGTCGAATGTAGTTGGCTGTTGCAGTTAAACGAATAAAGATCTCGAAGGTTTGGATCTTTAGAACTAGGTGGCATGAAAGTTCGAAACCTTGAAGAAAACACATCGAGATTTGTCTTTGTTTTGTCGTCACTTACATAACATATTGCTGTTCAATTTTTTGGACACGTTTTTTCATCATCCCTCTCTTGATAAACCTCACGAATTACGGCCTTTTCTGCAACTCAGCTTGGCGGTCAATCAATCGAAGGATCACCCTGAAAATGGCGCCTTCTCTGACGACTACCGCAGCTAAGATTCTCAGGCAGCAAGTTGAACGTGAAATAATGTATCTTGGAAAGCCGCCTATCAATGGATTGTTGTGCTTCTCTTGCCACCGAATCCCAGAACTTCGTCAGGAATATCGAAGATGTGCCAAGGTGTGTTCATTGTTACGTCAAGCAGCATATTCCTCTGATGCGTGTACAGTGTAGAATCATTCCATATTGCTCTCGAGAGGTAATTGCTGCAGCAACAGCTCGTTGTGTAAACCCCCACTGAAATATTTTCTCAGTGTCAGAAAAATGACTGGTAGGTGCTTTGGAATATACTGCACCACACGTTCTGATTCCTTTGATAGGCCACTTCATAAAATCATATGCTCCGCGACCGATCCACAACGTGATTACATTCTGAAGCACAACCACCGTCTGCAGACAGACCCAAACTTCAGAAGTTACTTGTTAGCGGACATTTCTGAGAGATTTTTCTACTCTTTCAGGGAAAATACTAGGAAAATGTGGATTATTAGCATGAATTTCGGGATATGTCCCACCGTCGTTCATGATTTCAACGCGCTGATGTCAAAAGACATCCCCATCAGCACTCTCTTGAAGATGCCCATGCTCGGGCAAATGCAGTTTGGGGATTTCAAAGATGTATCCGATATGGAGGAAGTACAGGCCGCCAGTGATATTCGTGAGGGGTGGCAGGCAGTTCGTGACGAGATAGATCGCAGAGGTGGCTGCCACGCCGTTGTCATTGTTGCAATGTATTGTTACGCAGGACAACACTTTAACGGCGGTGTACACAGCTTCCCTCTGTCGGATTACGTCCAGCTTCAAGGCATGCCTGTGAATGACAAAATACGAACTCCAAGCCGGTGAGTGACTCAATGTGTTTTCACCGGTTTTGATCAAATCAAATAACTCGGTCATGTTAGGCGCATTGACCGATGGGTTCGAGAATTAAGAGATAGCAAGGGACGGGAAATGTACTGCCTTATGGGAGACGAAGATAAGAAAAACGTCAGGTGAGAAGCTTTATGATTCAGTTTTCAGAGGACTGATGCGTTCATTAACTTCGTACAGACGTCCATTCGAAAGCGAAGCTTGATGATGCGAAAAATGCTGGATGAGATACCTTTACTTACACTCTTTTATAACCCTCGAATGCTAGGGTTTCCAAAAATCTATCAAGCAAACAATTTAAGTGTAAGGAATGGAAAAAGAATCGGCATGAACAAGCGTAAAAGACGGACAAGCCCTAGAACGTGCTGAATGTCAGCTGGGCGATGTTAAAAGGGGAGGTTCGACCAACCAGGTCCAACCACGACCATGCTCAAAATCCCAGTGAAGAACAAAAGCAGCATGAGCTGAAAGTTCTGCTCGTCTGAAATTGGATTATTGCTTGAATGATGAAGCTTATTGCTGTTTTCAAAAATGTTGGCGAAACGGGATTTTGATCCCAAATCAAAAATTTGGGAAATTCTGACATGGCACGCCGTGCGCGCCATAACATGACGAGATTTTAAGCTATGAATACGAAATTGAGCGCGTTGGAATGGTAAGAAGCTACGCTACCAGATTATGCAGAAAAATTCGGGAAATGTGAGAATAAAATGAAAGTGGTCAAACCTTGACCATGAACAGCATTCTCTTCGTATTTAGCTTAAAATACAACATTTCAGTGAAATTTTTTACATTTCCGTAATCATACAAGCGTCCCGCACATAGGACAGTAGACCAATATCATACAACACGGAGAAACCCCGAACAAAAAAGTAGTGGAGTGACACGGAGTCAGTGAGACCCACCAGGATTTCAAGATAGTTGGGCCGTTTGCGGGTCCAATTGGATTGCCTACATAGTAACGTAGTATACGGGTCCAATTGGATTTGGTGTGGGGCACTGGTAGGGACCGAATTTTTTTTTGGGTGCGATAGGCGGGGGCCGAAGTGGTGTGAGCTGTCCAATCAAAGTACCGTCGGAGGCCGTACATGTGAGGCGGGGGCCATAATTATGTACAGTTTTCACAGTACGGGTCCCAATGGTTTTGTTTTTCCAATTGGTATATGTAGTCGGAGGCCGCTCGTCTGAGACGGGTATTGGAAACGGGCACCGAAATAGATAGATAGTCGGAGGCCGCATGTGTGCGACGGCGGGACTATATACGTTATTGTACCATACGGGGACGCAAATAGATTTGCTTGTAGGGAACCAAAATTTTGTATTGGACTAGACATGGCCACCGGGGTCAAAAGTAGTCGGGGGCCGTTCTATTTGGCACATTGAACTACATAGTACGAATCAAAATTGCCATTGTTTCAAAAGATGTTCCACCTCTTCCAGTTCAGCCTGTACAGTCTCCAAACACCTTACCATCGTCATCTCACACTGTAGTTGATTGCGACGTGCCGACTTTAAAACATAGAGTTTATCTTCATAGGACCTGACATCAAGGCTCGCGTCTTGGACTCCAAGATGGATATTGTAAAGCTGCTCTTCCGTATAATACTGTGTACAAATGAGTAGTGATCAAGAAAGGGGAGGACCACATACAAATGAGACAGGCGGATTGAAGTTGCCTGGAGCCTGGGTACTATCAAGACTGATATCAGATGGCTTTGGAGGTCGTTGACCGGGAGCCGCGTCGTCAATCGGACTGGCGACCTTGCTTTCCACATTCCTGTTCAAAACATGAGTTGCCTCCGGAGGCGGGTTGAACGTTTTGATGTGGGGCGGAACGGCGTCTCCTGAAATTACTTGATCAACGAAGGTGACCAGATCAACAACTTCGTGGAAAGGCAAACTCTCGGGCATGCCAGCCTGGTTTGTAACTTGTGTATCATCTGAAACGAGTAGATTGGAGAAAAATTACACTAATATAAGAAGAATCATACCTGATGTCGCCTCAATGCTGGCAAATCGTCTGGAGGGAGTCGGAGCGACAGGCGCCCGGATATTCAAATCATTGACTGGGGCCCGAAGACTTATATCAGCGCCAGGGGCCCGTGTAGTCATATCGTCATCCGAGCCAAAAGATGGGAGATTGCGAAGGAACGGGCGATTAACTTTGGCTGTATCTTTACATTAAATACTGTAGTCCATTGAAAAAAATTAAACAAACGTGGTTTCTCTGCAGAACGGAGACCTTCAGGTATAGCTCGGGGCTTCAGGGCTTGATGAGGAACTTTGGCTTTGTCCTTAGTTGAAGCATCGGCCTCCGAGATGAGGCGACGTGCGGTGACGACTTTGTTGGGCTTGTCATCGTCTTGCGTGTAAGCACGCACACCATTGTCATCTAGGTCGGGAAGGGCCCTGAGGAATACCTTGCGCGATTCATTTTTTTGGGTATCAACCGAAGGTAACTCCCTTGCCACAGGCGCTACAATTTGATGGGACGGTTTCACGGTCACCGTAGACTTGGAATTAACTCGGGCCTTCTTTTTACCCTTGACATGTGGATTTGATTCTTCATCTGTGAAAACAATGTCGGGTAGTTGTCTCTGAGCGGAGGCCTTCTTGGTGTCGGACGCCGTCTTCGAATTGACTTTGGCCGTATTAACTTGAATGGGTGGGATGGATTCGTCGTCCGTAAATACGATATCTGGCAAGGGTCTTTGAGCGGAGGCCGCGATATTGGCCTCTTTGTCTGTGTCGGCCGCCATCCACAACCCGTTAACTTTGGGCGGTCTGGAAACCTTGATATTCCGCGCTATTGTAGTGACTTAGTGAGCACTGATGGGTGGTTAATTTGAATCATAGTTACCTTTGTTACTAGTGTCCAATTTTTTTGATCCTACTAATGTTTGGTGAGAGTTCGGGGACCGTCGCGACACTTACCTGTATCAGATTCAAGTTTGTTCATTTCGATTCGCGGCCTCCTTGATTTCAGGTCTTCAAATTGTTTTTTATGAGCCTCCAGCGAGGAAAGAGCTGTTGTAAGTTTGTGAAGAGCAGATGAACTTTGTTCGTTGGATGTCGGGGAAGGATTGAAGGTCATGAATGAAGAGAAACCTTATCAATCGCAAATCTGATTGTAATTGAAGTTCCGTTTCAAATTTCTGCGAAGGGTCCGAATGCCAGGTCACATGACTGAATTTGCACGAGTTTGGTCAAGTTGAACTTCCCTCAATGGCATTTTTCGCGTTCTATTCTTCACCACCACGTCCCCCCACAACAACGCGTTCTACACTGTCGACATGCCCTCCCCGCCCCCCAGAGCTCTACTGACTGATACACAGACATGGGAGGACAATTTGGTCGTCCTGCTTACCATGAGGACGAGTTTTGGAAAAGTCAGTGACTTGTATGTCGTCGCGGTGAGGGTTTCTTTTTTTTACATCCGTCTCGCGTCTAATGCATTCAAAAGGTGCATTTAACGAGCGATGGAGCAAGTGCGATAGCAACTGGCGCTTTTTGATTACACGGTCAAGGTTTTTCTCGAGGGGGTCGTGAAACGAGCGGGGAGAGTCTCTCAGCCCAAACTTCGACAGGCTCTGCGAGATTCATAACCGCTGGAAGAACGGAAGATTGGAGAGGAGTAAGGAACCAGCGGCGGCGCCTGCACCCGCTCCCAAACCGCCGCGCAAGAAGAATCCTCCCGTGGCCCCCCCCGCAATCGAAACTCCTCCGGCTGCCGAGCCACCCTCCAAGCCTTCGCATCCGAGGAAGAAGGTCAAGAGCAGTGCAACGATCGAAGACTCGGATGAGGACACCTCCCCACCACGAAGGAATCGAAGTCGAAGGTTGCAAAAGCGGCCCCCGTGCCCAAACCCAAACGTAAGGCGGCCCCCGTCCCAGATCCGAGTGAGGACGAGGATGACGAGGACGAAGATGAGGACGAGACGAGGAAGAGGAGGAGGAGGAGGATGAGGATGCCAAGGCGAGGAGGAGATTCCAAAGGAGAGAAGGATTCGAAAGGGAGGAGGAGAGGAGACGGCGAAGAACGAAACGGCTCCCATCATCAAGGCTCGAACCATGGCCGCCGGTCGAAGCATCACGAAGCTCGCCAAGAAGGGGACCGCGAAGGCGTTTGTTTGGGTGGTGGCCGAGGAACCATGCGCGGTCTGCACAAGGCCAACATCGTGTGCAAAGTGCACGAGGATCCCATCGAACGCCGTGGTGCTGCTTGCGAGATTGCAGGAAGAAGAACAGAAGTGCCCGCACCGTCACCCTCCCACCATGGGACTTGAGACATCATCCGCCCGATGCTTCACGTCCCGGCCGCCGTCAGCAACGATACCCCAAAAACGTCGGGGAACTTCTCGACGTCTTCCTCAATACCCGCCCTTGTTTCCACGCTTGAGCAGAAGATACGGATTTGGAACTTGTGTCGCTCACCAGGACGAAGACCTACGAACAGCCTTCGAGGCGATACATGGAAATGGACGACCAAGTCAACGTCGCAGAGAAGCAGCAGGAACAGATCAAGGAGATACTCGCACGCATGTCCCGTCCCCCTCCAGTCCGCAGAATCGATGGTCGGGCTCCGTCCAATAAACCTCAACCGGCCTCCGAGAATTCGTCCACGACCAACCCTCCGTTGGCTCCCGTGCCCTCCTCGATTCCTCCCCCTTCTTCGGCTCCCGCGGAATCGTCAGTCCCTCCCCCTCCGGCGGCTCCCGCTGAATCGTCGACTCCCAACCCTCCTTCGGCTCCCGCAAAAGTCAAGCCCGTTGTTCATATGCCTGCTATGCAGGCCGTGAATCACGGGATTCATATAGGATCCGGGCCCCCTCATACTCCTGCTGACACTCGTCCTTCCCCGCCATCGACTTCAGTCGCACCTGACAATGAGACGGCCCCCGCTTTGCCCCCATCCACCATTGAGGATGTCCTGATGCCCGCCCCTGCCGACTTCGACAATGAGGCCACCACCCTCAAACTAACAATCAAGCCCCTTCCAGTTAGACGGCCCCCCTCCTCGAAAGCGACTCCAGCACCTGGACCAGCCACTCTGCCTGCTGAAAACGTCGACGTCGACGACGCCACTGGAAGCAAGCGAAAGCTCCCCTACGTCCCGTCCGATGACAATGCAGGGGAGGGTTCTTCTGAGAAACCTGCGAAGAAGAAGAAGGGAGCGGCGAAGGATCCATCCGCACCTTCCGACGACGCCGACAACGATGTAGAGGAGGAGCCTGCCCCGGAGAAAGGTGGGAAGAAGAAAAAGGGACCGGCGAAGAACACGGCCAAAACTCCGAAGTCGACGGCGAAGGCCACCGGTGCCAACAAAGGTACGCGTTCGTCCTCTAAGGTGTAGGAGCCCCGTTTCTTTCTCGTCCGGCGGCCGGGGGCGTTTTTTTTTTTTTGTAAAATATTACGTATTTGTCTCGCTCTCGCTGCGTCGGGCCCCGTAGCTGTATATACTTGGGCCCCAATAAATATTCTTGATCGTCCGTATGAAGGAATAAAATAAGATGATATACAATACATCAAATATCAAAAGAAGAACAGTAAGAAACTAAAAGTGAATGCAAACTTAAGCCCTCCCCTTTCCATTTGCCTTTGCCTTTGGCTTTGCTTTGGGTTTAGGTTTGGTATTTGTAGGTGCCTTGTTGCGCGGGCGCAAATCATGTGTATTCCTTTCAATGGAAGGGTCTTCACTGGGACCTGCAGTTTGTACTGATGACTTGGTCGGTCGGCCAGGTCGCTTTCTGGTGGTCATGTCCGCAGGTGCATCAGAGGATGATGCGGGCTCCGTGGGTTGATCTCGGACGGGCCCCAATGTTGTGGTTGGTGTAACAGCGGGTATAGGGTCATCCAAGTCTTCGCTCAACTTCATCCTAAAGTTTTCATCGTCAGAATCACTGCCGGGCTCCGGTGTGCCTCCTTCAAATCTCTCGGCGGGTGGGAGATCTATGAAACCATCAAACACTGACTCGGGATATCGCGTCTCTTGCGCGCCAAATTTGTCGGGAATCCCAATAAAACGGAATGCCAATTCACCTCGCTCCTCACGCTTACGCCAAAGACTTAGAATCTTTTGACACTCAGAAGCGCTATAGGTGGCGGGGTCTTGGAACTGAACCTCAGGAGGAAAATCAGATTCTCGAACGAAGTCCGTCCAATCGTCGGAGCCTGTGGTCAGTCGTTTATACGGCACCCGTTTCGCAGATTGACTCGCTAAGCCTAACAAGGTTCTCAGATAACATCCCTTTCAAAATATATATTACTCACGAAAGTGTGCCATAAAGAAGTGGCGAAGGATCGACTGCTGTATACTGGCGGTCTCAACCCCTCGTACATTGACCACGGGAGCCGGAACTTTAGGCAGACCAGTTGGATGGTACGTGAGGCTTTTCTCGTTGAAGACCGTTGGTGGAGCAGCGGCGCCCGTTGGAACTTCCCCTTTCTCAATTTTTGAAATCATCCTACTATACACAATCCACGCTTTTCGAAGCTCGTTGAAGAGTGGTTTGTTGAATTCGGCAAATGAAGGAATATTTGGAGCATCCAAGTGTAGTCGTTGAGTGTCGTAACTGGCATCACATCAATTATATCATTGTCGGCGCCCGTCTCACCACTAACCTTGACCATTTCATCTTTTCGTCCGTATCATAATGACATTCGAAGGCAAAGGTACGCATACGCATACTATGGAATTTGGCAGCTTCGGTTTCGCGAATGATTTTGTGTCCGTACTTATAGCAGTTTCTGGACGACTGATTAACGCATGTGACACAGAGGCCGATGAACTCACTGAGCTTGTGTTTCCCGCGGCACCCCGTCTCGGCCCATCTGCTCGGTTTTCTGCTGGATTTCATTCCTCTCGGCCTCCGTCAATTGATCTTTGATTTCCTTCTTCGCTCGCGAGTAATAACGCAGCCATTGTGCACTCCCCTTCGTCGCTCCGTTTGAGAGTTCATCGGTAAGCTTGTGGATCTCCTGTTTCTTCTCTGCCTGGAACACTGTATCGAAACTAACGACAATGTTGAATCCGGGAATACGCAGGCGGCGTTTGACAGTTGCATGGTTCCCGAACCATGTCCAGATTTGCTAATAACGATCAGACAATATCAATGCAATGGAAAATAACGACGTACGTGCTTCTTCTTCGCCCACTGCTCCTGCGCAACCTTGTCTTTCGATGTAACCTCCTTTCTATAACGGTTTCCCCAACAGCTTTTAATGAGTGGAACCACAACAGTTTGAATGTAACGACTTTTCAGTTTTCGTGGTCGGTCACGGTAGGGTGATATATGCGAACGAAGAATTGTGAGCTCCCGAGTGGTCCAGATGGTGCTTTCTGGGTTCTCGCAGAGCATAGCGGGGTCAGGAGCATCGTCCACGTCAGCGTTGTCGTTGTTTCCAGAGTTCTGTGGGTGAGATTCAGCCATGGTCGTTGTCGTAGTCTGTTCCTCGGCACTGGCATTCTTTATAGACAAATGCAGCATGTGAGCTTGTACATCGAGGCTGAAAGCGAGGTCTATGTGCAGCGTATGCAGTCAGAACGTAGTTTAATCTAAATTGTTGCTGTTGAGGGAGGTATTTCATTACATCGTGAAGTGGCGAGTCCCTGATGATGAAACTGGTAAGAAATTAATGAGAGCACCGTTTGCATGTGGGACGAACATTAATTAATGTGGAATTCCCGACATGAAGGATCAATTTCGGAAGGGTATTCATGAATTGCGCGATGAGAACATTGCCAGCACCCATAAAGCATGTGAACGGTCCCACAACTGGATGTCAACCATAGATAGATCACCACATGATACAAAGTACCACATGTATTTCAACACATGTTAACACATGTTTGCGGCATGTCAATTCACCTTCTCCCGATGGATGTTTTACATATATATATATCTGAAACGTGTCGTCTTCTGAGATATTTCTCCTTCCGATATGCAATATGGCACAACGACGGCCCCAAAGGATCGAAGACCCTGAGGAAAACAGCGATCCAGAGGAGGAGACATGGACCAAGTCCAAACCAAGACATACTAAACGACGGGGTTGAGGTTCGCGTCGGGAGCCCGTTCCTCAAACACCTATCGGAAGCCGCGAACAGACTCACTCGGCCGCCGATGCAGACGACATCGCAGGTGGTCCCACAGAAGAACAAGTGCTTGACAATCTAGATGCTTTGCCACTACCGAAAGTAGGTGGCAAGTCTCAAAACGATTACCTCAGGGAATGGATTCCAAGGCGTACAAAACATTTGCACACACTACTGTCACGGGAGGCACCAGGAGACACCAACACCCTCTGCACCAGGTGTAAAATATTGGCGGGGACCTGGAGATGTGAGACGTGCTTCGGCGACCGTACGCTTTGTGCTACGTGTTGCTCTGACGAACACCAATTGTTGCCATTTCATCGGATTAAATGCTGGAATGGAAGATTTTTTCGTGCTGCTGCATTGTGGGAAACTGGTGTGAAGATCCATCTCGGACATGGTGGCTACCCGTGTCCATCTCCAAATCTTGAACAGCGGCGGCCGCAAGGTTTCCAGGATCGGCCTCCGCCGTTTCAGAACATTGATGATAGTGCGGAAGCAAATGTCAGCTGGGATAGGGAGAATGTGGTCGATGACGATGAGCCTCAAGAGGAAGAAGAAATCAGTGAAGAGAGAACCCCACAGCCGGACCAACTCACCTGTGGTGACTACATTTATACATGACCTAGTGGCAGTTGCCTGGGACCTGGATATGGAATTTCCGGGAGTTTGCCTGGCTACCATTTTAGGAAGCACCTCAGAAAAAGCCCTCCTGGGTGCCGGAAATGCCGGGGTAGGCTGGGGATGCCTCTCGGGGGGCGGGTAGGGTGTTTGACATGCCGAAAAATCCAGGGGGAGGGGCGGGATATGGCTAGAAAAGCGCAGGGGGGCGGGGATGTACAAACAATGTACAAACAATGCACCAATTTGATCCTGGGGCGGTATTTTCGCTCCTGGGCGGGATATGGGTCGATTCACGGCGCCAAAATTTGTGCAGTTGGTTAGAATATATTATCTGTACCCTATCCACCCTTTAGCGCGCGTCAAACGAGGCGGGAATGGGTGGATTAGAGAATGAGCATTCGGATGAGCTCTATTTTTAGTTCACGCATATTCCGAAAGCGGAAATTAGCTCCGGAATGTTTTGATGCGCTCGTTTTTGCTCTCCCGTGGCTCTCCCGTTGCTGTCCCCTACAAACGAATTAGATGGTTGGTTTCTCCTTAAAAATGCGAACAAGATGATACTAATTTTATTGCTTGAACCTACGTGGAAGCTGAGAAATGGCTTTATAAATCTCCTGATGACATTTTCACCTCCTCACTGATTCTGGCTTGTTTTCTGTTCGGGCCACTGATTAATCAAGTAGTAAATGAA
This sequence comes from Galerina sulciceps, assembly GCA_023014345.1. NCBI lineage: Eukaryota > Fungi > Basidiomycota > Agaricomycetes > Agaricales > Galerinaceae > Galerina > Galerina sulciceps. Next base: position 285,954 of record JAEDXJ010000038.1, read on the forward strand.
TAACATATATCATTGTTATGCTACAAGACACAGTACTCTACCAAAGGGTCTAAGAAAAGGAGAGATGAGGAATAATGCGACGTGATCAAAACGCCGTCCAGCGGTACGCCAACACTGCTCGAAAAGTGTGGCTGGCCGAGGATGGGGCTGGGTGAGCGAACATCTGACACCAACGAAGGTGAAGGTGTATAAGCCCACGAGTGACGTGGAGTACGAGAAGCGTGGGGATGGGGGGCGGTTGGTGGGGGAATTGTACAAATGTCGACGGCGTCCGGTATGAAACCTTGCTTCATGTCGAGTCGCTGTTCTCGAAATGGCGGGGGCTCGGCGGGTGGTTTTGTTGTTGGTGCAGAGGAGCCTGTGGAAGTTGAGGTGTGTCGCCGTCGACGGTCCCAGATACACCCCAACCCAGTCGATTCAGACCGCCCGTCCGCGTCCGCGCTGTGCAATTGGATGGGATGAGTTGATGGGTGGATTGGTCGATCTCGGAAGCAGAGGGATGAGCGGCGGTCGGCGGGGCAAAGATAGCACAGACGTCATCATTCATGACGATATCTGGCTCAATCCACGTTGCGTCGCCGTTCTGGAAACAGCGGAGACCTGGGAGTCGTCTTGTTGATACAGGTGCCGAGGGATGTTGGGATGGACCGATATCGACGAGGCGCTGGTCGGCGTCCGATGGGGCGGCAATGACATGACTAGACGATGGTTGCCCCCTTATTTCATGTTGCGACGACGTGGTTGGTGGTTGTGCTGTTGGGGCAGAACAGCTGGTGGTGGAAGGGGTGGACTTGCGTCGATGTTCCCGGATACACCTCGAACTACTCGGGAGAGAACGACGGCGAGGCAAACCATTGTCCGCGTTTGCCCTGCGCAGTTGGATTGGTTGAGTCAGTGGACGGGTTGATGACAAGGGAAACAAATCGAGTCAATAGGACTCGATTTGGCACGTACTAGCAGGGTGTCCCTCTTCCAGGGCCTCCCCTTGCACATCCTATCCCTTTAATTTCCCGCCGAAGTCCCTCCTGAGTCGACAAACATGCCTGAAAGACAAACTGGGCACGATATCGCAGCGAGGTTTATCGAGCCTATATAGGTCGGTATAGTCAGTTACCTTGAGCTTTGAACATTGGAACACTTACTGACCTTGTTTTTGAGGTCGTTGAGGGTCGGGACGGGCAAGGGGGAGCACAGAGAAGCGGTGGTGGTGGTTGAGACCAACCGTCGACGAGGTGCCGGGCGGCAGTCAATGAGGCGGTAATGACGGTCTGCCTCCTTACGCGTCGCCGTGAACGATGGAGGTGGTTGTGCTGATGAGGCAGACGAGCGGGTGGAAGAGGGGTGGACTGGCATTGATCCCGGATACACCCCGAGCTACTCTGGAAAGAGTGAAGGCGACGCTAACCATCGTCCACGTTGCCCTGCGTAGTTGGATGGGTCGGGTGAGCCTGTGGACGGATCGATGACAAGGGAAACAAATCGAGTCATACGACTCGATTTGGCACGTACCAGGCGGGTCTCCCTCTTCCAGGGCCTGCCCTTGCACATCCTAGCCCCTCAACTCTCGTCGAAATCCCTCCTGAGTCGGCACACATCCTTGGAAGAAGGGATTGGCGCAGGATGTCGTAGCGAAGTTTATCGAGCCTAAGTAGAAAGGTACAGTCAGTTACTTGGAACTTGAAACATCTAAATACTTACGAACCTCGTTTTTAAGGTCCTTGAGGTTTGGAACGGGCAGTGGGGAGGCACAGAGAAGTGGTTGTGGTGGTTGAGGCCAACATCGACAACGTCTGAAGACCGTTGATCAACTGCCCGGCCGTTTCCGAGAAGGACCCGATTGGCTGGGCAACCCGGACCGGCAACTCTCCGATCCGCTCTCGAAGTCTGCAACCCCTCCGAAGCAGTCCCCAGCAACTCCGAGAGGATGTTTATCGACGGAATGTGTTATTAGTTCTGTATAATATAGTATTCCCAGTCTATAGGCCTTAATGAGTCAAATATAATTTATTATACTCAAAATGGCGTCCATGACCATTGAATCCACTCCGTGCTACGTTACTCCTTCACAGAATGGATCCGCTGCAGGCATAAGGGGACCATGAGTATACTGGAATAGTTGTTCTAGAAGTATATATTATTTTAGTACGTGAGTTCGAAGGAATAGATTGGTTGATACCTTGAGAATGTCTCCAGGTGTAGCTCAATGAAGTTGTCGTGAGGCAAATATCAATATTATAAAAAAGGTTCTTCAAATATCGTTTGAAGTATCTACTTTAAAAGATATACATTAGGTGCTCTCAAATGTGTACTTTTTACCAGAATAATTGATTCAATCCATGAGGTATGGCCTGTGAGATATAGGCTACCTCTACCGAAATCACCTCTCAGGTATAATTACTCTCGTTACGAGGTCTATACATTTTATTTGCTGATTCGTAGTCGGTAGTACTATTGAAAATACTCGATCAAATAACTTTCTCAGTTAATTTCTACCTATTTTCTACCTATCCGCCTGTTCCAATGTCGTCAGCGTCGATGGACGCAGTCTCCGGACTGCGCGGTCCGCCAAGTTTGACCTCCGCTTTCGACGAGATCAACCCACTCCAACCGTGCGACCTCTGTTGTCAACCGCCATAACCACCTTCCCTTACCATCTCCCTTGCCCCCTTCGTGCCCCGACTTCTCATAAGGTATGTGTCTTTTCACACCAATGTCATAATAATATTAACTAATAACTCTGAATAGGTCTCTCCACCAATTCCGAAACCCCCTGCCGACGCAGTATTTCGACGACGGTTGATTTTGTCCTCAACTACCACAACCCGCCTCTCCCTTCCTTCCCTTTGGCCGTCCCGATCCCTCAGCACCCAATAACCAGGTAAGTTAGTAGTCATGCACACAAATATAGAGTTTCTGACACTTCCTGCTCTGTTTAGGGACCACATACACCTCGCGACATCGGTTTGACGTCCCATGCTTCGGACAAGAATGTGGGCCGACTCAGGACAGATTTGGGCAGGATTTCGGGGCTGGGATGCGTAAGAGGAGACCCTGGTAGGGGGAGACCTTGCAAGTATGTGCCGGATTGAGTCTTATGGCTCGATCTGTTTTAATTCTCAACCCGTTCACTCACCTGCTCACCCCATCCAACTACAAAGGGCGGACATGTACGACGATCATCGTCAAGTCCATTCTCTTTCGAGTAGGTCGAAACGTATGCGGGACCGTCGACGCCGTCCAACCCAGCCTCCGCCGGTTCAACAACATGACACGCCATTTCAACATCGGCGGTACGACATGTAAAGGCCCGGCGCGTACGCCATCCGCCTGCGACGACGTTCATATTATAACCGCCCCATCGACCATTGCCCAGCTCCATCGTCGATGCCTGTCCACCCCAACATCGTTCGGAAACTGCAACAATTCGACCACCGAGTCCCCGCGATTTCCAGGACGGCGATGCGATGCGGAGCTAGGGTTGATACGCCGAACGTCGTCCATCCATGGCGACGTTCGTGCTATTTTCCCTGCCAATTCTCTCCCATCGCCAGCCTTCTTTACCTCCCTGCTTGTGCTCCATGGCACTCATGGACCTCGATGCACGGGAGACGACGACCCCAACGGCACTGCCGGGTAGTCGAATCCGGCGCTTCCTTCTCGCACCTCCAATTTCCAGTACACCATCACCTTTGTTGGTGTCTGGTGTTGGAGAGCAAGGGAATGCGAACACTGTCATCACTGCAGTGTTCGTATTCATTTTGGACTGCTTTCAACTGTGTCGCGCCACCACGCGCTCGCCCAGCCCCTCGTTCAGCCCAACCCTTCGAACGGCCGTCTGCGGTGACGCCGATTCATTGTCCGGTCTAGTGGTACCATCTCCCTACGGACACTGGGCTGTGTGGTCCTCTGGATGGTTGGGGTGCTGCAGGACGTCGTTCATTTCACCTCCTCCCCTCATTCCTTCCTTTTGTTCATTAGTCCCAACAGTAGATTACTGGTTCATTGTTAAATAGTAAATTTATCTTATATATTTTGCTACTCGATTAAAGTCAGAGGCACGAAGGAAAGCAAATCAAAATGTGAAGGGGTGAAGATGTCACCAGAACATTTATGAAGTGATTTTCTCAGCTTCCAGGCAGGTTCAGGGAATGAAATTGGTATCATTTTGTTCGCATTTTTGAGTAGAATGCAACAGTGTATTTTATTTTAAGGGGACAGCAACGGGAGAGCCACGGGAGAGCAAAAACGAGCGCATCAAAACATTCCGGAGCTAATTTCCGCTTTCGGAATATGCGTGAACTAAAAATAGAGCTCATCCGAATGCTCATTCTCTAATCCACCCATTCCCGCCTCGTTTGACGCGCGCTAAAGGGTGGATAGGGTACAGATAATATATTCTAACCGACTGCACAAATTTTGGCGCCGTGAATCGACCCATATCCCGCCCAGGAGCGAAAATACCGCCCAAGGATCAAATTGGTGCATTGTTTGCCCATTGTTTGTACATCCCCGCCCCCCTGCGCTTTTCTAGCCATATCCCGCCCCTCCCCCTGGATTTTTCGGCATGTCAAACACCCTACCCGCCCCCCGAGAGGCATCCCCAACCTACCCCGGCATTTCCGGCACCCAGCAGGGTTTTTTCTGAGGTGCTTCCTAAAATGGTAGCCAGGCAAACTCCCGGAAATTCCATATCCGTGGATCAGGCAACTGCCATTGATTGATATAGAAATGTAGCAACCATGGCTGACCAACTTGTGCGGGCGCCGGCTTACAATCTGAACGGAGACCGATACATCAATATTATTGATGTTTCAGGAATTCATCAACTTCCTGTCGTCCCGTGCACCTGTCAATCTGTTCCAGAGCCAATCGATATCCAGTACCTACAGTTGGGTTTGTTTCCAGCAAGTTTCGACACACCCAAGACGGTTTTTACTCTTCATGTACTGGAGGATTTCCGGCTATCCAATCTCGAATGCAAGACGTCCGCTTATCAATACTACCAGAAGTTGAGGCGAATTACCTGTCCTGCATTTCCAAAAACCGTTATCAATCGCTATCGTGAGCTGCGAAGGGTTAGCCGGCAATATCGCAACTTGAAACTATGGAAAATTCATGGGAGGGGACATGATATTATCGGGCCCCCGTTATCTCATGATGACTCGCCAACATCGGCCCCCAATGAACATGAACCACCGCAATCGACCCCCGCGTTGAATACGTCTACTTCTTCGGCCCCCGCATTGAGTGTGCCCTCTTCATCGGCCCCCGTCCTCAATACTCCCCGTTCCTCGGCCGCCACGTCACATACAAATTTCATCGACTCGAACGTCCCTGCATCCACTGCAGCTGGTAGAGGATGCTCGGTCCCCGCAAACACCTCGATCAATTCAGATGGCTCGGGTCCCATTTCAATGAACCCGGTCCCCGATAATCATACATCGCCCTGCTGTTCGGAGATACCCTTGGATGCATTGTCTAAGTTGGCATTGTTCTGTGCAGCTTGCCCACAACCAGGTGTTAATTTGCCCGATGACTGGGATCAGGAGACTGCAAAGTAAGTTGATTCAATACTGTGTTATCTGAGATCTGACACTGATTACAGGGAGCTAAAAACATTAACTCTGGTGGGAGATGGAAATTTCAAAGCTTATCATTTAAAGCAAAAGAACGAGGCGGACGATGTCCATCTTACAGACGGAGACGCCTTTATGACTGCACGGGGCCCGTATAAAGCACATTTGGCGGAGGCCGAAAAGCATCCAGAAATTTATCGACAGGCAAGTATTCAAACATTTGGAGCGCCATCTCTAAATTTTATTCCCAGAAACGCACCTGCAATCATCATCAGGCTGCAGAGGGCAAAGATAAGGCAGGCCAGAGCAAACGTGTTCGTGGTGTGGGTTGTTGGGCCTGCGGTCGCCATGGCTGTTTTGCGATCGGGAGCCTTGTCGACTTTATCAAGGGGGAAAAACAGATGTCCATGGACTTCAGTTTGTGTGAATGTCTGAGACACATAGCGATGCATGGTATTAAATGCGTGCATTGCATTTACGATATTATGTGCCAGTATCATGTTCACCTGGTCAAGCGTATCACCAAATCGACGACACTCAGTATACCGGAGGCCGTGACCCTAATTGGCGCAATAGGATTATTCCACGTTCACGGGCACCGAGAAGAATGCTTATATCGTTGGGCGACTACATATGTTCCCGGTGCTGCAATTGTTGACGGTGAAGTATTGGAAACACTGTGGTCAGTGTTGAACGGGACGTCTCGTAGCACCGTCTCAGCGACGACGGCTCATCGTACTGAAATCTTGGATGATCACATGGGTGATTCCAATTGGAAAAAAAACATTAATATGGGTCAGTGATCCTCCTATCAGAAAAGAGCTGTTGACAATTTGTATCTAGCTCAATCCATTGCAAAACGCCACGCACGTGCAATATTGGAGGAGAAAAACAGCAGCGATTATTATGAAGGACTTACGGAAACGGCCCCCGCTGACTTGGTTCCAAAGTGGGAGAAAGAGATTGCGGACGCCGAGGTAGCTCGGGCGACTGATATTGAGAGTATGGATATTATGCTGAAGAACGTGCCCAAAGGCAAGTGTCCAATGTTTCTGAAGGCCATTTCTTGCATTGTATTTACATTTACACGTAGCTTTGACTCGAAGGGAAATAGAATTGAATATGTCACTGGACAAGCTCAACTCTGGCAATAATGTCGGCGGCCGGTTAGGCCAGGGAGCATGGTTGTCCGCCGGCTTGAAAGTAGAAGAAAGACAGTAAGATAATCACAACATTCTCCTTCCTATTCTAATGTATTTCTGTAGAGCTGCGCTCAGATCGCAAGCGAGGAAATGTTCGCGGACGCCGACCACAACTCAACAACTTGATTTGGTCAACAAGAGACGCCAGTTGCAACGTGAAATCAACTCATTCACCACAAAAGCGAATGAATATCTTGGTGAGGATATTGTAGACATAATTTGCGAGACCACTACCGTCGTCCTCGATGAAGATGTCACAGACGATGACGAAGCGGAGGCCGATGAGCCCACTGTCTCTGCCGGAGACCCGGAGCGGCAGATTCTACCTTTTCCCTCGGCACTTCGTGAAGATCAGATTCAAAAACTATCCGCAGATGATCAGGCTCTCGTTCGAGCCTTGCGGAAAGCTGAATTGGAGCTTCGCCATGGTCAGGCCGAGGATGCACTGGATCTCATCCGAACCGCCATTATTCAGTTGTCCTGGCATATGAAAAATGTCATTCGCAAGACCACTGGAGTTGCAACAGGGATCGGCACCCGAACAAAGTCATGGGATGTGGTGAATGTCCTTAATCATGCCTGGACCCTCCAGCGAACAGTTTACAATCACAGTCGAGCGACAATGCGCAAGCTAGTAGCCCCAGATGACCAAGACGCACTAGAAGCCAAATTTCCTTTCCTATTACGCGAGGATTGCAGTATCAGTACCCAGATCGTCGATCCAAATTCAGCGGGTTCAAGCGATCGTCGGCTTCCGTGGTTTTGGAGCGCTCATCGTTTACCCATTGCGGCCTCCGGTTTAGACAATGATAATCACCCGGCCCCCGACAATGAACACCGCAACGAATGTAAGTGCATTACATTTTCAAAATTCTAATTTAACATTCCATCTAGTCTACAGAATCAACTGGCTCAGCGCACGAGCTCAAAAAAATAGGTGGGCCGAGGAACTCAATTTGACAAAGCATGAGATGGGTTGGACCGTCAGATTTTATAATTATATGGCTCGAAAGTGGAGGAACTGACGTGACATGCTGCCCCCAGGTCATCAAGGGCACCGCGCCTATGCAGAAGAACAAATCAACATGTGGAATGACCTGTCCCGGGTGGCCGAGGTGATTTTTTCCAGTGCGGACAGTGCCTACCACAGCGTGCGAGAATTTGTTAATTAGCTTTTACCTTTTTGGTTGAACACGTGACAATTGTTGTCTTGATATGCAATCGATCTGAACCTCCGATAACACACCTTCATGTCTTCCTCCACAGAGAAAAAACCAACCGAGATTGTCGGCCCCCAGCCAAGCGCAAAATACTTCGTTACAAGTTCTTACGTAGTAAAAGAACTTGTTTTCCGGGGGAAAACGCACTACAAAATTGACCAAACCACTTCCTAACGGTAACGATGGAAATTCTCCCACTGCTATATTGACCCTGCACGGTTTCTGTATCTCAGCCATTTCTGGGCCGATTCTTATGATTTTGGTATCAAAAAATTCGTAAAAATCAGGGCTTTCATGTGGCATGGGTATCCAGGCACAATCAGGTCATGTGACCTGCTCAAACAAGCCAAAAAGCGCAGATTTGTGTGAATTCACACTTAAATGGATTTATGTAAGCCAGATATGGTAAAATATGCTGCCCAGACCAATCTAGGATAATGTCCAAATATTTACATTTGTTTTGCAATGACGTCATGGTGTCCAAATCTGGCAAACAGCCAGCCAAACTTCATCGGATGGTGCCAAACTGGCTGGATATGGCTTGAAAAGCATGCCAAACATTGCCAAACATGACCAAATGTCTTGAAAATGATGTAGAAGATGCTTACATAATCAATCTCACAGCCAAACTTTGTGCAACTGCCTTGAAATTGGTGATGCACCAACTCGGACCAATAATATTCTCTATGATATGTCATGTGATGAGTGTGCACAGACCACCTATTAGGTAAAAGAAACATTATTAGTCATTTATTCCAGTTTATTTATTTCAAAAATCTCACAATACGGATTATTTAGTGTGTATTTCAAACATTCTACCGCATTTGGTAAGTCACATCACGGCGTGACTATACCCATGTGACACCATTTTAAAGCCCCGATTTTTCTGAGAATTACGCAATTTATTTCAAGGCAATCCGATAAAAACTGAGCCGCGTAGCAAATTATCATGTTACAAGTTCTTACGTAGTAAAAGAACTTGTTTTCCGGGGGAAAACGCACTACAAAATTGACCAAACCACTTCCTAACGGTAACGATGGAAATTCTCCCACTGCTATATTGACCCTGCACGGTTTCTGTATCTCAGCCATTTCTGGGCCGATTCTTATGATTTTGGTATCAAAAAATTCGTAAAAATCAGGGCTTTCCTGGTCACGTGACCAGGCACATTTGGTATCATTAGAAAGCCCTGATTTTTCTCGATTTTTCAAGCCTCTGATCATCTAAATTGGTTCAGAATTGAGCGTGCTATGTATTATTAACTGTATTCATTATTTTAAAAGGTCGGACTTCGTGCAGAAATAAGAACTTGTTTTTGCCATGCGCAGCAATGGCCTCTGGCCAAGTAAAGTTTGAGGGCTGTGAGGCATTGGCAAAATTGAAGTTACATGTCCTCATGGCTCGTCTTCGAGCAGCATTCCGGGTTCTAATTTCGTGCAAGGACGATTGTCCCGTCAAGGCAGAATTGCACATTCGAGATGAAATAGTACGTCCGAAATTGTAAAACATTACTCATTGATACATTTATCTTATTAGGAAATGATTGTAAACCACATTGGATATTGCACCATTCAAGGATTCCACATTCCCACTCCGTATCTTGTTTCGGATGCCGTTGGCATCATTCACACACCGCAAATGGGCAAGTTGACGTGGTCGGTGCCCGAGTCCATTAACATGGATTTTACCGATGAAGATGACGCCCTGATACTGGAGTCCACAAAGGACTACGGTTACTGGTGGAAAACGGGTGGAGGAGAAGCTCGTATCATAAGCCACAACCTCATTGAAGCGCACTTTGTGGCCTTCTTCTATGCTGTGAGCCCAACTTCCACAATTATTTCATTATCTCAATCAATTCAGGCAATTGCACGCGGAGCCCCGCATGCCCCAGAAAAGCTTCGGCAACTCGGTCACCGTCTTTGGTTCGGTAATGGTGAGGTCCCTGGCCTTGCGCCTCGGCCTCCGCCACCTGTCAAAACGAACAAGGCAATGTGTGAGAATTGCGAACCTCTTCAAAAGATACTACAACTAGCGCTTGAGAAGATTCATCTTGCGCAGTCTGTTCTCGATGCTCAGATTGTTGAAGGTCGCGAGGCCGCAGAAAGGTCGTCTCATCGCATTGGGGCTTTCGATGCACTGTACAACATCAACAGCAAGTACGGTTTACCATTCAACACCGAGTCTTATCGTCTTCCCCCCGAATTTGCCAAGCAGTTTCCAGCCCACACCAAGACGGCGCCCGGACAGAACACTCGGTCTCCGACTTATATTTCCTTCCATTCACCGGATGCCAAGACGATTGCCATGCAATCAAGGAAAGCTCCGACTCTTGGTGTGACACCTACAACCCTCCAGCATCCGATGTACTTTATTCCCTCGAACGCTGTTCCCAAAGTGAAAACAGGGTCCAAAGTTGATACGAATACTACCCAATTCCCACTTGGTTCGGCCACCAAGGAAAATCCACAAGCTGCAGGTATCGCTCACATTGCGGCCCCCGATAACCTGATAGTAGACCCGACTATCGATCACGGCTCGGCCCCCGTAAACCAAACTTTGAATACGAACATTGTCAGTGCTGACGCTCCACAAAATACTTCCACTGCAGAACATGGAACGGACAACACGGCAGCACTTGGTACAGCAGACGAACATGGGATGGACAACAAAATGGTTTACTCATCAGATGGCAGTTCGACAACCTCTGTTCCAAATGACTTCCAGATTGAAGAAGGGTCTGACTCGGAATCAACAGGGAATTCCACTTCTTCGCGTTATTCGGAGGCCGTTGACACTGATTCAGAGAATGATGAATCGGAGGACGTGGAATACGGAGATGACGATGAAGACGAAACTGACGAATATTATTATGGCTACGCAGAACACGTCGATGATGAGTATGGTGAGAACGAATAGGTAGCTAGCTAATGTGTATATGTAAAATTTTTGACATACTGAATATTATGTTTTACGAGTCCATTCTTGATATGGTTAACACTAGCCTGGGCGTCTGATACCCATATCTTTTGTCGTGAGGTTGGCCTGAAAATTGCGGCGTCCAAATAATTGCCGCCAGTTAAGTACCAACAAAATTTAGGTTCTTGTGAATGCGCAGCTAATGCGGCCTCCGACTACTTTCGACCCGGTGTACAGTAGAAAAATGTATGCATCCCCGTCTTAGACAGGCGGCCTCCAACTACTTATATCCTTCGGTGCCCGTGTCCAAATCCATATGTAAAAAATATTCGGGCCCCATAATAAATTGAGCTAAGCAAATCCATTGGGACCCGTACTGTGAAAACTACATAATTACGGCCCCCGCCTCACATGTACGGCCTCCGACGTTACTTTGATTGGACAGCTCATACCACTTCGGCCCCCGCCTATCGCACCCAAAAAAAAATTTGGTCCCCACCAGTGCCCCACACCAAATCCAATTGGACCCGTATACTACGTTACTATGTAGGCAATCCAATTGGACCCGCAAACGGCCCAACTATCTTGAAATCCTGGTGGGTCTCACTGACTCCGTGTCACTCCACTACTTTTTTGTTCGGGGTTTCTCCGTGTTGTATGATATTGGTCTACTGTCCTATGTGCGTCCCGGATGTGTTGAAAAAAGAATTGAAGCAAACGGATGATTTTTGGCGAAGATAGGGAATGCCGGTTCGGATGCTCGATGACATGGCACTGATTTTGGCGGTGTCGAGCATCACTTTCGTCCCAAACGCAATAGATCACTCCTATTATCATTCTTCCGCCACTATAGTGACTTTATAAGACCTTAGACACGCTGCCATTGCAGGAATGCTATGAATACAGGCCAAAGAGTTCACTTTACTTGCAGGCATTCACAGAAGATGCATTCCTTAAGTTTAAGAGCGAAAACGTTCAATATATCAGTGCTAGACAAGTCTTCAGCCATGGTGACTACATTTCTATATCAATCAATGGCAGTTGCCTGATCCACGGATATGGAATTTCCGGGAGTTTGCCTGGCTACCATTTTAGGAAGCACCTCAGAAAAAGCCCTCCTGGGTGCCGGAAATGCCGGGGATAGGTGTAGGGGGCGGGTTTGGACCCTTGTATGCCGCATTGCCGTTTTCGAGGGCGGGGGAGGGGGTAGGGATTTTGTAATAGGGCGGGTCATGTAAACAAGAACCAAACAAAGCAGGAGGTGAGCCCGGGATCGATATATCCGCTCCTGAGCGGGATGTTGTCGGTTTCGGGGCGGGGAAAAGTGTGATAATAGGTTGTATATATTATCTGCACCCTACCCGCCCTTTTGCGCCGCTCAACGGGGGCGGGATTGGGTGGATTGGCAAAGGTGTCTTTGGATGACGTTCTATTATTAGACGCGTCCATCCACTCAACCGTAGCCTCGTGCCCTGCCCCGAAATAGAATTGATGGGCCATCATTCTTTGTTCATTTTCACTATTTCGCTGTTCTTGCTCTCATCCCATCCGTCCCGTCAATATTTGTTTGCCATGTGTGTAGTGTAGATCTGTAGAATTCTAATGATATCAAATTTTTATCTAGAAGTGCACCAGAAGGGTCAATATCATCTGAACAACTTTGATGACGCGGCACTCATAAACCTATATATAGCGGGGGTTGTCCTGACCAAGTCCCGACGCCTTTCTGGCCATTTTCTGCGTTGTTCAAGCCCATAGCTGGCACTTTTGTTTCCTTTAGTCGCACAAATATGTAGTTTAAGCCGCTTGAATCACAATGGTATCACTTTTGTGCTCAAAAACCCACTGGATGGGGTGGATGCGACTTCATCTTCACGGATGACGTTGGTCACAAATAACAAGAGATTTATTTTTTTTGCCTGACTGAGGCAAGAGGTAAACTAGCATGTAAAAAGTACTGAGAGTATCTACAAGGGTCCCGAGAGGTCGTGGAGATAGCGGCCAAGATTTGCGAGAGAATAAAGACAAGGAATGAGGAGGGCTCAAGTAACCATGGCCTCGTCCTCGTCATCATCCTCGTCCTCGTCCTCGGCATCATCATCGACGGTCTGCAATGCTGGCGCCTCCTCATCATCCTCGTCCTCGTCCTCGTTCTCGTCCTCGTCCTCGTTCTCGTCCTCGTCCTCGTCCTCGTCGTCCTCTCCTCTGTCACCTTCAGCGGCTACCCTGTCCTCCAATGGCTTCTTCCAGATGGTGCGGAAACGTGCCGCGAGAGCGCGTTGAAGATCTTCCTGTTCTTGCGCGAATCCTTCCAATGCCTCCGCCAACTCCGTGCCCACTGGTCGTGCCTTCTTCCGTTGGTGCCACCAAACTGCCTTCCATTCCAGGAAGGAAAGCACTCGGCGCATCTCCTCACGAAGCAGGAGGACCTCCTCCTTTGCTCTGGTGGCTCTAGCTCGGCTTTTCGCCCATTCGGTGCGTAAGATGTCGTCAGACGCGTCATCAACCCCAGCAGTATTCGCGGTCCAAATCCAAGAGAGGGTGCGGCGGGTTTCCCCAGTACCATCGCGACGTGTGCGGCGTACGTGAAGCAAGTCGATGTTGGTGTCAGCTTCGCCAGGTTCTTCCATTGAGGCCCGTTGGATCTCGAGCGCCAGTACCTGCTCGTCTTCGAGGGTGCCCAGTCGACCGTGACGCTGGCGGAGCCGATTTGGGTCTTGGTACGCTCTGATATCTCCATCCTGGAGAGGTTGCAGCTCGTCCTCCCAGTCGCCCGGGCCAGACAGCCTGAGGATAGCGAGACGGGAGGCTCGGTATTTCTCCGCTGCAATCCTCGCATTCTCGTGTACCCGATCAATGACGGTCCGCGATCTTGTGCCCTCCCTTTGTCCGCGGACATTCTTATTCTTGAAAAGAACCATCCGGCTTTTGATTTTGAGGACATGGCGTACGTTGTCGAGCGCGTCATGGGCCTGGCTAACTCGCAATCTCTCCTCAATTGTGACTAGGCCGGGTACACAGATCTGCTCACGATGGGATGCAGGAATTTGGGACGGGAGCCAGATGGTGGCATCTTCAGGATGAATACGAGAGGGCGAGGAGGGTGTTCGGATTACAGAATGCGCAATGTCGGCCTGGTATTGGATGAGTCCGGGGATGTAAAGCGGAAGAATTCGCTCCCAGCCGCGCATTCGTGTACGAAGGAGATTGCGCTGCTCAGTGAGGCCACTGAGTTGACGAGCTGTAGAAGTTGCTGGGGTGACTTTAGCTAATCGACGAAGACGACGCCTGTCGCGACACATATTAGAAGTAAATTGGGCGGAAAATTGGAATTGAAACTTACTGAACAGCCTCTAACTCAAGCCCAAGTATCACGAAAGACGACGCGCTCGTCGCATGCAACGCGGAGCCACCGCGAACGAGGCGTTCTTCCTCCTCATTCGCGAGATCCTTCCTGACTTGCCTCAGTTAGGGCTGCAGATTAACATATAGGTCAAAATTTGAAATTGGGCGAATGAAAAGGAGCACGTACTGGCGTTATCAGTCTGGTATGGGTTCTTCTTTTTCTTTGGGAAAGTATCCGCTTCCCACTCCAGACACAACGCCTCCCACGATGCTACCAGATCTACGTCTAACGACTCCGTGAGGCCTCGATGCCCCTCCGTTTGGATGTTCCTGTCGGCGACGGCACGCTTGTACTTGCGCATGAGGGTGACACCGAGGCTGGTATACTTGGACCAGTTCCAAAACCCAAAATGGTCGTCAAGAACGTCCTGTCGAGAGCCAGGTCCCTGGGTTTTCGTCGAATTACCCAAGGCGTTATGAGCGGACCAGATACGCTCAGGGGTTTCCAGGTCTGATGCGCCAACTCCAGGGATGAAGTTCAAGGAATAAACTTGATGATTCGCGGTCCCATGCATTGGTTCGTGGAGTTTCGGGATCGCGGGAATGAGTTGGGTGGTAGCTGGAATACGGATTTCGTCAGGCCAATGAGATTCCATGCGCTTTGATAAGTTTATGAACCACTGACAAGCGATATCATAGCTGATAAGAATTAATGGGAGGAGCAAGGCTGAACGAAGGGCGGAGCCAAAGACAAAATCCATATTCGCATACCTATACAACTAGATTATCAGTAACTCTGTTTTGAATCGAAATTAAAAGTAGCCGCGTACCGTTCGCCTTTCTGAAGATTGCCAATAGCAACCGGCAGAATCATTTCTGACCTGCCACAGAAAGCCCCGCCAACCCCTGTGTGCCTTAAACCTTCCGAATATTTGGTGTACGCCTTGGCGAGAGCCTGAAGCCCAACACAAGTGCTGATCTGAGGGAGGAAAATCAATCAGTACACTGTCGAAGCGAGAAATCATTCGATACACTTACATCCTCGTCATTTGCGCGGCTGAGAACATATTGGTCGTATGGTTCTCTTGGAATCATGTATGACCAACCAATCCCGAGGCCGGGGTCTTGCGAGTAGTTCGACACGACTTGGTTCTTGAGCCGAAAATTGGCATCCATGCAAACAAACATCATATACAGGTACCTACAAAAAGTTAGTTAAAAGGTAGATTCCGATATAAATAAAACTCACCGTGTACCAACTGGTTCGTCTTCCCATCCAACTGGAAGATTAACCCCAGGACGAGGACATGAGGGACAGACAACAGCGAGTTCCCCGATGCCAGTCGCCTCCGCACCCAACTCGTCATGAGCCCTTGCACCCCACTTCAGCATTTGCAGATGCCTCCACTGCAATATCGTCCTAAATAAGGCACGATACCGAGAACCCGGCACCGCAAGTCCTGTACTGTCCGTCATCTTCTCCAGAGCACGATAAAAATCGTATGTCGAGGCTTTGGTGGTGAGGGCGAGCTTGTGAAGCAACTTGAGTAATGAAAACGTTACGCAGGTCTTAATTATCAACTGTGTCGCAGGGTAGAATCCGCGACGGAGAAGTTGTAGATGGTGGGGAATGGCCCGAGTACACCCACAGTACTGGATCGCAATTTCATGGAATCCATTTGTGTGAAGGAGGCGGAATGCGGCGTGGCAGGGCGTCGGGTTCGAGCAGAATAGACTGGCGTGGTTGAGTTGCACCTTCAAACCCATGTCTTTCAATGAGATCGGCGTAAATTTGACTCCGGTCCATTTCTGTTAGGCAAGCATCAGGAGTGGGGCGGTTGAAGAATCCAAAATCAAACTTACGGTGATTCGATGGAGGGGATGGGCTTTATGACGCCTAACGCAGCAAGAAGCGCAGACCAGATCAGGAAGAAAACATTCCTGACACCGGTACTCTGGCGATGCTGGAGAGTCCACCTTTCGAATAAGGCAGTCTGGGCACTGTCGTGCGTTGATAAAATCTCCGCGCCCGGACCATCTTGCAATCTCCTCTAAATACGTCTCCCGATGAAGCTCCTTCCAAACGACATGAGGACGCTTCTAGAAGGGACGAAGCCGCGTCAGTAATCAGGTGTTTAATGAACAGTGCTTGACTTACAGCGACTCTGCTTTTCTTCTTCTTGGGAGGCGCGGTAATAGATGAGTTGTTGTACTCTTCCATGACATCGCCCCCCACCTGCTCGTCGTACCAAGCACCATCCGGATCCAAGGAAAACTCGAGGTCGTCGACGGGAGCCCAAGAGTCTGTAGTGTTCCAAGTGGGGTCGAGTTGTTGGGAGCGTTCCAGAGCAGGAGCGAAGGCATACGAGCTTCCAACTCGCCGAAATTCTGCTTCTCGGGAGTGAACAGTAAGGTAGTCGTCGAAGACGGGAACGAAGTCCTGGGAAGCCCCGCCTTCTTCACGCTGGCGTTTGCTTGGTCGCCTGTCGACCATCCTAGACGTGAGACAGTGACATGTGAGTTGATAAGATCATGTGATGATAAGATAACACAACTGCTCACCTATACGAAGGTCGTAGTTCACTGGTGTTAGTCGCAGAAACATGAGGTACTTATACCTTTTTAATAATGTATATTAGTTCAGGTGAGTATTACGAGATTCATCAAGTATCGAGTCCCGGCACACGGACTGGAGGCAGGCGGCGCACCTTCAAAGACTGCAGGCGGAGAAACTCTTGAGTGCCAGCAAGAAATTGAAGAGTCGGTCGTGGTTTTTAAATAAGTTACGGTAGGGGTGTTAAGAAGGACACAAACCCATGATCTCTGTCATTGAGGATCGAGAAAGGGCTCTTCTTTCAACAAAAAGCACGGGTCTAGTACAAGGCTACAATGGCAGAACATCCCAAGTGGATACCCTACCTCAGATATCCACCAAAAGAAGAGCTTTTTGGGATTCAGTGTTGGTTTATTTTTGTTAGCTCATTCACCCTCGTCATACTTGAACCTTAGATGAACGGGTACTCAGTCTGGCGCGAAAGGCTAGGAGGTAAGTGAGACAACTAGCAAGTTCAAGTGTTATACTTTCATTTTGGGTGGTCTATGTGAAATTGAAGAGGTAAACTATCTAAACTAATCCCTGGATTTATATTAGCAACTGGATCTGATTTGTTTGTGCAATGAGGGCTCGTACTTTTCAAAGAGGTGATTTCGGTATGTCCATATAAGGCATGTCTCGATGCCGAAGAACTATGGGTGGTGAATTCCATTTACAGACTTGATCCGAACCTGCGTACGCTCGCGCTCTCAGTAGTTTCTCCGAAACCTCATGACAAAATCCAGCGAAACAGTTGAAGCGAAGCGCGCACTTAGGAGGACGTATTATACCAGGTGCGTGTATTTTCTTCTATCTCCATTGACCTTGCAATGACCATGAATTGCCAATCTACAGACACCTTCACGTTGAAAGAGAGAAGGCCCGCGAACGCGCAAAAAGGTGCGTGGCTCAGTTCTGAGAAAAGCCGACATTTGAAAGAACGGCGAACACAGGCGAAACCAACTTGCGGATCCAGATGCAAAGGCGCTTCAGAGAGAGCGGCACCGACAAGCACAGGCTCGTTACAGGCAGGCAAACAGTCGGAAACTCAATATAGAATCCTGGCAGTACAGGTACGTTTTGACGCTCAGATAATTATATTTGGACGACAAAGAATCTAATTTAATATTCAGAATGAAGAAACGGACAGAGGAGGGGAAGCAACGAGACGAAAAAGACTACCTTGAACTCATGCTTGACCCTCAAAACCCGGTCTTAGTGACTTGTCACTCAGATCTGATAGAATCTTAAATACATTTAATACAATTTTGGCCTAGTCAAACCTCCTGAGTTCGGATTGGGTCTGTGGCAACGGCCCAAGAAATAGAGGCCGTATTTTTTTGCCAGCAAACATACCCCATTACACACAGCCTCTTCCAGAACGTCATCATCAGTTCAGTTTCGGTCAACAATAGAAACGTGTATTAAAACCCAGGCAGCGAGGCAGGAAATAGAAGAGTGGAGTGGGGGTTATACAAACAAAGCACGTATTTTACAGGGACAGACGGCGATCACGATACAAAGAGCCGGGGACTAAAGAACTACATGTCTACATACGTACAGAGAGGGTTTAGGCATCACGGGCCAGGAGGTTAGTTTCAGCCTCTAGGAGCGCCTGGACAAGTTCTGGTCCGTCTTCCCAATCTGAGATCTCATAATCGGTATCGTCTCCCTGCTCGACCACGAGTGACGATGTTCGGAGAGTCAAGGTGGCAGGAAGGGGGGTGGTTGACTGAATATCACCTTCCGAATCTGTGTCACCAAAGTCACTAACGTCAATGACTGGGATTGGCGGGGGTGGTGCAGATGCACTCGCGGCGGCGTCGTCGTCCTCAGAAGACGAGGTGTCTTCCACGTATACGATAGGGCGACGGCTCATGTCGACGCGGCGGACACCTCGAAAAACCCGCGTCATAGCTCTGCTAGGAGTGTTGCCGCCACGGGGCCCACCACGGGACAAATGTATGCCACGAGAAAGACCAGAGCCACGACTAGCGCCACGGGAGGTACCAGTGCCTCGGTTTGACATGACGGGGATGAGGCAAGCTGGAAACGGCAGATCTGCATCCAAAGAGGGAGATGACGCCGCAGCCTGAATTAGGAAGGGCCGTGGGGTCGTTTGTTGGAAGGTTAGGGGGGAGGAAGTAGCCGAAGATGGAAAATGAAGGGGGGTGGAAGTCGTCGAGACAACGTAGATGGGGTCGTCCTTGGTGCCTTGGGGGCTGCGGATGCGCATACTCTCTGGCGTCCGGTTTCCGCAATGTCTCTTGCGGACAGGGCTGCCAGTTGGAGTAGAAAGAGTCGAGGACGTTTGGGGAATGATGTAAGGGAGGATTCTGATACCTCCGGAGTCGAAGATGCGCCTGTAAGCGGCCACAGCTAGCTGAAATGATTTTTCGCCTTTGACGGAACCATGGGCATAGCCCTCCGTGCGAAGTTTCGCGATTAACCTGATGATGTTGTTAGTATTGGAAATATAAGACGCAGGCTTATGTTTGACTTACCAGTCAAAGAACACTCCGACCTCCCAACCACCGCTGACGACATAGAACTTGTGGCGGATGCCGGGAAAGGGGTCGACCATATCGTCTGGGTTTGGAGGGCTCACGCCTGAAACATTTGGGTTCCTGTCTGCACCGTCAACATCGACAGCGCGGCCCTTTCCTTTGTCCGGTTCTGAGGGAATTTAGTTTAATTAGTTATACAACCAGAGTGAGACGATGCTTACCGGAAATGTTCAAGTTAGTATCAACCTCGTCGGAGTCGGCGCCGTCAAGAACCAAAACTGATTCATCGGAGTCGGCGCCGTCAAGAACTAAAGCTGACGCGGTATCAGCGCCGTCGAGATCCATGCCATGCGCCTGGCTGTTGCCTGCAGATGATAAAAATTAGTTCGATCAGATAAAGGATAAATATATTACTTACCAAGCAAAAAAGGGTTATCAAGCTGCTTTTGGAAGCGAAAGGGCCCAAGGCTTGGATTTACGCCGAGAGTCGCCGGGTAAACATCAGAGGGGCTGCTCTGACGGCTGCCGGGGCTCTGACTGCGAGGGCTTTGAGCGAGTTGAGGAAGGGTAAGGCGGGTAAGGGGCATCGTATTTTGATGTCTTTCTGTTCAATTGTGAGCCTTTTTATGCAAAATGGTATAAGGGCATGAAGGATGAACTCACACGGAACGGTCCGTCCACCTGAATTAGAGCACTTTGAGCGAGATATCGAATCTTTGTGAAAAGCAGGGTCACTGACCTATAGTCGTGTAATGTTTCTTAGATCAGGGAAATATTTCGATCGAATAAAGGAAGCTGACTTACTATTTAGGTCGAGCTGTCGAAACGAGGATATCGCCTTTCTCGTTTCGGTCTTGTTATTCTCTGAGAGTCATACCTGGTAAGTTCGTGTCGCTGATGGAGGGTCAAGGATGGATTCACTTACAGAGTTTGCATAGATAACGATGGTCAATCCTGGCGCGTTTCAGGGGTCAAGAAGGGACTTCCTGCTCGGAGAGCGGGTTGAATACGCGGCTGGTGTAGACGGTGGTTATGCCGCTGACGCGTTAGCCACTATCCAGCGGCGATATTTCAAGCGCTATCCCATCGATCTTTCTCATAACGTCGAACCCACGCCCGAATTCCTGGAAGCGGTCAATGACGAGGAGCCCGAGCCCGAGATTCATGAACCTAACGAAGACGAGCTTGAACCTGCGGCCTTTGCAATAGAAGTAAAGCTCCTGGAGGTTCGTCGAACGATGGTAGTGTATCGGAAAGCAGTGAGTGTCTTCGCTTGTTTGCTTATGGCGTCTGAGTTCAACTTTGACACATCTGCACAGCAAATCAAGCGGTGGTTAGCCTACCAATACATGAAAGCCCACGACATGGACCCCAAAGAATCCGGAGCCCATAATCCTTACCGCAACCTCCTTCACAAGCTTACCGGTGCCCCTGTTCAACGCCCTCGATTGAAAACTGCAGTCAACGTATGGCGGAAAACTCAGCGGGAGGCGATCGACGAGATGGTTAGGACAAGCCTTATCGCGGACCCTCAGCCTCCGAATCGGCTCGCTGCATTGCGAGATCGCATGGCAAGGGAATTGTTTGCTAAGCTGCCTCGCGAGGAGCAGGCTGAGTGGAGAGATCAGGCGAAAGACGACCACGACGTTGCTCTCGCGACATGGGAGGCAGAAAACAACAGCGAGTGCTCAACACTGGCTGCTGATCGCCAGAGGTACGTGTTCTCGTTGAGACTGGGGATTCATGCTAAGTAATATAGGTGTATACAGGGCCTGGTCTCATTCACGCAGCCTATCCTCGATCTCATCTGTCAGGCGACGGGGTGGAAGGCGACTCTTATCGCAGGAGGGCCGGAACCAGCCCATGATGGACGGCTGAATATTATCAGGTCAGTGTTTTAGCCTTTTTCACTCATTTGTCTTACCCTTTACTTCTAGTATCCACTCTGGAACCACCTCCGGAGATGTCAACATGAACTTTGGAAGGGCAGAACGCATCCTCTACAAAAAGCACATTGTGCCAGTGTTCGGACATTTCCTTCAACAGTGCTACAGTAAGTACCCCATCGAATCGACCCTATAACCCTACTCACGCGTAGAAAAGCCCCAGACCAGTGTCGTTCGCGAGCTCTTCCCGCAGAAGAAGGGTTTGAAAAACTGAGCACAATGGATCTGGAAAGCGAGGGTGCCGACTTCGATTCCGTTGCGTTGGCACTAGGTGTTCCCCCTGAGCCGACTTCTCGTTCCTCTGCTACCTCCACCGCTTCCGCTCCCACCACTGTTCCCCCGCCAACTGGGCAAGCAGCACCGATTCCGCTTTCTCGCGACAACTCTCCATCGCTCGGCGCGTCTCCTGTTCCCAGTCCAGCTCCTTCTCGCGACAATTCTCCCTCTCTCGGCGCGTCTCCTGTTCCCAGTCCGGCTCCTTCCCATGACGCATCGCCCGCCGTTTCTCCACCCCCACCTGTGTCAAATGCAGACATTACACCTGCGCAGGAGAAGGCGCCTACTGCCCCGAAGAAACGCAAGGGTACCCAGAAACGCAAGGGTGCGCAGAAACGTAAAGCCCCGGCCGTGAGTCTGGATGAGGATGACGAGGGCATGACTGGCACTGTCGAGGATCCACCACCATCAAAGCGACCTCGAACTCAACGTGTTGCTGCAGTACCCGCCACGTTAACCATCTCTGCAACCCCAGGTCGTACTCGATCGGCGGTCACTGCAACCGTCTCCCGACCTGCTACATCCCGGAAGACCTCAGCAGTCGTTAAACCGCTTGCTCTCCGAACCCCATCCTCGACTAATGTCCTATTGGCTCCTCCTGCGGCTCCAAAATGGTTTTCGGGCACGCTGTCCATGCTGCAGGCTGACTCCGACAAATTGGGCCCTCGTTGGGTTGAGTTGGTTGCCAGGTGGGCTCAGTTTGAAGACGAACACGACTATCAGGAGGTTTCAAAGCTCAAGGCGGCGAAACGGCCCACCGTCGTTTCAGATTGGATCCAGCGCGCTCGGTCTTCGACTTGGCGGCCTATCATCAAGGACCTCACGACTTACGAGGCGGAGTTTGGTGTGTGGTGGACCTCCCTCCAGCCAGAGTGGCGAGTTGTCGACGGGGAGATCAACGAGGACGCCGTGGATGGAGACTGGGCGGTGCTGAGGAAACCGGGAACTAATGGGATCGTGAGTGTATTGGCGGCACTCTTTTACTGGGGGCTGGATGCCCACAAGGTGAAGACGCATCGCGAGCGGTGGGGTCGCGCGGTTGCGGATTGCCATCGTGCACTCCAGCCACTCAATGCTTGATCCTTCCTTGCCGACCCACTGCCTTTAAATACGTCGCTTCAATGTTTTATTACTATGTAGTGCCATATACATATCTTTCCCGCTGCAACACGGTTGCTGAATCTGAATGAATGAGGGAAAACTATACAAAAGCAGGCTATCTCATTGTGCACGTCATCCAAAATGTTCAGATTGCATCCATCCCTTCCCAAGCATTTCTAGCTATAAAACCGGTATCATTAGAATTGTACAGACCTACACTACATATATGATACTAAAACTGGGAGGACGGACAGGATGAGGGAGAAATCAACGAAATAGTGAAAATGAACAAGGAATGATGGTCCATCAATTCTATTTCGGGGCAGGGCACGAGGCTACGGTTGAGTTGGATGGACGCGTCTAATAATAGAACGTCATCCAAAGACACCTTTGCCAATCCACCCAATCCCGCCCCCGTTGAGCGGCGCAAAAGGGCGGGTAGGGTGCAGATAATATATACAACCTATTATCACACTTTTCCCCGCCCCGAAACCGACAACATCCCGCTCAGGAGCGGATATATCGATCCCGGGCTCACCTCCTGCTTTGTTTGGTTCTTGTTTACATGACCCGCCCTATTACAAAATCCCTACCCCCTCCCCCGCCCTCGAAAACGGCAATGCGGCATACAAGGGTCCAAACCCGCCCCCTACACCTATCCCCGGCATTTCCGGCACCCAGGAGGGCTTTTTCTGAGGTGCTTCCTAAAATGGTAGCCAGGCAAACTCCCGGAAATTCCATATCCAGGTCCCGGGCAACTGCCACTAGGTCATATATAAATGTAGTCACCACAGGTGAAGTCTTTAAGGCAACTAATGGAATTTACGAAGCGAAACAAGCTTCAGGGTGCCGAAATCAATGCCATGTCATCGAGCATCCGAACCGGCATTCCCTATCTTCGCCAAAAATCATCCGTTCGCTTCAATTCTTTTTTCAACACATCCGGGACGCTTGTATGATTACGGAAATGTAAAAAATTTCACTGAAATGTTGTATTTTAAGCTAAATACGAAGAGAATGCTGTTCATGGTCAAGGTTTGACCACTTTCATTTTATTCTCACATTTTCCCGAATTTTTCTGCATAATCTGGTAGCGTAGCTTCTTACCATTCCAACGCGCTTAATTTCGTATTCATAGCTTAAAATCTCGTCATGTTATGGCGCGCACGGCGTGCCATGTCAGAATTTCCCAAATTTTTAATTTGGGATCAAAATCCCGTTTCGCCAACATTTTTGAAAACAGCAATAATGTTACCCAGATGGACGTAAAAGCAGCGGCAGCGGGTATGCGTCTCCCATATAAGTGCTGTCCGAAATCCAATCGTCGTATCGAAGTTCGTTGTGCCTTTAG
Organism: Galerina sulciceps; assembly: GCA_023014345.1. Classification (NCBI taxonomy): domain Eukaryota; kingdom Fungi; phylum Basidiomycota; class Agaricomycetes; order Agaricales; family Galerinaceae; genus Galerina; species Galerina sulciceps. The sequence goes on from JAEDXJ010000038.1 coordinate 309,991, forward strand.
GCCAGCTTCTCGACACGACGGTCGGTGTCGGTTGGTGTTGGGGTGTCGAAACGGGGTGGAAAACGGGTGGTTCCAGTGTCAACCAGCCGGCCGGGGTCGAGACAGACCTATGAATCGCAAGACGAGTCCCCAATAAGTCAGACGTTTTATATCCGACCCAGGTCTAAACTGGCCTAGCTAAGGAGCAACTTTCATGCCTAGAAGCCAACGTAGGCGACGGGAAGTGCGGCCGTTATTGGTATTGTTACAGGGATAGGAATCGGATAGCATCAGATGCTCGGGACGCCAATGATGTAAGGAACATACTCCTCGTGGATGTAAAAGGAGAGCATATAACATTCCCAGGAATATCGAGATGTGAACAGGACGGGGAGAAGGGTGGTTTAACTTGGTGGAAGGATGAATACGGCGTACGGTTGAGGGAGCGGACTTGGAAGGGATAGGGTGGGTAACGCCGTCGCAGAAGTACTCGAACCTGGGCGAAACAGGAAAGACTACGACTGCAGTTGGACGCGCGGATTTCTTCGTGGTCGGTACAGTATATCTAAAAAGGGTCGGATTGTGATATTTGAAAACATAAAAACGTTTGAATCTTTACAGACCTAACCATCTTCAGTCGTATTCCGCACCATATTCGAAAGGAGCGGTGACCCAGAAGTTCTCGTTCCACAGAACTCGGCTCTGAGAGGTAGAAGGGCAAGAAAGCAGCGATAAATTCGGGGCATTCAGCAGGATTGCTTCCTTAAGGTTCGGTTCCTGGTGGTCAAAGGAGACGAAATAGTAGCTGTTGGTCAAGGTTGCATTAGCCTGACGACAAAAATAAACTCACGAAAAGAGAACACGCCTAGCGGCCAGTTTCCAACAATGGCCCATTACACGTCACCGCGTCACCACGCTGGCGATCACTTCCAAGGTTGACACGTCCTACATGGGGCAAGGCTTCGAACTATGGAGGTCTAGCGCTGGTCAGAGGCAGTCGCAGACCATCCAAACCCCACTGAAGCAGAAAAAGCACGAGAGCTCGAGCTCGAACGTTTGCCCGTGTTATCCAAAAGTCTTGAGTCGATACAAGTTGCCTTTGTAAGGTGCCAAACTGGGAAGTGGGGAAGCGAAAGAGGCCGGCAAGGAGTTCGAGGGGGTGCCCTAGCCGGATCAATGGTGGAATCCTACGAGCTTGCAAGTAAGAACGAATGCACGAGATTGGACCACCCACCTCGTTGCCAATCTCGTCACTGACTCATTTTATGCATTACACGTTACTATGCCAGTGATTACCCCAAGATAGGCGTCCTACATGCCGAAAGAAATCCCGTCAGCTTACGCAGTCATGGCGGTGAAGGAATTTGATCCGGCCAAGCACTTGAGCTGATTAGATTAGATTTGCTACTTACGTTTCAACTCCCGACCACCGCAGTTGAGCACCGCGGGGTCAGCTTGACTCTGCCTCCTCTTCGTTCGAATCGTTACCCGTTCGTATGTTATACGTGGGAACGTTTAAGTTATATTATTTTGGGCAACGGATGGACTCCTGGAAAAATCAAAGCATACTGATTCTACAGCTTGAGAATTCCTCTCTCAAAGTCGATACTCGACTATGATCTTCCTCTCAGATCGTCCTGAGAACTTCTCATAACATTCTGGCCTAGTGTAACTGAGAAATATGTGTGTGGGAGTCCGGTTCTTAATGGAACAAGAACACGGAATAGCTTCAAGTACCCTTTCAACGGTTGATGGAAAATATACAAGCATGAATTAGTAGAATTTTTTGCTAGGTACTTGGTCGCTTTTTCTAAAACCTATCCAGCACAAAGCTTGATTTCTCTGAACCGTGTCTTGAAAATTTTGCATATTGCGGGCAAAGTTAACATTCCAAAGTACGAACGTGGACCAAGCAGCTATTTTCGGACGGATACTGCTATTTTTGCAATCTGTTGAAGATTTCACGCTTTGTTCATTCGTCGAGGAAACAATCTTTTGGAAGCCTTCTGCCAAGGACTAAAAATATTGCGTCTGAACCTTATATGACAGGTGACCATGACGAGCTAGACACAGATGTCACCACAGCTCTACATTCCTGCCTTCCGAGGGCAAGTCATCATTGAAGTACTTAATACTCCCGCGAGTCTTATTTGGGACGCAAGTATTGCCCGTTGGCAAAAATTGAGCAACCAAGTCATTTTGATGCACGCTTCTTATACGGTGGACGATGCAAGGCTCGGAACATGCACCACGAAGTGATGATAGGATAGGCTGCCTACTGAAAAAGGTCCGGGCTATGTTTCGACAGGGAGAATGAATGAAGGATTGACTGACAAGACGCAGAGGAGGGATATAATTTTGGTGATGATGGGAATAGAGGGTAAGGGCAAGACGGTATGTTGTTAGGAGGCGACTTAAACTGCCGTACATCAGCCCTATGGTCTTCCGAACTAAACCAACAACAAAAAATCTGATCTTCTACATTCGCCAAGAGGCGCTTCTAGCACTCATTCCATTCACCAATCACGGCGATTTGATGTACTGTAACGGTTTTCCTCTTCAACTTTTCGAGATATACATTGTATTTTGTCGGGTTTGGAGTGCCCTACTGTTGAAGAGACTCTTTCATCACTGGCTGACCTTGGTGGTATATCAAAAAGCAGAAATTTTCAATTTAACTTCATTCTATTCCAATCTGACTTGTCTTCAGTTCAACTCCGTGGTGGGCCGAAAAATTGAGCTATTCTGAGTCGTATCATCTCGTTAACACGAATAATCAAAGGCCCTAAAACTCTATAGCATTCTGTAGTGATGGATCAGCAAAACGGTCGTTTGTCATGTCGTGATGGATGGGTCTAAACATTTTATTAGACATTCAGGCTAGATCCATCTTAGTTGACATGAATCGTGCCAAGCTGCTAGTTCGAAGCTACAAAAATGTGGTTAAAGGTATATCCAGCCGTCCCTAGCTCCATGATTTTGCAGTGAAAGCTTGACGTTTCAAAATTCTTTCGTATGGAAAGCTAATTTTATGTGTACTCCGGAGAAGGGGTATCTACTCCTTATTGCCCAAAGGATAAAATTGACTGCGAAGCACATCGGCAGTTGTTGATGGTTCTCCCTTCCTATCAAGGGTTTCTCTCTTCAGAAGAATTCTTGACAGTTTCCTACCTAAAATTATCTCGTTCAGCTTTGCAGAGATAATAAAAGGTGGAAGTTGCCCTGCACTATCCTTACGCTTCCACAATCGACAATGTCAAGCAGCGGTCTCAATGTTTCCCCAACCCTCCTCCTCGAGGTATTCCAGGGCGTTCAAGCAACGCATTTTTCGCGAAGTATGCTCTCAGTGCCTACTCGATTTAGTTAGCCCACTCATGAGTTCTCGCGTCAGTGGCATCAAATACCATATTTCTCTACGATTATGGTACGTCTACGATTATTTACGAGGAAACAATCGACCTGACCTATATGCCAGTGATCACTATGGACAAAGAGGTGAGGTCCCTCGTTTTTTAATATCCCGACAACTAATTCTAACATCGTTGAAAGGTGACACTCATCTGGGTAGGCCATACTTTTAACCCTTTCTGTCCAATCGCCTGAACGGCGCTGGCATCATGCATCTATAACAGGCAAGCCAGTGGTCGTTACCGAAGGCTTTATTTTTCATGGTGAGTATTTCATACCGAAGCGTACTCTACCTAAAAAATAATCTGACCAGAATCGATACTATATCCTTTTCTCCGTCGTGTAAGCTTCACGCAACGTACCCTCTACGCCTCTATTAATAACTTATCGACCACGTCCAGGTTCAGCTATTACGGTAGGAAACTGTCCGTCTCAACCGATCACAAAACAAATGCTAAACATTCTTCAAGCTTTCTTCGCAAGCACACTCACAGTACCCGTAAGTCTCCGAACTCTCCATCGTTCCAGAACTTCTAACCAATCACTACTCTTAAATACAGTTGTAAGGCCTTTCTTGATCACCGCGCCCATCAACTGAATTTTTTTCTCTCCCACTTACTTTCCAGCTGTACGAAGTATAATAACTGTATTTGACAGCGGTAGTGCTGAACTTCCTTTAGGTTGGCAATACTTAAATTGGGAGGGATGGACCGGTTTAGCGGCCGCATTGTTAGCTCAAGGTCAGTCCCTTGCCTAGAATATGCTTCCTTACTTGACGCAGAGTGCAGCAATCCTACAATTACGAATCTACGCCCTCTACATGCGCGACAAAAAAGTCCTTGCATTGATGATCTTCTGTTTCATTCTTCTATCCGCCGTCTCTGGCTGGGTAATGTGGACTGATTTGAACGGATTCTCAGTCGAGGTCATTACAGTCGCTGGAAGACCGTCCTGCATATCCTCAAACGAGTTCCCTCGCCTCTACATTTTTTATATTCCCTTGCTTCTGTTCGACGGCCTTCTATTCACCCTGGCGCTTGTTAAAGGGCTCCAGAAGTCCAAATCGGAAGGGACTTTCTTTCGCCAGAGTAAAAGTCTCATCGACGTCCTGATTCGGCGAATAACCGCCAGACCGCCAGTTGTACGAAACTGGTACAACCTGCGGTCACAAAGTGGTACAGCCTGCGGTCCCAATGATGGGAAGCACATGACAAAACGCCGAGAAATAACACAGTTACGGTAGTAGTTGATTTGTACACACCTTGACATTGAATTAGATAAGATAAATTCAAACCGGAGTGTCAGTCAACTGCGAGATAAATTATTGGGAGTTAACTAGCACTCCCCATACAGTTAATTTTTGTGGGTGGTGCAGGAGAACTACTGAATAAATGATTCGGAGTTCACTGACACCACCGTGCAGCTGAATAGAGCGACCGTGGTGCAGGAAAACTTGCAAATGAGTTATTGGGGGTTCACTGGCACCACCGTGCAGCTAAATTCTGTGACGGTGGTGCAGTTAAACTACGAAGAAGTTATTTGGGGTCCACCCACACCACCGTGCAGTTAAAATCTGCGATGGTGGTGTGGTTAAACTACCGAATAGTTCATTGGGGGTTGAGCCGCACCACTGCGCAACTAAAATCTGCGATGGCGGTGCGGTAAACTACCAAATGAACTATTCGGGTTTCACCCACCACTGCACAGTTAATTCTGCGACGGTGGTGTGGTTAAACTACCAAATAATTAATTGGGGGTTGATCTGTACCACCGCGCAGCTAAGATATGCGATAGTGGTGCGGTTGAACTACCAAATAATCATCTGGGGGTTGAACCGCACCACCGCGCAGCTAAAATCCACGACGGTGGTGCTGTCAAACTACCAAATAATTAATTGGGAGTTGATATGCACCACCACGCAGCTAAAATATACGATGGTGGTGTGGTTAAACTACCAGATAATTATTTGGGGGTTGAGCCGCACCACCGCGCAGCTAAATTTTGTGACGGTGGTGTAGTTAAACTACCAAATGAAAATTTGGGGGTTGAGCCGCACCACCGCGCAGCTAAAATCTGCGATGGTGGTGCGGTTAAACTACCAAATAATCATTTGGGGGTTGAGCCGCACCACCGCGCAGCTAAAATCTGCGATGGTGGTGTGGTTAAACTACCAAATAATCATCTGGTGGTTGAGCCGCACCACCGCGCAGCTAAAATCTGCGATGGTGGTGCGGTTAAACTACCAAATAATCATTTGGGGGTTGAGCCGCACCACCGCGGCTAAAATCTGCGATGGTGGTGCGGTTAAACTACCAAATAATCATTTGGGGGTTGAGCCGCACCACCGCGCAGCTAAAATCTGCGATGGTGGTGCGGTTAAACTACCAAATAATCATTTGGGGGTTGAGCCGCACCACCGCGCAGCTAAAATCTGCGATGGTGGTGTGGTTAAACTACCAATAATCATCTGGTGGTTGAGCCACACCACTGCGCAGCTAAAATTCGCGACAGTGGTGCGGGCAAACTCCCATTTAAATTAGTTGAAGTGTAGCAGTACTACCACTTGCCTAATTTCTATGTGGGTGGTGTTTGTAAACTCCGGATAATTTGGGAGTTCAACAGTACCAGCATCGTAAAAATTGACCAAAAAGGGTGGGTGGCATACGGGTGGCATACGGGTGGCACACGGGTGGCATACGAGTAGCACAGATTCTCAAATTTGAGATTGTGAAACATTTGTCCTTGAATTCTTTCCTAAAACTTGGTATGATTATTTTAGACATCTTATACCTTCGGTCTACACCGATTAGACCTCAGAATGAGTCAACTATGTTGCTCCAGAGAGGAAAATTTTTGCATGCCTTTTGAGGACATTGTTTCTACATTTTTCGGACGTATATTAACGGTAAAAATATGTTTTATACATCGACAGAAAGGAAAAAATGCCCTGATTACAGTGCAATAAGGAGCTAGTGAGATAGATGATTTGTTGGAATGTTATTCATAAAATGGTTGAAATTTCATACTTTGAGGTAATTGGACAACCCTGACACGAATTCTTTGCCTAAAAATCTATAGTGTACATCGGCGGAAAGCCTGTAACGACGTGAGCACGTTGAAAAAGACCGTTTTGCAATTGAGGTATTTTTTGGGGAGATATGTGTTTTACAGTCCCGAAGAGACCGAAGTTGGACACCTGTGCTGTGATTCCATTAGGAACAATCGATGTCATGTCATTGATCTCCCGGTTATTAGGCATTCATTTTGATCTCTTTGGACTGTTAGATAAATATCTCCCCAAAAAATACCTCAATTGCAAAACGGTCTTTTTCAACGTGCTCACGTCGTTACAGGCTTTCCGCCGATGTACACTATAGATTTTTAGGCAAAGAATTCGTGTCAGGGTTGTCCAATTACCTCAAAGTATGAAATTTCAACCATTTTATGAATAACATTCCAACAAATCATCTATCTCACTAGCTCCTTATTGCACTGTAATCAGGGCATTTTTTCCTTTCTGTCGATGTATAAAACATATTTTTACCGTTAATATACGTCCGAAAAATGTAGAAACAATGTCCTCAAAAGGCATGCAAAAATTTTCCTCTCTGGAGCAACATAGTTGACTCATTCTGAGGTCTAATCGGTGTAGACCGAAGGTATAAGATGTCTAAAATAATCATACCAAGTTTTAGGAAAGAATTCAAGGACAAATGTTTCACAATCTCAAATTTGAGAATCTGTGCTACTCGTATGCCACCCGTGTGCCACCCGTATGCCACCCGTATGCCACCCACCCTTTTTGGTCAATTTTTACGATGCTGGTACTGTTGAACTCCCAAATTATCCGGAGTTTACAAACACCACCCACATAGAAATTAGGCAAGTGGTAGTACTGCTACACTTCAACTAATTTAAATGGGAGTTTGCCCGCACCACTGTCGCGAATTTTAGCTGCGCAGTGGTGTGGCTCAACCACCAGATGATTATTTGGTAGTTTAACCACACCACCATCGCAGATTTTAGCTGCGCGGTGGTGCGGCTCAACCCCCAAATGATTATTTGGTAGTTTAACCGCACCACCATCGCAGATTTTAGCTGCGCGGTGGTGCGGCTCAACCCCCAAATGATTATTTGGTAGTTTAACCGCACCACCATCGCAGATTTTAGCTGCGCGGTGGTGCGGCTCAACCCCCAAATGATTATTTGGTAGTTTAACCGCACCACCATCGCAGATTTTAGCTGCGTGGGTGGTGCGGCTCAACCCCCAAATGATTATTTGGTAGTTTAACCGCACCACCATCGCAGATTTTAGCTGCGCGTGGTGCGGCTCAACCCCCAAATGATTATTTGGTAGTTTAACCGCACCACCATCGCAGATTTTAGCTGCGCGGTGGTGCGGCTCAACCCCCAAATGATTATTTGGTAGTTTAACCGCACCACCATCGCAGATTTTAGCTGCGCGGTGGTGCGGCTCAACCCCCAAATGATTATTTGGTAGTTTAACCGCACCACCATCGCAGATTTTAGCTGCGCGGTGGTGCGGCTCAACCCCCAAATGATTATTTGGTAGTTTAACCGCACCACCATCGCAGATTTTAGCTGCGCGGTGGTGCGGCTCAACCCCCAAATTTTCATTTGGTAGTTTAACTACACCACCGTCACAAAATTTAGCTGCACGGTGGTGCGGCTCAACCCCCAAATAATTATCTGGTAGTTTAACCACACCACCATCGTATATTTTAGCTGCGTGGTGGTGCATATCAACTCCCAATTAATTATTTGGTAGTTTGACAGCACCACCGTCGTGGATTTTAGCTGCGCGGTGGTGCGGTTCAACCCCCAGATGATTATTTGGTAGTTCAACCGCACCACTATCGCATATCTTAGCTGCGCGGTGGTACAGATCAACCCCCAATTAATTATTTGGTAGTTTAACCACACCACCGTCGCAGAATTTAACTGTGCAGTGGTGTGGGTGAAACCCGAATAGTTCATTTGGTAGTTTTACCGCACCGCCATCGCAGATTTTAGTTGCGCAGTGGTGCGGCTCAACCCCCAATGAACTATTCGGTAGTTTAACCACACCACCATCGCAGATTTTAACTGCACGGTGGTGTGGGTGGACCCCAAATAACTTCTTTCGTAGTTTAACTGCACCACCGTCACAGAATTTAGCTGCACGGTGGTGCCAGTGAACCCCCAATAACTCATTTGCAAGTTTTCCTGCACCACGGTCGCTCTATTCAGCTGCACGGTGGTGTCAGTGAACTCCGAATCATTTATTCAGTAGTTCTCCTGCACCACCCACAAAAATTAACTGTATGGGGAGTGCTAGTTAACTCCCAATAATTTATCTCGCAGTTGACTGACACTCCGGTTTGAATTTATCTTATCTAATTCAATGTCAAGGTGTGTACAAATCAACTACTACCGTAACTGTGTTATTTCTCGGCGTTTTGTCATGTGCTTCCCATCATTGGGACCGCGGGCTGTACCACTTTGTGACCGCAGGTTGTACCAGTTTCGTACAACATGGCATTCAACGGCTGCCCCTGATTCGGGACTCGATCTTTTATTTCCTGATGTGCGTACATGTCGTTGAACCGTCCCTTTGAAATGCTTATCATCGTCGTTGCAGTATTGGCTTGACTTACCTTGTCTGCATCCTTTGTCTGAAATTCCAAGCAGTAAGCTCCCGTTCATCCCTATACGATACCCTAATTAACAAAATTGCAAACAGGCTCCATTAATAGAGACCTCAATTGGGTTTGCCCCCGTGCTGTCCAGCGTTTTAGCAAGTCGGGTCCTTTTTAACCTCCGCGAAGCAGCCGTGGCTCAAACAGAAGTTCATTTCGCCACGGACGAGGTGGCATTTTAGATAGATAGTGCTCGACGAACTTGCGATTATAACCCTAAACTACACATACGAGGTATAAAGTAGCGACGAAGCATAAGGGAGGAAGCATAGTGTCAGTCTTGAGAAGAAAGAAAATATTTCAGTATGATGGGAGGGTGGTCAAAACAGGAGCGATCGCGGATCAAATGATCACGGATTCCAAAATTCAACGAAGCAAGGGACCAAGAGCGTAAGGAACTGTGAAAGGAGCAGCTTGAAGGAGCCCAGAAGACAGCCGAGCTGTTGAACGTGCCGAACGGTAACTGGGTAACGGCGAAAGGGGGAGTGGCCAAGGAGACTCGACCATCATATACTATGCACCATAGACCATGCCCGAAACCACATTAGGAACCAAAACAGCATGAGCTGAGAGTCAAGAAGGCCGAAAGACAGTCAGGAGATCCTAGTCGTCCCGTTGAATGTTGAACTTCAGAGAGGCGGAAGCAAAAGCAGAGGCAGTGGGTGTGCGTTTCCTAAATGTACTGTCCGGAATCCGATCGTCGTAAGTAGCCCCGAGCTGCAGACGCTCGAAATCCCACTGCGAGTCGGAACTTCTTCCTCGACACGACGTCTACTTTCACGGTCGAGGTTGGGATAGGGTTGCAGGAATCGAAGACAGATTCCTGACGAGCGAGATGCCCTCTATCTGGCGGTGGCTAAGGTTGACACAGATTGAGAGGTATCACAGGCGGCACGTCGAGCATATATTCCTTGCTTAAAAGTCGTCTCAGACGGTATTGAGGACGAATTCGACGCCACGTGACAGGGAAGGAGCACGGTCCAAAATTTGTCACTCATGGTTCAGCGTTCAACCTCCAAGCTCGAGTTTGACGGAGTCAAGCGAGCGGCAAGAAGTAGAGGACGCGCTTGCCCGAGCAGGATCGCTGCATTCGAGTTCGGTTCATGGTGGTCAAAGAAGAGGAAATACAGCAGCTGTAGTTCAAGGTTCCATTATTAGCCTGCAAATGCGAAGGACGAATCCGCGAAAAAAAGACTACGTACCAAACTACCAAACCTCTGCCGAAAGAAACTGGGTCAATACGGCGAGCTACAAAGAAAGGTATAGTGCGTCAAAGATCGAGGAACTCGCAGACAATGTCGTACACTCAAAAAATCCCACCTCTCGAGCTCGAACGCATGATCTTGTAGTCTTGAGCCTGAGTGAACATAAATCAGCTCTTGGGAGTGATTCCTCAAATATAAGCTTCCGTATGCAATGCGCTGTGCAGCCGTCACTATCACTGAGGATGGGTACGACGCCATGTCAAGGGGAGAGGAGGTAATTCAGCGTTTGGATCTATCGTTTAAAGACGAAAAGTTGGAAATGCGTGAACGAGCCGTCGTTCGACTGGAGAAAATGTGGCGAGCAGAGCAGCGTGCGCATACGCTGGCTAGAGTTCGAGGGCACGTATTGTATCGAATTCTTCCAAGATAGGCGACAATGTGGAGTGGGACGCCGGTAACGGTCCAATTCGACGAATTGGGGTCAAATGTAGCGCATATAAGGAGCCAAGAAACAGAAACAACAAAGTATGGAAGTTGGCATAGGACAGGGAGGGAGGGAGGTGGTACAACCGGATAGAAGGAAGGAAGTCTAAAGCCAGTGGAGGACGTAGAGACGAATGAATGCGATGGGTGACCCGATGGCACGGAGGTACTCGAACTCGGGCAAAAGAAGGGCAGGAAAGACTACAGCCGCAATTGTACGCATGTATCTGGTTTTTTACGGGGTATTCGGTGCGCCTCGCTAGGACTGCTTGCTTCGTCAGCGTTCGGTCCCTGCTAGCCGATGAGACAAAATGATAGCTGTTGGTGAAGGTTCCGTTAGCCTGCAGGCAAGGAAGGAACAACCTGAAGGAGGGAACACACCTAGTCGCTAGATTCCATCAATGACCTATTACACGTTACTCCGAGTCCGCAAGCGAGAACTATAAGGTTGACGCGTCATACATGGGGTAAGGCCGCGAGCTCCAAAGGTTTAACGTTTAACGAGCGTCAAAGGCATTCGTAGAGCATGTTGTCCGAAAGTCAATCTCACCTGGTGTCTGATGAAGAAAGGCCTGAAAACTAGAGCATGAACGCTCTCTTGTGGTCCAGAATTGTTGAGTCGATACAACTCGATTCTGGAACGCATGCCTGGGAAGCAGGGAAGTGAAAGAGCCAAGCAGAAGGCAGGGCGTTCCAGGATGCGTCTAAGTTGGATCGCTACATAGAATTCGGTTCCCGGAGGCCAAAGGAGGAGGTAACTACGGTTAAGTAGGATTCCATGAGGCAGGTAAGAACGAATGCGCAAAGATGAACCACACACTACACGTCATGACGCCAACGAGTACCCCAAGGTTGACGCGCCTTACAAGCTGGAAGGTGTCGGGCAAGCTACAGAGGTAATCGTTAGAGGGAATCTCAAAGTATCAAGTATACGATTCAAATCTCACCTGGTGTCTAAGGCAGAAGAAACGCAAAATTAGAATTCAGATTCAAAGCAACTCGAATTTCATCCATGAATGACCTCGGGGACGCGGGTCCCCGTATCTTCAGAAAGGCGGCAGGGTAGAAACACGCGTGGAGAGAAAAATTTGCTCGTAAAAGGTCGCAAAGACCGGTTCCTGGACGACGCGTGGTGTTGAGGAAGAAAGGACGAGCAGTCCCAAAAAAAAAAATAGAACTGAGCTTACGCAATCCTGACGGATCCGGCAATTGATCCGGCCAGCTGCATAGATTAGATCCACGACCTACACGATTCCAGTTGAAAAATCGTTTGCTTTCAAACCACATCCCGCCCGCCTACACAAAAGCTTCTACAAACCAATACCGACGTTTTTCAGAACGACGCGCAAATGCGTATCCAACCAAACCAGGACCTACCATGGCACATCTTCTCCCTCAACGCCAACATGGGACCCTTGGAAGTCGAACGCGCAGGCAAAGCGCACGACACACCCGCGATACACACTCTCCGCCGCACCTCTCAAGACTGCTCAGCCTGGAGACATCTCGTCCTTGACGCACAATCTCTGTGGGGCCGAGTGATCGACTTCAGTTGTCTTCGAAATGAAGAGTGGAGGGACGAAGTTCTGCGTAGAACAGGGACTTTACCTTTTCGTTCGATATGGGCGCGAACATTGGTGCCTACCCGATAGCCTCGCCTTCGAGACCAGCATCATATCCATCCTCTCTGCGAATTGGACGAGGCTACGGTCCATACGCATAAAGTTCGGCAGGCCCCAAGCAGCAGACTACGCGACCGACGACGCAATATGGCGTCTTCTCGAATGTCCAGCACCCGCTCTCGTGGTGTTCAAGCTATACCTCTGCTTCCCAGCGGACGAGGGGCACTACAGGAACCCGCCAGTCCTCTCTCCTCCCGCATTCAGAATCTTCAACCACCACGCCCCGCGCCTGAAGGTCTTCATCGCTCCTCACATTCGGCCGGACATACGCGCCTCTTGGACGTCCCACTGCCGCACCCTAGCACTCGACACGCCCATTCCGAACTACGAACTTCTTGAAGCTCTCAAAAATATGCCGTTTCTCGAATCCCTAGAGGATACTTCCGGCTGTGCAATCATATCCGGCGATGCCCAACCGTCGCGCTCATCATCACGCAACAAAATCCGACTCCCGCACCTGAAAAGCATCAACATATGCACCTCTCTTCACCTCAAGCCCTACCTAGCCTTCCTCCAGCACATCGAGCCCACGCACGGGCGCCTCCTATCCCTCCCACGCCGACTTTCCAGCCCACGCAACGAGCCACCTCTTCAACTCCTTAGTCTTCCCGCCCTTCCCGCACTTCCCAGTAGCGCGGACGCTCGCATTGGAGCTGCAAGAAACCGCAGGAATCAGCCCTTCGTCCTCCAAACTCGCCCGATTCCTCAGATCCGTCGCCTCGATCGAGGAGCTCGACACCTCCCCGGAAACTCTCCGATTCCTCCTCCTCCGTCTTCCCCCGGGTCTCACAGACGAAGAGCTCTTCCCGAACCTGCGGCATCTCGTTATCCGCTACCCCAGCGCGGATAAAGTGCCCTATCTCCATCCATTCCTTGCGTTTAGAAGCGCGACACTGAAGATGCTCGGTGGCGGGTGAGTTCGGGGTGCTGCCTAAAAAGGAAGCGGGGCGCAAACTCCGTTTGCGTAGTGGTTCGAGGGGATCCTAAGGAAGATGGGTGGTAGTCAGTAGATAAAATGATAATAAATTTGTTCCAACTAGTGAAACGAGAGCGAGACGATAGGGAGCGATCCTAGACGATACCGAGCGACGGTTCTATCGTAGAAACCGAGCCGCGAGGCGCTAACGACGATGGGGGGAGAAGAATACGTGAATTCAACTAAAGATCTACTACATGAGAGCCTGTATTTAAGCACTACGTAGAGATCAAAATGGGGTAATGTAAAATTTATGAAACAGGAAGAAATGGGGTCTGGAAGAATTCTGCATAGAGTTAAAGAAGAATAAATTAAACAACTAACCATAAGGAGTGTGTTTCGAGGTGATCGACGAAGTGGCGCGTCGGAGATACATACGAAACGGGAAAGATATATAAAATAAAATTTACCAAACATGCAAATCGGATCCGTGCGCAATATCAGGGTTTTTGTGCCTAGACCGAGGGGCACCCTCACACCTCCCAGGGACTTCAAATGTTGACTTCCCAGTCAACCAATTTCGGGGTGTTCCAATTGAAAATTTTCAATCTTCTCTTCCGAACTGGGAAATGGTGAGAACGAGGGCGACGCGAATTCGATGCCGTGAATGTGGAAGTTTTATTGCATGAGGTTTGGTTTCGAAAAATAAATGAATGGGGATTGTGGCGCTCCGAATTCAGTGCAATTGGTAATCCGAACAACTTGACGTTCTCGGCGGTGAATCCAATCCTTTTGCTACTGGGCTGTTGAATATCGTCTTTGTTTCCAGGCTTAAACGTGCCCTGATCGAGGGCGCCAATCTCCGATTTTAAATTGTTCTTAATCAATTTGACTTGCAGCGCATCGGCGGACTCGACGACGGTGGATACAGCTATGGCGGTGTTAATATGATAATGTGAACGTGGAATTATTGGGGCTTCGTAACATGAGGTTTGAGAACTTGGATGCGTGGATAAAGTGTAACCGTGTCGCGCTATCTTTTCCTTGACGCTACATTCGATAGACTCTCCTTCGAGTTGTTCGGCGGTGTCTTGAATACTATGCGAATACATGTGCGGATCGCGGGCGCTTAATTTGGACTTCTGATCGTTGTTTGTAATCAACTCCAATTTCGGCGAGTTCCAGGTCGTGGTTGCGGTCGATATAGCTTCTCCTGGGTTTGAGTAGTTGTAGGGAACCAAATTCAAAGCAGAAAGAGACGGTGATACGATCGGGGTTTGCTCCATTTCCTGATTGATACATAAAGATTCTCTATGTTGGCGAGAGGTGAACGAAGCGGGGATTGACTCGATGATGGACAATTTCGCGGCGACGGCGTTGGTTCCAATTGCTTCAGAGTTCGGGTAATCGTAATATATTTGTTCAAGTGCAGGCAATTCGTCGGATAGGAGGGAAGTTACAACGTTTGAGATAGAGCACGAATTGAGATGTGCATCGGGGCCGAGGTCTTGTGGGTTTGAAGTTCTTTCTATATCCGTCGCTTCCGGGGCTGGTGAACGCGTTCCTGACTGCTTAAAATTGTGGATGAACGAGTTCTTAAGCGGAGAATCAATGGAGTCGACGCTGATTTGCAAAGCCGCGGTGGTAAAGTTAGCAAAATTCGAAGCAGGCGATTCCTTGTCAGATGTGGGCGAAAAATCGGCATCTCGGTCGCTGTGAGGTTTGTCTTTCGATGGTAAATTACTCTCCAGAGCATTTGTCACGGTTATATCGCTTATTTCGTCGGGTGTTTGTTTCGTTAGCGGCTTACTGAGGTCAACGAGACGTCCGGCGCTTAAATCGACAATGGGCGCTATTTTTGGTAAGTCGGCGTCGACAGGGTTTGGCTCGAAATTTGAGGGTATAATTCGTGAGTTATTTGAAGCACTGCTCTGAAATACGTCTTCCTGTATCGGTGATAGAGTCTGATACACATCTGCTGTTCGATTTTCAAGCAATTCCGGTGCAACTGCGTGGCCAATAGCTTCATAATTCGATAGTACTGTGAAAGTGTTGTCGTTTCTGTATGGAGGGTCTTTGGAACTTAAATTAAACGATTTGATCTTTCCTAGCTGCTCGAAATCCTGCGCATTTGACGCCACTGAGTGATTTAATTGCTCTTCTGGTGATTCGGCGATGGGAATTCGCGCAACGTCGGCTGGGACTCGATTCGTTTGGACGTTGGAATTGACTGACGGAGGTATATGTTCGAATGGATTATGACTTATTTCTTCGTCAGCTGGAATAGGCGGCGAGTGATAAGGGTTAACGTGGTTTATATACGCTTGTGGTTGCGATGGAGAATTAATTTCCTTTACGATAGCCGATGCGATGGCGCCAACGTCGACCTCAATTTGTTTGAAAGTGGTTTGGGGCGATTTATACTTAAAGGACGATGGTAAATCCTGAATTGCAGACGTAGACGTCGAATTATTCGAATAACCATCACCGTTGAGCGTGAATAATGTCGCTTTGTAGAGTTCTTCGAGGCTGTAAGGATCGTCGGTGTGATGTTTCGGGTTCTCTAAGCGCAGCTGTTCGCGTACTCGTGTTCTGAGATCGCGTTGCAAACCATTTATGAAATAAGTTTGAATTTCGCGAGCTGAGATTCGTTCTTTCTGCTCGAGGTACTTAGAAATTCGTAAGAACGAGCGGTAATATTCGCCGAATGCTTGAACGTTGGTAATTGGACTTATTGACTGCTTTTCCGACAGGTTTTCGAGGTCGCGTAGTGCATATTTGCGATCACTAATCGCACCAGGATAGTATGAACAGACTTCTTTGACGAAGGCTTCCCAGCTACTACCTTTAGCTGAATCGAGCAATTCCCAGAGCTCGCGATCGTCCTGAGGTGCGTATATTAGGGTCCACTTGATGGAGCTCGATACAGGCAGGCCGCAACGGTCCGCTAAGAATTTAATTTCGTCGAGAAACGGCACGAGCGACGCTGCTTTCCCGTCGAATTTTGGCGCGCTCGGGTCGCGTCTATATGGCATAGCATTGCTTGACATTCCGGCGGAGATATCCGAATATATTTTCACCGTAACGTTGTTCGAAATGGCGGCGGCCGCTGCGGTTTAATCACGGATCGAGCAGCGACGGCGGTGCGTTGACGTATTGGGGAGGTACTCGATTTAATAGGGAACGGTTGGGTACAATAAAATGATTCTCTGTCTTAAAAACAATGGGTTGGGGCTGCGGATGACGATGTCTACGACGGATTTATGTTTGAAGGAACAATGTGGCTTTAGAAA
This sequence comes from Galerina sulciceps, assembly GCA_023014345.1. Lineage (NCBI taxonomy): Eukaryota > Fungi > Basidiomycota > Agaricomycetes > Agaricales > Galerinaceae > Galerina > Galerina sulciceps. Next base: position 326,656 of record JAEDXJ010000038.1, read on the forward strand.
TAAAAAATGTAAGAAATAAACGAATTTCCGAGAGGAAATTTGGGTTAGAACCCCCTCGCGGTGGGCTCCAGTTGAAGATGCTCGGTGGCGGGTGAGTTCGGGGTGCTGCCTAAAAAGGAAGCGGGGCGCAAACTCCGTTTGCGTAGTGGTTCGAGGGGATCCTAAGGAAGATGGGTGGTAGTCAGTAGATAAAATGATAATAAATTTGTTCCAACTAGTGAAACGAGAGCGAGACGATAGGGAGCGATCCTAGACGATACCGAGCGACGGTTCTATCGTAGAAACCGAGCCGCGAGGCGCTAACGACGATGGGGGGAGAAGAATACGTGAATTCAACTAAAGATCTACTACATGAGAGCCTGTATTTAAGCACTACGTAGAGATCAAAATGGGGTAATGTAAAATTTATGAAACAGGAAGAAATGGGGTCTGGAAGAATTCTGCATAGAGTTAAAGAAGAATAAATTAAACAACTAACCATAAGGAGTGTGTTTCGAGGTGATCGACGAAGTGGCGCGTCGGAGATACATACGAAACGGGAAAGATATATAAAATAAAATTTACCAAACATGCAAATCGGATCCGTGCGCAATATCAGGGTTTTTGTGCCTAGACCGAGGGGCACCCTCACAACACGAAGACCGGTAAAGATATTGTCCATCACTGACTTGTTTGGACGGTTCGACTTGGGGAATACGAGGGTCTGAAAGTGATCATGTCGTATCACTGTGATGAAGACGAAGAGGAGTATCAAATTGGGGAATACGTCTGTGTAAGTGGGGAACTTGAGAGGCTTGTTCTTCAAAATTAACCAGGTTTACTACGACGCCATGGCTGCACCACGTCCCTACAGCGAAACCGAGCATGTCATTGCACCGAAGTAGCACATCCAAGCGAGTGTTCAAGTTAGTCCTATTCTTCCTAATCGAACTCGCATTCCAGCCTTTGCGTCTGATAGTAAGGGAGTAGCATCCGTATTTCATACAAGCTTGGAGTAAGTATAACCACAATAGCGCAGGAGGCACGTCGAGCGCGAGTTCCTTGCCGAAACGTTGTCGTGGACGGTGATGGGCACGAATTCGACGCTTCGTCACAGGGAAGGGACGCGGTTCAACGTTCGTCATCATTCACGGTTCAACGACGACGGTCGAGTTTGAGGGTGGCAGGCGAGTGGCGAGGACTTTGAGGACGCGCCAGGGGAAGCAGGATTGCTGCGTTAAAGTTCAGTTCTTGGTGGTCAGGAGAGGAAAATACCGCAGGTGTAGCAGCTGGAGTTCAAGTCTCCGTTAGCCTGTAGGTGCGAAGGACGAAAGCGCGAAAACAAACTACGCACCGAGCTGCCAAATCTCACAATGCAAGAGATTTCCCCAACGTCGGCGCGCAGACTCTTATATGCTGAAAAGAACTGAGAACGTAGTTCACCGCTCGGATCCATCGTTTAGCAAAGAAACGCAGTTCGACGCTGAGCTGAGGATGGAGATACGTGGACGATGCCATTTGGAAGTCGTCACCCCGACCGGGGTAGCGAAGGAAGGACATGCATATATGCTGTCTAGAGTTCAAGTTTGCGTCTCGGGATCAAATTTTCGAGAATGTGGGACAAGGTGCGAGCACATATATGGCCCCTAGGAATATCAAGGTCGATATGGGATGGTGGCGTAACGGGACGGAAGGAGGAATACGGTGGGTGATCCAGAATAAGTAGGTGGCGTAGGGAGGGAGGGGATGGGTGACCCGATGGCACAGATGTACTCGAACCTGGGAGAAACAAACACAAGGAAGGCTGAAGCAGCAGATGGATGCGTGTATCTGGTTCTTCGTGGTTTGAAGATCTAAAGATCTAAAGAGTAGTTGATTTGGGATGTTCGTAACCATAAAAGTGTTCTGCATACCGACAGGGATAACAACCTTCAATGGTCGTATTCCGCACTTGTCTCGAACTGGCTGGGGGTCCAGGAGGACTCGTTCTACGCCTCACTCCAGGACTGCATTGTTACGGTTCGACTCCCATTGGACCAAGAAGAAGAAATAGTATCTCTAGGTCAAGATGTCGTTAGCCTGCAGGCAGGAACAAATGCGTAGAGAAAGTGAACACACCTAGTGGCCAGATTCCACAGCCAACTCATTACACGTCACGACTTCGCAATCAAACCACGGTTGACGCTGCGAACCAAGAAAGTTCAGGAGGCGTCAGCCGCATTCGAAGAGCATGTTGACCGCAATTCAGATCCCACCTGGTGTATGAAGCTGAAAAAGTCTGAAAGCTCGAGCTCCATCGAACGCTTGGTCTTATGGTTCAGAAGTTTTGAGTCGACTCGGCAACAGGATGTCACTCGACAGGGAGAAACGCGTACACGTCCTAAATGTTGGAAGAAAATGGTGCAAAGAGGCGAGCTACAGAAGTCCAGCACACGTCAGAGGCATTCGCGGAGCATACAAGACTCAAATCCTACCTGGTGTCAAGGACGCAGGCCGAAACCAGAATTCTGACATAAGAGACGAGGTTCGCTAGCTGATTCGACGGCTAAGGTTCGCTAGACTGACGTTCAGAAATTTGAGGATGCAGGCAAGTTTCGTGTAAGGCCAGAGAGTGAAGCGGACAAAGTGAAAATGGGCGAAGAAAGAAAAGAAAAGGGAGCTTACAAAATCATGACGGAAATCGGTCCGGACTAGTAACTGATTAGATTAGATTTCTGACTTATTTAAACCGCGTCGTTCGCTTTCAAAGTGCGTGTATTCCTCCTCTTCCTCCTTAGGAAGAAAGATCCACGATAGCTAAGCAATAGAGGTGATACGACACAAGCCTTGTCATAGCTCAGCACCAAAAAATGGTACCAGACGCCAACTCAGTAGAAGGCCCATCACACGGTTCACACACAGTCAGGCGGCACACACACACGAGTAGGCTTGTTCTTCCCAGTTGGACTCGCAGTCCAGCTATTTCACCTGGTAGTAAGCAGGAAGTCCCAATATTACAATTAACGAGGACCAAAATACTCATAGTTTTCGATTTACCTGTTGAGCGAACAAATTGTCTCGATCTCATTCTCGGGACCGTTGTTGATACTGAGTCTGAATTAGTCATGATGTAGAATTACGATACTATTGTACCGGCTTCTACAAAGCCTTTATATACACATAAACTATGTATCTACAACGTCCTCGACCTCTTAGTTGAGATTCCTACATTGATAACTAGTAAACTTAAATTAAGCGCCCGCGTTATCAATGCCAATACTCATCCTTTCTACTAACTGCCGGATTGGTCACCAACAATGATGTCCCTCAAGTCTAGCGAAAAGTTGAACTAATCTCGACCGAGAATTTAGAAATAGACAGACACGCAAATACAGAAATGAACGTGCAACTCGAACTGCAAACCTTAATATCTATCCAAATACAACAAAACTGCCCCGAGCTAATCTGTCCATTGCGGTTAAGTTACCACCGCTTATCTTCAAACTCGATACACAGATCCCCGCGAAAACCAGCTTATACGAGCCAACAGCGAGGAAATGCGGGTCGAATTAAATCGCGATATACTCTGGCAAATCTTCTCAGTTAACGCCGAAATGGGACCACTAGGAGCCCTGAGGAGCTCATTCTCATAGTCTCGCTTTACAAGTTAGGATTTGTTTCGTAGGCCGTTCAAAAATCAGGTTCTCAGCTTAGTTTACTATTGGACGTGGAACACTCTGAATGGCCATCATAGACAGCTAAATACTCGCTCGTCGACAGTAAGTACAGCAAAAGAAGAAAAGGTACCTCCATAAGACTGGGTCAGACCAACACTCCGTCTGTAGACGCCGAGCTCAATCCACTGGGGAATCAGAGATGTGTAATTAACCACATGAAATTTCTAGAGTGTCCTAGGTAGTACAGTCATAGCAAGGCAGTGGTGGTACATTCAATTCAACGCGCAAATTCTATATTTTTTTTTTTTTTTCGGAGGTTGAGTGATTGAGAGAAGCAGAAGTTGAGAGGCGCCAGAAAGCATGGCTGGTTGGCGATCATTCCAAAGCAATAGAAGTGACTGCCATTCACGGTCAGTCCGTCTCCGTCTCCTCCTCCTCCTCCTCCTCCTCCTCCTCCTCCTCCTCTGGCGGATCCCCGATAGTCCAGCGATCGATGTGGCATGACGCCAACCTTGTCGTAGTATTTGCATCCCCTATGCAGCGATCAGACAAACAAGGCAGGGTATTTAAACAATGATGAAATTGCTCACGGTGACTCTGCTGCAGCTGCATCGCATCTGGCCAGGCCATCGCCTTGATTTTGTCCTTCATCGCCCTTGGGGTGAGGTCTTTATATCGACGGTGACTGAGCAAACAAGCGATAATCCCAGAGACATGAGGGGCGGCCTGAATAAAGCTGTGAAGATATATTTGCTAGTAACAAATTAGGGTGACTCACCTGGGAAGTACCGCCTTCAACCCCACCCGTAGCATCTGACGACGTATCGCTTTTGTTCGTCGCAGTATGGATAAATTCTCCGGGAGCGAACAAGTCTACATGAGGGCCGTATGCCGACCATGGCCATTTTGTGTCCCTCGGTGTAGAAGCGCCAACCCAGATGATGCTGTCGAGATGGTCCTTGTCATTCTCAGAGAACCCATTTGCTTCAGTGAGTTCGCTCAAGTCCCATTCCGGCAGGGCCAACTCAATTTCCGCATTACCTGCAGCCATCTAGTTGGACATAAGAATCGGCAGAAAGGCCAAAATGCAAAATAGGTATACCACGACGTGGACATTATCTCTGATAAGCTAGAATGGGAGGAAATGGCGCAGATAGTGTGATGTAATATTCGCAGAGAATACTCAGAATCTTACCGTTACCAGGGCACGAGTAGTCTCTTTGGTAGGAAATAGTTGATATGATATGTTCAATACGGCTGGAGCCTGGCGGTTTGCCATCTTTTCCAAACTATGGGAGAGTTTGTCAGCCAAAAAATCGTAACCATGAGGTAGTCTTGAAGGCGCACAGTTCGTCACTTGGGATTTCGTCAATCAAGACAATATTCCTCTGGAATATTTAGGTTGATAAAACTTACCCCGTTACATAGCCAATTCCGACAACGTTGGCAGCCTATAAATTTTCAATATCTAACGACTAAATTACCAACAAGAATTTTTTTTACGCACCTTTGCGACGCCATATGTCAAGCCTGCAGCTATTGCTCTGCATTTAAAATATCTAGCATCGGATTGCGTTAAAGGCGAGAAATAAAATACGTACGCAGTGGCTATTCCGTGGTACTCGTCCTCGTCGTATCTGGGTGCAATCGGTCAGTGGACGACGCGTATGTAGCATAAAACTTGGATAACTGACGACTCTGATTCGTTGATGCGTGGAGTTTCGTCCACCCGCTTTAAATTTAATTCATGAAAGTCAGTAGCGGTCTTAACAGGAAGAATCCTAACTCATACCTGCATTGTCGGCTTGTCTAAATGCGGGATCTCGATACAGCCTAGTAATCACCGCAACAATTCAGACTTACTATTCGCATCATAAATGACTCGCGAGATCTACGTTGTGTTTATTAGTGGTTGTGCGGTGGCAGGCTAGACGCATCGCGACATGCCCACCTTCTTAAATTGAAACTGAGCATCCGGAGAGTGATAATTAGTGCCAGTAGCAGTCAACAGCGACTCAATCATACGTGAGACGATCGAATGACTGTGTGGTAAAAGCATCAGTCAGCTTCTTGGATTTCAGTGTTTGCCGAAGCAGACTTACAGTCGTCTTAGATGTGTTGTGGTGAGTGCTTTTATCACAACAAGACAAGGAGGAAACTGGCACACATACCAAGGATGTAAATGGTAACACCTTGCCCGCATGCGTTTGTGTAATAGTAAAATTCAAACCCATCTTGGTACGTCATAACGCCTGATCTATCAGTTGGAGGTAGTGCAGGAAGGGGACCCTCCGAGTGTAGCCTCTTGAGACCCCATGGCGCGACGACCCTACAATGAGAACAAATGTGTTATTGTACCGAAAAATAATATGCTCTACTGACTGTTGTGTTAGAGCTCCTGGGAGGCTGTTTACGATATATGTTAAGAAGTAGGTCGAAAAGAAAGACAAAAAAAAACACGAACCGTGTCATTGTGGGGATTTTGAATGAGAGGTAATCGTTGAAATATTACTCCCATCAGAGACGCCATCCTGCCCTTTATATTTCACTGTCGAGCCTTATCGCTTATCGTTTGCCGCACGGCCGTCCGCACTCATGGCCCATGACCAAAAAATCATACCGGATGACTGCGGTGGAAGACCTGTCGCACCCCAGTCATGCGGCGCAGGCACGCGAGTAGGCTTGTTCTTCCCAGTTAAACTCGCACTCCAACTTTTCATCTGCGGTAAGCGAGTAGTATCCATCTGAGTAACGATTCTAGAATACTCCAGCGAGCAAGCAAATTGTCATCTTCTCAGTACCACCGTTGCGAATTTGCATGCGAACTATCTGTCAACAGTCAACTTGGAGATTGAAAAACCGTTTTGACTGAGTTATTGACGTACTTACTGCCAGGTCTGGCGGACAGATGTGCTAACCTCGATCGAGAATTGAATGTAAGTGAATGCAAAAGGACCGCACAACAGTGAAATATATTGGACCAAGCTGGATAAAACCGCGCTGAGCTGATCAGTCACTGTCGTAGAATTGTTCTCGAATCACATACATTGATCCCAGCCTACACCAGTTATATCAACTGAATTAAGCAGGGATTCGAAGACATCTGTAAAGTGTTCTATGACCACAATCACATCACGACAAGGAAATAGACACGTACAATAAAACCGATCCATTTGGATGCGAATCCCAAGACACCAAGGCAGAACCTCACCGGGCTCCAGCCGTTAGCATGGTTTTACCCTGTTCACGCGCATCTTCGCTGATCCAGTCTTAAGTACACGTCGTTGCCTGAGCCGAAACATCTGCGCCTTACCCAACGATGAGACCCTGAGGCGAGGCGTATGGCACATGTACAGTGTCTAAGGACGACGGACTCTAGAAGGAAGGGTTGGAAGATGGCTTAGAAGGCATGACAGACTCACGTTTTACGAAAGCCGATCAGCGAGGACAAGAAGGAGAGGTTGTCCTCGGGTCTTCGGAACGGGCTTGACTGCGCCGCTGGTGGTGCATTATTACGTGGCACGCAGGGGGGCTAATGTATGAGCTCGCTTGTCAGAAGTAACGCAAAATCTACGCTTCTCCATGAAGGGCAAAGCGAGTTGGCGTCCTTCAGTCCAGCCATCGAGTTCAAGCCAGCCAGCCAGTCAACTCGATCTGAAAACCAAAACAGATCCGAATTTGGTTTCTCAAACCTGTTCTGTCGTGAGCCCTGTCAAGTGGCATTGCAGCTCTACTACTCACAAATCTTCGCAAAATATCTTGACAGCGCTCCCGAAGCAATTGACGTTTTCTTGAACTTGAGCAGCACATGGATTTGTGTCAGACTGGTGCCGCCGGTGTCTGCCTATGGTGAAATAGGCGGGAGGTGATCTTTTTGAGCAAGCGAGACGAGGTGCATGACTGGAATACGAGAACTAGCTTGCACTGATGGTGCACCGTGCAAGTACGTTGAGCTAGAAAACAAGCAAAGCATGTTAGTTGGGTAATTTGAGATTGTACGTTTCACAAACCCGGACCCTTCCCTCAGGCTCACCTCCACGGCCACCCAATTTTCATTGACACCATAACCGACGACGGGTCGTATATTCCATACGACTGGGTTCACAGGGCAGGCAACCAAGACGGTGCCCTTTTCGGTGCCGCGACAGCAATCCTTCCCTTACTCCTCAACGTTTAGCCCGCCATCAGGAAATGGAACCACAATCTTCTTTAAGTTTCACCTTCGCTTTAAAAAGGAGTCAATATCCAGTAAGCGCCTCTTGAGTCTCGACTTTGGTTAAATTTCTTCCGGATTGAGGTACTTAACGTACTTGAAGCCAGCTTGGAGTCCTTGGACTAAGTTATTCATCGTGGTCATTCAGTTCAAGTCAAAGACTCTGAGTCGGAGTTGAACGTGGACGTCCCGCCGCCGACGGCACGTGCATGATTATATTTGTCAGCACACCTGACAGACCGAATGTCGTTTGATCCCCTTGGCAACAACGCGTAAGACGACATTGAGCATTTCCTCTGTGTTTTATTTCACGTTTCGTGTTGAGAGCCATTGAGAAGCAAAACTGACAGTTTCCTGGCTCTGCGCCAAGCTTTACACAAGAGCCGCTTTGGAGCATTTTCTCGCTTAAATTGACGATTTATATTAGAAAGTTGGGCACATGAGGAAAGCAGTCCAGCATTTCGTGGATAGTTGTTACGGACTATAATGGGACCCGAGGGCAGCGGGAGTAGTTATTATCACGGACCATATCAGAGACGCTCTGCGGGCGCTTAATCCTCAATGAACATGAAGTGGATGCTTCTGGAGCGCAGTTATGGTCGCTTTTATAAGACCCACTTAGCATTTATGGTGACTACGAGTGTCCACGTTCCGATCGTGGCTGCTGAGTAGTGAATGAGAGAATTCTTAAATTAAACTGCACTAGGTAACTAAGAAATCGAAACCCGAGAATCTCAGGTCATCATTGTAGACCATTGTATGTACTCGAGTACGTTGATCACTATTTTCCTGTCGGGCAAGTTGTTAACTTAATTGAGTGATTGAGTTCGTTCATAGCCTCATCCGTTTCCAGCGTTATTATTGGAAGCTGGCCAGTACATCAGACAATTCCAATTATACGACACGACAGCAAGTACGGTTCCGCTCAGTAGGGTTGACAACTTGGCTATGATTCTGCATGAGAAACCCTCAACTATGACATCCTGGTGGAAAGAAGATCACAACCAACAATGTTCGATCTGTTGGAAGTGGTTTATTTTTAGACAGTGCATGGGCGGGTGTCCAACATTCACAGACCGTGGAACGTTCGGTCCTAAATTTCGTTATACTCTCATGTCCACACGGCAGTATCAATATTCTCTTACCATGTATCGGCGTTCTTTTCTTAAACCAGCGCCATCTTTCGCAACGAGGACAGCATTCTCGTTAAAAATTCTATCCGCTGTGGAAGAATAATTTCATTGTGATGGAAAACAATTACTAGCTCGTTTAAACTCGATGCTAACCATTCGACCCGACTCATTGTTGCTTTGGGTATTCTAGCATACAGGTCCTTTCTCGGGATACCGGGGTATTTCTTTGAGGAAGAAGTTCGGTGGATAGTGGATTCCCGGGCTCGGCTAAGGAAAGTCGCATCGGTCAACAAAATTAGAGGTCAATCACTGATGCCCAGAGCTCTCTTAACTAATCTGCTGTGCTGAGAACGGGACCGAGTAGGACTTTAAAAGGCTGAAGAGGGAACATCCCCCGCTCATTCTGAGAACCTTTCCGCCCGAAGTGTCAAGATGGCAGCTAGCATGCCAGTCCCGTACGACACCCTTTCCCTGTGAGACCTGAGGACCACACTTCTGCAGAATTTTAGGCTGATTCGGATACTCTAGATACGGGCCACTGCTGGTCGGTGCTTTCCTTAACGCTATCCTATATGGCGTAAGTACCAGGGAAACCTCGATCGATCATCAATTCAGCAGCTAACCAATCATCACACTTAGGCGTGCTTGGTTCAAGTCCGTTTATGTTAAATGTCAACCTCTAAACACAACTGATTGTTTAAATACAGTGCTTGACATATTACCAAACGTACAAAAAGTAAACCACCTTTAATCCACGAGGAAACATTGGTTTATGTACCTTTCACAGGGACAGGAAAGGTCTTAGGCTGCTTGTACGTAGCTGGGGTTCGTGGATTTATTGTTTTCATCATGTCATTTTCAGGTTCTCTACCTGATGGTAATGGAGACTTTCAACACGGTCATTAACATTGGGTTGGTCTTCGAGCCCCTAGTTCTCGATTTTGGTGCGTTGGGATTCCTTGCATTTACGCTTGGCGTGGCTGACCGTCCTCCAAGGGGATCCACGGGTGTTCAAGTTTGCACCAAGAAGTAAGTAAACGTTTTCGTTTCCCGTGCGTGGGACTGAAATTCTGGACGCTCTAGTGCTCATCCTGGGTAAGCCCAGTATCTACTATGTTTTAAACGGTCCTGTTAACACCTGGAATATAGACGCGATCAGCACGGTACCATCCACCTTGACTCTCCACCTTCCCAATATGCTAATCTAGCCCTAGGTATTCATTTCTACGCCCGTGCAATTTTTAGCCGCGTGGAGGATATATATCATCAGCGACTCGATAATCATGCCTGTGATAATTGGAGTCTTTGGACTCTGCTCGTTGAGTGGGTCATTTCCGAATAACATTTCGTTCCATCAGGCGTTGGCTAATTCCAAATTCCGTGCGACAAGTCGGGGGGTCCACGCTTTCAATCCAGGTCTCATTATTTCGCGAGTGGGCGGGATTTAAGCTATTCGACGGCGCGGTCATCGCATGGCTAACGGGTTCGGCGGCAGCTGATATCATTATCACCGCTTCTTTGTGCTGGACGCTGGTATGTCGAATTTGCGATCTCACTTCAGAAAAAAACCTGACGCAAACATGGTTGGACCCAAGTATCGTCGGAGGACGGGAATAAAGGCTACAGACGACAAGGTCTCGAAAATTGTCCGACGTACGTGTTCTCTCGTACCTGTCTCGTGGTGCTAGAAATTAATTGCTACGTTTAGTAACAATGCAGACTGGTCTGCTTACGACAATCTTTGCTCTTCTGGACCTTATCATTTCTTTAACTGTCCACGTATGTCCTCGTTTGCGTTCTGCATTGCCTTCGGCGCTCTAAAAATTGTCCACTGCAGACTGTATTAATGTTAGTGATTAGCATCCCCCATACGAAATGTAAACTCACCTTATCTTGTCAGCAACTTCGTCTGGGACTTGGCACTCTCCAAACTCTATACCAATTCCCTTCTCAGCACGTACGCCGGGGTTGTTAACTGATTATTCCCTACAAATAATGCCTTTAATATCCAGGTTGAACGCACGCGATACAAGCGACGACGACCACGTCATCCATTCAAGTAACTTTGGAGGCGTTATTTCCACTCGAGAAAACGGGAGGAGAAATCGCACAAGGGTAAGTCTCAAAGTAAAACCTGCCGAAAGAATAATTGACTGAAATAGTCTCTCGTAGCTCTCAACGCTAGCCTTTCGCGTAACTGATACGGTGAGGAAATGCTTCATCTTACATATGAATATAGAGTAGAGTTGACCCTCATACCTTTGTAGCCGGTGAGCTCCCACACCGACGACGACGACGACCTCGAGTCAGGGTCCCCGGAGATTGAGCAGAAGAAGTATAGGAACAACCTTGTATCTTAAATCAACCCGTGAATAAAAAGAAAAAAAATTAGCTACATAACCTGCTTGGGAAGTGCGAAAGCTGTATTATTCACATGAAACTGGACCGCTCCGCATTCGCCTCTTTATCTTAACTTTGAGAAGTGTCCAAGGAGGAAACGTTGTGTGTTCGACATGGCACAGCGCCCAATTATAAGTCTTCATCTAATTACAACGATCTAGGCGTCCAAGAAATGTTGACCAAAAAAACTTGAAAATCCCCTTTAGTCCACACCTTCGACCACGACCCAATAAAAGTCTACTCTATAACCCGCATTTACTCTGACACCGCGCATCAGCATTGCAGTCCCCGCCCTTATAGCACGTCACAGCTGGGTCCGTCCAGCACCACTCTGGACTCGTCTCCGAGCCGCAATATGCCCAGCACGAGTGTGGGTATGACAGAGTCCCACAGTGTCCGCCGCGCGGCGTGTTGGGGTCTTTCCTTAGTCCGATTGCATTCAACACTGTGTTAGCGGCGTTGCCTAGAGTATCCGCCGCAGCTGCCGCGGCTTCTGGGTCGATAAACCTTCAGAGTGTCAGGAGTTAGTAGCGAATGCGTTCTTCAAGCAACGGGTAGAGGTACTGTGGATATGCGTTGATGCTTGTGCATAGCGAGATCACCGTAATGGTAAGAAGGTTGGCGAAATTGACCATCTCGATGAATAAAATGTTCTAGTTAGCAGGGAAGGTTTCCTGATACTCATCACAGCCCAAAGAGTTGCTCTTTATATCGCTTTTTCCGACTGCGGGTTCAGTCATCCCTTCATAGTGTGCGTTCTAGCTCTTATCCAAGAGGCGTACTACAGTATACTTTATTAGTTTGTGAGTTAGAGAACGGCTTAGAATCTTAGTAAGTGCAGTATTGGGCCCCGAAACTTGTCTGTGAGCTATCTTCGCTCCGCTGCTCCCGAAGTGCATTGTGCGGCCAGCAACACGAAAACTCGCCCTAAGGCTCTCATCGACCTTCCCAAACGTCCCGCTGAAGTAATGCCACAGACTAGTGAGTTCTGGCATGACAGATGATCGAGGACATTCAGACAAACTGCTCATCCACACCATTTTATCCCGATTGTTCGCTTAACCGAACGACAGCGCTAGCGCTGGGCTGTAGAGCGCTCAAGAGTCAGCCAAATAGAGGCATTCGTTGGTGACTCAATGTGTGTACGGCAATACCTAAACACTGAGGCCAATATGACATGTCAACGACCCGTAGTATTAACGACTCGTGCTATTACTGACCACCGACAGAGGAAAGGAGAGAGCAAAATCATTTGGGCCCAGGTTTCCTGTCCCGAGATTATCCAAAGAGTACACCACCCCTCCAATCGTCGCCTCCAGATCAACAGTCAACAAACTCCCTTTATCCACGATGGCAGGCGACTGCCAGTACGCATACCCCTCAGCGACAACTTGGTCTGCTTTCCGCGTCAAGGGAAACACCGAGTCCAGGACGGGAGGTACGACATTCGGTCCGCCTGTAAGGTCCAATGCATGGATGACTGCGGATGTTGGGTTACTTTCGCTTCGTATCTGCATTCAAATAATCGCCATCAGAATATTTTAGAACATATCAGCGAGGAGGAAGGGATAACATACACCAAAAACGAGGTTATACGTCCTCGGCAAGAGCTGAGACGGATTCGCTGGATCAGGTTGCGGGAACTGCGGGTCCACGCTCCCCATCGACGGCACGAATATAACCTCATCTTGGCCTATCGGGTATCCATTCCCCCCATTATTATGCACAACACCGTCGATTTCAAACCAAAACTTGGACACAGACCGAGCTGCCGAAATCGGGACCTTGAACCTGTACAGTGCAAGCTGGATATTTAGTGAGTCAGTCAACGGAGACGTGCTCGGTCTATCCAGGAACGGGAGCGATGCGATGTTGGTGAGATGATTGCAGTCCTTGAATGGGCCTACGGTGTACGCGAGCCGCAAGGTTCACTTGACGTGAACTTGGCAGTCGCAACATCGCTTCGGCTTGTCCCGGGCCACCTTTCTGGCAAACCAGTTCGCTTGCTCAAGAAACAAGATGCTCTACCAAGGCCGTCCTCAGCTTTTCTGGCTTATTCGATGAGCGGTAGCAGTATGTAGACCCTCGGGCCACGTTTCTACATAATCTTATATTTTGAAAAGCGTCACATAATAATTTATATTCCACCTTGGAGGAGTTTACGGTGAAGATCAAAGTCAATTATTCAATTTAGGACAGGTAACGAGCACAATTGAGATAAGTACTTATTGCAAATGCACTTTGTGTGTTTCACTGCAGAGACACATTTTGAAGATGAACAATTCCAAGTCAAATCTGAGTGCTCTAAATAGTAAGGACTGCCATGGACATCCGTGGATGAAATTTGAAATCGTTTTTTACCATAAATACAGGGCCTAGCTGCACAAAATTTGGAGAGTACATGGAGTAGACATAGTAAAGCGGTATTTACAAAGAACAAAATAATTTGACCACTTCCCGCCTCGTAAAGTCAAACGGGGATTTTTACCCGCGGATATCCATCCGTTCTTCATCCGTTTGCCTTTCTTCGAATTGCCATGTCATTTCTTCATGGATTAAACTCAAATTAATTTCAATGTAAGGCCTAACATCCTAGCTACAAAACAAGCTCAAAATCGGCGCTCCATCGTTAGAACTGCCTGCACAGTTAATGTTCTCGCGAGCTGTCCGAAATTTATTTTTATCGATGGCAGTCCTTACTAGTAAATAGTTGTCATTTCTGTGAAGTGATACGGTAGATGAGTGTAAAAAGGCTAATTCAGTGAACTGCCAGCGACAGCATACCGAAAGTAAACATTGGAAATGTGTTGATGTCATTTACAAACTAACTTCATATTATTTTAGAGTACTTATTTTACTATGGCCGTTTTTCGAACGGCTCACACACCAGCGCCAAGTTCATGAGCGCTTATTCACTTTAATCTTACCTGGTAGCTATTTGCACGGCCTGTATATCTAATCACAATCTTACAAGAATGTAGCACCGAGTACTGAAGCTAGAGGTAAGTACTAAGTGTAGAAATGAATAAGAAAACGACTAGGTGATTATTCAACTCACATGAAATAGAGTTCTTAATTACTTACGTTGGAATATCAATGGGCGCTGATACGTGTCCCGAATCTCTGCGCACTCAAAATCGGACTATACCGCCCGTACTAGGCGCGCGTCTCACGCATCGCACGCTCACAAAGCGAATCGCGCACTTTCGGAGCCCTCTCAGAAACCGACACTATTAAGCCGACGTTCGGTTTTCGCACTCCCCCTATATGCCGACGTCCAGCTTTTTTCGCCCCATTTTCGCGTTTTCCAACTCGTCCGACATTTTATTCCACTACGTCATCTCGTCAATCACATCGCATGTCACCCAGACGAATCGCTTCGAACCTCCACCACAATTTATTTTACAGAGTCAGACAGTTCCATTCCATCAAGAATTCTTTTTCCTCATCATTCTTTGCTCCCCTTCTTTACACCGCAATTCTCTGATCAGTTTCTTGTATTTTCACTTCCTCATTTAATTTTTATTTCCTCATTTCACCTTCGCGTTTTTACTTCTATCTCCGATGTATCTACACTCTAAAAACACGCTGATACTGTAGTCTACAGTCAATGAATCGCACTCCGAGTTTCCCCTCTCGAATTTCGTCCGCTTCGTACTTAGTCTCGTTTTCTGTTACCTTGATCGTCGCAATACGTCATCCTCGTCTTCGCACTTCGTCTCCAGCCGTCTTCGTCGTCGCGGCGGCGCGGTTCGTCATCGTTCTCGTCGCTCTACCCTCGTACAACTTTCAGTTCCGTTGTCGGATCCCTAGAACCCCGTTCCGCACCTCAAAGCCTCTCGTTACGATCGCGTTCGTGTTGTGTTTGTTGTGCACGGCATAGCGCATCGCAGACATATCAGCGCACGGCGAGTGGAGAACTATGCTTTTTTCAAATAATTTTACCGTGGCAGCCATGTTATCCGTAGTCACCGATACTGCTCATGTTGTACTCTTTAGCTTGAGTAAAATAAAAACAAAAAGCCTTGCACAATTGCGACGGTCCCTGTTCAAATCCAAGTTGGTGCGTTCCTCGGGTTTTGACAATGTCAGTTCCACCGAATTCATGCACAAACTTGTGAATGACCAAAGCCTTAGTGATGGATAAAGCTAGCTTTAGAGCACTCCGGGGATACTACCTGTTGATTTTGTGGACTCTAGCGCTTTACTTAAGGTGGCTTCACGATATTGTTAATTGTTCTCCTCGTTGTTCTAAATATTGTCCTTGAGTTTCACCCCAAACTCCTCAGAAGGCCAACTCGTGATATTCTTATTATTCAAGGTTAGGTAGAGACATGTCCAGAGGGTCCGCATACCGCTTCCGCTCCTCGAGGCTCGAGTAAGCCAGAAAGCCCGAAGTCGGTCTTGGAAGAGCATCCTGTTCCTGGGCAAGCGAACTGGTTTCCGGTAAGGTGGGCCGGAACAAGCCGAAGTGGTGTTGCGACCGCCGAGTTCATGTCAAGTGAACCTTGCGGCTTGCGTACACCGTATGGGCCACGGGCGTCGCACCAGAACATCTGGACTTTGCTTGCTGCCGTGGGGCTGGCGTCAGCCGGAAAGGACACCTGCGGAAAATCGATTAGAAATCGGGACGAGCTGCCTAGTAATAGTATAAATGGGACGATACCCTGAGGTTGGCAGTAAAAAGGAGCTGCGAATTATTCGCTGTGATCTGTGCACTGGACACTTTCACTGGGAGGAGGGTGACTAAATCGCTTAGATGCACATCGGAAGGCACAGTATCGATCATCTTGGCGAGGAGTGTCGTGCAAGTCTGAGAGAATGCTGTCTCGGAATTGAGGCTAATGCGCAACAACGAGTATCAGCGAATTATTCAATGTATATACTATGGTCCGACATACCTTTCCATCGTGGCATTTCGGTCACTACTAAATATTCGCAGATCCGAGGCGAACGTCGTATTCCCCGATGGAACTTTGACCAAAGGATCCTGAGTCGACGAGTCCAAGTACTGCGAGACACTAAAAGCACCACATCAGCACCCTTCAAACCGCATTTCAGGACCGCACAAAACATACACAGGATGGTCAAAACCAGGCGTCGTATCAAACGTCGCGATCCCATTATCCGACGCACCAGGCACGATATCCCGAAAATCGACGCTCCTCACCCCACCGAGGGTATGTCCGCACGCGACGAGCCCAATCATCTCCTTCTGCGTGAACCCCTGCTGGCGGAAGCTTTCTATATGGCTCGCGAGGTCTTGCTGCGGCTCTGGGACTCCGGGTCGTCCCGCTTTCACTGCGTCTTTCCTCCCGTATCGGAAGGGGATTGGAGGTCCGCCACAGGCTGCAACGCCCCAGATGACACCCATCGCTATGATGTCGGCTCCTTTGATCATGAATGGGACGGTTTAGTTTCAAGGAATCGGAAGGGTAGAGGTAAGGAGTCTCTCACTAGATACGAGTTTGCTTGAATGGTCTTGGAAATCTCCGACAGTGTTGACGTTTCCTGCGCCAACATTCTGCGAGGATAAAGAAAATTTGACATTTTAGATTTATACACTCGACTCGCTCACCTCCGCTCTGTCCAGTTCATAGAAGATCGAAGCATCCAACCCACCCGTACCATCATCAGTATTATGAGTCG
This sequence comes from Galerina sulciceps, assembly GCA_023014345.1. NCBI lineage: Eukaryota > Fungi > Basidiomycota > Agaricomycetes > Agaricales > Galerinaceae > Galerina > Galerina sulciceps. Next base: position 343,686 of record JAEDXJ010000038.1, read on the forward strand.
CCATATCATGGTACCCCTGACCAAAGAAAAAAATCGTCAAATCCCACCCTCAGCGGTTCCATAAAGACTCAAAAATACACCTACCAAGCGCACCCACTCCGCAGCGACCGTCGACGGTTGCTCCTCCCCATTCTGAATCCGAGGGAGGCAGAAACTCGCCAGACCCGCGACGTTGAGGTCGTCCAAATCAGTGCCTTCATACAAGAATTGTTCGAGGGCGTCGTGCTGCGGCGATGGCCAGATATACTCGCCCGAGACGAATGGGATCAGGGTTGAGAGCGCGATAAAGAATATCCAGAGGGTATAATGGAGTAAACTCGGAGGCATGTCGAGGTGTTATGAGTAAGAGATGGGAGAAATTGTCCTCCGTTTATACGGATTTTGTTTCGTCGCTCGAGGTAAAGTGTTTGGGTTTTACCCATGCACCGAGAACAGACTTATGACCCAGTCTCCCAATCGCGAGGATACGAGGAATGATTAATGAGGTTTGACCGCCTTTCATCTCGCTGGAAATTGAATTAACGGTAATTCAAGCCCACCGCGGCACTTTCCCATCGCTATCAATCGTAAACAGCGCTCTGTAAACTCTGGGTTGATCAAGCGCAGCTGAGACCACAGAAACGCGTCCAATAGCTTACGAGCCGCAACTTCACAAAGCGGGGAGCGCATGCCGATAATGGTTCCCTTCAGCATAATGCGTAGTTTTGCACTACCATAAGGAAATTCTTATCAGCGACTGCTGTGGCCATGGTAGCGCCAAGAATCAAAGGGCCTGAGGGCGATGCTAGCGTGAGTCGATTTCGAACCCTTGAAAGCGAAGGAGGCACTCAGTTAGACCTGAAAAATCGAGAGCGAAGGCTTCATACCTCTGACAATATCCCTGCCGTTTTCACTTTCCGGAGGGAGCTTTCAGACCAGTTATGTACCACCGGATTCGTAGCTGACGGGGAACGGCACGGATTGAGCTCTGGACCTACATATATTGGCTTTCATCGACTCGGATCTGCACGAATGATTGGTGTCCTTAGTGCGCGGCTAGGCCAAGGCTACAACGCTGATCGTCGAAGTGCCGAGAGATGGGCAGAGGAGACAGACGCGGCACTCATGGGCAGCTAGGGCAGTTTGTTCGACAGACCCCGTAAGGAATGGGTGGTTTTGGGGTTCAAGTTGTGGCACTCGGAGCTACGGAGGAGTCAGGTGTTTCGTTCATGACGTTCGTGGTGGAAGGACGATGCACCCTGGAACTTGTAGAAAGTCAATAACCACTCAACCCCTCCTTAACCTGTGTGAAGGGCAACGAAGAACTTCCTTGAGGTTCTCTAACATTGAGTCAGATCGATTTCGATAATAAAGAAGATACGGCACCTAAATCGACGTACCAAACCCCTCGCAACCCTCGAAATACTTGGACACTGTCACGAACAAAATTCAGAGTGGCCAAACATTGAAACTGGATCAAGGTGCAAAACCTGACACGAGGGAGAGGAGGAAAGCCCGCATCAAGGTACTGCACGATATGTACGAGTGGTCCCGGTGCCAGCAGCGACAGACTGACAGTCGTCGTCGTCTTCGTCTTCGTCAAGGACAGGAAACACAAGGGTAATGACATGAGCCAGTCAAGGTACTTGGGTGCAGCGGATAGGTCGCTGCATTGGCGTTGATCTCAAGCTCATTTTCTAAAGTTGTTGCCAAACAACGACAAGCTCCGGCTATCCATTTTAAGATGCCGAATGATCCGTGTTCGTCCCGATCGTGACTATCCCGGGTGCAGGTCGGAATCATACGCCCCAAATTAAGACCCCACAAGTTCTCTTCGCAATTCGCAACGTCAGTTAATCGACTTTCGCAGTTCACCAATTTCCTCGGTACATGATTTCAGGCTTAATTTCTACGAAGGTGTTGATGATATTGTGTGCACAATTGGTTCCTACAGCGCTTACACAAAGGTATGGATAAAAAAAATTTTAAGTCTTCGTGATGTTCGTGACCACCGACATAGGATGGGAGAAGATCAAGTCATCAGGACCTAGGTGCGCAGTGCCAAAATTCTCCACAGAATACACAACCCCTCCAATCGTCGCCTTCAAATCTACAGTCATCTGACTTCCTTTATCCACGATCGTAGGTGACTGCCAGTACGAATACCCCTCAGCAACGACTTGACTCGCATTTCGCGTCAACGGAAATACCGAGTCCAGGACTGGAGGTACGACGTTTAGTCCGCCTGTATAGTCCAACGCGTGTATTGACGCAGAAATTGGAGTACTTTCATTCCTTATCTGCATTTAGTGAAAATTAGAATGCCCTACGATATGGAAGTCAGAGTAAGACTTACACCAACGACCAGGTTATAAGTTCTCGGTAAGAATTGAGACGGATTCGCAGGATCAGGCTGCGGGAATCTCTGGTCCACGTTTCCCAACCACGGCACAAATATAACTTCATCTTGCCCGACCGGGTATCCATTCCCCCCATTGTTATGCACGACACCGTCGACTTCAAACCAGAACTTCGACACAGACCGAGCGGCCGAAATCGGGACCTTGAAGCGGTACAAAGCAAGCTGGATATTCAGGGAATCGGTCAACGGAGAAGTGCTTTCCCCATCCAAGAACGGGAGTGAAGCGACGTTGGTGAGGTGATTGCAGTTCTTGAATGCGCCACGGCTGTCGCACCAGAACATCCGGACTTTGCTCACTGCGAGTGGGGTGTCATCGATAGGAAAAGTCACCTAGGGATTGAAAGCGATTAAACGTTGACAAATCTGCATGGGATAAGTAAAAGAAAGTACTCTGAGGTCAACCATGAAAACAAGCTGCGAATTGACGGCTGTGATCTGTGCGCTGGACACTTTCACCGGAATGAGGGCGACGACATCGCTCAGGTGGACGTTTGAAGGGACAGTGTCGATCATCTTGGCCAGTAGTGTTGCACAAGTCTGAGAGAAAGACCCTTCGGAGTTGAGTCTGCGATACACCATTCAGGGGGGTGAAATGGCTTAGAGTGAACCGTTTTGCCTACCCTTTCATAGTGGCATTTTTGTCACTGCTAAAGATTCGTAGGTCTGAGGAGAACGTCGTATTTCCTGAGGGTACCCTAATCAAGGGATTTTTGGTGGACGAGTTCAAGTATTGAGAAATACTAAACCGGTGGATCAGCAACACCCAAATGTCTCAACAAAACCACCTACATAACATGATCGAAGCCCGTCGTAGTATCAAACGTCGCAATACTCGCATTTGTCGGATCGGGCACGATATCCTGAAAGTCGATGCTCCTCACGCCTCCGAGGGTATGTCCGCACGCAACGAGCGCAATCATCTCCTTCTGCGTGAAGCCTTGAAGACGGAAGCTTTCGATGTGACTCGCGAGATCCTGCTGCGGCTCTGGGACGCCAGATCGTCCTGCTTTGACTGCGTCCTTCCTTCCGTAGCGATAGGGTATCGGGGGACCGCCGCAGGCTGCGACGCCCCAGACGACTCCTAGCGCAATAATATCGGCTCCTTTGAGTAGGTAGTTTGGTTTAGTTCAAAACGAATTCGAGTTGAGGAAATGACTCACTAGAGACGAGTTTGCTTGGATGGTCCTTGAAATCCCCAACCGAGTTAACATTTCCGGCACCGACGTTCTGCGAGATCGAAATTTTGAGTACGATTATCGAGGTACATATGGGAAAATTTTTATTTACCTCTGGTCTATCAAGCTCGTAGAAAATCGAACCATCCAACCCTCCTGTACCGTCCGTGGCATTATGAGTCGCCATATCATGGTATGCCTAACCAACCAGTCAAAAACCTGTCCAGCGCTCATGCTTCGATCCTTGGAAGACTTACCAAGCGGACCCACTCAGCAGAGAACGTAGACGCCTGCGTCTGCCCAGGGCCAAACCTATGGAGGCAAAAACTAGGCAAACCACCAAAGTCGTCGTCGGTTATATGCCGGCCTTCATACAGCAGCTGTTCGAGGGCGTCGTGCTGCGCCGAGGGCCAGATATATTCGGCTGAGGCGAGTCTCAGTATTGCTGAGAGTGATATGAATAGTGTCCAGATAAAATATTCGAAGAAAGCGGTGGAGTGCATAGCGCGTCAGGGTAAATGCTTTTCGATTGAGAGGGCTCCAGTGAATGATCCTACGAAGATTGTCAACCTTTTATACTTTTTCTTCATCCCTCCAGAAAAAATGTTTTACCCATACACTGTCAACGGACATATAGTCCTCTCCCTATCGTAACGTTTTCAGGGACGAGGTTTAAGCGCCTTTCATCCAGGAGAAATTATTAGTGACTCGAACCGAGACCGTTAATCACCGTTCACTCACACTTTCACAGGGCGGGGAGGGGTTACCGGCGATAATCCTTCGGTACTTCATTTGGTGTTCCCGTAGACTTTGCGACGAATACCACTTAGGGGCCAATCAGGATAGCAGTCTGAAAGGAAAATACGAATTAAAATGTAGTGAAGAGATCCAAGAGGCTAAACTCACGAATTTTTGGGCAAACTCTCGCGCTTTGGGCCACCAGCTCCTGCTAAAGCTGATCAGGGAATGCATATCGTGTCAAGCGAAGCTGCGCACCATCACACGATTGAAGCGTACTTCGTACTGATAATTCCTCAAACCGCGAATCAAACCTGGGGGTCGCGTGTTTGATAGCCGTTAACGTTGAATATCGTGATCCGCAGTCCGCACAATGGTCGCCCACATTAGAGTGTCCCGGTCGAATTTCTTTAAGCGACGTGCGCAGCCAATTCTGAAGGTTTGACCAGTACGTGCGCAGTTCCCAATTGTGCGATTTTTACAGGGTGGGTTAACTGGTGGAATAAACCCTTATCGCGTTCGTGGATATTACGAGGAAGATAACGTGAATACGGCGCAGCACATGCCTAGAATTGTTTTTGGATATGAGTACTGGAAAATGGGAGTGGGATTACGAACATCAAGGTCCGATTCAAGCTGAAACAGTATTTGGATTGATAGTCCAACAATCGAGTTATGTTCCTTCTTCGCTGGTTAAGGCGTGGGTCTTCAGCCATTTCACTGATTCAGGAAACCCATTTGAAAAGACTCACAACATTGAAGTCTGCCATAAATTCAAGAAATACGTTAACTAGACACAATAAGTATAGAATCTGGGACGCTTCTGTGAGTAGAATGCTCGATGCAGACGCAGACCTGACAAGTTGGTGTGGAGGGGAAAGGATGACGCCGTGTGCTCTGCTGTTTTGACAACGAATACATAGAACACGTGATGAGAGTGTGTGTCTATTTTGGTTGCAACTTCAAGACAGGAACTTCGAGTTCATTGGAACGAGTTGCAGCGATACTTGATTGCAATATTCTCTCTTCATGTGGCAACCCCTGGCTTGAGGAGGAAATGCACCTCCTCTCCGCGGTAATGATTAATGATTGAAACGTAAGTTTAAAACTAGAAAAATTCCTACACACTTCGTCATAGGCGCTATTATTGTTACAGAAAAATTAACAAAGACGACTACATACACAACTCCCAATCAGTCGTCTCGCAAATTGTCCCATGAAGGCAAGCCAAAATAGGTAGGAAGGCTTTTCCACACTTTCTTGCGATTGGCTTCAATCCTGTCCAGGATTCTTGAATGGCAAGCCTCGCACGGAAGGGTTTCGTTTACAGAAAAATCCTCCCAGACGTCGAGGCAAAGTAAGCGCATAATGCCGTATCTTTCGGCACCTCTTTTGAGCATAGCAGCTCGGTTTTCGTTGCATCCGTATCGCCTTCTACAGAATTTCGTATCGTTGGGTGTGGCCCAGTCAATAGTGACGGCCATGGACAGGGCTTTGTAACCAAGAAGCAGACTCTCCTTAGCCTCTGTCAAGAGTTTCACGACGGTGCCATCCGCGCGACGCGTTATACGCAAAACATCTGTCTGAAATAATGTTCGGAGAGTAACACCGGAGGCAAAACCCAGGGCACATAAGTTCATGTGCCCTTAAGGCACTTGACCTGTACTTAACATGTACTTAACGTGTACTCTTTCCGTTCTATTTTTATTTTTTGGGAGCGTGGCTTACATGCTTCATACTTTTGCCTCGACATCTCATAAAGTCATCATAATGTATGTAATCATTGAAACGAGAATTAAAGTGACGCAAACGTATGCCCACTTGACTTGGATTGTGTGCCGCCATTTTACACAGCAGAGTTTGTCTCCAGACTCCAGTCGGGGCTTCGGTTTGCATAAATTAGCTACGATCACGCATAAGCCTTGTGAGAAATTTATGACCTTAGAAAATGCACGGCCTGCTTCGAGGCCAACTCGAGGCTAGATTTGTCATCCGCTCGAAAACGTGTCAGTTTGTGTAGTACGTATCGCGTACATGTCAAGTGCCTTAAGGGCACTTGGATTTATGTGCCCTAGGATTTGCCCCCGGTGTAAGTACCCGAAAACGTCGATGGCGTATCAGTGTTACTTACTAACTTGGAGCGTTGTAAGATAGCGTAATATGCCACTGGAAGAAGAGATTTTATCCCTATTTCCAACAAGAGGTTGATAAGTTCAATGTTATTGAAGGTTCCCTTCCTAGTAGGGTTTTCATATGTTTCGTCCCATCGTGCCAAAGTCACAGGCAATTCTTCCTTGAGCCGAATCATACCCTCCGCCTGCAAGTGGTCGATCTCATATTTCTTTCCCAAGCGAAGCATCGACTTGAGTAGCGAAAACGAAATATCATCGGTCGACTTGTAAGCCCTGGTTACGACATGCATTTATGAGTAACATAAGAGCACAGTATATCACGTCAACTCACTTGACATTATCATACAGGATTTCAAAGACATTCTTCCAGTCCTCCGCATCATCGGAAACGTGAACGATCGCGCAGCCATCAATGGTCGGCTCATCTGGAGGCTGCGGAACAGTGAACATGTCTCTAAAACACTGGAATTGCGCGAAAGCACGCTCTTGTGGACGCGAAACTGGACTTTTGCTGCTTGAAGGATGATGCTGCCGTCGTCGAACCAGATAGTCGACCGGGTTATCGCGACTTCTGCAGATTCCTCAATCCTTTTTCGCTTTACCGTCTTCGCGGGGGGTGCTGCAGAAGACTCGGCCATTGTGGGTGTAATGGAGAAAACAATAAGTCTTCTAGTAGGAAGATGAAGGTTCTGTGTAAACAGAGGTCGTGGAAAATTCAACGCGAATGAGGGGTTATTTAAAAGACGCGTTCAGTCACAAGAGAGTGATACCCATGTTATTGCTACATGTCGCGTCGCAGTATAGTTGGGAAAAGCTAAGAATAAAACGCCACGGAGCTCTATGACCTGATCAGCAACCCCAGGAGAGGTATTCTATCACACGCTTTCCAATATTGTCGTCCTGCTGAAGATGGGCCAACGACTTGGAATTTCAGAGGTAAGATGGTGCTGGACTTTACTGAGAGTTCGTTGGTTGGACCAGCAGAGATCCAAAGTCATCAGCCGACACCGTTTGGCGACATTGAGTGAGGTCGAGGGCTCCTAATTTGCTGATGGAGAAAGAGGCGCAACTTGTGTAGCTGAGTACAAGAAAGTGGCTTAGTACGCCAGCTGTAGTGCTGTCTGGGAACTCTTCAAGCAGTACAGTGTAGTATCCTAATTCTAAGCATGGCAGGTGGAAGGTAAGGAGGAAACCGTCGATCGTGACATCTATGACACGTGGTACGTGGCATTTTGATGGTGACCTAATCTAATCTCGGAACCTCGGTCTGCCCGAGTGCGAAATCTTCACCCTCTGTATTCCTGCTGGTAAAATATGCCCCATAATTTACCTCCAACCTTTTAATGATTTTAACTGAAAATAATCATAGGAGAGGTCAAGACTTCCGACTTCGAAGGGCCGATCGATAGCAAAATCCGCGTATTGAATTTTATTCCAATTTTTAAGTTTTCCAGGATGAACAAAGCAGGCTCCAGTGCGCTCATACCTCTGAGAATTCGGAAAGTTATTCAGGGGCAAATCAAGCATGTCAGCTCGAAAGACGATCTCTACAAGTCGTTAGCCCAATCATTCTGATGAAAGTCGGGTATTTTGAGACGGGACATCAGGAGGTTCTTTTCGGGGTGGTATAGTAACGCGAGTACAATACCAAGCAATGAAGACGAGCCAGTGCGGTAAAATAAAAGACAGTGCACTACAAATTGCGTCGGTCATTCGTACTTCGCAAGCCGCATTTCATGTTCCATGCGCTCTGATAGCCTCTGAAGCGTCACGACCCAACAGTTAGGAGATGGCTATCAGAAGAAAACGGGTCGTGTTCTTGTTAGACGGTCATTCTGCACATGGTGTACCCGGAGAAGGCTCTTCTTTAGATATTGCCCCGAGAGCGTACATGATGCAGACGCTCTATTGTTGGCTTCGCTTCCTTGCCGGTGAGATAGGATTGGAACCCACTTCTTCCATCCGTTCTTGTTGGATCAAGTCGGATATTTAATTCCTGCAATTGTGAAGTATATAACATGAGTACATATGAGCGATTCCATATCTCAGTTACCCCAGCAACACCTTCCCAAACAACCCTTCTCAGAATGAAACTCATTCACGTTCTCTCCGTCGTTGTTTCTTTAATGCACGCATCTCCTGCATTATCCGCTACCGCTATTTGCTGTGTCGAAGGGTGTGGCTGCACGGGACAGGGCGGCGGATGCGATGTCGCATTAAAGGGCCGCTTCCAAACCGAGATTGCAGCATTGCTCGCGAATCCTACATTCGAGCTTGTTAACCTGGAGGGGATCCCAGTATCTCCGGAAAACTGCTGCTGCTCGTCGCCCAACTCCCTCAATTGTCGCAGTTTGTGTGGAGATGTGAGTAGTGCTCTCGTCGTACCGTTCCAATTTTATAACTTCATTGCAGACGATTCGCAGTGCTTGAAAGCATCGCGGCCTACGCTAACCCCCTGTCGGTGCAAAAGACTCGACGACGTTTCGAAGACTTGAGGATGGAATACAAAGAAAAGGACCCAAAGCTTGTGGGTTGTAGAGTGGTCGGACTATGTACGTCGCTTAGGAACTATTTGGATAATATTGTCTGCCTTCCCCTGCTTTTAAATTCATGTAACTAGCGATTCCTGATACAGTGTGAAGAGAAATCCGAACCTCATATCCACTTCGCGGTTAAACATAAACACCGACATTGGCTCAGTTTCTATCCAGAGAAATGCAGATTTTGCTAGAACCGCCTGGCTATTATTGAGTCGCAGTGATGGTTGACTATTGGGAAGGTCGACAAGGAATTACTGCGTTAGATTCTGATCATAAGGTCCCGTCAGTTAGCGACAGTATTACAAAAATTCGTAAAAGCTTACCATGCGGGCATACACTACGAATCTCCAACATGAGAAGACATGATTTAAATGACACGTCGTTCGAAGCGTGGCTCGGTCTCTTAGACACTACGACGGCTCGGGACAAGTGAGCAGACAGACTTCTGCAGTTATTTGACGTTTCAGGTTCACCGGCGTCTGATCCTGTATGAAACGTTGCAGAAATCGTATCAATGGCCCTAGTCGCAGAAATATCGACTGCTATGGAAATATAACTTCAGAAATGGAGAATAATGAGACAAAAGACTCTGCATACATTGCTGGCGACCTCCATGGCTGGCATTTTCTCGTTTACTCAAGTCTTAATACCACACCCATCAGTTCGTCTTCCTTCATCAATAATTTCTGCCTGAGAGTGGCACATTATCGTATCTTCCTGGAGGTAGATCAATAACGGTCAGTTCATTGGGTACGAATAAAAACAGCTCACCACGAGGTCGCCACGTGTTAAAATATGGGTTGAACAAAGACCAAACAAAGACCGTAAGTTTGCAGGCCCCAACAGTGCTAAGACCGATTGTGCAGGTGAATTGAAGTAATGTCGAGTTATAGCTTAGAGTTCGTAAAGTATTGTCTTGATGAAACACAAAAGCGAAAGAGATGGTTGTCGGGAATGTTCAAGGAATGTTGGGAGAGTAAATTTCAACGATGACAAATCTTTCCAAATTTGGACTTCCCGACCCTAGCAGCAACCAAAACGCCGACTTAGCAAGTTGTTTTCAGATCTATGTATCGAAGTTCGCAAGCACTCTGCCAGTCTACTACAAAGACAAGTGTCCAGACTCCATTCTCTCTAGATACTTGTCAATCGCTTTTCTTGCATTCTTGACAAGGTGCGGAAATTCTTGGGATCTCGATGCAAAAGTGCGTCGGGAAGCATAGTTGACGAGTTCATCGGATCGCGAAGCCAGGGGAAGGAAGTCGATAATATACTCCAATGCAAAGGAATATTTCCTGGACTGGATTCCTTCCAAAAGTAGAAATGAAATTTCGAAGTTTCGCAAGCTGTCGAGCGGCTGTTTTTTGAGCTCGTAATAAGCAATTTTTTCGAGCCCAAAAAAGGATCTCTTGGGCAGTCTACGCCTCCTTCTCCACGCCCAGGGGTAATTTCGTAAAATTTTGAGGTCGTGTTTTCTGCATTTACGTGCTGGATTTTGGTGACGAGAGCGATGGTTACAGAGGTACATCAGGGAGCACAGTGCAGAGCTTGCATAACGTTCTCCGTTCAACGCATACGGTCCTGCTCTTTCCGGGCTCTCCAAATAATCAGAGATAAAGTAAGAGTATTCCGGGAACTCGTTCCTAAAAAATGAACAACGTCTTGCATCGGTGTCGATCAAGACCTGGTCGACATCAAATATTTGAAACCGTATTTGAAACTTCTGGAAATCATTAGGTTGGAATCCTTTGGCTCGAATGGAGTTGATCAAAGCAACAAGGAGAGTGAGGCGCATGTCGGCATAATAGATCTCCAAATGGATACCCAATATCGTGTCAAATGAACGAAGGAGGCGGTCATGTAAATATTTTGCGTCTTCGAATTGCTGTGATTAAATTTGAGGACAAAATTGGTTGTAGATCGGTAAAGAAACACGTACCAGACTAGCAACAGAGTTAAATAAAATAGATAAAAAGAAATTATTGAATCCCATTATGGTCCTTGCAGAGGCCACTTCGTAGATATGGGCAATGGAAAATTCCTGAACACTTTCGTGAACTCCAGCTGTGGGTTCACACATCTTTAATACCCGGGCCAGGAATAACATAGCCAAGTGCGCTGCCTCGTCGGCATCCATCAAGGATGCATCTACTCTCTTATCAGCCAAGACGCAAGATCAACAAAATTTCTAGTGGAAATAGACGTACTGGAAAGAAATCGAAGGCATTTTTCGACATGTGCGGGACGTTGTGATGCTATGTCGATGTGAAATTGATTTGAGCGAGATCGATCTAGGAGGAAATCTGAGAGCGAGGCATGCAGCATGCGAAGTTCTTCATGACCAAAGGATGTAGCCATTGTCGCCACAGAACCGAGATCACAAAAAAGCAACTGAATGTCGCCATCATCATACGAGAGAATTTTTTCTATGGCTTCAATGCGTAATCCTCGAACATCAAAGCGGTCATATCTGTGAGGCATTCCGACATTGTAAACGATGTTGAAACCCAAAACTTGGAGAACTCTATCAATTTCTTCCACGGAGGACAATATTCGAGTGTACAGCCCATCCAATTCCGAAAAGGGGGCGTCGCGCTGGGCAGCGCGAATGCTAAGAACGACCTCAAGACGGTGATCAGGCCTATGGCGGTTGGATTGAACATATTTTATGACCGTCGCCGCATAGATAAATTGCCCCGACGATTTGAAAACGAGTTCCTGGATCACATCGTCTGTCGGCCAGGGAGTCAGAATAAATTTTTTGAAACGGTGCGTTTCACTGATCTCTTTAAATTTATCTCGAAGAAACAGTTCGATGTCCTCGTGTGGAAGATATAAGTCGTCCAACGAAATCTCTGTTGCAATGTCCTTCATTTCCTTTCCACGGAATGTGGCCGAAATGTCTGGTTCGGCACGACTTGCTACAAGAAAAATAAAGGGGGCGTGGAGCTGATGAATGGTTTTCAAGATCGTCTCTAATATATTGCACTGGGCCTGACGATCCAAGCATTCGTCGAGGCCGTCAATCAAAATGAGCCGGCGAGCATTGGGTCCACTGAACTGTCCGGCCTGAAAGAGATCCTGGAGAGGCCCTACGACGAGTGTTGCAATTTGAGTAATAAGGGATCGGGTAAAGACAAGCGGATCGCCTTCGATGGCCGTGTTAATACGTCCTCGGACACTGGGGATATTCGACCATATTTGATAAACAATTGTGGCGACAAGATATTGTGCATTATTCCGCTTGGGATCCAACCTGCCGAAGAAGAAACTGGCAAGGAGGTATTCTTCATGGCAAAGCTCTGCGATGGTCTGCGCGATGGCCGACTTTCCAGCGCCCGCCGCTCCCCAAACCCACATAATCAAAGAGTTCCTCGTCTCCGGGTCTTGACCGAGGATCCAATCCATGATCTTTTTCATGACGGTTGTGCGAGTTTTAGGATGGCATCTCGGTGGGTCGAAGCGCTCGCCAGAATTATGAAAAGCTGCAGGTGCGACTGCTTCTTTGAGATATTCAAAGCCTCCTGTACGGCATGATTGGATCTATTTTATGTTCTGTCTGATTGGCTCCCACCTTTGGCGTTACTGATGAACTGGCGGTTGTCTTGTTGCACGAACGATCCTCCTGTGATAAGAGAATTCGAGATTGATATCATCGGAGCTGGGTCTTGGGTAGCGTTGTATTCGGCCATTATGCTGATCGTCAAAGTGACAAAAGATACGGAGTCGTTGGTTCAAGTCTAACGAGTTCAGCACAGTTATAGACGCAAGTCACAGCCTTGGGTGCCCTGAACTCGGGGCTGAACATTCCCACCCACCAACTTGCCGCAAATTTGATTGATGACATTCTTGCAGTCTCCGAGAGAAGTTATCCTCAAGCTATTTTTGGTGGAAATCGAAGAAATCGTGTCTCAGGGACACCAATCTCACCCACAGGTAAACGGCCCGAATCTATGCTGGTTAACTCGGATTCGTAGTATGTTTGAAGGTCTGCCCGAGACAAATGCGCTCAGATGATGCTGAGGGGCTCTGGGTCTTTGTAGGTATGGAGTAAATCACTGTGTATTGTCTCGCTTCCTGATCTCTACAAATTTCAGGAAACGAGTGAAGCCTTCTTCATGGAGGAAGAACTACTCAACATATCTACTTCAACTTTTGGGTCAAAATTTACAACAGCGCGCCCGTTGTCATCAGCTTTATTTAAGTTAAGTTTGACGGGAAGCCGCGTCACTTACAGCACCTCTAAAATTTACTTCCGTCTCATCAAGTCAACGGTGCACTGTGCATTATTTGGTCAGTTGCGCCACCCCGCATGCGTCACTCTCAATACTCTCTGTTTCTGTAATTGCCTTTCTAAAATTTCATACGCATCCGTATTAGCCAATTTCCTTTTCCTTTGATAAGTAATTTAACTTTCAAATGTTTGGATAGTTGACCGCTCGCGACGGCGAAATTAGTACAGTGCTATTAAGAGAAGACCGACAGAAGTATCAAATTCAATTGATGGATACATTAGAAAAGGGCTACCCTCCCAGTGCGGTACGAAAATAAAGGCTTACAGTTCACCACTCTAGATAGAAGACCTGAATTACACGGGCGCTCAGAAAATGACGGAACATAACGCCCTCGTGCGCGTTTATAACATAACTACGACGTGGGAAGTGGGAATTTCTCTACCTTTAAGTTTTGACACTGGTGGAAAAGCAAAACTAAGAAGACACTCGCATGTCCTTCATTAATCAAGCTTTCGTAACTTCGTTGTCCAAGTAGCATTGCAATATGTTGACCTTTCATCTCAATTCTCATGTCCACCAACGAAACAGATCACCTTATGACCTATTCACGTCCTGGCCCTCGCTTCCAGTAACCAACTTGGCAATTATCTCCCTTGGGTGATTTAGGATCGTCAAGTGTTCCCATGGTATGCGCTTCTCATAAATAGTCTCTCAGACTGACTCTTGGTGTTTAAAATTGAATGTTGAGGGTTGGACATTCGACATGTAGGCACAATATGCCTGTTTTTTTTTTACCTTCGACGTTCTCAACGGTTTACTCGGTTTACTCGATAAAGCGTCAATTTTTTGCCAAGGAAAATACTGTTTTGGGTGTGGGTTCCTCGGCTGAAAGAAATTCCTTGGGTTAATTATATCGGAGACGAATACATGATGAATCAGTGAGCACATGGTCCTCGTGACGAAGCGGAGTTAGACATTAAAGGGAAAGGAATTTGTAGAGCTCGAGCGTCCGTGTCTTCCTTTATCGCCCTCTTATCTGAATCGCGTTGCTGGCAGCCGAGAATGGCGATTTCCTATGGGGCGTTATCATTGTAAGCTTGGAATTTACTATAGAATCTGAACCGTGTTCGAGGTTAACTTTCTTAGGTTTGGACCATTTGTCATTGGCGCTTTCCTCAATGCAATGTTGTACGGTGTAAGCAAATCATACCGTCCAAAAATCTCGTGGTTAGCCTTCCTAAACGACATCACTTTTCTAGGTTTGCATGGCTCAAGTCAGTCCACCGTCAATTCGATTCTTGAAGCAAAATCCAACGTTTCAATCTCCACTAGTGTTACGTTTACTACCAGACATACAGAAAGTAAGTTGCTCATTACATTTCACATTTCAACGGTAATTCACTGAACTTCTACAGGGATGCCAGGCGCATTCGAGGTTTAGTAGGGGGGGCAAATACAATGACTAGCGTACCGCTCAATCTCATTTCCAGGTTCTCTACTTGGCTATCATGGAGACTTGTAACACGGTCATCAATGTCGGTCTAATATTCGAGCCATTGGTGCTAAACTTTGGTACGGCAGCTTTGCACCGAATATAGCGTTCAGCTGAGTCCTAGACCAGGAAACCAGCAAGCTTTTATTGTTTCACCGACGTGTACGCAGATACTTCCTAAAAATCTACGATCTTAAGCTGAAATTTTGATACTTTCCAGCCCTAGTCCTAGGTATGGTGTATTCATATCCAGCGTACTATTTTGCCAATTTATTGTTGACAATTCTTAGACGGTATCAGCACGGTACATAATGATTTTCTACTTTCAGAACTCTGGTCTAATAGTCGAAGGTTTTAATTTCCACCCCTGTGCAATTTTTCGCCGCATGGAGGATCTACGTTGTCAGCGAATCGATGATCATGCCTCTTATAATCGTCTTCTTCAGTACTTGCTCGTTAAGTGCGTAGTATCACATGCCACCGCTCACTATGAACATATCTCACATTTTGACAACCAGTTGGAGGATCCGCGCTCTCGATTTCGGTATCTTTCTTTCGCGATTGGGCGGCATTCCAACGATTCGGAGGGGCGCTTATCACTTGGCTGTCGGCTTCCGCCGCGGCGGATATACTCATCACTGCTTCCTTATGTTGGTCCCTGGTATGTAACATCGCAATATCCTGGAAACCCCTTTGAACAGGATACGTTTCGGTTGAAGTATCGCTGGAAGACAGGGATGAAGGCTACAGATGACAAGGTTTCCAAGCTGATCCGAAGTAGGCATCGCTTTTCAGCTTTTCAGTTTAAATCGTCTGACTTTCTTTCCCCTTTTCTCCTAGTAACAATGCAAACAGGTTTACTTACGACAATTTTTGCCCTCCTGGATGTCATTTTGGCATTGACCGTTCACGTAAGCTCTGATAAATTTGTGGCTAGCCCAAACTCCACCTAAATTATTTCTCTTCAGGGCATCTCTTTGTGAGGAGCGTTATAACTCTATGTTATTTTTTAACCCAACTCGAACCGACAGGAACTTTGCTGTGGACCTACCGCTCTCTAAACTCTACTCTAACTCTCTTTTGAGCACGTAAGCCAGGACACTCGTCAGAAGCCTACGCCAACTGACGAGCTTATCAGGCTCAACGCTCGCGAAACATGGAATGGAAATCTAGTTGTCCAATCCAGCAGCTCTAATGGTAGCCGTATCCACAAGGTCCGGTTTACTATAATGTTTGGGAAGTTAGGGAAAGATTATGCCTTTGTTAATCTCAAAGATTTCCAGACAAAGAAGAATGAAATAGACAAAGGACACTGGGAAATTATTTTAAAACTGGACATTATTATGAACATACTTTGAAGCCATTGATATTTCTCTTTCATAAGTCGGCAGGCAATACAGAAATGAAATTAAGAATGTTTCCTCAATGAGTTTTGGATATTTCCTGGAGAATTGCCGATTATCCAACCCTGTGATCTCTGGACAAGATATGGTTAGCAAGTCTACCAAAGTACGCACGTAATTTAACTCAACTGGCGATTGATTATTAACCTAGTTCCTGTAGCTTTCATCCATCGCGTTTCATCACACTGAAGGTGTAAGTAATCATTTCACTTCGCATCGAGACTTAACCGTAATTGAGCTGTCCAACTTCTGATAGACGGAGACGCGTATCGACGAAGTTGACCTCGAGCTCGGATCCGTGGATAGTCATCATAGCGTAGACTTCGGGACACAATAATAACGAAGCCGATGTGGGCGTTTCCAACCGATAAATCATCTCAGATGTCAATCCCAAATTCATCCCAGAGATACCTCCGCTACATGCACGATATCACTACTCGAGTAAATTAAGTTACCAACGAAAAAAGAGGTTTCTCTGGGGCTCACCCAAAAATCAGAAATTTTGCGAGCACCAGGTGTCGTTCTTCTAGCAGACCTCGGTTGCTACAAGTTGAATATGCAGTCGTGCACCTCAGACCCCATTCTAAGACACGGTTAATAAGATATTGCAGCCCAAGGTTGAGAGATATCCACTTATAACAACCGGTGAACTACTCGTACACCTGCAATACCGCCGACGAGGAGTTCCAGGAGGAACGCCGACTCTCAAGTCCAGGTATGTACGCGTTGAGGCTGTTCGAACATGAACGTCATCCGAGATGCTTGTATCTTGAAGAATTAGAATCGAGGAGAAGCGAAACGAAGATGGCGGAGTACAGCCAAGAACCTAGAGACAAGAGGGAATGCATAAGTTCATTGAGGTGCAACGAGGGACGAATCTTTGAAGGTAATGGGGGAAGTATGAAGTCAGGTAAACAGGAGGTTGGAGAGTGGAACATTGTACCTGCCGTCGAATGTGGCTCGTTAGCGAGAAAACGTAGCTCCAGCAGTTTGAGTGTAGTTATCCCGCGGACAAGCTCAACTGTATGTGGAGTAAATTTCATGTTATCATTGACGTTGATGCAGTCGAGATCGGAATCGATATCGAATCAAGGGCTGAGCGCTGATCCTTGGACTTTTCCTCATCTCGTACTTGCCCAATACTAGCGTGACGTGGCGGCCGCAGGGAGGAATAGAAAAACGAGCATCGACGATAAACCGCAACGGCGAAGTGTGCGTGGCCGGCGGCTGGTGGCTGGTGGCGGATGGCGCGACCCGCACCTGTTAAGCTTGAGGTAGACATGACGGGAACGTAGGCGATGGCTGTAGTTCCACGAGTAGTTCCGCGAGTAGTTTTGCGAGTAATGACGACGAAGGAGAGATATAGGCTGAGAACAGTGTTGGAAGTGAAGGTGTAGATGAATAGCATACCTTAGACAAGATCCTCTCACTAGTAAGAATACGATCGATCTCGTAGTTTGAACACTCGACCATCGATGATACCACATCTGCACTGTGCCTATCCGGATTGCCACAATCTGTGTGTGTCGAAACGTCAACCCAGAGGACGTTAGGGAAAATGGTTACTTATGCAATGGCCAGGGAGACACGCCAGCGGCAAGGGTGATGAAAAGGGCGAACTTTCAATTGTCACATCGGACACGTCGACGTTTTCTGAGAATTTTGTGGTTCGCGATGTTGATTTAGCGGTAGATACGACTGCGTGGAAGTTCAAGAGAGTAGCAACTCCAGGGACTTCAGGGTGGAATCGTGAGGTACGTTGTATTGATCTCGTTCCTCGACGCTCTGCCTCCGCCCTGGCCCAACAGCGCATTTACTTTCCTGTGTCTGCAGGCAACGGTGGCTCGAATCTGATGACTAGATATAGGTAAGTAGATAAGTTTGAGCAGCCAAAATGAACATAACATACTGCACAAGTAGTGCCATATAGGGAATGTTGAGAGAATAAGACGCTTTCCCGCGATGTTTGGGTCAAACATGGGCTCAGAACACGACCTCATGACCATTCCAGTCAAGCGCGAATGGTGAAGAAGACGATGTCAGAAGTGAGAGAGACTAAAGAAGAGGAAGCAGAGCAGAGCAGAAAGGATGTCATATAATCTTCATACTGCGAGTCGGCGAGTACCAAAAGGTGGGCATTTGTAGAAAAGGAAGTTGGAGAAGAGTGCCTTGTCGTCGTTGATGCCAATGATGGCGACGTCGGACAATGGTGGCTGGGTTTAAATTTGGGCCGATTGATCCGTTCAACCTGGATCATCACGCCCATATTGAGGTTCACCGCCCATAGTGCTGGGTATGTTATCTGCCCGGCAAAGCCCGAAATGGGTTTCGTCGAGGTTTTGCTGCTGCTCTCCTGAAGTCAAATCGGAATATTTACCTACGAATTTTTGCAGAGCCATAGCCATACATAAAATACAACCTTTTGTCTCTTTAGAATTTTTTTAGAGGGTGTTGAAGCGCGATGAAGTCGGGTTATGTTATCTGCCACTGCCAATGTTATCTGCCATGGCAGATAACATTGGCACAGGTTATCTGCTCTCCTGAACTCAATTTTTGGATTGGAGCTACGAAAATTGGCAGCCGTTTGCGCGCATGTAAATTAAACAAAACTGTCTCTTCAGATTTTTTTTTAAATTGCGAGGAACGTTACGAAAAATCGAGATGTAATCTGTTGGAGGTAACACTACGAAAAGTAACCTTGTCTCCTGGGCTCAATTTTTACATTCGTGCTACAAAATTTGGCAGGCATGTAACGACATACAAATGTATTTAAACTGTCTACTCAGAATATTTTAAGAGTTTGTGGAAGCGACAGCAGATGTGATAATGTTGTCTGCCACCCTATGGCAGATAACATTGATTCACCAGTACAGATAGCCCTGGAACACCCCAGGGTTACCCGCGACAATCCCTAGAAATGAGCCGCCAAAGTTCAAGTTCATCATCAAATCACGGTCAAGTCACTAAGCGACGTCGAGTTCATGCTCGCATACGCACAAAAATTCGGTCATTCCGTTGCTGTCGGCAGACTGAATGCCCCGGTAACAGTGATATTTTAAAGTGTCCTGTGCCTTACCAGTTCCACGTAAGAAATGTTTAAAAACTGAGGGTTGCCGTGGTGTAGATAGTGGTAGGTGCTGTGCTTTGTGGCTACTCAACGTAATTGTGCTAGTTGACAAATAAATTCTCTCTTTTTCTGCCTTTTTTCCGTCTTTTTCCCGATTTGGTTACCCAGTACTATGGGGGGAGAACCCATATTGACAACGACAGCTGGCATCCCGACTCCCAAGACACGCGTCAAGTTTCAACTTCCCTACATGCAGGTATAGAATCACTCTCGACATCAACCTGACACCAAGTTCACCCCACACGTAACCCAGACAAAAGGACCCGCAATATGGAGGGTTAAGTAGCAGGCCGAAGGCTCGAGTCTTTTCTTCGGATTGTCACAGGTATGACCACCCGCGCGGGCTGGGGTGCGGGTTTTACTGGGATACGGGTATAGGTAGGTGATTTCGTACCCTAGTAAAACCCATACCCCCGACGCGGGTTGGTGGGTCAAGCGCTGAGTTCAAATTCGGCGCTTGTTGGCCGTTCCACGCGAAGTTTTTGTTACCGGAGGCATCATAAAAAATGCCTCCAGTAAGATTATATTCGTTTGGTGAGGCTGGACGCCCTTCAGATACTTTAAAAAAGCTAGACATAGTTTAAACGTCATAAATATATATATATTTGATGCACTATTCCCTCGCTTTACAGTGTTTTAACTTTAAGTCCATAGAACTAAATCAAATGCTATTTAATCGGTAAAGTTACTAAAGTACAAGTTTTACAAGTCTCTCCTAGCCAGACTTCAATATATGTGATGTGCCCCACGGATCACGATATACTACCTACCCGAATACCCCAGGGTTACCCGTCACAATCCCTAGTCCGACTCTTTTCTAGTCGAATGTGGATACCACTGAAACTGACACTCTGCGTGAATCGTGAGGATATATATACTATATTGAATCTTGACAGAATCCTGATGAATACGAGCGATACGATAAATTTTCAAAAAGGGAGAAAGATGTATAGAGTCCGATCGTGAGTGACGACAATATAAGCTAAGATATAAAATTAGTCCACGTAAGACTGTATTTAAAAATGCCCAAATAAGCCATGTTCAAGAATTTCCGGGATAGCTATTCGCCTGGGTGCTTGCGGAGTTACTGATAAGACAAATACAAGAGGCGAAGACGACGACCGCCACGACACCGAGAGTAATACCAGCATACCATGAGTTTAACATACTCAGTCCGTCACTATGAGTGAGGGTGATCACGTTGTACGCACGCTTCCCAAGCCCGATGAGGCTGCTGTTGCAATTACAGCGATCAAAGGAGCCAGTGAATTGGGCACCACTTGCGATGACGATTAAAAAGGTATTCAGTATTGCAAGTACCCTTGCCCCCTGGCGAAGGCCGATGGCAATTTGGCGGATGATTTTTCGGAAAGGACGGACGACAACAACTCCACGATATGCCTCTGCTGGGTTGTCAGTGTTATAAAATGTAACGGTGCTCGAGGTGAGAAGCATCATCCAAATTAAAGTAGAAATGCTGCCATATATGATGAATGACAATGAGCGGCATCCCAAGCCTAGCGTAACAAGACTGTCAGTGAAATAAAGAACACAAGAGTGCGTTTCAAGCTCACCAATGGTTGGTGTGAACCACACAATGACGATAGCTGCACCCGTTGTACCCCACTGTAACGTGAGCGCCAAAAGTGATGCCACGATCATTCGGCGAAGAAATGAACCGTCAAGTCGCCATGTTGAACGCTCTTCTACATTCTGTACCGTTTCCTTCAAACAATATAGCTGCACCTCTCGCCTGGTTAACTGCTCCCATCCGGTTTTGCGTTCACGCCACGTTATTCCTTGGCCAGGAATAATTTCGTCATCGTGTAAGTTCTTATTGCAGATACTGTCGAGTTTGTCGGCCAATACCATGACTGCATGCACCCAAGGAAGATTCCGCGCATAATTAAATATTGGCGCGGTAATGCGCTCGTGTGACCTTACGCTGTCTGCAGACTCGAAGTCGAGAGAGATGGCGTGCTTTTTCTTAGTGTTTCTGGTTGGGGCACCGGTTGTATTTGCAACAAAGACACATTTATTGGCAGTTTCCACGGCCACACGGAGGCGTTTGGAATCGCACTTTGGCGAGATATAGAGCCATCCAATGACAATCGGTAAGAGCCAGAGCCAAAGTGTTCCCACAGACCCTCCGTTAGTATTGAGATTTGTTTCGGCGCTCTGTGTAAAGTAATCGACAAGGGTGAAGACATATGCAATGATGACCCATGCGATGGATGATACCGATGAGATAGACCACGTATGGGTGTATTGAAGGGACTCAAGTAAATTTTTCCACCATTCATCGTTCTGAGGAAGGACGATGAGCGATTCAAGGCCGGCATCATTCGAAATGCGGAGGGGTGATTGTTGCAAGCTACTTAGCACTCGTACTACACTTGGAACGCTGCCGTAGTCGCCATAACGCAGAAATCGACGCGCGATCCACTGGCCATTGAGGGCGGTCAATGCGAGGGAGTATGCCGCGAGGGTGGGGGAACCGACGGTGAGGAACATGGATTCCAAGTTGTTCATGATGTCGTTCGCACCGAAAGGTAGTTGAGAAATGAGGGCAAGCCAAGGCAAGAGCCATGCATTGAATTGCTGAGAGAATATTGGCCATTGAAAGGACTCCGGACCAGCTCCACACTGGGAGACGCACAAATCGTACGTGATCGCCGTCGCATTGCTGGTCGTGGGAGGAAGGGGACGACCGTGGTTGTCAACCTTTCCGTCAATGGTCATGCTGTTGATACTGGCAAGACATTGGTCGAAGTTTACGGCGCTTGCAAGTTGTACAAGCATAATAATGCAGACGGCCAGACGTATTCGAAGTGCTGGAAATGAATGAGAGGGTTTACACCTGGTACCCGATCTTGGAAAACTCACGCATGGAAAGGACTGAGAAAAACAAGTGGATAGAGTCGGTAGTTGCAGTAAGAATGAAATGGGCAGCCAGGAATGGCCGGTGCGGGGAGAAAATGACCTCAGACGAAGGGTAGGTTTATATAGTACTCGATGACACTCACGGCATTGAAGGATATCGATTTAGAGCACATTGCTTACTTGTACGACATGAGAGTTTTGTGAAAATTGCAGTGCCTTCCATTGCCTCTTAAAGATTGTTTACATTTGCCGGCATATTCTTGGGCAGCTCCCGGTGACGAAAAGACACGTTTCCCAAATTTTCGACATTCGTGGGGTTAAAGTGAGGCTGTGGGCAATTGGTTGGTTTCTAAAAATTCACGGCTACTGTGAGGACAGTGGGCGTCATGCTAGGCAATCAGTCTTCCAGTTTACTTTGAGAAAATATTCAACGCCTATTTTTCGATAGCCTTTCGAAACGAGCATTGCTGGAATGTGCTGCTTAGCAGTATGGAAGATTATGATTACGAACGAAAATTTAAACCGCTGGCTGATGAAGCAAGGTGTCGATAAGAAGCCGCCAGTGCGCCACCGTCAACGTACTGTCCCTTTGATGTACTGTCGGCAACGTTTAACGTATCACGGAGTTGAATTTTGCCCGTCGCGGCTCAGCGCTCACGGAGGTTCGTTCGACTCAGAACCGTGACACTCCGAAATTCCTGCCAAAAAATGTTTTGGGAGGATACCTGGGGCTCCGGTGGTTGCTAAAACAAGCAACTGTCACGGCTCAAGCCCGGTCAAGCGCTCATGACCGCTCCGTTGCAAATTTAGATCCCAAATTTTCAAGTCCTTCATCCGCCTTTCGCCTAAGAACCCCAGTCCGCGGGGTTAGACAACTGACCATATGCATCATACACTGAAAGATTCGCGGAGCTGCGTGTGTTTTCAGCACAGGTTTAGCAACATTTGGAGAATTTGCATGGAACCGCATGGCAACTTGAACAACGGCACCATTCCCATGTCGTTCTATTGAGACAGATTTAATGAAAATCAAAGTACAAGAGATTTGCAACCGATTACGAACACAAGAAGCTGAAACTTGGACGATCAAGCTCTGGCGATACCGCTTCATAATATTGACCCGAGCGGTGAGTACCTGTGTGTGTTAGCATTATTTACGGCTGAGATGATGTGGGAAATTCACTCAGCGTCTGATCTTTTGCCCCAGACCAATAGGGCATTCCTTGTATGCAGAAAGCGGAGGAATCCCTGTCAAGATGACAGGACGGCCTTCGTGACAACTTAAGAAGTGGAGTACTCACCCGTCAACGAACATAGTTGAGTTCACTTCTAATCTGTTCTCCAGATTGTTATGAGCTCACTTATGTTCCATCCGCCATATATTCCAGTCCCCGCGGCTGTATAGTGTTTGTTAATGACACATATTGAGCTTTTAGCCGACTTTTAGCGAAACAACTCATAATCTGAATGTAGACATTAAGGATGGTTTGTAGAACTGCAGCGCCGTCAATTAAGTAAATAGAACCAAAGCCGAAGAAGATGGAAGGTGTTTGAGATCATGGACAGCGTGAGGGACGCGGCAATCCTGGCTAGAGCATAAATTAGGTCTTTATTTTCCAATACGGCTGCCGCATTTACGAGAAGGACAACCAGGGCGCACCCGCAAGCTGGTGGCACGACACCTGTCGAGATTCATCATGATTTGAAGGGAATGGCACGGGTATCTCAGCGCCTACCCTCACCCGTACCCGCGCAGACCCATACCCGCGACCCGCACAGGGAAGAAGACCAACAAGAGAGGGTAGCTAACAGGCTAACGAGAAAGACTAAAGTCAGTGAAGACTGTGTTGGAAAAGTGAATTACATACCGTCGCTGACATCCTCCTTCTAGCGTTGACTCCTGCCAAAAAATGGCATCGACTTTGCAGGGTGCCTTCCCTAAAATTTAAATACGAGAAGGTTGTAAACACCACAGCTTTCTGGCCTCTGTCGGAATCAACGTTTCTGATCAAAGTTTTAACTCAGGTTAACACCAGCGCATGCGGAGGAATGAGAAGCACTTGTTCACGGTCCGAGACTTCAGGTAACGGAGAATTTGGACAGACAAGCCAGGATGTCAGATGTAGACGACTAACAGGACTTCTTTGCTTCCGGGTCAGTTTCTGTGCTCGGGTGCATTGTATTTCCCAACTTCTAGATGCTGGCAAGGTTGTTGAGTTATGAAAAATAAAATGAACACAATATACCATACGCAGCCTTAATCGCACGATGGGCGATAGCAAAACTCTGCAGAATATGACACTCGCTCCATGTACCCTCCGGACTTCGAAAACACCTGGATGAAGCATGATTGATACACATGACCCAAGTCCGTTAATTAGAAGGAGGAGAGTCCGGGGACTGGCTGAGAGATCGATAATCGATTCAAGGTGTGGATGTGTCCGAATAACTCACCACATCGTTCGAGATGACGCAGGTGCAGATGGCACGAACATTGACTGGGTAGGCACGTCATGAATGACAAACCAAAACATAAGCCTTGAGAGAGACAAGAAAACTACGAGAACGATGAAAAGGGCCTCATCGCAACCTCGTCGACGTGGACGGCTCTGTTCAAATTTCGGGCCGATTGATCCGTCGATCCCGCCAGGTGAGGACACTACCTACTTCCCGCCGCTTTCGCAAGTTCCTTGTTTGTCCAACGTCCAGACAAGTGGGCTTGATATGAAGCAGATGAAGCCTGAATGAGAAGTACTGCGGGTCTAATGAACGAGCCTTTGTCAATGGGGAGAGTACTTCCAGACACTGGCTTTCAGTGAATTAAATTCACGTATCAAGTCAACAAATCTGAATATTATTAAGATTTGCGCTTAACGTCTACGTACACCAAGTAGTATTATTGGAAAACTGACTATCATGGTGAACCAAAGAAGGCATTCTTAACTAGAATTAGTATCAGGATAACTTAGAAACATTGGGTATAAACTGCGAGTCGACAAACGACCCAAATCATTGCTGAAAACTAATTTCACGAATGCCGGGAAAATTTCTTCGCTTGTGTGGTTGCCGAATTGGCGATAAGCC
Organism: Galerina sulciceps; assembly: GCA_023014345.1. Taxonomy (NCBI): domain Eukaryota; kingdom Fungi; phylum Basidiomycota; class Agaricomycetes; order Agaricales; family Galerinaceae; genus Galerina; species Galerina sulciceps. Next base: position 368,896 of record JAEDXJ010000038.1, read on the forward strand.
AAATGCGAACTCCAAAGCTGCTAGCTGTCACGACACCGAGGGCAATACCGCCAAACCACGAGTTCAGCATCTTCCTTCCGTCGCCGTGCGTGAGGGTAATAACGTTGTACGCACCCTTTCCTAGCCCAATGACGCTACTGTTGCAATCGCATCGATCGAAGGAGCCAGTAAATTGCGCAACGCTTGCGGCAACGATTAACGCAGTATTCAGTGTCGCGAGTAATTTTCCAGCCTGGCGAAGGCCGATGGCGATCTGACGAGTCACTTTTCGGAAGGGAAGGACGGTAAGGACTCCATTGTACGGCTCTGCTGGGTAATCAACGGAATAAAATGTGAGGATGCTTGAGGCGAGAAGCATCATCCACACTAAGGTCGAGATTCCACCATAGATGATGTACGACAATGAACGGCAGCCCAAGCCTAGTTTAACAAGACTGTAAATGAATTGAAGAATACCAAGGAAAGAAAGGATTCAATCTCACCTATGGTTGGTGTGAACCAAACAACGACGATAGCTGCGCCCGTTGTTCCCCACTGTAATGTCAGAGCAAAAGCGGATGCAATGGTCATGCGGAGAAAAGCTGAACCATCGAGTCGCCATCTAGGACGATCCCTTTGCCCAAGCACAGGAACGCTGCGACAATAGTCTCTTACTTGCTGATCCGTCAACTGATCCCATCCCCCAGTTTTGCGTTCACGCCACGTTATTCCTGGAGCAATTTCTTCGTTGTGTAAGTTCCTATCGCAGACGCTATCGAATTTGTCGGCTACGAGCATGACTGCATGCACCCAAGGAAGAAACCGTGCATAATTGAATATCGGTGCGGTAATTCGCTCGTGCGCTCGTGCCGTGTCTGCAGTCTCGAAGTCAAGAGAAATAGCGTGCTTCTTCGTAGCGCTCAGGGTTGGGGGGCCCGTCGTGTTTGCAATATAGACACGAGCATTAGCCAGTTCCACGGCCTCGCTAAGGCGATTGGAATCGCATTTGGGTGAGATATAGAGCCATCCAATCACAATCGGCAGCAACCAGAGCCATAATGTTCCTATAGATCCTCCGTTGGTATTGCGGTTTGTCTCAGCGCTCTGCGTAAAGTAGTCGACGAGAGTGAAGACATACGCGATAATGACCCATGCGACGGATGACACTGAAGAGATAGACCAGGTATGGGTGTATTGAAGGGACTTAAGTAATTCGTGCCACCACTGATCGTTCTGAGGGAGGATGATGAGGGAATCGAGACCCGCATCATTCGAAATGCGTAGCGGTGATTGTTGCAAGCTACTCAGTACCCGCACCGCATTTGGAACGTTCGCGTAGTCACGATAACGCCAAAACCGCCGTGCGATCCATTGACCGTTGATAGCGGTTAAAGCGAGGGAATATGCCGCGAGGGTGGGGGAACCGACAGCGAGGAACATAGATTCCAAGTTGTTCGTGATGTCGTTCGCTCCGAAAGGGAGTTGTGAGATGAGTGCGAGCCATGGCAAAAGCCATGCGTTGAATTGCTGGGAGAATATCGGCCATTGGAAGGACTCCTGACCTGCTCCGCACTGGGAGACGCATAAATCATATGTGATTGCCGTCGCATTGCTAGTTGCGGGAGGAAGGGGACGACCATGGTTGTCGACCTTTCCATCGATGGTCATGCCATTGATACTGGCGAGGCATTGGTCAAAGTTCACGGCGCTGGCGAGCTGAGTGAGAAGAATGAGCAGGACGACCAGAAATATTCGAGTTTGTACTGCTGACAATACATGAGAGGGTTTAAACATGGTACATGGGCCCAGAGAACTCACGCATGGAAACAACGGCGAAAACTAACGTGGAACTGGTAGTGCAACGAGAATGAGGGATAGAAAGCCAACTTAAATGGCCAAGACGCGGAGAGGTTCAGAGACGGATGGCCCGCCTATATGGAATTCTATCATCCTCACAGCATTAACGGATGTAAAGCAAGTTACTTACTAGCACGACATGAGATGAGAGCTTTGTGAAAAAGCCGCTTGTTTACATCTGCTGGCAAGCGTGTTGGGCATCTCCTGGTCACGAGGAGACAGACACCTTCTCCCCAATCCCATTACTGTACTCCGAAATGCGTGGGGCAAGTCTGAGAGTGCGGTTAACGCGGGCGCGGGCAGATGATTCGTTGATACAAATTGACGTCGGCTGGCGATGGCAGGGCAGACTTAGTGCTTGGCAATGGGCGTTCCACTTCACGTCGAGAAAAAAATCAACGCCGTAGACAGCCCGATCAAATGCTATCAAACTGTGCAGTTTGCGGTACGGAATTCACTCAGGTGAAGCGGCCGCCGGGAAGTACGTCAGTGCCTCCGCAGGCTTCAAGCTCCAAATAACTAGCCACGGTAACTCGGTGAAAGTTTTGTGAAGCCCGATGGGCCCAAGGGCATTCCGGCACCAAAGGGACTGAATGTCCTCCTAACTGAATGATTGAACCGCCGTTCCATTGTATAGCATGCAGTTTTCCAATAATAATGTCAACGCGAAGAGTTTCCAAGGTGGTCTAGAGGAAGACGAACCGAGTTAACACTGCAAAACGGCGACCTGAGCAACTTCCTCGATCACCAATCGGTTTCTGGGTCGGGAAACGTATTTCGACTGGCATGTAGCCTTCGACAGAGCTGAGCTGGTTGAAGTATGATAGTGAAAATGAATGGAGCCTCGAAAGAACCTGGATACACCCTCCCATGAGACCTGGACAATGGGCCATATCTGTTGGTAAGAGTGCGTCAGTGAATGAAGCGAGAGAGAAGTAGGGCAGCGCAACGACGATTCAGCTACCTACTTGTGGTTCAGTGATAACCACAACAGCATCGTTGAACTGTGTCTCCTCGTTGTTGATGGCAACGTGGAAACGTCTGGAAGGCGGGTTCAATTTCGGACCGAGTGATCCGTTGATCCCATCACCGCCGGCACTCATGAAAAGCGCCTGAAATGCAGCACGATAGATCTTTGATGTACATGTTTAATTATCCTACGTTCGTTCGTGAGACTGGAGACCTGACAGTCGTTTCACTGTCGGGCTTACCTCGTAGACAGCGCCTATAAATATGTCCGCCTCTGTCGGCTGGCTGAGGCTGGAGTGGAAAACAATGCAGGCTAATTTGAGCCTCGTCAACTGGACAGAGAATTTTGAGCCTTTTGACATGATTCAACTCGGGTAGTGACGAATCTAGTATATTTAAGTCGTGAAAAGGTTGTGAATATTATTGCTCTAAATTTACGTGTACCGGAAGGGTATAAATGGTATATTGTTGATCATTGTGAAGCGACTAATACATACTGAATATTAGAACAATGTGGTATAACGTGAAGGAGATAACACTGGGTATAGACCTCTAGTTCGAAATACGGCCGTGATCTGAAAACTATATTTACGAATGCCGAGGATATTTCTTCGCTTGCGTGGTTGCCGAATTCGCGATTAGCCAGACACGAACTCCAAAGCCGCCGGCCGTCACGACAGCAAGAGCGATCCCACCAAACCAGGAGTTTAACAAGTTCCTACCGTCGTTGTGCGTGAGCACAATCACGTTGTACGCACCCTTCCCAAGGCCAATGAGGCTACTATTGCAATCGCAGCGATCGAAGGAACCCGTGAATTGGGCGACGCTCGCGGCAACGATTAACAAGGTATTCAGCCCCGCAAGAAATTTCCCTGCTTGGCGAAGACCTATAGCGGTCCAGCGGAAAGCCTTTCGAAAAAGAAGTACTTTGAGAACTCGGTTGTATGGCTCTGCCGGGTCATCTGTGGAATAGAATGTGAGGATGCTCGAAGTGAGAAGCATCATCCACACTAAAGTGGAAACACCGCCATAGATGATAAACGATAATGAGCGGCATCCTAAGCCTAACGCGACAGAAAATAAAAATATTAATAAAACGAATAAAAATAAAAAAGGGTTTTCACGCTCACCTATAGTCGGTGTGAACCACACAACGACAATAGCCGCACCCGTCGTGCCCCACTGTAAAATTAGCGCCAAAGCCGATGCGATGAACACGCGGTGAAAGGCTGATCCATCGAGCCGCCGCTTAGGCCGATCCCTTCCTTCAAGTAGACTAGGAGCCCGTCGACGACAGTAGGCTTTCACTTGCCTATCAGTCAACTTGTTCCACCCCCCCGTTTCGCGTTCACGCCAAGTTATTCCTGGAGCGATTTCTTCGTTGTTCAAGTTCTTATTGTAGACGCCGTCGAACTTGTCGGCTACTAGCATAACTGCATGAACCCAGGGAAGGAACCTCGCGTAATTAAATATTGGCGCGGTAATACGCTCGTGCAGCCTCGCGGAGTCTGCCGTTGAGAAGTCGAGGGAGAAGGTATGTTTTTTCGTGGTTGCTATGACGGGAGAGCCCTTTGACGTATTCGCGACATAGACACGGGTATTGGCAAGTTCCACAGCCTCGCTTAGGCGCTTGGAGTCGCACTTTGGCGAGATATAGAGCCAGCCTATCACAATCGGCAGTAACCACAGCCATAGTGTTCCCACCGCCCCACCATTGGTATTGACATCTGTTTCGGCGCTCTGCGTGAAGTAATCGACAAGCGTAAAGATGTATGCAATGACCACCCATGCGATGGACGACACAGACGAAATGGGCCAGGTATGGGTATATTGAAGGGATTTCAGCAGTTCTTGCCACCACTGATCGTTCTGCGGAAGGACAACGAGCGAATCAAGGCCTGCATCATTCAAAATCCGGAGCGGCGATTGCTGCAAGCTGCTCAGGACCCGCACAGCATTCGGAACACTTGGATACTCCCGATACCGCCAAAACCGCTGTGCGATCCACCGCCCGTTGATAGCGGTTAACGCGAGGGAATACGCCGCGAGGGTGGGGGAACCAACGGTGAGGATCATAGCCTCCAAGTTGTTCGTGAGGTCGTTCGCTCCAAAGGGCAATTGTGAGATGAGCGCGAGCCATGGTAAAAGCCAGGCGTTGAATTGTTGAGAGAATACGGGCCACTGGAACGGCTCCTGACCCGCTCCGCATTGGGCGACGCACAGGTCGTATGTGATTGCGGTCGCGTTGGTAGTTGTGGGGGGAAGGGGGTGGCCGTGGTTGTCGACTTTCCCGTCGATGGTCATGCTGTTGATATTGGCGAGACATTGGTTGAAGTTTACCGCGCTGGCGAGTTGTGCGAAGCTAACGACCAAGGCGAGCGAAAATATTCGAGTTTGTACTATTAGAAAAGATTCAGTGGACATGCATGGAGTACACAGTCTCGAAGTACTCACCCATGAAAGGAAATGAAAGATCAGGATGCTTGAACAGGCAGTTGCGGTGGCAGTCAGATAAATGACGATAGACGACTTGGATTAAGGTTAGAGCGGTGGAAAGGTGATCAGAGATGGAGCGAAGACTTATAAAGAACTCGATGACACTCACAGCATCGAAAACTTTCGACCTCATTACTAGGACGACGCTTCCACCTTCGGGGAAATCAGTAGAATCCATTACCGCTTGTTGAACGATGTCCGCTGGTTTAATTCTTGGCGATGTCCACTCGAGTTTTCCTTGAGCGACAGCCCACCGACGATTTTCTGATAGAATCTGGATAAATTTGATGGAAGCGTGCTGCTTGTTCTGAACGGTGAACGACAATGGAAGTCAGCAGTATTTTTTCTCCTCGCGAGCGCTGGGCTCGGGCCCGGGACCGCGTCACTACTGGCAGAGCCATCACGATCAGGACACCCGATGACCGGCCCTAGGTTACTTCTAGATGACTTGTTTACGAATTGTTGACATGCCGTACTCTTGCTTTCTCCGAAAGCAAGAGCCAAGGGAGAAGCTATGCGTAATATCGTGCAAAATGAAGAATTCTGCGGCCAAGTTCATGCTTTCACCACAGGTTTAGAATCGCAAATCGAAGGACTTTCCAAACTTCACCTTTGACAACCCGCACTCCTCAGCGTCGAGGCCGACAGCGAGTGCAAATATACTTTGATCCGCATCGGATTCAGAGTGTCTTGCTCATCCACGACCGTCTGCCTCGATTCTCCAATCACGGTTCAGCGTAAATCGAAGAGCGAAACCGTGAAGACCGACCTCCTCTTCATCAACCGGAATACCATCGACAGCAATAAGAGTTCCCCGTTGAATTTTACCTCAGGAGCTGAAAAAAAAAAAAACAAAAACAAAAACAAAAAACAAGTTACTTCCGGGTCCTGGAGGTGTCTTGTATTTCTACGTTGACCTCAGTTCGTCGACGTCGGTGTCGAGTTCCCCAGCACCTTTTTCTGCTCTTCGAACCTCAACCACCCCTCCAGGAAGTTGACCCTCCTTCGACGACCTGTGCACTAGAAACGCATCAGCCCAAACGACATCGTAACCTGACCCAAATAGAAACTATAGAATACACTGCCTCTCATTGCTCTCATCCCCAACCCGAAAAGAACGGCAAAAATTCAAATTCGTGGTTAATTAAGTGTAAGATATGGGTATTGGAAAATTAAATACATGGTAATTCCGGATCGAAGCTTGAAGCTCGAAGGTTTAAATGATGAGTTCATAAATAACGCCAAGTCCTGTTCGAACAACGTTATAATCAGATGTCTTCACTCAACATAACAGTCAGATGGACCTACCTCCCGCTCGTCTTCAAGATTCTCTCCTCCCACCCGTCCATCTAGATCTGCTGCCCGCAGCGTACCTCCCCCCTGCCTTCTCCCCTCTCCACCCACACCCTCTCAAGAATAGGTACCTCGTTCACGGCCCCGGATGCGTCCTCGCCCACTCCCTCAAAAACTCGGGCATCTCCCGCCCCAGGTCCCCGAACTCGAACCCTCCATCAGTCGAACCACCCACCCACCCCCGCTCGCGCACCCTCTCCCTCGCATACGCCTCCCAGTCAATCGCGAAGTAGTCCAAGAGCCTTTGTTCCACGGCGTCGGGGTGCATTTCGGGTGGCACGCTAGAGGGAAGGAGAGAGGTGTAAGCTTTGAATTCACTTTCAAGCACAAAAAAAGAGTGAAGAAGAGGATGTGAAGGCGGAGACGAGGACGAGGACGAAAGTATAGCGTCCAAAAGAAAACATAAAAAAACGAAACTCACAAGGGCTTAATCGGCGTCCTCCGCGCCCGATCCACTACCTCCAAAATCGCCTCAACCTCCTTCTCCCTCTCCTCCCCTTTGTCCTTATTCCCACCAACATCCACCATATACACATAAGGCTCCCCCACCCCCCCGACCGGCCCATGCTGGTGCGCCTCCTCCAAAAACCCACACCATTCCCCTGGCCCCGGGTGCGCCGTGCAACGCTGCGAGGGGTGGGTTTGGACGGTGTAGGACGAGTGGAAGGGGAGGATTACGGGGACTCTGTGAGGAAGGGGGGGTTAGTTTTGGGGAAGACAAGGAAGGGGGAGGGGAAGGGGGAAGGGGGACGTACCCGCGGCATAGGCTCGCGTACGGTGTGGGCGAGATGATCGGCTTCCCAATCCCAATCAGAACTTTCGTATCCGCCTACACAAAACCGCCCAATCAATTAGCCCAACCGCCATCTACACTCCAAACCAAAAACCACCTCTGGAAAAGCAAAACTCACCAACAAATGATCATACTCCCCCTTTTCCATCAGCCCCAGCGCCCTCACCCCCTCCGGGATCGGGAAGCCGGGCTCCTCGTCCGCGGTGGAAACGATCTCGAACCCCGTGTGGTTCTGCAGCCGGGCGAAGAAGGTGGTGGGGTCGAAGGCGGGGAAGAGGTGGAAGTAGCTTGAGCCTGGGTGGTTGTGTGTTAGGATACAAAGGAAAAGGACAGCGGCGAAGAGAGTGGGGAAGGGGTGACAGGGAGACAGGGACGCACGTTTGGCGAGGATGAGGATCCGGTCTTTGCGCCTTTCGTGAGGGATGTATTCGAGGGATTCGCAGCCTTGGTAGTAATACCCTCTGCGGTGGCGTGAGTAAGTAAAATAGAGCGCATATAAGGGGTGGTTTAGATTTAAACTCACAGGAAGAATTGTTTTTCTGGCATCTCAAATAAACTTACTTAGACGAAGCAATCAAAATGGTTAATGGAACGTACTTGGTAAGGCCTGCGCGTGGAATGTCGGCGTTAGGAAAGCGGGATTCGTATGGGAAGGAATCGAAAGGACGGACGTACACAAGATTCCATTCAGATCCTAACGGGTTGAACGACCACGGCGCCGAGCCACTGTTCCATTTCGTAGCATGGGGCTTGCTGCCCCAGAACGTGAACGCGAAGAGTTTCCAAGGCGGTCTATAAAGAAGCAGGATGAAGAGAGTCGATGCTATTCAAAAGACTGCGCGACGAAGTGGACGTACATCCCATCTAGGTTCTGCTCACTCTGGATACACCCCTTATCATTAAAACACTGAACAACCTGCTCGTCGTCGGCCCAGATATGCGTAACGAGGTCGTTTCCGAGGGCGTTGAGGTCGTTCTTCAGGCCAGTCAAGCCGAGCCACGTCGGTGAGAAGAGGTAAATGATATCATGCCGCTTCATGATATCGATCTAAGCGAAAACCGGTTAGCATCAACCACCACAAAAAAGACACGTAGCACACAACACACCAAAGGCCGAACCCACTGCACCTCACCCGTCGTGCATTCTCCGTATGCGCAGGGAACCCAGTGCCAGGACGTTAAAACGACCTAGGCGACGCGTTCGGACGTCAACGACATCGAAAAAAAAGTCAGAGAGCGCTCACTCGTGGTGGGACGTAGTCGGCATTCGTCTCAGCTCTCCGCAAGTACGCGACGAGCTGCTCCATCTGCCAATCATTCCAGTCCTCGCCGTTGAATAGTGTCGCTTGATGAGCTCCGAGCCTAGCGAGCTGTTCACGCGCCTGAGCGCGATAAGGTAGGTGGTCCCCACTCAGAGTTATACGAGGATATGTAGCATTATTGTTCGTTATCGGACGACTAGGAACATTCGTTGTCGTTGGTTTTGACGTTGGCTCTGACGGCAGGATCGACGACAACGTCAACGTCGGTGATACGAGTGGGCTCAGGAGCGCAGCGCGCGTGTCGTCGCCAGGTTGATGTGGATGGAAGTAGGGCAGAGCAAACGAACGTGAGGATAGACTGAGCGCCTCGAGCGAGAGTAGGAACACTGTCGAGACGACGCCGCACGCGACGAGGACGCCGATGCGAGGGCGACCCATCCAGCGGTTGTCAGTGGTGATGGCTGTCGGGGAACAAGGGGGAACATTGTTGATTTACTTGGAGGGCGGAGGTTGAAAAAAATACTTTTATTAGAGGCGCCGGGTAGGGAAGGGCGGTGGGTCTATTAATAGAACTGCCGAGACTGGTCTCGTCCCGAGCCCCGACCCCCTCTATCTAGACCTGATGCTGGCGAGTAGAACTCAAAGACCCGGACGCTAAGAAAATGGTACAGTGTGCGGTCCTTGGCCGTAGAAGTACGTGCAGGAGAAAGGTATTCGTTTTCGCATATTCGTCGCGGTATCGAGCCTCTGTAATGCTAGCACGACGCACAGACTCGGATATCCGTACGAAATTCAAATCGGATCCCTGCTCCTGCACGTAGTTGTGGTCTTGGGTTCAGAAAGGGGGGTCCAAGGGTGATAAATGTGATGCGGGCTGGTAGAGCCAAAGGCGTAGATGATGAAAGAACGGTACATCGCGTGGTAGTTGGCCTTTGAAGTACGTGCAGGAGAAATGTATTCGTTTTCGCATATTCGTCACGGTATCGAGCGTCTGCGATCCCTGCACAACGCATAGATATCCGTACGAAATTAAATCAAATCATTGCTCCTGCACGTAGTTGTGGCCTTGGATTCAGAAAAAAAAAGGTCGGGGACAAGGGCAATATATTGCTAGGCCGTGAGCATAAGACAACTAAGCAGGTGGTTCGTCATGGGCGCAGATGGTGAAAAAATAGTGCGTGGACCTTGGCCTTTGAAGTACGTGCAGGAGAAAGGCAATGAGATATCGCCTCATCGTCACGGTATCGAGCCTCTGCAGTCCCAGCATAACGCAGACTCGGATATCCGTACGAATTTAAATCTGATCCCTCTTCCTGCACGTAGTTGTGACCTTGGATTCGGGAAAAGGGAGGGGGGGATACAAGGGTGATAAATGTGATGCGGGCTGGTAGAACTCAATGATAGAAGAATGGTACAGCGCGTGGACCTTGGCTTCGAAGTACGTGCAGGAGTGAGGGGTGATTGTCTCATATTCGTCACGGTATTGAGCCTCTGCGACCCCAGGATGACGCACAGACTCGGATATCCGTACGAAATCAAATCGGATCCGTACTCCTGCACGTAGTCGTGGCTTTGGATTCAGAAAAAGGGGGGTACAGGGGCGATATACTGCTAGGCCGCAAGCATAAAACAACGAAGCAGGCGGTTCGTCATGGTCCTATTAAATACCAAGGTGATATAGACCTTGATTTTATCGATGTCGTCTTTGGCCTTTCGTCCGAATGCCATGCAGGCTGGTAGAGCCAAAGGCGTAGATGATGGAAGAATGGTACAGTGCGTGGACCTTGGGCATTACGTGCTGGAGAAGATCCGTTTTCGCATATTCGTCACGGTATCGAATCTCTGCAATGCCAGAATAAGCAACGCACAGACTCGGATACCCGTACGAAATCGAATCGGATCTCTGCTCCTGTACGTAGGCGTGGTCTTGGATTCAGGAAAGGAGGGGTACAAGAGCGATATAGTCCTAAGCTGTGAGCATAAAACAACGAAACAGGCGGTTCGTCATGGGTGCCTATCTAATACCAACGTGATATAATGCCTGATTTTATCGATGTTGCCTTTGCCCTTGTGTCCAAATGTGATGCTGGCTAGTAGAACTAAAAGGCGCAAATGATGAAAGAATGGTACAGTGCGTGAACCTTGGCCTTTGAAGTACGTGCAGGAGAAATGGAGCGTGCCATCGTCACAGTATCGAGCCCATGCAATGCCAGCATGACGCACAGACTCGGATATCCGTACGAAATCGAATTGGATCCATTTTCCTGCACGTAGTTGTGGCTTTGGATTCAGAAGGAGGCTTATAAGGGTGATATAATGCTTGACGGTAAGCACGAAAAAACGAGGCAGGCGGTTCGTCATGGACCCTATCAAATAACAAGGTGATATAGTCCTTGATTTTATCGATGTCGGCTTTGGCTTTTTGTCCGAATTCCATGCAGGCTAGTAGACCTAAAAGCCCCAAATGAAGAAAGAATGGTACAGTGCGTGCGTTGGCCATTGACGTACGTGCAGGAGAAAGGCATTCGATTTCGGATCATCGTCACGGTATCGAGCTTCTGCAATGCCAGCATAATGCACAGACTCGGATAACCGTACGAAATCGAATCGGATCTCTGCTCCTGCACGCAGTTGTGGCCTTGGATTCACAAAAAAACGGGGTACAGTGGTGCTGGGCGAGAAAACGAAGCAGATGGTTCCTCCTAGGGTCCCTTCTAAATACCAAGAGGTGATACTTCTGTAAGTGAATACAAAATACGACGTACTCGTACTATCCTCCCAAAACAATCACCAATACGCCGGCACCTTCCCGCTCATCGTCCCAAGGTACCACCCCAACACCAAACCTCCCAGCCCATCATACACCAGCACCGCAAGCAGCGCGTTCCGCTTCTTATACAACCCCGCATCCCCCCTGCTGATCGTCAACCACTTGATCCCAGCCAACAAAGCGAGCAGAACCCTAACGGGCGCGCTGGCGTAGAGGAACTGGTTCTCCTCCATTGGCATGTAGGACGTTGAGATATCTAGAAGACGTTCGAAAGAACGTGAGCGTTTCGAGATAGTACGCGTAGAAAGGAGTGGCTTACACGACATCCCAAGTGCGATCGTCGCGATTCCGAGCGTCGAGACATCTTCCGGCGAGCTCTCAGTAGGCTGTGCGAACAAGATGCTCAATCCAAGGGTCGTCAGCCCCAAAGCGTGAAGGAGGATGGGCCATGGTAAGAGGATAGGGTAGAATAACATCTGCTGGCGGTCTAAGTTGAAGTGGAAGGAAGGGGAGAAGCGAGAAATCCGAGCTAGTGCTGAACGTGGAGGCAACTCTAAAAAAGGGGAGCCGTCAAAAAATCGTCCCCCACGGTCTTTAGCTAATCGGTCTAGACATAGATGCCGTATATGAACGCGCAAGCCCGTAGACAGCACTTCCCGTCCCGACGTCACCGTCGACACCCGTAACTCTATGCCCTTACGGCGATACGGTACGCTATCTATCAATGTATACATCGTCATACTGATCGTGTCAATCTATTGTGATAAGTAGGTGGTAAGGATGCGTATGCGGATGTGAGGGATGCGGAAGCACTGCCGACATCATCCATCATCATTGTTTTAATAGCGCTCACGCCGGAGGCTCTTGTGATGCACTTCATTTGATACACTCTCAAAAGGCCAGCTGACCTTCTCGAAGGTGAATCCAGCAAGCAGCGAAAGTTTTGTTGAACGAATGAACGGTTCATCTGCGCTCGACTCGGAATCTTCGCCCAGGAGTACTTCTGAAGCTCAACCGGCCAATTATGGAGAGTACGAGATCGAGCTTACAAACTAACCCCCCGCCCTCCAACAGTCCAATACTCAACTGAATCCGACTCCGAGGATCACAAACCTGCCAGGCTCATGATTCAATAGAAAGAAACTCTAGCGCCATGGGTATCAGTAAGCTGTGTCTCCACATCCACACATATACCTATTTTTACCTTCCCATCCCATCAAAGATACGAAGAAAGGTACGTAGATCGCTCATGTTTCATTGTCTGACGAAAAGGAGCCTGCCTGTCATCGAGGGGCTACATTAAAGCAGAAAGTATAACTGCGGTCGCGCACGGAAAGAACCCAGCATCCCCCTCTCCCAACTTCATTGCAATTCCAAATCTCCCGTTGCTCCTCAACATTCGATATTCATGGCAGACCTGCTTGGCCCCGATATCGCTTCGAAGCTCACAGCGTCGCTCAATGGGCTGTATGCGGGTAGTTATCTCGCAGGCGTGTAAGTAGTAGCCGTCGTCCAGCTCGCAGAATTCCAACATAACTTGACCGACTCTCTCTTATCGCAGGTTCTACGGCCTTACGACGCATCAAACGTTCATCTACTTCCGTCGATCGGGTAAAGATCCCTTGTACACGCGGCTTTTGGTGAGTCTTCCATCCGTCCGACTCGATGCGATTTCTCTTACTCTGGGACGCGTAGGTCCTATTTCTTTGGTAAGCTCGTCGTCGTCTTTACAACGTTCAAAGACCGGGTATCTATCCGACTAATTACTACTTAGGGTTCTGGACACTCTCCATGCCGTTCTCGCCGCAGTCGCCCTGCGCAAGGTCACTCAAGAGTCTATAGTTAACCCGTTGAGCATGCTGATTAATAAAGTACCATGGTAAGCCAACGAATTCATTGTCTATTCCAGCCCTCTTTGACCGTTATCACGCTGTAGGACTTTGTCGGTGAGTCCTACCTTACATCTTCTCGACCTTTCTCTCTACGAAGACTGAAGGAAATCTGTGGCTTAGTTCTCGCTGTTTATGATGGTGTGCTTTCTCGTCTTTCCTTGTCAAGAGGCAGGCGACTAATTTCTGCAAATCCTCAGTCGTTCAGCGATAGTTGTGTGCGAGGGTACGTTGTTCCAGCTCAAGGCCGTACAGGTACAGTGGCTGACGTGGTCTACCGAAGATTTTATTGCTATCGAATCTGGCGACGTAAGTAGCCTCCGTTTTCACTCCGTCAAGCACGTATTTACCAGTTCAACTTGATGAGTGAAGTCAGCAAGAAGAACTGGATCTTGACGACTGTGTCGGTATGTTCGATATACATTTTCTAGCAAAGACATTCCGTCATTAATCATAATTCCCGCCGTACAGATATTTCCTGTTATCTGTGCGCTAGTTGCGGGTCTCTGTGAGTTTTTATTTTCAACGAAACCGCAGAGACATATCAAACTGATGTTGGAAATTTCAGATAGCACAGCGGGAACGTGCGTATTCGCGATACGTGTTACGATGTTTTCCCGTCTAAAACAACCTTTGTTTCATCAGTGTAGGGAAAACTGGCCTCCAGGCCCTGAATCTCATCGTAGGCATTCTAGCTCATTTATTTCTTCCTTCGTCTAATTTCCCGTTTGAAAGCAATCCCTCGACGCCACCTTAATCTCCATCTGCGTCGCCGACTCAATACTCGCTGGGTTCTTGTGCGTCTTGCTATGGAATAGTCGGTCTGGAATAAAACGGTAAGTATATCAATGCTATTTCTTGATCCCGTTGTCCTAATTCAAATACTCGGGTAGGACGAACTCCGTGATCAGCATGTTGATCCTTTACACTGTCACCACGGGGCTCTTGACGAGTGTGGTGGCTATTGCTACTTTGATAATCGTGAGTTTTCTTCACTTAAAATCTACGTACTGACGACCACTCCCAGATGCTGACAATGAAAGAAACATTCGCATACGCAGGCGCGTTCTACATGCTCAGCAAACGTACGTCGCCTCCCTCACACGTCATCTTTTCCAAAACTAATAAAAACGCAGTATACTTCAGCTCCCTCCTCGCCACTCTCAACCGCCGCGAAAAAATCCGATCTCAAATGGACGGCACGAGCGGGATGGCGTCTATCCCTTTGGACACCGGTAACACGGGTCGTGGGTTCAGAGGAGTTGGAGTGATTAGCTTCAAGTTGGGGGGCGAAGTGAGTACGGATCGGTCTGAGACGAGCAGTGGGCAGCAGAACGAGTTGGGGTCTCGAGGTGGCGGAGGGGAGGTTGAGAAAAAGGATGCGTTGCATGTACGTCTTCTGGCCAGCTGTGCGAATAACTTGGGCTCATGTTGATCAGGATCACGATGAGACGGATGTGGGACAGCTTTATGAAGGCGCCAAGTATGTATATACTGGTACAAAGGAGGACCGCGAAGTGCATCCGGTGAGTTTCTGGCGGACAACCTTGTGTTCATTTGAACTAATATCGGAGAAGACGCATCAAACTGCTTCAATATGGAAAGCCGCACTGTCAAGCTCCCAAAATAGCATACGCATCACTCCAAATACAATCTCAGACGTTTGTCAGCCTGCAAGACCTCGGATACCTCGAAGTAAGTTGTTGTTCTTGTTTAGTCAATGCCAGTGTAATATATCCGTGACTCAATAAGCTTTGAGTTCTTAATCTAAGTTAATTTCTCTCAGTCTTGTTGTTGAGCGGTCATGCTCTCTGACCACTGAAAACTCAGTCGTGGTTCGACTTTATCATCCTTCTGACCGTGTTTAGACAACATATCTACACTTACGTCCCACCTCGTATCAGCCTTAGGCGCACAGCGCGCATACTCTGGATCTCCTGTCCCGATCCCTCGACTTGTTCCTAGCAGACTAGCATGGTCCCCTTGAAGCTTGGAAATCCCAATCGCAACTGGAGCGTCTCCTTGCGGTTGTATTTGGATGTTACTCCCACATCGGTAAGTGGAAATGTTCATTATATTGGAGCACACCACGTTGGATTTCTTTTGAACCACCCCGACGCCAACGTATCCCACGCCGCGTCGCAAAACTCAGCAAAGAAATACTTAAACTTCGTCGATTCGGAATCGCAGAACTCGAAGTTGAAATCAAACAACTTAAGGCGCATTGATATGGTTTTGCAATCACTACTATTTTGGAGACTGTTGAGCCGGCGCTTATTCTGCGTGCGACGCCGTCTGACTCACCCGTTATCCTGAATCCGTACAGTTCCGATCGTCCAAACCACTCAATCACGGTTGCATCACGGTTGCTTTCACAGACGATGCTATCTATACAATGCGCTTTGCCCTGCACAAAAAAAAAACACAACTAACACGCGATCGTAATGGTGCCTCTGAGGTGCGGATCGGGGTCCCTTGGGACAGAAAAAAGACTGACGAGGGTTGAGGGTTGGGAGCGAGAGCAAACACAAAGCCTCAAACGATGAAGGCGGTCGATAACGAAGTGTGAGAGCGAGGGCGGGTGTTGCGAACCACGAAGGCGGCCGTGGACGAACTAGAAGGATAATCGGATGACTCTTGGAGATAAAATTGGTCCAGACGATAAAATGCAACACATGATGGTTTAAATTATAAGTAGTGTCTGATTCTTATGTGGAGAGACTAAACAACACACGGAAACGAGCTGACCCCAACAAAGTTCTTCCTCATGGCGTCCCGAATGATATTTGTGATTTTCCTGAGCGTTATGGATGCCTAGACTTCAAGGTACAAGTATTATTTTGGGCTAATAATTTAATTTAAGCCAATTTAATAGGTCAAGGTGGAAAAGGACGCTCTCGACTATGTCCGCAGTACCAGACGATCCGGTGTTCAAACTAGTGCCTCCAACGTTCAACCAATTTGCCGAAATATTGTATGCGAGTATGGGTAATCCTGTTGTCACTGGGGATAATATCTGGGACATTTATAAAGGTATTCTATTTCGGGTCGAGCGACTGAATGAAGCGGTTGAGTATGTCAGTGAATGGGAGAAGCATCTCACGGATATGGATCATGGGAGCAACTTGGAGCTTGTTGCTGGGAAGGAACTTGAAGGAGAGATCGACGCAGTAAATGCTGAGGGTACGACGGCACGTGCGGGTTGGGGTGCGGGTTCTACTGGGGTACGGGTACGGGTAGGCGATTTCGTACCCCAGACAAACCTGTACCCCGACGCGGGTTGGCGGGTCAAGCGCTGAGTTCAAATTCGGCGCTTATTGGCCGTTCCAAGCGAAGACTTTGTTACCGGAGGCATTTTTTAAGATGCCTCTGATAAGATTATGTTCGTTTGGTGAGGCTGGATGCCCCTTCGATAGCTTAAAAAAGGTATGCATAGTTTAAACATCATAAAAACATATATTTGACGCACTATTTTCTTGTCTTAGAGTGTTTTAGGTGCATAACATGAAGTAAAATGCTATTAAATCTATAAATTATGAGTTTTACCACAGACCTGTTGAGTTCACCTGCCTAACCCTCCGTGACCCGTACCCGTACCCGCCGAAAACCCGTACCCTTGAGCGCGGGTACGGGTTTTCGGGGTAAGGGTACGGGTAGCCCTGGAATACCCCAGGGTTACCCGTGACAATCCCTCCGGACAGTATTATATGAGTGGTTAAATAATGGGCACGGGCTTGGTAGGTTTTTCCATTCTATTGTTATGTGTCTGCATGCTTATCTGAGACATTTTTTCTCCAACAAGATGCATTGCATATCGTGCGATTGGAAGCATTAGATAACGGTGATGAATTTGAGATTGGAGCTCAATTTTTCGGATGGAGAAAACGTTGACAAGGAAGCTCTGAGGCTTAGCTCTCGATGAATCGTAATGAAATAAATAGCTGCGCAACTCTATATGTAGCTCAGTATCTAGCCTGACTCCAACTTTGTACGCCTCCACTCATAGCACTAATCGTCGGGACTAAGCATTCTTGAAAACTGTTCGGCCGGTAACCTCAAAAAACAATTTCCTGGAGCTCCAATAAACGTTTTAAGTCTGTATATTTGGATTCTATGTTGTTTGAACCACCCATGCAGTTTTCGCGCAAACTTTTCAGGCGTTGCGAACAGCTTCGGCGGACTTTTAATCGGTCAAATGTCGTGGGATACAAATGAAAGCAAGGTTGGATTACCTTCGCATTCAAGGTGCAGATACAATTACATGGTACCTACACCTTGTGTCACAAGTTGTGTGTGATATGTGCGCAAAATGGCGCGCAACCGACATGCGCAGCACGCAGGTGCCACACACACATTTCTAATTGTCCTTATTAAGGATAAAACTAGCTCATATAACAAGAAATAGGCGAGGCGTTCATGGGAAGGAGCCCCCGATGCTACATACTCGTGGATATATCGTGCTCAATAACAACGAGAATATTAGGAACCGGGTTTCCGGAGTCCTTGTCGCTTACAAACAGCGGAGTCTGGATCGGCAGTGATGCCGTTGCTATTTTAGGAGCTTGACACAAGCTTGACAGTGCGGCTTTCCATACTTCAAGGGTTTAAAATTCAACTTCAAGTGTCAAATAAATGAGGGATGTTACTCACCGCTTGACTATCACCCGACTGTAGACTGTAGTAATAAAATTAACCGCGCTGTCTGCGCCATGTATGTAATGGCCGTAGAGTCTCTAAACGAAGAGGAGTCCTCTGCTCAGACATTCGTCATGATTTACCAAGTAAGGTAAAAAGGGGAAAGAGTAAGAGAGGTAAATCAGATGGATTAACCCGTAGAGCCTGATCCAGGACGAGCAAGCAAATATGTAGACGGTGGCCAATACGACTCGGAGTGGTGAAAAAATTCTGGAAACACGCATGTTAAACTCGACCGTAACATGACCATGGTCAACTCACAAAGTTTACCTTTTGGTTGACCATGGTACCAGGCTACGGAAGATAGGGGTGCTGACATTTCCAAAATTTCATCGAATTAAGAGTGGCAAACAGGGAGAGATAGATCGATCACCGAAAGAACTTAGACGGTCAGTTATCCATGAAGCTCGAGGTATGAAGGGCATGATGTAGGGATGGACTGCTATCAACGTAGTTTGTACCGAATGTATTGGGAGTCATCTGCAGACCATGGATTCCTGACGAGCATCAGGGAAGAGATACGCGGACAGGGGTCAAGCCCGGAGTAAACAGAAGCGATAAGAGGACCGCGGGTTATAAGAGATAGCGGTTCGATGATGGGGATGATAAAGGGGGGCTTTAGCTCGAAAACTTTCACTAGGAACTAACAGTGTAGCACAGCGAGCCTAGGATCGCAACAGAGGGGTCGTCAGGTGGACTAGAGATCGTCGAATGCACGTGTCGAGGTGCTAGCAGCGAGGGTCATCTTAAGGTACTGATGACAATAAGCAGAGGGATGGCGAGCGCGAGGTCGTAGGAGACATGTCGTTAAAGGCAAAGGCGATGGCAAAAATTTAAAATGATTCACCTGGAATATCAGATTACATAATTTTTTCAAATCATGTGATTGCTTAAAGAGTAAATCGATCATGCTTTAAGTTTAAGTTTCCTTCGTTGACGTGTTCGGTAAATCGTATTCTCCACCTATGTTCGCCCTCTTAGCCCTTGACAATGACAGGACACGACTACGAGGCTACTGGCGCTAGAAACGCTGAGCGCTGAAACTCCAAAGCCCAGTCACCTTCCTTTCTTTTTCTCCACCTTCACTGTTGTGAATGCCGAGATTGTGCGTTCATTCCTACTTGACTAAAGACATACTGATTCACTACATATTCTAGGGACGTCCCATGTCGTATCGCGAATCGAGCAGAGGGACAAAGTGACAGGCAATTCGAAGTTGCGGTAAGTCACCTTATGATTAAGCCACCGCACAGTTTCGGAACTTTCGGTAACCACCCGTACTCCACTCCACATAGCCTTCTCCTTAACGCGTTGTGTGAATTTGGGTCTGAACTTGTTAATGACCCGCCTCGTTCATCAATTATCACTGTTCGCTATTCAATAAAGGCACAGCTTTACTTCGTGAGTCGTTCGTCGTGCAGGACACCGCCCAGCGCCTTATGCCGCCCACTTAAATAAAGTAGCAACTTTTCGATCAGCATCATTTCGACAGTTCTGCTGCAGGACGACAGTTATCGAGATAGAATCCAATCGACGCTCTGGTCAACAATGCCGTCGACCACAACGCATAGTGAAAAAACACCCTCGCCTCGAAATCACCAACTTCACACCCCTCGCCTTACGAGTAGTACCCCGAAGCGTCGTTTATGCAGAACCTGTGGGGCAGAAAAGAGAAATCATCCGGTTTCGTGTCCCTTAGCGGAAGCAAAAACCTCTTCACGGTCTTCTCGAAAGAAATCCATCGAGGGACACACCCATCAAGCAGGGATCTCCTCTAATCAGTCCAACGAGAACGCGTTGACCTCAATTCAGAGTCAGGGACTCATAACGTCGCCTGACGCGATGTACATACGAGCCAGATGAACAAGACGTGTTCGTGCCTATCGAACCTGTCGTTCTGGAGGCTACTCCCGCGCCTTCCAACTGGAGAGTACCACTGCCGCTACCTGCCTATTCCGAGAGCGCTGTTCATAGGATAGAACCAATGAAACTCGTGGAACAAGACGACCAGCCAGTCACCTCCGCTTCTTCCGCTTCCGCCTCCGAACAGCCGTCACCATCGCGTACCAGCTCTGCGAGCCTTGAATGGCGAGCTAGATCCTCATCATCCAATTCGAGGCACTTGATGCCTTTACCTACCCCTTCCACGAATGTCGTTCATAATCTCGAGACTGTCGAACCCATAGGACCTATGAACCAAAGCAGCCAACCACGCAGCTCATCTTCCAGTTCAGAACAACCACTGCCTGCGTGTTCGCCCGCTGAGAGCCTTGAAAAACGCGCCGATTTTCTGTCCCGACTCTCCGACACAGCCGTAGCCACGATGTATGTTGTACCAAAGACATCAGTCGAGGAGATCATGGCCCTTTTAAGAAATCTCCACGCTCTATTTTCACTTTTCCTGCATCCGCGCCGAAAGACCTAATTCTACTTGATCATGCGGCGGACTACCTTATCATAGTTTATTTATTGCTATATACGTACTCTAGTCTTATTAAACTTGGAGTATCACAATAAAATACGTGCCCGACCATACAGGAATACAGGAATCTCTGGAGGATTTTATACGGAGAAAGATAGACTCGCAAAAGAAAATGGAAGCAAGAAATATATGACGCATGAGCTGGGAAATTTTTGAGCTCATGGGGCTGTTCTAGACTTTGGGCGTGACAAAGTTCCATGATGCAAGGGGTATCACATTTCTGTCGTTGACGCCGACGGGCGGTGTGGCAGCCAGCATCAATGAATGTAGCGCTGGCTTGACTTTCGGCAGAATCCGTCCAACTGCATGTGAGGATACGTACAAACATTGCAGCAAGAATAGCCGAGAGAACCGGACAAGGTACACAACAGTCGATAAGATGACTACTTACTAGAGACATGATTCACCAATCAAGCCTTCGAAGTGAAACTGTACGCTGTGAGCCTCATTCATTCAAACACTCTAATATTTCATTCAGAACTAAATGCTATTTTCGTGCCACGATATTTAGTGCCTATCTGTCAAGCTTGCGACAGACGGCTGTTCGAAACCACCAGGCGTCAAACAGTGTACTCGGACCCGAAGGGAGAGCTGGTTGAGAATCATGACACCTCTAATTTCTAAATATTAGGTAGGGTGATCGTGACCAGCCCGAGGCAAGAAGACGACCAATGGGTCGCCATCCAAAAGACATGGGTCTGGAGAAATGAAGGTAGCGATAGTGCTGCGTGCATTATCAGAGATATGTACATAGGTACATTTACTCTGTGCAGGTAGGGGTGAACGGGAACAGCCCGCACGCATGCTGAAAGACAAAATTATAGATTTGAAGCTCCGTATGAAGCAAGTCAAATAAGGTTCATACAAGTTTACTCCGAGTTCGTCAGCGAGAACGCTGGTGTATCATTAACCCTGCTGAAATACCGACGTTCAGCACACTTTGGAAAAGTATAAAGTGTGGCCACGGTTTTGCTTGTAGGCATTCACTTACTCACAGATGGAGGCCGACAACCAAACCCAAGTAACTTCCCCTCTTGACTCAATCCGAGATGCGAAGGCCCTGCAAGAATTGAAGAATAAGGCAGATAACATTGTCCGCAGCCATAATTTCAGTGTCCAGCAAAATAAAGAGGGGGTGATTTGGCCGGGAATCGAATGGAATGTGAGTATTTTTTGCTCCAATAGTTTTCTGACTCGAAATACTAAAACGAGGACCAGAAATTCGAGACTATGCTTAAACTCTGTACGACACTGACCTCCTAACCTCTCGATTAGATAAAATAACAGCTTACCTTCTTACCTAGATGTTAGACACGATGCATCGGTCTTCAAAAAGTTCAACAACTTGACAAAGAAAGACGAGGATGTAGGTCTGCAAAATTCCATGTGCCGTATATCTTCTAACCAACCGATATTTCTTTGCCAAAAACAGCTTGATCATGTTTTCGAACTTCAAGTGAGTGAAAACTACCATTACAAAGCTATGTTTGTAACCAATCTCTCAATTTGCTACCAGTATTTTTCCGACGTGTTTATTCATACGGTGGCAGAAATCATAGTAGTATCTAAACAGCCATTTGTTCCAGATCTACCTGATGTTTCCTTCGCCACCAATGTTATCAACCACAGGAGTAACCTAGAGCCCATCGGGACCGAATTTCATACGCTTAAAACCAACTACTTTAAGGCTGGCAGCTCGAAGGGTAAGTCGAGTTTTGAATGTCCTCATGGCATCAGCTGACTCTGGTTCACGCTCAGCAAATTCTTCTCCGGAACTGCTGAAGTACCTAGTGAAATTTGCCCCCGAGTTCAGAGCTGCTGTAGAGGCATTCAAGGCTAGCTTCAAAACCGGGGAACACCATCTAGAGTTTAAGAGTAGATTCCTGGACAACCTCTTGAGCACCCCATGGTGTGCGGGGAATCAGTGGGAAGATATACTGAAGCAACCATTTTCAAAGAATCTCACCCTCAAGAACTACGCTGTCGGTTTTAAAGATGACAACGTTGAATATAAATACAAGTCGGAAAAATAGAGTAGTAAATCGACGCTCAATTAGTTTCCTGCTCGTTGCTTCCACTCTTGTATGACACGAGGATAAAATTCAATTCACCTACATTGCGTGACTTCGACGTGATCCATTACTTGCTTGTGTGGAAACAAATGAAGAAGAGAGCGGTCGTGAAAAGCTGAACAGAACTGCGACTCTAAACGAGAAGCCGAAGAATGGTGATCGGATTAATGCCAGATGGATATGGCTGGCATCCTGGGGAATAAATCCGCCCAACCTTTATTTAGTTTCCGTAAATATATTTCACCTGCGCATTAACATTTCAATGACCCCGTGAATATATTTGACCACCGAAAATTTTTGATATGAGTGCACGGAAAGGTTCTCGATGCGCAAACATTTTATTGACATCCCCGAATAAACATTCAATGTGCGCGTACTTATTTTCAGTGTCCGCAGAAATATCTTCAGTGTCCGCGGAAATATATTTGATGCGCGCAAAGATATTTGGCGTCGCGGAAATATATTTAATGTGCGCGGAAATATAATCAATGCGCAAATTTTTATTGAAAATGCGGAGCCCTTCTTAAAATTCAAGCTTTGCCGACCTGCCGTGATTACATAAATGATCCGTTGTTGGTCTTGGCGAGGCCGTCAACGCGTGAACGCACCGTCGATGTCTCCATTGATTTCCTCGTCCGTCAGTCTAACCGTCACTTCCACCTCCGTTTCCACCTCCCACAGGCCTTATTTTCATGGTCAAAACGATTCTGTGCACCTGTCGAGGCCCCTTTCCTACAACGAGGGATGTGGGCCAGGAAATTGAAGATTAATTTAGATTATTTGGTGAATAGGAAGTAGGAACACTCAGGTACGTTGCAAAACCGCTCACCACTGTGCTACCAACTGACATTCCCTCACAACCAGTGCTATTCGTCACGGCGTCGATCCATTATGCTGCATCCTCTGCCACGTCATGTCAATAGCCTTCGCTTGCATCGTCTATCCTTCGCATGGGGCTTTGTGCCAAGCATCGACACACCTGCTGGCAAGCAATACGAGCTCATACGAGCTCATATAAGGCTTGTGTTGTGTCGGAGCCCTCATGTGAGGGGCTCTGGCTTCCAGTGGGTGTCTTTCAAAGCTTTATGTGGCCGTTTTTAACGCCGGCGTATCCAATGGCAAGCTCATGTGAGCCATTGTGAGGCTTGTATTGCGGCGGAGTCCTCATGTGAGGGGCTCCAGCTTCCAGTGGATTCGTTATGACGTCTCTGCATCCTTCGTAGGTGGCCAACACGGTGACAATAGGACAATGACGGAGCATCTTACGGCTAACGGAGAACCAGACAAGGAGAAAATAGGGAAGGAACGTGGGTTAAACGCGATGCAGCATGGTAAGCCACCATTATTGCTCTGCACCGCCCTGCTAACCCATTGGAAAAGGATTACAGACATCAGGCATGTCTTACAATGATATGCCTACGATACGTTAATGTCGTGCACAAACCCACAAAACGAACGTGATCGCAATGAGAGGCTCTGAGGTGCGGTTCGAGGTTCTAGGAATCCGACGATGGAACTGAACGAGGTACGAGGGTCGAGTGACGAAAACGAGGGCGAGAACGATGACGAAACGTGCAGCCGCGACGACGAAGACAAGGACGACGTGTATCGACGACGAAGGCAACAGAAAACGAGACGAAGTACGAAGCAGACGAAATTCGAGGGGGAAACTGCAAGTGCAATTCACTGGAGGTAGACTACAGTACAAGAGAGTTTTTAGAATGTAAATACATCGGAAATAGAAGAAAGGAAAGGAAGAAGGATGAGAGAAACGAGTTCTTGATGGAAAGAAAGTGTCTAGACTCTGAAGAATTTGAGGTGTGTGTTCGAAGCGATTCGTCGGAGCGACGTGTAATGCGATTGACATATTGACGTGGTGAAATAAAATATCAGAGAAGTTGGATATCGCGAAAATGGTGCGAAAGGTGGACGTCGGCGTATAGAGGGATTGATCAAACCGAGTGTTGGCTTAGTAGAGTCTGGCCTCCGATAGTGCGTGGTCCGCTTTGTGAGCGTGCGAAGCGTGAGACGAGCGCCTAGTACGGGCGGCAAAGTCCAAATTCGAGTGCTCAGAGATTCACGACGCGTATCAGCGAGCCCCGTCCCCTTCCCGCACCCTCCCTTGGTGCTTGTTGCAAACAGTGTAGCCGCCTTTGCTCTAGGACTGCCGCCGGTGCTTTTGCCAACCCTAGGGATGCACCCATGGGTCCCAAAACTATGTTTGCCCTGGCCGAATGGGCATAGCAAACCCAACCGTGATGTCAACGCAAATGCCCTTCCCCCTGCCCTCTCCTCTTTTAATTAATAAACTAAGATTATCATCACCCGCTTGCCAACCCCTCCACTCGCTCGCACCAGGCCACGTAGTACAGACGCAGGCGCCGCCCCCGCTGCCTAAATCCCGTTGCCAAACCCCATGAACCCAGTTATGGAAAACGCAAACACGGAGAACGAGTCACCTCAAGTGACTCCCACGCGACGGCAGCGAAAGCATACCCCGATAACGGGTGGCGGAGACAACCAGATAACCATATGGTCTATACCACACCGACCATAGGGATGTGACGAGACGCACCAACCACGCACCGACAAGGAACAGCCGCGAAGAGGAGGAAATGATCCGCCGACGAGGAAGCGACCGCAATGAGGAGATCGCAAAGAACGACAAGCGCGGCGAGGCAACACCGCCGACAGCGATGCACGTTAAACGTGCTCTGGCCCCTCCGCATGGACTCCAGACACCGACTCCACCCAGAACCCCTGGGTGGAAGTGAAGTAGAGAGCATGTCGTTAGATAGTATTAGATGTAGTAGCTTTTTGTCAAACCCTCAGTAATTCGAGAAACTTCAAATAGATTCATTTGGCTCTCGTTCACTGCGTACTGAAAGGCCACCTATTGGGACGTCTGTAACTTGTGTAAGTTTGGACTTCCAGCTTTGCAGGCCAAGTCAGTGCCGAATTTGACATCAACGGATCATTTACGTAAGCACGGCAGGACGGCAAACCCTGAAGAAAAGGAATTCTTATAGCGGAGAGAATGAATTTGTGCGCCGAGTATATGTTTGCGCGAATTGAATATCTTTTCGGGCACTATAAATATTTTTCAGCGCACTGTCAATATCTTTCAGCGCACTGTAAATATTTTTCCGCGGGCTGAAAATATGTCACGGAACATGGTAATATTTTCGTGGGACCGCCAATATAATATCCGCGCAGCAAAAATGTTTGCGCGCACTCGTTCTGATCTTTTTGGGTTGAGAAATATATTTCCGCACCATTGGAATGTTTACGCGCCGATCAAATATATTTACGGAGACCAAATAAGGTGTGGGCGGATTTATTCCACAGGATGCCAGCCATAGATGGATATGGCTGGCAACCTGTGGAATAAATCCGCCTAACTTTTATTCAGTTTCCATAAATATATTTTACCTGCGCTTTAACATTTCAGTGACCCTGTAAATATATTTGACTTCCGAAAAAGATTGATACGAGTGCGCGGAAATATAATCCATGCGCGAATTTTTATTGAAAATCCAGAGCGCTTCTCAAGATTCAAGCATTGCCGACCTGCCGTGATTACATAATGATTCGTTGATGGTCGGTCTCGGCAAAGCCGTAAACGAGTGACCGTCAATGTCTTTGTTGATTTCCGTTTCTGTCAGTCTAACCATCACTTCCACCTCCGTTTCCACCTCCCACTATCCTTGTTTTCATAGTAGAAACGACGCTGTTCACCTCTCGAGGCCCCTTCTCTCCAACAAGGGATGTGGGCGAGAAAATTGAAGGTTATTTGGCGAATGGGAAGTGGGAGCACTCATGTATGTCGCAAAACCGCTCCCCACTGTGCAGCCAACTCACATTCCCTCACAACCCAGCGCTATCCGTCACGGCGCCGATCCATTACGCCCGCATCCTCCGCCACGTCATGCCAATAGCCTCCACTTGCGTTGTCCATCCTTCGCATTGAGCTTTTCGCCAGACATTTACACGCCTGCTGGCAAGCAACACGAGCTCATATGAGGCTCGTGTTGTGTCGGGGCCCTCATATGAGGGGCTCCGGCTGCCAGCAGTCGTTTTTTTGCCTCCTGCATCCTTCGTGGGCATCGAGTACCTGCTGGTAAGCAGCACAAGCTCATATGAGGCTTGTGTTGTGTTGGAGCCCTCACGTGAGGGGCTCTGGCTTCCAGTGGGTATCTTCCGATGCCTCATGCGGTCCTTTTCGACGTCAGCGCACCCGAAGGCAAGCAATGCAAGCTCATGTGAGGCTTGTATTGTGGCGGGGCCCTCATGTGAGGGGCTCTAGCTGCCTGTGGATGCGTTATGACGTCGCCGCATCCTTCGTAGGCGGCGGACGTGGCGACAAGATGACAATAAAGAAGCGTCGTAGAGCCATATAAACGAGGCCGGGGACCAGAAAGGGGGAAATAGGGAAGGAACGAGGGTCAAATGCGATGCGGCATGGTAAGCCGCCACATGATTGCTTTGGACCGCTGCTACCCATTTGGAAAAAATTACAGACCTCAGGCGAGTTTCGCGATCCCCGTCCCCTTCCCGCACCCTCCCTTGCTGCTCGTCGTAACCACCTTTGCTCTTCAACCGCCGCCGGTGCTTTCGCCAACTTGTGCCAACCTGAGGTGTGCACCCGCGGGTCCTAAAACTATGGCTGCCCTAGGAGAATGCACGTAGCGAACCCAACTGCGATGTCAACGCGAGCACAGACGGGCAAGACAGCCCGCCCCGATTGTAAGTCCCACCAACGAGCACCCACACATGGTATATCCCCTGCCCCCTTTTTTTTAATTACAAGACTAACATTATTTTTTTTTCAGCTTCGAGTACTCGCTTGCATCTCCTCGTCATCCCCTCCATTCGCTCGCACCAGGCTTGTAGCGCAGACGGAGGCGCCACCCCTGCTACCCGAATCCCGTCGCCGAACCGGAGAACAAGCCATGTCGAGCCCGAGTACCTCCCACTCCACGGCAGCAAAGCCATGCCTCGAAAACAGGTGGACGCGACGGTGGCTGCGGCGTCCCGCAAAACGAACGCTGCGACGCCGACGGCAGTGGCATGGACGGTAACGAGAGCCAGCGCCTCCGTGAACAGTGCCAGACCATCACTGAGCACCCGACCCGGTTGAGGACCGAGTGCCAGCCACAAGCGAGAGGCAGCCTGAGCCCCGAGTTGATTAGGCCCAGAAGTATCTTACGTAGTTTAATTTGTATATTTGTATATTCGTATATGGTAATGTCATTGGTATTTGGCATTGCCATGTTGCAAGTTTGAAGAAATTTTTACTCAGAGCCTCAAGCCCCCTTTACCATGATCAGGACGTTGGTACTTTGGCTAAGTTCACCTTAACTTTTTCGGGCCACTAAATGCTTTTGCGGGGAGGCTTAAATGTTTACGCGCAGGCCAAATATACCTATGGGAACCATATAAAGTGTGGCGGATTTATTCCACAGGATGCCAGCCATACTCCTCCAGGACTTAAGGCAACTCATTCCTCTGAATTGTGTTCGACGCACCAATACTCTTGTAGATCTTTCATCTTATAGTTAAGTACCAAGGGATATTTATGTGAGACAACTACTTATTACGGGAAATGTACAGTCCAAAAAGATGTCATATCGAGAATCAAACAGTCAGAACCCTAAATGGAAATGTCCTGCAAAGGGAAACCTCAAGTGATATATCAACAAGTAGGATAAAATATAATCAGGCTTAGGTCCAAATTTGAAATTGACTCAGAGACCTCTTTAAAAAGGATGTGGGTTAACGTTCGCCAACAACAATCCGGCATGGGGTTCGAAGGTTAAGTCGAGTGCCGGTTCAGCATATTTGATATCTGCTACCAACCCACCCTCGATAAAACGAGGTAATTTATTGAACATGATGCCTGTTGGGTTTCGATCAAAAGTTATGGAGATCCGCTTGAGCTTCGCAGTCAGGCCGCTTTCCTTCCTTCGCCTACTGATAAATTCCAGGAGAGAATGATCCGAAAACGCTGCTCCTACATGGCATTCAAAAATCTCGAGTTCTGCGCAGCAATACCTCCGACCGGAAACAGCTGTCGACAAATTGGTCAGGAAATTGTCGCCAAAGTTCGTCACAATGTTAGACGGGGGATCCTTTTTTAAGGAAGCGCTAGAAGGCCTGATGTAGAGTTCTTTAAGATATGGAGTGTATTTCAGAAGCTCCAGAAGATGGGCTTCGGCGAGCAAGCGGCCGTCCGTGATGAAGGTGTGAATGACTGATTGATTGAGTAGCGGGAGGCAGGTGCAACGAGTAGATGGACTATTATTCCTGCGGTACTCGAATTCGACTAGTGAAGGCGCATCTATCAAAGTAAAGAGATGAGAAAGGTCATGGTCCCATTCTCGGATTGAAAATCGCTTGAGTGAGGGAAGTTTAACGCGTTGGTCATATTGAGGTAATGTCTCCCCAATTTGGCCTTTTGTCTCTAGGTCGACACGGCAGCTAATCAGGTTTGGACACCTAGATAGAATGATGCCAATTCCGGCGGCGAACATCGTACCCCCCTCATGACTGAGATGGGTAAGGCGTGAAAAATCCAAAGGAAATTTAGAATAATCACCGCCAACCCATAGAAAATTCACTTTTCGGAGCGAAGGTGCGGTGAATTGTCCGTTTGATTTTGTCCAGTTTATTTCTCCAAGGGCGAAGGTAGTTGCTTTGAAGAGAGAAATTGACAAGGTCTCGAGCAATGGGGGCTTGTACCCGTGGAGGGCCTGAATAATGTATCCAACATCGGGCGACATTCCAGCTATCGTGACATGTTTCCACCGATTGGACATGCTCATAATTGCTTTGATAAGGTTTCGAAAATACCCCACTCTTGGGTCAACCCGATATTCGTTGGATATGGAAATTCTCAGTGGGCAAGAACCTGATCGATGCAACCATGCCAAAATCAATTCGATGAAGCGGTCAACAATTGACTCTTGGTGATAATTGGAGCTGTTGTCTCTGATCCCAGACTCTCGTCGAGTAAAGGAAGGAATAGGAATGTGAATCGAGTGCCAGAGAAGTGGCGTTGTGAGCGCAATATCTCGCCAGTCACTGCAGATCCGCGTGAGGAGAAGAGGGTATTCGTGTTGGCTGATGAGGGCATTATGAGTGGATGGAAGGCACTGGACAAATATCTCCCTCAATACGTCGACGGGAATATCAGCAATGTGAGGAGTGAGAATTTGACGTCTGTCCAGCTGTGGTGGTTTCAAACTGGGTTGCCAACTTGGATATTGACTGTGTGCTCCCTTATGGATAGTTGAAACTGCTTCTCCATCCTCCCGGCCACCGGATCCGCGATCAGTGATTCTTTCACCAGACGATGTGTGAGTGGGTCGAAGACGAGATAAAAATGACGACAGAGGGCTCATCGTCTTAGCATAGTATCATGTTAACCTGAGCGTATGATAAGATAAATGAATGGCGAAAGCGTACCAAGAAGATGAATTCCTCCAAGAGAAGTGTACAGCTTGCGTAGGGTTTACAATGCCAATACCAAGAGTTAGGGATTTCGAAGCACTAGTATTTCAAGGGTCTTCTATGCCTATTTTCATTAAAGGCGGTCGGCCAATAGCTTAGGCTCCTCAGGATCGCAGTCGACACAGCTCTGAAGGTGGAAAGTTTGTATTTCCCCGACGAAACGGAATAAGACAAACCATCTGCCATGTATCACAGTAAGTGAATGATTGCTGATAATCAATCCAGACAGGGTCTATTTTTGCGTCGTTGTTCAACACTCGCAATTGAACTTGGGTCTAATGCTGTGCTGATTCGACGTGTACAATAGTCCAAAGCGTCATTTGCAAGCTGAGGCTGTACGATATCAACTCTAATGGGCGGAAGGTGGCAAAGTGGAGTCACAGTCTACGATACTACCCTCCAACCTTTGGTGAAAGCAGCATCTGGCATGCGAATGGTTGGTCTGGGGTGTTCCTCAGGCTACAGAGGTGGAAGGAATTGGTCAAAGGTGTTGTTCAACAGAAACAACGCGTCAGTTAGGCTTAACAGCCTGAGGATCGTTGACCAATGACAAGAGGACGGAGGGCGGTGCAGTTGCCAGTGGACGCGAATCACATGGAAGATCCTTGTCGGTTTGCCTCCGACGTTGACTCGAGTTTCTGATCTGAACTCTGTCTTCTTCGTCATCAAGCAATTCAAGAATCGTATGCTGCGCGCGGTCGTCGCGTTCTGAGTCGGAAGGAATCAATGGCAGGTACGTAAATAGCTATGCACCGTGGGGTGTGGAGAATAATAGGTTACCTTCCAATCTAAGCCGGTTTCACGGTGTACATACCAGTCCTGTTCAGCCAAGTTCCAACTTCGAAATTCGCCTTCGATCTTTACTCTGAAACAAAACTCGTTATGTATCTCCCTATGGAGATAGATATCGAGAGGAGCATTTGGGAGTCACATTGGTGTCCTGTGAGATGAGAGAAAATGATTCTCGAAGCAAGGTCTAAACCGAAGAATCAGCAATCTATCAGAATGTTGTGGGAGTTTTGTATGATTCCCATCTTTGCCCACTGACTGAAGTGTAGGTCCCGTCTCAGTCCCGTCTTCAAAATAGTTAGCTCTCTTCATCAAGTACACCGGAAAGGATCAAACCAACTATAGAAAAACTGAAAAGGAAGTTGCTTTTGGACAGGTGCGCTCACAGACGCTTTCACTAAGTTAATTCCGCTGATTAACACCTCAGTTTATCACCATATGTTACTACAACTCGAAGTTCTGACTTTGTTAACTTGTGCTTCTTCTGATTCTAATGATGCAGGATGGACTGGCGGAGAACGCGGGAGGAGATCCTGGAAGGATGAATTGCAACGCGCCTCTGATAAGGTAACATGCCTTCAGTCATCGGCTTGAATGAAGGCGGCGTCTGCTAACATCCAATCACGTCTTTTCCTGATGCGTTGAAGAGTGGTTTCGCACATGTGGATGTCACTGGATGAAATATCGTGCCAACGCGCAGGTCTAACAGCCACCTACGATATTGATTCGAAAATTTTCTACAACCCTGCCGGGTTCTGAAATACATATGGACGGTCCAAAGTCTCTACCGAAACCCAAACAAAAGAAAAATAAGTGTACTCGAGTGCATCGTCCTACATACGATCAAAGTCGAATAAGAATAACTTTCGATTTATCATCACAGAAAGGGGAATGAAAGGATACGCCAAAGGATACGGCGTGAAAAAGGAAGGAGTGACACAATAGCCTTTCGAAAGGTTGAACAACAGAACCGGTCAAAAAAATGTCCAAGGAAACACGACGCGATATGTAGTTCACCTATGGTTCGAATGGGTTTTGATCTGAGAATGGGTCGGCGACGTGTTTGATGGGATAGCCAACCGACCGTGTGGGTAGTGCTGGCATAGCCGGGCTGTTGGCCGAGCGTTGGGGAGGAGGGGCTTTCGTACCGAGGGTTGTGTTAGTCGAGGAACCGGAATTCAATGAATCACTCGATGGCGTTGAATATTCTGCAGAATGGAGATTGTTGACTGCAGCGGGAGGTTGAAAGTTGAAGTATGGATCTGGATACGTGTTGAAACCACCAATATTCGGTTCGACCATGCCGATTTGATCATTGTGGAAATAGAAACGTCCAGATTCTTCTGACGACCCACATTCCTGAGTGCTGCCTATTGAAATGACGCCGGAATAGGGCTCTGGGCCGCCTTCGACTGACGCGTTGACCGAGTCGGAAATGCGACGCGGGTCATTATACGAATATCGCGTGTTATTCGGAGGAGATGACTCAAAGTGGTTGCTGTCCCCCATCCCCGTCGTACGCGTCGGATAGTCGATTTGTTCATTGGCTTCGACCGACGCGAATTGGACGAATCTGGGTGCTGTGCCATTTACGTCCGAGTACCCGACTTCAGCCATAGGCGGAAGAGCTGGAATAAAGTCGCTACTCCTACGGGGACGATTGGCCTGATAGTCGTTGGTGGTACCAAGACTGACGACTTGACTTTCGCCACCATCTGAATTTCGTGTCGTAGAAGGCGGGCGGAACCTTGAAAACCACATATTGGTTTGTTGGTTGCGGCGAACTCTTGAGCGTCTTCGAATGAAGAAAATTACGCCCCCGAGGACGAGGACGACAACCATAATGATCCCAGCAAATGTCCCGGTCGCAAGGTGGGGCTTCGCCGCACTCCCACCAGACCCACCGTCGTTTCCTCCAGACCCAGGAAGTCCGCCTTGGGTGGCTTGAGAGCCTGGAGATCCTGTGCCGCTGACGGAGTGACTCGCGAACGCGCCGGAACCGGAACCACTCATACCAGTGCCGCCCGAACTTGTGTCATCGTCTGAGCCACTCCCGGAGGGGTCTGATATCTTCGAACCACCGAGGTTCGGGCTAGAGGTACCGGAAATAGTCGATGTTGAGGATGTAGAGGATGTATCCCCGCCTGTATTTTTCCCCGAAGTCCCATCGGATGTCGAAGTACCAGACGAGGTATCGCCTGGAGTCGTCCCGGAAGAAGACGAATCGCCAGAGCTCGTGCTGCTCGACGAGGATCCATCACCGCCGCTCCCTGGCGTTGTATTTCCAGTACTGCCTGAAGACGATCCACTGTCCCCACCACTTGCTGGCGGGTCCGGATTGCTTCCGCCAGGAGAAGTAGTCGATGAAGGCTGAGGTGCTGCAGGTGTGGTGGTGGGGGAGAAGTAGGCGGCGGTTTTATTATTACTGTTGCTTCCGCCAATTATAGGAGAAAGCAAAGGTGTAAGAACCGGAATCGACGGCAGAGGTATGGGGAGCTTGATAAGTTGAGGGCTACGGGCTTGGATTGTCTTATCTGCCATCACGGGTTGGCCGATAAAGGCATAGTCGGGTTTGCCCAATCCCTGCAAGACGCCCATAGAGTAGTCAAAGAAACGAGAGGAAGTTATCAAATGAGTGTGGAGCCACCAGCGACGCTAGAAGGCAATGGAGTGGAAAGAAAAGGTCGTGGGGTGGAAAAATACGATGTCGAACTCGTCAGGATACATAACGAAAGGCAAATTAAATTTCCGGATGCCAAAAGGAGAATGTATAGAGGTGGGACGGTGGTAACGATCATTTGATCCACTGAACCACCGACTCGGGCTTTGTGAGATTTGAGTGCTCTCCCCTGATTGGCAGTCCAGCTTCGACAGCCCACCAATAGGCTCGCGACTGGTTTTTATACGAAAGGAGGCTTTATGCTGGTTGCTGTCGTAACTTGGACCCAGCCATCCAGAGTTTTAAGAGCAGGTATAGGTAGAGAGACGATAATTAATTTTAAATCCATCCCACGATGACCCACGATGTCTTCCTGATGTCAAGTCGTTCTTCAAGTCCAAACAAAATTCCGTGCGGGCTGTCTCAATGTACCTGGAATATGTTGACATGATGTATTGACGTATAAGTTATGTCGCAATGCAGAATAATCATTGTCGGCGTAACACTTCGGTGCGTCATGCCGACCCATATTCAATTAAGAGACCTCTCCCAACAGGCTGGTCGGAGAGAAAACAAAACATATAATATAGGCGTGAATATTTACTCGTTGGACGCGTAGGAGCCTCTACAAAATGAGAAGTTCAGTAAGAAATGAATCGATTGATAACTTATTTGCATCCGAGACGTGAATAGGCGCCCGACGGTAATAAGCAAATCAAACAAGAATTTCTCATGTCATATTGAAATTTTTGCTAAGCGAAGCAGCCTTCAAAAAAAAAGAGCTGACTCATAGGGAAAGCCCAAGATGTGGAGGCGACAATAACCAAGTTACAAGTACACATACGCACGCGCATGATAATAAAATTACATTCTAAATTGTGTTGGTTGCTATTACACACACGGTTACTGGTGAACTGAGCTAAGCAAACGCCTCGATGAGAGCCAAAGTGGGCTGAACCCTCCACACCAAAGCAGTCCAAACGTGGAAATTTTTACGAAGCACATCGAGGAGTGCGCTGTCGCAGTGCAAGTCGTGGCAAGAAGACAAGTGGCCTTCGTAGGATGGCGTCCGTAAAGAATGTCCGACCGCCGCCGCGGTGCTATCTAATCTGATCCTGGATCGGTCTGCTCGGGCATGCTCGACTGAGGTCATCACTTCCCTCGTTGCATATGGGAAGAGAGGCCGAACTTGAGATGTTATTTACATACCTGCCAGTTTTGCAAGAATCAGCATTTGAAGATGATCGATGACCTTGCATCCCGAACGGATGGAAAGATCTGTTCGAGTTCATTCCGTCTGTCACTTGAAGCCAAATTTACTTACGTCTAAACACTTTCCTATCCAGTGTCAAGAATTCAATTCCGGGGTAACTGTACTGCCGGAAGGACAGATGATAATTAGCAGCAAGGAAATTGAATTAAAATCGATTACAGCTCCGCTTATCATAGAACTTCCGTATGTCGACCTGGTGTATCGAGAAACACAGATAAAATGCGTGAAGGCACCCCGGATGTCTAGAGCGTGAACTTCCCCGCACTAAGTATTCATGCATTTCCTACAATAAAACGCGGTCTAACATGCCCTTCAGCAGAAACATGAGCACTATTCAAATCAGATTTAATTGGGCTGATACTGGTGGCTCGATTTCGCCAACCGGCGAAATGTACACAGCAAACACCACGACTACTCTCGGGGAATTGATGGGGGAACTTCAAGCGTGGTTCAACCTCGAAAACGTGGGGCCAGAGTCGGCCTTCACTTTGTCAGTGCCAGGCCACATTACGGGTTGGAATATTCCTCGCCCAAACTTGCAAACTACCGATCGGCTCGACCCAGATACGACCGTCGGGAGTGCGTTTACTGATGGGATGACGGTCTTTATTATTAAGTGAGTTGACCGCGCATTCGTTCCGTTCGTTCTGACTGGGGAGGTAAGCTGCGAGCGCAACAGATGCCGCCAAACTCTGCCTCGTGTTCGAAGCACGCTTTCGCACCAAGCGTTGGACGGAAGCGGAATGGCGCTGGGTTGATACGAGGAAGACTTTATCCCAAGTCCCAAGGACATACCCGACTGCGCCATATACGACAGAAGGGGGGGTGCCTGTCAACTACACGGCAGCTCTGAGTAATTACCGGCGTCCACCGCCTCGTGCGGACATTATCGTCTTTGAATACATTGAATAAGAGAAACCTTCGAGCCTTGACATTCTTCCGTGATTTGACTTCCTTGACAGTTACAAAGAGTGAAAGAGGAACCTACCAGGATTGTTAGAATTCTGAATCACGCACGAATTTTTGTGTTATTATTTCCATTTATATCCGTTCATCAGAAGAGCTGATTGCCTGCAATAAATTTGGAGTGTCTTACGGAGACGAAGGGAGAAGGTTTATTGATCCAAATTCTTGAACTGTGTGCTCTTGTTGGATACAAAAGCAATTTCTATTAGCGTCTAGATATCGCCCAGAAATCACAGGACGTCAAATAAAACCTGTCATTAAATTTGAATCTGTTCGAGCATGGATACCAATGCCCCGCGATGACCATAACCCTCCACTCTCCTCTAAGACGATCCTGCCATGATTACCCATCGCCCAGAGCTGCACTTCATCAACGCATTATGTTCCGAGATTAACCGGAAAACGGAGGGATACGCTTACCAGCGGAGGACACTTCCTCGTTTCTTCCTTATTTATGGCCATGTTTTACGACTTGGCTATGAGGTATGAATTTAGGACGAGCTTGAAGGTAGAGGATGGCACTGACGTAATTGAAGGGAGAACAGAGGTTGCGAGTTTTTCTGCTTGTCCCGCATGAGGAATATCGCTTCTCGGGGTCTGGTTCAGCAGTTGGGGTATTTTCGTGATTGCGTTCGAAGGCGGGTTCTTCTTTGATACCAGGATTGCCGTAATCTGATTCTGTGTGCGGACTGGGACCAAATAGCGCGTATTGGAAGAGGAAAACTTTAGCACGGAGGGCTGGGTGATTGTGCTATATATTAGTTAATTCGACCAATCAACCAAAGTTCATTGGCTCGGGAAGTTGATACATACCAAAGGAAGCGAAAGGACTGCAGACATCCAGGAGAAGAAGAAAGAGGGTCAGCGTGTAAAGCGTTCGAATGATCGAGGAATGGCTTACAATGAGTCGGGCGTGGCTTGCGCGGTTTGGCCTCGGGTTTGGCTGCGCTCGTTCCCTCTCGACTTGCTTTTGACACATATGGTGCTGAAATCGGCTTCACATAGTTGACTTCCCTACCACCCTCTCTTATGCCACCTCTCCCTCCCTTTCCCCGGTTTGCACGTCGAGAAGTTTTACCAGCTCAATTCGAGACCTTTTCTTCGACATTCGAGGTATGAGTCCTTGAACTATCGCTGGGAGAGATCTAGAGGTGTGGGTTCTCGCTTCTAGGTCGTTCTTTTCGTCGAAAAGTGTACCGTGAACAAATGAAACACCGGACTAGAAGAGTTAAGTGAACAATATTTCGAGAATAGTCTTTTATGTAATTGACGCAAGTCATTCGCCAGGAAGCCCCGAAAGAGTTAAGTCAATTGAACCCTCGACTTAACTTGAATGCAACCTGCAACAGTGCGAAGACCGTGAAATAGGAAATAACAGCTGGATTAGGCGATTACCAGTACTCACCTTGCAAGGCTGGAAGTTGGTGCCTGCGAGGTAGACATTTTATACTTCGAATCCAAACTCAAGTTAACAACCTTCGCTCCTGAGCAAGAACAACCCAGAGAGGCTGAAAAACGCGATAGTATCGACAATTTGGCTGGCGAGATGATTCCTGATGTCGTTTGCGCTATGAACTGGAGATAAAGTAATAGAAGAAGAGAAGAAGGAATTTGAACCCTTCTTGATAACCTTATCCACAATGCGAATACGGTCGGGATGCTCAGCTGGTCAAGTTGTGGTTTAGTTGAGGTCGTATTCTGAATGACTTGGTGGGAATTTCGGTAGCGACCATTTTTAGACAGCCTAATCACATCCGTGTTGGGCGTGGGAATATTTATATGACAGTATGACACGGCACTGCGGCTCTCTTCACACTGTCTAAGTGTCTTCACCCCACCACTTGCATTCGTTGTTCTTTCCAAGGTTCTTTCACTGATTCTAAGGCATGATTTGACCCAAACTCTTTTGTGAATTCGAAACCTTCTACCATTCTATCTGGAAGGCGACTTCTAGCTGCCTCCATTCTCCAGTCAGGTCCAACTGCTTGAATCAATTGGCTCAAAGTGACGACGGGTTCTGCGGATCGCAAATTGGATTGTAGCATTCATGGACCCACCCTACGGCGAGGATGCGCCAGTTTTGCAATCTGACGCTCTAAAAGACGATTCCACGGGACCCTCAATCGTACATCGCCGCTGGTATCCCAGGATAACACCCTATCGAATGATATTCATTCTAATAACTCTTGTCCTCGGGACGACGAAGGCCGTGCTCACTCAGCAGGGTAAATCAATCGCGCCTATAACACTAGAATGGATCGCTAGCGTTGTCCTTGCATTGACGTAGGTCTAAACCTCTTCCTCCTGAGCTACTTTGCGTTCTACCACTCAGTCTCTTTAATTAGATTTTTCGCCGCCACATCCTACGACAACGAATCCAACCCTCCCAGGTACGGTTCGTGGTTCTTCACCTTCGACTGCATGGACACCCTGTGGTACCTTTTGGCCCGCCTTTCCATCCCACGTCCTTCATACGCCTCCAAAGAGCTCCCAGTGGAATCGGACGATCGCCCTCCCATCACTCTGTATCGCCTCATACTGAGTGTGACAGTGGCATCGTTCGGGTTATCCAAAGCTATCCTCGGATATCGTGGAAATTCAACAGCGGCTACTTGGCTAGACTGGTGTATTGCCACGTTTCTGACAATTTCGTGAGTTATTCCGTCTTCTCGTGCGGACAGGAACTGACACATTCGTGTTCCGGGCAAGGCTGTATGTTGTAGGACTGTACGAGTTTAACGCGTCCAACGTCTTTGAACCATTTTTCTTCAAGAACAGGGAGAATTATGTCATCTCGGGTATGTCGTTCATTACAACGAGCAGAATTTCATAATAACAAATCATTCTAGTCATGGTCAAAAGCTTCTTACTCATCTCCATCGCTATCTCTGTTGCATGGATTCGACTTTTCATAGGACCACTAGCGTTGGCATGGTCCCCTTCTCCGCTGGACAGTCCATCCAACTCACTTACCACATCCAATTTCTTCGAAGACCTTTTTGGACCTAGTATCATGACTATGTTGTCTCTTTATCTGCTATTATTGTTGACTGTTGGGGTCGTCATGCTGATCATGTCTGTTGTCGAAATCCTACCCCGTCGCGTTAAAATTTTTTTTCTATCCATCGCTGAAACAGTGATATCCAGTTTATCCAAATCAAATTGGTTCGAAAATTGTGAGTGCTTCAACTTTCTTTGTGCTTAAATGTGCTTTGTACTGATTCATACAAGTGAACCTGCTCCTTGGGTCTGAATTATTTGCTCTCAGAATCATTCCCGCCGTGGCATCCTCCGTGACTTTCCTTCTATTCGGAAATTTGACCGTCCGGCTGATACCTTTGTTCCATAAAGTACCACTTGACAATATTTATCTTCGCATATCGTTATACGCTATGCTCGTTATCCTCGTGCTGGTTTTCTGCGCAATTGATCTCACGTTCCTTCGGATCGCCGTGGTCTCTATCAGATCCATGGTTTGGCCTTTCTATACTTATAGTCGCCCGTACCCACCCGAGTTTTACGCGGCTTTACAGCATCCCAATTACAATTTAATATAATTATTTCCTTCGAAAGATGTAGAATCTAAATCAAAATATCCAACTTAACGTTACTTTCTCTCCTTGAAGTTCACTCACTGTTCCCAAAAAAAAATCACCAGTTTGAGTGGTTTCTTTTAGAGGGAAAGCAGGGTGACGGTAAGATGAACAGCAGTCGAGCCACTTGGGGAGCACAACTGTGATCCTGGGAATCTCACGCCGCCACTCGTCTTCGTCAGCAGCGGCGACGTCGCTGGCGAGACTCAACTCAACACTCACAACGACGACGAGCACTACTCATCCTGTGAAATGGAAGCAGAGCACCGCCATAGCGGCCCAAGCCGTACTCTTCTGGCGATGATCATACCTATCGATGATCAGAACGTTCAACAAAGAGAAGGCGTAGACCTCGTATACTCACTGCCATTATGCTCGACCGCGGCAAAGATGGACCTTGAGAAGCTCCAGAGTGTGTCGTACTTCCATACCTTGCTGGAATATATCCCGAACGACGAGACACCCACAAAACTACGTTAGCAGGCCCAGCATCGGCGAACATCAAGGCCATCAGTACATAACTCACCCACTCCCTGCACCCCTCTCCTTCCGAGTCTGGTCTGAGCAAGTCGAGCTCAACCTCCGCGCCATTCCCCACATCTTTCTAAACCTTTCTCTGGTTCCGTACGTACCCAAGTGTCAAGTGTGTCAAGTGTTTTACGGCCTACGTACGGCCCGCCCACCGCCCACCGTTACGCTCATCCCTGCTTCTAAACCCACCGCGCGCTTGACCTCCACTATTACCCCCTCTTCGTCATATCTCGATTCTCGCGGATCCCTATATGCGCACCCAGGTATACCGAATCCTTTTGTAAGCATAGTGGGAGCACGGTCGGACGCATCTCTCTCTCGACGCGCGGCTTTCCTGGAAAGTGGGTTGAATTATGAGTAACGGATATCGACTGACTGTTGTTCTATAGTACGCCTGGGGTTGTGTAGGTACAGCCTTGGCGCCAAGGGACGAGAAACGACGAGTCATCAATCAGGAGGAAGACAGGCTTAGACAGCGAAACTACCTTCGGGTTCGACGTATTTGATCTGCGTGGGCTCAGCTGGGAATGGGAGAATGAGAACACAGTACACAGTCAGCCGGCCCTCCTGATGGCTCCACACATGTTCTCGTATGTGGTTCTTCTCAGCATTATTTTTACACTTGTCCATTTGCGACTGAAATAAGTACAGGCTCCAACCCAAATCTTTATTCGTCACATCTCACTTCGCCGAACCCCAAGGAGGTACACGAGCTACTTA
Organism: Galerina sulciceps; assembly: GCA_023014345.1. Taxonomy (NCBI): domain Eukaryota; kingdom Fungi; phylum Basidiomycota; class Agaricomycetes; order Agaricales; family Galerinaceae; genus Galerina; species Galerina sulciceps. The sequence continues at coordinate 409,556 of JAEDXJ010000038.1, forward strand.
TGCTCAGATGACGACCGTTCTGCATACCCTCTCCACCTCCATCACTGCCGTGGGTTCTCACAGAGATGGCCGCCTTTGTTGACGCGGAGGACGATTTTATCAGCTGGCGCGGGTTCATTCCTCCAAGCCCTCTGTAGTTACGTGTCGTTCGACTTGCTGCACATGGCGAGTTTTACAAGATTTGTTCTCGTGAGTTTTTCCTTTCCTTTTCTTCCTTCTCACCTACTTAATGACGCTGCAACCCATGTCCTTCTCGACTCATCTTAAAGCCGAGTGGTCGTAAGGGCCTGGAGAAGTCGTCTTACTTCTCTTCTATTTCTATTTATACAAAGGAAGCTTGCAGATTTCTCTGGGTCAAGTCAATCTCACTGAATGAGCGACACTCTTTTTCGGTTTCGTGAATGGATCTATATCTTTGATACGGCAAGCACTGGAATTATCGACTTTCTACTACACCACGTCTGCCCAAGGCCTTCGCATTCGACTTTAATCGTTGGGTCGAAGAATTCAGTACCAAGTTCCGGGACCCAGTTCCGAGAGCCGAGTTTCGGAACAGGCCGGTCCGGGTATGTCAACCTCACAAGCTCCATACCCCACATGATCTCAGAGTTCGAGGTTTTTCCGAGTTCATGGGCGTTGCTAAAATTATTTAGAGGCCCTTCTTCCATCTGACAAAGTTCGCTAGGCCCTCCGTCCTAATACGCGCTAGCTTGCCAGAACCCTTCTCCCGGCATGAGCGACCACGACCACAAAGTTTCTATCAGCTCTGCTGAGGGCAAGATGGAGAAAGAGGCCATGAACCTTCGAGCAGGCGCCATCGAGGCCGAAAATGCGGAGCACTCGATGACGGTGCTGCAGGCGGTGAGAGCGTACCCCATGGCCACCTTCTGGGCCTTCGTCATGTCCAGCACGATTATCATGGAGTCCTACGACGTCTTCCTCATGGGCAACTTCCTCGCCCTCGACGCATTCCGCAACCGTTTCGGTGTGTACGATGCTGCGACGAACACCCATGTCATCGTCACCAAGTGGCAATCCGCTCTCCAAATGTCGGGTCAGCTCGGCGCCCTTATTGGCGTCTTCCTCGCGGGTCCGATCACCAGTCGTATCGGCTATCGTTTGGCGACACTGCTCGGCCTCATGCTGCTCAACGCCATGATCTTCGTTTCCTACTTCGCCGACTCGCTCCCCGTCTTCTTCGCCGGACAGCTTCTTGAAGGAATCCCGTGGGGTATTTTCATTGCCAACGCGCCCGCCTACTGCAGCGAGATCGTCCCTCTACGCCTCCGCGCCCCCGCCACGCAGATGTTGCAGATGTTCTGGGCAATCGGCAGTATCATTGTCGGCGCCGTCACATTTGTTTACAACACCCACGAAGACAGGAACGCTTACAGGTACGTATCAGTTGTTTTTCCGCTGCACTGAATCTGGCTAATCCGCGTCAAATAGAATCCCGCTCGCCCTCCAGTGGATGTTCCCCACCCCGCTCGCGATTCTCATGTTCTTCGCGCCCGAGTCGCCTTGGTGGTTGGTTCGTCAAGGACGTGAAGCCGAAGCGCTTCGCTCAGTCGAGCGCCTCGGTCGTCGATCCAGCACCCAAAACGTCGAAACCGTCGCTATGATCCGCCGCGTCGTCGAACTCGAAAAATCAGAAACAGCGCCGTCTTACACCGAACTCTTCAAGGGCTCCGATTTGCGACGCACCTTGATTGTGTGCCTCATATACGCATCGCAGAATCTTTCGGGCAACCTTATCGCCAACCAGGCTGTCTACTTTTTCGAGCGTACGTCTTTTATTATCGAACTTCAGTCAAAACGCAAGCGCTGATTTTTTAATCATATTACAGAGGCCGGTATCTCGACCAACCTTGCGTTCGCGCTCGGTCTCATCACCTCCACCCTGCAAATGATATTCGTCATGCTCTCCTGGATCCTCACAACCTACTACGGCCGCCGCTCGCTCTACCTCTGGGGCACGGGTTTCAACACCCTGCTGCTCGTTTGCCTCGGCATTGCCGCGTCAGTCGGTACCTCGAAGTCCGCCTCGTTCGCGCAAGCGAGCTTGGGTCTCATCGTCTCGGTTACGTTCACGCTGGCTGCCGCGCCTGTGTCGTGGGTGGTCATCGGCGAGACCTCAGCTATCCGCCTCAGGCCTCTTACAACTGGTATTGGGAGGGCGACGTACTATATTATCGAGATACCTTGCATTTTCCGTGAGTCAATCCCTTTTTCGGCTCGTTTTTTGTTGGCGGCTGACGTAAAAAAAATAACAGTTGCCTCCTTCATGCTCAACCCGACTGGCGGAAATCGTGAGTTTTCTCTACGTCGATTTTTTAAAATCCAGGTGCTGATGCTTAGCGCAGTGGGCGGAAAGTGTGGCTACGTGTGGGGTGCCACCGGTTTCATCTGCTTCGTCGTGGCCTTCCTCGGTCTGCCTGAGATGAAGGGCCGCTCGTATCGCGAAATCGACATCCTCTTCAGGCGAGGCGTGCCCGCTCGCCAGTGGACGAAGACGGAGATCGATGTCAACGACGACGAGTAAGCTTGGAGAGCCATTGTTGGTAGAGGAGGAGGAGGAAGAGGTTTTAGTAGTATGGCTCGTTTGTTATTCAAAATCCATTGCTTAAATATGACTATGACTATCAACATTGTAATTTTATATCTTCCTACAAGCGGTTCTTAACTTTGCGTTCGCCGTACACGTGCGAAATATTTCCTGGTCCGAGTCCTTCTCTTCTCATCGACTTGCAGATCTTCCTTTCGCATCAGGATTGGGTTCCAGATCTTTTTCGAGCCCCTGATTTTCTCCTTCTCGCCTGACAAAAATTTGGAAGCGTCGCCGCCTCGTTTGTTTTCTTGTGACCGGCCAGTCTTAGAAGTCAGAATCCTTACTAAAATATCGAAAGCAAAATAGCTCGTGAGCATACCATCAACCCTATGAATATTAACCCATTGACGCGACACACCTCGCCCACATAGATCCCATCACTCGCCGTGGAATTGGCCAATACTCATGTCTATGTTGCAAACACAACAGGTCCCCCCAACTTTAATTGCTACCAAGAAACACACCATTACTCTCGACTTCGAGACTGCAGACGCTGCTGTTCATTGTCGTACATCATATATAGTAGCATGCCAATCTCGACTTAAGTGTGGATGATGCTTCTCACCTCAAGCATCCTCACATTCTATTCCGTTGATTACCCAGCAGAGCCATACCATTATGTTCTTACCGTCCTTCCCTTCCGAAAAGTCACTCGTCAGATCGCCATCGGCCTTCGCCAGGCACGAAAGTTACTCGCGACATTGAATACTGCGTTAATCGTCGCCGCGAGTGTTGCGCAATTCACTGGCTCCTTCGACCGCTGTGATTGCAACACTAGCGTCATTGGGCTCGTATAGGGCGCGTTCAACGTGATTACCTTCACGCATAGCGACGGAAGGAAGATGCTAAACTCGTGGTTTGGTGGTATCGCCCTCGGTGTCGTGACGGTCAGCGGCTTTGGAGTTCGCATTTGGTTTATCGCTAATGCGGCAACGACGCAAGCGAAGAAGTTTCTCCGGCATTCATGAATATAGTTTTCAGCAATGTTTGTTTGTCGACTCGCAGTTTATACCCAATGTTTCTAAGTTATACTGATACTATTTTTCTAGTTAAGAACACCTTCTGTGGTTGACGATGATAGTCAGTTTGCCAATAAACATCAGGAAAATCCCAGATGCCTAAGTAGCCCTATGGAGCCTATGTAGTGCTTGTAGCCTGTTAGGTAAGTCCCCTTTATATTGGTCATTGTAGGCAACAGCCAGCGGTATATTGGTCTTTGTAGGCAATTATAGGCAACAGCCAACGGAATATAGGCAGCCATAGGTCTGGCATTTTAGCATCTTATAGCGCTAGGTAGGCACACGTAGGTAGGAATGGTATCACATCAAATTATCAAATTACTATATATTCTGGTACCAATGGTGTACACGAAAATCTTATTTAATTAGTATAGCGGAACCGCAAAGCGTCAAACCCTCGTATCCATCCTCACAGTTTCGATATCAGTGGCCCAGAGCTGTCCCGCTTGTGCCGGCTAGTTGACTTACTAGAACCGTTCAATGACATTATCAACCTGACCATGGCGTCAATGAAGCACGGCGAAGAGGTGGAAAGGACTTACATGATCGGCTCGCGGGGTTTTCATGGGCAGGACAAAACATCAGTTGCGCGCGAAATGGGTTCGCAGGACGTCGCGAGGCAGACGGCTATGCTATATGGCCCGGCTACAATACGCGGCGTCAGCTGGGCAAGGTGTGGAGGTGGCGGGGCTTACAGAGTCGGGGTGTGTGTGCTACATCACACCTGGTGGAGAAATGAGGCTGTCAGCTAGCCATGAAGAACGGTAAAGAATGACTTACGAAGGCCCGCGTGAATGACTTCATAAACAAAGAGTTCGGGTGTTATTTGAACAATTCAACGATGGTACCCTAACGAGAACAATCCAATGCTGACGTCAATTAGGCATAGTGGGGAGACGGGAGGGCCTTACATGGTCGGTTTAAGAATTTTTCATGGGCCAGGAAGGCGCATTACATGGAATTGCTGGTCACAATGGGTTCGCAAGTCGTTGGCGAGGCAGGCGGTTGTGCAATGTGGCCAAGCTAGGGGGTGCGGCGTGAGTTGGACAAGGTAGTGAGGCGGTGAGGGCGTACGGGGTCGGGTTGTGCATCTACACAACACTGCTGGAGAAGAATTGAGCATATCAGCTACCAGTGAAGAATAGTAATGACTGACTTACCAAGCATCGAGTGAATGACTCCATAAACATGGTTGGATGTCAATCGTGCAGACCCGGACGAGGCCAGGCCAGCCGGGTAAAGTGTCTTGGTCAGAGCAATTGCGGTCAAAGGCGCAGATGGGGGGCCAGCATTTGAGAACAGTAAAAACGAAGGGGGCGAAGGACAAGGCAGTGGTGGAACAAGATCAAGTTGAGTTCGGTTGATTTCCCACCGTTCGTTCATGAATCAACAATATCGCGACGGTCACGTGAATCTGAGTTTGAACTGACTTCAACATTTTAAGGCCTATTGTATCGGAGGATATCCGCTGCATAGAGCGGTCATCACAACATAATGACGCTACACCTACCAGCAGATGCTGACACTCCCGCGACGCTTGTATACACCGCCGCCATATCTGGGGTCCGTTGGTGCGTGGTCAATTAAACTAATTCAACGTAACTGACCTTTGCCAATCCCAGGAAACCATTGCGTTAAGGCTCGCGTCTCAGTGCCCTTTCCCCTCGTTCTACTGCCGGACCTTTGCTTGACACCACCTGCTGACCGAGGTTTTTGTTCGGTGTCGGGCCTCACCGTTATTTGATCGTCTGAGCGTGGCGCACCACCGACGTCCCAATGGTAAGAAACAAAGCAGTGCCATTAACCCTTGTATGGCAAATGACGATGGCTATTGGGTCAGTGGGACGGGGGAACACTTTGAAGGACGCGAGGTACGCAATTCATTGGCATTATATCCAACTTCACTTACTCTCTGTTTCTTCCACTCTCCCAGAACCCACATGCGAATCCACAAGTATCTTTGACTTGATTGAAACCACCCCTTTCCGTTGTGGTCGGCGCGGCACTCCTTGACAATCCCTGTGACTGCGACACACAAGCCGCTGCTTTCTCTATTCCGAAATTCGTCTGTTATCACGACCGCAACTTGTGCCGCTTAACCACATCCAGGCGTGCGAGCATTGTTAGCGCGCTTTCCCTCCTTTTATTATTGTTGCTGCAGCTTTGTTCTCCGCTCTCAATCTTACTTCCCATACCGACACGACTCGTGGTCCTACACCCTCGTCCACTGCCCTTACTTCCATAGCTTTGTATTTAATTACTTCAGAATTACATTTTATAGACAGATTTATCAATGTACAATATGCTTATGAACAGTTCCAACAAAGTACGAAGTGAGAATGTCAGAATAAGCACCTATTTTCGCAGATAGTGATGTGCCGGCTCGGCTTGGCCTGAAAGCCACGGCTTTGGCTCGGCTTTTTGAGGCTCTGGCTTTGTAAATCTCAGGCCAGGGCCAAGGCCGTTGGAAGCCCCAGGCCACGGCTTGGCTTTGGCCTAGGCCACGGCTTTACCAGTGAAATCGCTATTTTATTCACCGAAAGCGAAGAAAAATCTAAATAATGTAGTCTACAACTAAAATTACTCGAGATCCGTGATGAAATCATAAGCGCCGTCAACGTCAATGTCATCCTCGTTGTCCTCAACCAGCTGATCCCACGAAAATGCCTCACTTTCTTTGACAACTTCAACACAAGTCTGGGAAGTATCGTCGACGTTATCCAGTTCGTCGAGCTCCTTCTCGATGTCGGAGGTGAGGACCGCATGTCGGAAAATAAGCTCTTTGTGGAGGAGACACTTGAGGACTTCGAGCGCCTCGACAATATCCCCCTTCAATCGATTTCGCCGTTTGCTGATGGTGATTCCGGCTGCTGAAAATGCGCGTTCACTGGAAACCGACGATGCCATAATTGCAAGATAGTCGCGTGCAAGGGATGCCCATGTCGGATAGCGGTGCGCATTTTTCTGTAACGATTCTGAGCAAAGAAAAAAGTCTGAAGGAAAACAAACATACCCCCCACCAGCAGACGATGCCCATACCCTCCGGAATCGTCTCGTGGGTTTGGAGATAGAGATTCCACTCGCCTAGCCACGGTTTAGATGGATCCGACGACGCCTCCACTTCTTCCTCCGATTCGGTGTCATCTAAATTGACACGTTGTGTCCCCGCCGGTGCTTTCTTCACCTTCGTGCTTGAAGTTACGCCCCGGCATGCAGCTGTTTGTATCGTTCGACGAACTGGGTTGGTTAATAGATAGCCTTTATCCAGATTAATAAATAAATACATACCTTGTTTTGAACAGTCTTCTTCGCATCCTTGAAGAGATCCTCATCCCAGTGTTTACGAAAGTGCTCGAATTTTTGCGTCGGATGAAGCGCTACATGTTCTCTGTAAAAACCTAATCGGAATTGTGTCAAATATGAGTAATACGCACCCATGCAAATAATATGAGCATCAGACGCGGCGGTTTTATTGTAGTATTCATCGAGTTTCTTCATTGCGGCTTCGAGCGCAGCTTTGAAAGGTGAATACCGGAGCTTCGTTGACGCTTTTTCCCACTCGGCGTAGAGATTTTCGATGGCAGGAAGGGCATTATGTAGGGTGGGGCGAGAGGAGGCTGAGAAAGCGTGCTGAGCAGCGTTGGCGTGCTGGTAGATTTGTGAGAAAAGAGTGAAGAACAATAGAAAAGAAAAACCTTACTTCAAGGATGCAATAGGTTCAACAATCTATATTAGACTTATTTAGTGGACTGTATGAGCTACAGAGTCTACATAACCTAGTGAGGCATCACTCAACCTATGTTGACCTACAGTGACTACGTGGGGCTATATAAATAGGCCGAAACTATGGCCGAAAACCGTTTTCCTGATGAACACTCCTTGATGTATGTACACGTACAGCGCAAATCCTAATACTTAATATTCAGATTTGTTGCCTTGATCTGTGAATTTAATTCGCTGGAAGCCAGTGCCTTGAAGTTGAAGTATACTCTCCCCTTTGACGAAGACTCGTTCATTAAACTTCTCATCCCGGAACCTGTGAAAGCGGGGGGAAGTTGGTTCTGATCAAATTTCGGGCCGAATGATCCGTTGATCCCGCCACGTGACGACACTACCCGTAGTCTGCGTCCACGTCGCCATCAACGACGACGACGAGGGCCCTTACATTGGTCTCTTCAATTCTTCGACTTATCTTCTCTTGTCTCTCTCAGTGCTTGTGCTTTATCTGTCATTCACGATGGGTCTATCCAGTCAGTGTTCGCGCTGTCTGCACCTGGGTGATCTCGAAAGATGTGCTGAGTTAACTGGCCTTGACTTGGAGCAAATTTCGACCTCTGTGCCGGTCCCCGGACTCTACCCCCTCAAAGTAACGGACTTGGGGCTTGTGTATCAATCATGCTCCATCCAGGTGTAAGTCCAGAGGGTGCATGGAGCGAGTGTCATAACTATTCCAAAGAGTTTTGCTATCGCTCATCGTGCGATCGAGGCTGCGTATGGAATGTTGTGTCCATTTTATTTTTCATACCTAAACGACCTCATCAGCATCTAGAAGTTGGAAAATACAATAACCCCGAGCACAGAAACAGAAATTCTCTGACCCGGAAGCAAAGAGGTCATGTCAATCGTCTACAGCTGACTTTTCCGTCTAAATTCTCCGTTGCCTGAAGTCTCGGACCGTGAACAGGAGCTTCTCTTTCCTCCACATTCGCTGGTGTTCGCCTGACTCGAAAATTTTGTCTGAGGGGGGTCAGAAACATCGACTCCGACAAGGATAAGAAAGCTGTGGTAGAAGCAACGATGCCGTATTGGGGGAAGGAACTCTCCAAATCTACGCCATTTTTTGATGGGAGTCAACACTAGAAGAAGGATATCAGCTACGGTACGTAATTCACAGTTCCAACACTGTTGTTAATCACTCTCAAACTGTTTTATCGTCTTCGTGTCTACATCTCGACAGGTGTCGCGCCACCGTCTTGCGGGTGTGCCCTTGTCCTTCTCAATTATGTTCGTTGACAGGTGAGTACTTACCTTCCTAAGGTGTCACAAAGGTCTTCCTGTCATCTTGACAAGGATTCCTCCGCTTGCTGCATACAAGGAATGCCCTATCGGCCTGGGTCGATGGATCAGACGCCGAGTAAGTTTCTTCCATCATCTCAGGGGTCAATATTATGAAGCGGTCTCGCCAGGACTGATGAACGTCTACCTCATCCGCCTTCAAAGTATCATCCACTCATTTTGCTTGCCTTTAGACCACTTTTCAGGTGCTGAGAATTGATATTTCTGGCAACAAGCCAGATACTGTCCCCTAAAACAGCGCTTCGGATAGGCGCTCATTCAAGCTTGAATGAGCGCCTATCCGAAGCGCTGAATATTCAAGTTTCAACCTCGGTTCTCTTGTGTTCGGAATAGGTTGAAAATCTCTTGTACGTTTGATTTTGATTAAATCTGTCTTGATAGAACGACATGGGAATGGTGCCGTTGTTCCAGTTGCCATTCGGTTTGCAAATCTTCCAAATATGTTGCTAAACTTGTGCTGAAATCAGAATCCTGGCCTCACGGCTTCGCGAATCTTCCACCGTACCATGGTTGGCTGTCTGAAACCGGAAGCCTGCGGACAGGGGTGTTTCTTAGTCGCAAGGCGGATGAACGAGAAAACAAGGAATTCACTAGAAAACAAGGAATTCAAAATTATTACATACATCGGCACTGATGACAGTAACGCCCTGGCGGCCTCCTCGCCATGACATCTCACCTTATCAGCCAGTTGTTTCGATTTTTGTTTGCAATTACGATTTGGAATTTTGAGCAACGTGTCTTTTCGCGACCAGGAGCCTGGCGCAGCCCCACACATATGCCAGCAATTGTAAACAACCTGCAAGCGGTGATGAAGGTTACTGCGTTTTTCACAGAACTCTCATGTCGTAATAGTAAGTAAGTAATGTACTATAACAGTGTAAATCTTTCAAGCTGCGAGTGTCACTGAGCACTATATAAACCATCCTTCTGTTGTCGAATCGTTTTCTCACCGCACTTGTCATTCCTGGCTGTCTCCCTCGTTCTTACTGCTAGTACCAACTCTGCCAGCTTGTTTCTCAGTCTTTTTCATGCGTAAGTTCTCCAAATTCATGTACAAGGTGTAAACCCGCTCAATTATGCCCGCAGCCCAATCAAGAATATGTCTGGCCGTATTATGGGTCATGTTGCTTGCACAACTCGCTAGCGCCGTGAACTTTGACCAATGTCTTGCCAGTATCAACAACATGACCATTGACGGAAAGGTCGATAACCATGGCCACCCCATTCCAGCATCGGCCGACAATGCGACGGCGATCACATATGGTCTGTGCATCTCCCAATGCGGAACAGGTCAGGAATCTTTCCAATGGCCAATATTCTCGCAACAATTCAATGCGTGGCTTTTGCCATGGTTCGCACTCATCTCACAACTTCCTTTCGGAGCAAACGACTTCACAAACAACTTGGAAGCAGGGATCCTCGCCGTTGGTTCCCCCACTCTTGCGGCATATTCCCTTGCGTTAACCGCCCTCAACGGACAATGGATTGCAGAGCGGTTTTATCGTTATCGCATCTACACAAATGTTCCAAATGCAGTGCGGGTGCTAAGTAGTTTGCAGCAATCACCTCTCCGCATTTCGAATGATGCAGGCCTTGAGTCGCTTATCATCCTTCCTCAGAACGATCAATGGTGGCAAACACTACACGATTCCCTTCAATTTACCCATACATGGACCATTTCGTCGACATCGTCCATCGTTTGGGTCATTATCGCATATGTCTTCACCCTTGTCGATTACTTTACGCAGAGCCCTGAAACAAATCGCAATACCAATGGTGGGTCTGTGGGAACACTTTGGCTCTGGCTCTTGCCAATTGTTATTGGATGGCTCTACATCTCACCAAAATGCGATTCCAAGCGTCTTGACAAGGCTGTGGAGTCTGTCAATAAATGTGTTTATGTTGCAAATACCTCGACAGGCCCCCCAATCTTAAGCGCTACAAACACTCATACCGTCTCTCTCGATTTCGACACTACCGACGCGGCCAGGGCCCATGAACGCATTACCGCGCCAATATTCAATTATGCTCGGTTTCTTCCTTGGGTGCATGCAGTCATGGCAATAGCCGAAAAATACGAAAATGTTTGCTATCGGGTGCAGGGGAAAGTAGAAATCGCTCCAGGAATAGTTTGGGATAAACGTGCGACTGGGGAATGGGATGACCTCACCGCAGATCAGGTAAAAAAGTACTGTGGCCCTGTTACTGGAAGGAGAGTTTATCCTAAATGGCGACTCGATGGTTCAGCATATCGACGCATGTTGTATGCCTCCATTTTCGCGGTGGCATTACAGTGGGGGACGACGGGTGCAGCTATCATCGTTGGGTGGTTCACACCGACAATAGGTGAGCTTGAAACTGTCCTTTAGTGTTTTTTCATTTCACTAAAAGCTTTGCTACGCTAGGCTTGGGATGCCGCTCATTGTCGTACATCATATATGGTAGTGTTTCCACTTTAGTGTGGATGATGCTTCTCGCCTCGAGCATTCTTACATTCTATTCCACCGATAACCCGGCAGAGCCATACCCTGGGCATCTTACCGACAGTCGAATCACCCGCCAAATCGCTATCGCCCTTCGCCAGGGGGCAAAGGTACTTGCAGGACTGAATGTCCTGTTAATCTGTGCCTCGAGCATAGCCCAATTTTCTAGCTCATTCGATCGCTGTGATTGCAACAGCAGCCTGATTGGACTTGGCAAGGGCGCGTACAACGTGATTACGCTCACGCACAGTGACGGAACGACAATGATAAGATCCTGGTCACTTGGTATCACTCTCGGTATCGCGACGGCTTGCGTGTTTGGAGGTCGTATTTGGCTTGTCGCTAATTCCGCGACTACCCTAGTGGAGAAATATGATAGAAATTCTTGAATGGTTTTCAGCAATATTTATGGCCTCTTTTTAAACCCTGCCACCACATTCTTTCGCTCACGGACCTTATCTTACCTTATCACTTCATGTAGCTTGCGATTTGACTATAGATAGGAAATTTCGCATTCCCTTTTTTGGACCGTCCTTTTTATCTACCGAATTGCTATATTTATGGTGTGTCTTTTCCCTAGTGGTCGTCAGGAGTTCCAGACAAAGTTCCAGACACTCTCCCTCGCGGGTTTTCCTGGGGTACTGGTACAGGTAGCTGATTGTACCCTCCAAAAACCGGTACCCATGACGCGGGTCGACGGGTCAAGCGCCAAGTTCAAACTCAGCGCATATCAGGTCTTCCAGCGAAGGTTTTCTTACCCGAGGCATTCTCAAAAGTGCCTTTAGTAAGACCAACTCCGTCAGAATACCGCTGAGAAGCTTATAAAATGGAAACCATATTTCAAACCGTAATAAATAGGACACTATTCTTACAATTTAGGATCATTTAGGTATGCCGTATGTAGAATATGTTAAATCGCCCATGTATCCCCCCTTTTCTGATTCCAAAGCCCAGGAGCAAGGATCCGATTTGATTTCGTACGGATATTTGAGTCTGTGCTTCGTGCTGGGACTGCAGAGGCTCGATACCGTGACGATGACGCTATATCGAGTTCCTTTCTTCTGCACGTACTTCAACGGCCAAGGTTCACGCACTGCACCATTCTTTTAGCGTCTGCGTCTTTGAGTTCTACCAGCCTGCAGGGCACTCGCACGAAAGACCATCGATAAAATAAGGTCGGGGCTCGGGACGAGAACGGTCTGGGCAGTTCTATAAATAGAACCATGCGGCTAGCTTACCCGGCGCCTCTATTTTCGAACTCCGATGTTTAATCTTTATGTTTTCCCTTGTTCCCGGACAGTCATCACCACCGACCACCGCTGGATGGGTCGTCCTCGCATCGGCGTCCTCGTCGCGTGCGGCGTCGTCGTCACCGTCTTCCTACTCTCTCTTGAGGCGCTCAATCTATCCTCACATTCGTTTGCTCTCCCTAACTTTCATCCACATCAACCTGTCGACGACACGCTCTTGAGCCCACTCACGTCACCGACGTTGACGTTGACTTCGACGTCATCGTCATCGCCAACGTCAACGTCAACGCCATCGTATACGGATGTTAACAGTCGTCCGATAACGAACAACAATGCTACATACCCCCGCCTAAATCTCAGTGCGGACCACCTAACTTATCGCGCTCAGGCGCGTGAACAACTCGCTCGGCTCGACGCTCATCAAGCGACACTATTCAACGGCGAAGACTGGAACGAATGGCAGATGGAACAACTTTATGTATACTTGAGGAGAGCTGAGACGAAGCTCGACTACGTTCCTCCACGGGTGAGCCCTCTCTCTCTCTCTCTGTCCTTCGTTCGATACGTGTCGTCGTGCTAACGCGCTGCCAAGGTCGTGCTAACATCTTGGCACTGGGTCCCCTGCGCGTACGGAGAGTGCACGACGGGCGAGGTGCAGTGGGTTCGGCCTTTGGTATGTTGTGTGCTACGTGTCTTTTTTGTTGTGGTTGATGCTAACTGGTTTTCGCTTAGATCGATATCATGAAGCGGCACGATATCATTTATCTCTTCTCACCGACGTGGCTCGGCTTAACGGGCCTGAAGAACGACCTCAACGCTCTTGGGAACGATCTGGTTACTCATATTTGGGCGGACGACGAGCAGGTCGTGAGATGTTTTAGTGATAAGAAGTGTATTCAGAGTGAACAGAACCCGGACGGAATGTAAGTGCACTCTAACTCTTGGCTCGTCTCTTTATCGATTCATTTTTTCTTGCTCCTAGACCACCCTGGAAACTCTTCGCGTTCACGTTCTGGGGCAGCAAGCCACTTGATACGAAATGGAACAGCGGCTCCGCTCCGTGGTCGTTCAACCCGTTGGGGTCTGAATGGAATCTCGTGTACGTCTGTCCTTTCAACCCTTTCCATACGAATCCCGCTTTCCTAACGCCGATATTCCACGAACAGTCCTTATCAAGTACGCTCCCGTCCCCCCCCATTCCCCCAATACACAGCCTAACTTTGTCCAAGATGCCAGAGAAACAGTTCTTCCTTTGAGCCAAATCTAAACCACCTCTTATATGCGCTCGATTTTACTTACCCACACTACCGCAGGGGGTACTACTACCAAGGCTGCGAATCCCTCGAATACATCCCACACGAAAAACGCAAAGACCGGATCCTCATCCTCGCTAAACGTGCGTCCCTTCCTCCCTCCCTTCCCCCTCCCCCCTCTCCCCCACTCTCTTCCTCTCTTTCCTTTTTCTTTGTATCCTAACGCACACCCGATCCTCTCTCACCCCAGGCTCAAGCTACTTCCACCTCTTCCCCGCCTTCGACCCCGCCACATTCTTCGCCCGGCTGCAGAACCACACGGGGTACGAGATCGTTTCCACCGCGGACCCAGAGCCCGGCTTCCCGATCCCGGAGGGGGTCAAGGCGCTGGGGCTGATGGAGAAGGAGGAGTACGATCATCTTTTGGTGAGTTGTCTGCTGGTAGTCCTTTTGGCTAAGTTGTTGATCCTGACGTGAATGGCTGCTTCTATGAAGGCGGATACGAAGGTACTCATTGGGATTGGAAAGCCGATTATTTCTCCAACGCCGTACGCGAGCTTATGTCGCGGGTACGCTCCTTCTTCGCTTCCTGAAACTAATGAAAATAAGAATACTCTTCCAGCGTACCCGTAATCCTCCCGTACCACTCCGCCTACACCATCCAATCCCACCCCTCGCAGCACTGCACCGCACACCCTGGCCCTGGGGAATGGTGTGGGTTCTTGGAGGAGGCGCACCAGCATGGGCCGGTGAGCGGGGTGGGGGAGCCGTATGTGTATACTGTTGATGTAAGTGGGAATAAGGAAAAGGGGGAGGAAAAGGAGAAGGAGGTTGAGGCCATTCTTGGGGTGGTGGAGAGGGCGATGAGGACGCCGGTTAAGCCCTAGTGAGTATTATTAGTTTTATCCTGTCCGAAAGTTGAGATGACGTTGACGCTGACCCTACCTACCCCCCCTCCTCGACTTCAATTTCAATCCACAGTGTCCCACCCGAAATGCGCCCTGACGCCGTGGAGAAGCGTCTCTTGGACTACTTCGCGATTGATTGGGAGGGGTATGCGAGGGAGAAGGTGCGCGAGATGGGCTTTGAGTTTGGGGAGCTGGAGAGGGAGATGCCGGAGTTCTTGAGGGAGTGGGCGAGGACCCATCCTGGGCCGTGAGCGAGGACCAATTCGCGCGGAGGCGACTCTTCCAGCGTACCCGTAATCCTCCCGTACCACTCCGCCTACACCATCCAATCCCACCCCTCGCAGCACTGCACCGCACACCCTGGCCCTGGGGAATGGTGTGGGTTCTTGGAGGAGGCGCACCAGCATGGGCCGGTGAGCGGGGTGGGGGAGCCGTATGTGTATACTGTTGATGTAAGTGGGAATAAGGAAAAGGGGGAGGAAAAGGAGAAGGAGGTTGAGGCCATTCTTGGGGTGGTGGAGAGGGCGATGAGGACGCCGGTTAAGCCCTAGTGAGTATTATTAGTTTTATCCTGTCCGAAAGTTGAGATGACGTTGACGCTGACCCTACCTACCCCCCCTCCTCGACTTCAATTTCAATCCACAGTGTCCCACCCGAAATGCGCCCTGACGCCGTGGAGAAGCGTCTCTTGGACTACTTCGCGATTGATTGGGAGGGGTATGCGAGGGAGAAGGTGCGCGAGATGGGCTTTGAGTTTGGGGAGCTGGAGAGGGAGATGCCGGAGTTCTTGAGGGAGTGGGCGAGGACCCATCCTGGGCCGTGAGCGAGGACCAATTCGCGCGGAGGCGAAGGCGTGGAGAGGGTTGGGTGGTCTGAGGATGGACACACGCTGCGGGCACCAGTGCATTGGATAGCGGGTCTTGAGAGATGAGTAGGCGGAGGAGGAGGGACGAGCGGGAGGTAGGTCTCTCGCACTGTTCAGTCGATTGAGGACGTCTAATTATAAGTGCTGTTCGAGTAGGACTTAGCGTTATATTTATGAACTCGGCATCTAAATTTTCAGCATTCAACGCGGAATTACCATGTATTTAATTTTCCAATACCCATATCTTACACGGAGCTCTCGCTGCTTAATAGACGACACATTTGAATTTTCCTGTTTTTTTTTTTTTTTTTTTTTTTTTTCGGGTTCGGGATGAGGATGAGAGGCTAAATTTCTCGTACTACATGGAGTCGAAGGAGGGTTAACCCATGGGACGGGTAGGTTGAGATCGGAAGAAAGTGCTGAGGATTCAGGAACTCGACACCGACGTCGACGCAGGCAAGGCTCCAGTTTCTGACCACTACACGATGCTCAATGAGCTGGCGTAACCATCGAAATTTAGGAGTGCGATAAAATTGAACGGGTCAACGAAGAGGAGGTCGGTCTTCCTGTTTCAGCTTTCAATTTACGCTGGACCGTGATTCGAGAATCGAGGCAGACGCAAGGCAGACGGTCGTGGATGAGCAAGACACTCCGATGCGGATCAAGGTATTTTTGCACTCGCTGTCGGGTTCGACGCTGACGAGAGACATAGGGGAAGTTGCTCTCATGTGGCTTGTCAAAGGTGAAGTTTGGATAGTCTTTCGATTTGCGATGCTGAACCTAGGTATGGTAAAGCCTGAACCTGGCCGCAGAATTTTTTATCTTGACTCAGCAAGACATTAAGGCCGGTTTTCTCTTGGCTCTTTCACCTCGAAGCTTTCGGGGAAAGCAGAGGTATACGACATGTCATCAAATTGTAAACGAGTCATCTGAAAGTAACGGAGGGTCGGTCATCGGGTGCACTGATCGTGATGGCTCTGCCAGTGGTGACGTGGTCCGGGCCCAGCGCTCGTGAGCAGAACCACACCCCCGACTTGCATTGTCGCTCACAGGTCACCCACCAGTCAACAAGCAGCACGCTTCCGTCGAATTTATCCAGGCTCTATCAGAAAATCGTCATTGGGCTGTCGTTCAAGGAAAACTGGAGCGGACATGGCCAAGAATTGAACCAGCGGACAACCTTCAACAAGCGGAAATGGATTCCGCTGATTTCCCCGAAGGTGGAAACGTCGTACTAGTAATGAGGTCGAAAGTTTTCGATGCTGTGAGTGTCATCAAGTTGTTTATAAGCTTTGAGCCTATTTCTGATGGTCTTTCCACTGCTCTAATCGCATTTCAAGTCAACTGTCGTCATTTGTCTGTCGTTCTGACTGCCAATGCGACTGCCTGTTCAAGCATCTTGTTTTTCAACTCTTTTCATGGGTGAGCACTTCGAGATTGTGTACTCTATGCATACCCTCTGAATCTTTTCTGATAGTACGAGCTCGAATATTTTCTGTCGCTTTCGTCATTGGCTTCGCACAACTCGCCAGCGCGGTAAACTTCAACCAATGCCTCGCCAGTATCAACAACATGACCATCGACGGAAAGGTCGACAACCACGGCCACCCCCTTCCCCCCACGACCAACAACGCGACCGCGATCACGTACGATTTGTGCGTCACCCAATGCGGAGTAGGTCAGGAGCCTTTCCAGTGGCCGGTATTCTCTCAACAATTCAATGCTTGGCTTTTACCGTGGCTCGCGCTCATCTCACAATTACCCTTTGGAGCAAATGATCTCACGAACAACTTGGAGGCTATGATTCTCACCGTTGGCTCCCCCACCCTCGCGGCGTATTCCCTCGCATTAACCGCTATCAACGGCCGATGGATCGCACAGCGGTTTTGGCGATATCGAGAGTATCCTAGCGTTCCATATGCAGTGCGGGTGCTAAGCAGCTTGCAGCAATCACCGCTCCGCATTTCGGATGACGCAGGCCTCGATTCGCTCGTTATCCTTCCTCAGAACGATCAGTGGTGGCAAGAACTACTGAAATCCCTTCAATATACCCATACCTGGTCCATTTCGTCTGTGTCGTCCATCGCATGGGTGGTCATAGCATACATCTTCACCCTCGTCGATTACTTTACGCAAAGCGCCGAAACAGATGTCAATACCAATGGCGGGGCGGTGGGAACATTATGGCTGTGGTTACTACCAATTGTGATAGGGTGGCTCTATATCTCGCCAAAGTGCGATTCCAAGCGCCTAAGCGAGGCCGTGGAACTTGCCAATACCCGTGTCTATGTCCCAAATACGTCTAAGGGCTCTCCCGTCATAACTTCTACCAGAAAGCACACATTCTCCCTCGACTTCTCGACAGCAGACGTTGCAAGGCTACACGAGCGCATTACTGCGCCAATATTCAATTATGCGAGGTTTCTTCCCTGGGTACATGCAGTGATGCTCGTAGCCGACAAGTTCGATGGCGTCTACGAAAGAAATTTGCAAAACAAAGAAATCGCGCCTGGAATAACATGGCGTGAACGGGAAACGGGGGGGTGGAACCACCTTACCGATAAGCAAGTCAAAGCGTACTGTCGTCGAAGCCATAGTCTACTCGAGGGAAGGGATCGTCCTAAGCGGCGACTCGATGGTTCAGCCTTTCACCGCATGTTCATCGCATCGGCTTTGGCGCTGATTTTACAGTGGGGCACAACGGGTGCGGCTATTGTGGTTGTGTGGTTTACGCCAACCATTGGTGAGCTTGAAACCCTCCTGTCTTTGTTTATTTTATGAATAACTTTTTGTCATATTAGGCTTAGGCTGCCGCTCGTTGTCATTTATCATCTATGGCGGCGTTTCCACTTTAGTGTGGATGATGCTTCTCACTTCGAGCATTATCACATTCTACTCCACAGATGACCCAGCAGAGCCGTATCATCGAGTTCTTAGAGTCCTTCTCTTTCGAAAGGCCTTCCGCTGGATTGCTATAGGTCTTCGCCAAGTGGGGAAATTACTTGCGGGACTGAATACCTTGTTAATCGTCGCCGCAAGCGTCGCTCAATTCACTGGTTCCTTCGATCGCTGCGATTGTAATAGTAGCCTAATTGGCCTTGGGAAGGGTGCGTACAATGTGATTGTACTCACGCACAGCGACGGTAGGAACTTGCTAAACTCCTGGTTTGGTGGTATCGCCCTTGCTGTCGTGACGGCTGGTGGTTTTGGAGTTCGTATTTGGCTCATTTCGAATTCGGCAACCACCCAAGCGAAGAAATATCCCCGGCATTCGTGAACATGATTTCAGAATACGGCCGTATTTCGAACTGGAGGTCTATACCCAATGTTATCTCCTTCACGTTATACCATATTATCCAAATATTCACTGCCTAAGCATGTTTTAGCAAGATCAGCAATATACCAATTATACTCTTTCGGTTCATGTAATTTTAGAACACGAATCCTAATAATATTCACAACCTTTTCACTTCATGAATTTTGCATTCGTCACAACCCGACGTGAATATGCTTCGATTTCAAAAGGGTCAAAATTCTTTGTCGAGTTGACAAAAGCTCAAATTAGGCTGTATTGTTTTCTACCCTAATTTAGCCGCAGCCAGCCGACATAGACGGACATATTTATAGGCGCTGTCTACGAGGTAAGCCCGGCAGTGAAACGACTGTCACGTCTCTCGTCCCCAGAACGAACAGGATAATTAAACGTGTGCATCAAATCTTGATCGCTGGTATCGCCGCATTCGAGCGCTTTTTATGAGTGCCGGCGGTGATGGGATCAACGGATCACTCGGCCCGAAATTGAACTCGCCTTCCAGACGATTCCATGTTGCCATCAACGACGAGGAGGCACTGTTGTAGTCATCATCTTTGCCATGAGGAGCTGAACCTTCGTTGCGCTGCACTACTTTTCTCCTGTTTCTTTCACTGACACACTCTCACTAACAGATATGGCTCATCGTCCAAGTCTCAAGGGGGGTGTATTAGGACTCCAGGTTCTTCCGAGTCTCCTTAGAAATTTTCAATTGTTTATCACAGTTCTGTGAATTGTGCGTTCCATTCATTTTCACTTGCATAATTAGAACGGCTCAACTTTCTCGAAGGCTACACTCTAGTTGAAATACGTTTCCAGAACCCAGAAACTGATGGACATTCGAGGAAGTTGCTGTTTCACAGTATTAACTTGGTCTGTCTTCCTTTAGACCATGTTCGCGTTGACGTTTTTATTGGGAGATTGGCAGACTGCATACCCTCCAATGGAACGGCGATTCAATTATTCAGATAGGAGGACATTCAACCCCTTTTGTGTCAGAATGCCCTTGGGCCCATCGGGCTTTACAAAACTTTCACTGAGATACCGTGGTCAGTTATTTGAAGCTTGATACCCGCGGAGTAGTAGAGGCTCATCGGCACTGATGTACTTCCCAGCGGCCGCTTAACGTGAGCGAATTCCATACTGCTAAACTGCGAAAGCGGCACAGTTCGATAGCATTTGATCGGGCTGTCTATTGGACATTCGGCGTTGATTTTTTCTCGACGTGAAAGCGGAATACCCATCGCCAAGCATTATTATGCCAACTGCCATCGCAAGCCGACATGAATTTGTATCAACCAACCATCCACCCGCGCCCGCGTTAACCGCACTCTCACTGACCCAACAAATTTCGGAGTGATGGAATTTGGGAAAACGTTTCTTCTCGTGACCTGGAGCCAAGCAGATGCCTAACACGCATGCCAGCGTAAACAAGCGAGGTCACTGCGACTTTTTTCACAAACCTCTCATCTCATGTCGTGCTAGTAAGTAATTTGCTTTACATCCGTTAATGCTGTGAGGATGATTGAGTTCCATATAGTCAGGCCTTCCGTCTCTGATCCTCTCACCGTCTTGGCCATTCCTGGCTTGCTATCCCTCATTCTCGTTCCACTACCAGCTCCACGTTAGTTTTCTCAGTTGTTTCCATGCGTGAGTTCTCCAGGGTCATGTAACAGGTTTCAATCCTCTCATATGTTGTCAGCAGTACAAACTCGAATATTTCCCGTCATCCTGGTCATCCTTCTCGCTCAGCTCGCCAGCGCCGTGAACTTCGACCAATGCCTCGCCAGTATCAATAGCATGACCATCGACGGAAAGGTTGACAACCACGGTCGCCCCCTTCCACCCACGACTAGCAATGCGACAGCGATCACGTACGATTTATGCGTCTCCCAGTGCGGAGCAGGTCAGGAGTCCTTCCAATGGCCAATATTCTCCCAACAATTCAACGCATGGCTTTTGCCATGGCTCGCACTCACCTCACAATTGCCCTTTGGAGCAAACGACATCACGAACAACTTGGAATCCATGTTCCTCGCTGTCGGTTCCCCCACCCTCGCAGCATATTCCCTCGCGTTAACCGCTATCAACGGTCAATGGATCGCGCGGAGGTTTTGGCGTTATCGAGAGTATCCAAGCGTTCCAAATGCAGTGCGGGTGCTAAGCAGCTTGCAGCAGTCACCCCTGCGCATTTCGAATGATGCAGGTCTCGATTCGCTCATCATTCTTCCTCAGAACGATCAGTGGTGGCGAGAACTACTCAAGTCCCTTCAATATACCCATACATGGTCCATCTCATCGGTGTCGTCCATCGCATGGGTTATCATTGCGTATGTCTTCACGCTTGTCGATTACTTTACGCAGAGCGCCGAGACAAATCGCAATACAAACGGAGGGTCTATAGGAACACTTTGGCTCTGGTTGCTGCCGATTGTCATTGGGTGGCTCTATATCTCGCCGAAATGCGATTCCGAGCGCCTTAGCGAGGCCGTGGAATTGGCCAATACTCGTGTCTATGTCGCAAACACAACAGGTCCCCCAACTTTAATTGCTACCAAGAAACACACCATTACTCTCGACTTCGAGACTGCAGACACTGCGAGGGCGCATGAGCGCATCACTGCGCCAATATTCAATTATGCACGATTTCTTCCTTGGGTGCATGCTGTCATGCTACTTGCCGACAAATTCGATAGCGTTTGCGATAGGAACTTACACAACGAAGAGATCGCTCCAGGCATAACGTGGAGTGAACGCAAAACTGGGGGGTGGGACCAGTTGACTGATCCGCAGGTGAGGGACTATTGTCGAACCGTACCAATACTTGGGCGGAGGGATCGTCCTAAATGGCGACTGGATGGTTCGGCTTTTCTCCGCATGATCACTGCATCTGTTTTTGCGCTGACATTGCAGTGGGGAACAACGGGTGCAGCTATCGTCGTTGTTTGGTTCACACCGACCATAGGTGAGGTCGGAATCTCCCCCCGTGTTTTTAAATCCATTTACAAACTTGTTAAACTAGGCTTGGGCTGCCGTTCATTGTCGTACATCATATATGGTAGCATCTCGACCCTAGTGTGGATGATGCTTCTCACCTCAAGCATCCTCACATTCTATTCCGTTGATTACCCAGCAGATCCATACCATGGTGTTCTTACCGTCCTTCCCTTCCGAAAAGTCACTCGTCGGATCGCCATCGGCCTTCGACAGGCAGGAAAATTACTCGCGACACTGAATACTGCGTTAATCGTCGCCGCGAGCGTTGCGCAATTCACTGGCTCCTTCGACCGCTGTGATTGCAACAGTAGCGTCATTGGGCTCGGGAAGGGTGCGTTCAACGTGATTACCCTCACCCATAGCGACGGAAGGAAGATGCTAAACTCGTGGTTTGGCGGTATCGCCCTTGGTGTTGTGACGGCCAGCGGCTTTGGAGTTCGCATTTGGCTTATCGCTAATTCGGCAACGACGCAAGCGAAGAAATTTCCCCGGCATTCGTGAATATAGTTTTCAGCATTGTTTTTAAATTATCCTGCTAATAATTCTAGTTGAGAACACCTTCTGTGGTTTTGATGTTTAACTTGATAATTATACTCCTTGGCGTGTGCAGACGTAGAGCGCAAATCCTAATAATAAGATTCAGATCCAGATTCTTGATGATGTAAATATAGTCATTAGTTCGCTTAAAGCCAGGGCCTGGGGGTCCTCTCTCCCGTTTACGAAGGCTCATTCACTAAACCTGCAGTAGTACTCATTCCTGCAAGATCTTAGTCATCTCCTGACCTGTCATGAAGATCCCATCACCCACCAGTTCCGAAACCCCCCACCCTACTCCAAAACGATCCCACCATAACTGACGTACTCATTATTGGCACCATGACTTCCCATCTCCCAGAGCTGCACCTCTTCAACGCGGTAGGTTCCGAGATTAACAGGCAGAGGCGGGGATACTTTTACGGGCGGAGGGTATTGTCTCTTTTCTTTCTTATTGGTGGGAAGGTTTCGCGGTTTGGCTGTGGAGAGTAAAGCCATGACGGGCTCGAGGGTAGAGGATGACCCTGGTGTACTTGAAGGGACGACGGAGTCACGAAGTTTCTCTGCTTGTCCCGCAGGGGAGATATCGCTGGCTTTGCTAGCGGGATCCACGGCGAGATCAACGGCCGTATCACTGATTAGTCGTATAGCTTGCGAGCCCAAGATGTCGGAATACGAAAAAGGTATCCTTCGCGTGGGTTTTCTATGGCTCGCGTTGAGGATCGTGCAGTGCAACTGGAGGACGGGATACAAGTCAGATTGAAGTCGAGAGGAAGAGGGACGGAGGCGAGGAAAGGAAGGAAACGCGTACTTTGAGAGGTCGGTTATCGACGATGTATCCTTCTTTCTTGAACGCTTTGTATATCAGGTCTACAAATTCCAATCAAGGTTTAAAAAACCAATCAAGTACGAAAAATTCATTTCGATCCTTACCCGTGACCTTCCTCAACTTCACCCTTTCCTCGTCCTCGTCCCCCAGCGCAACTTTACCAGGTCCAACAAACAACACACCAGCGCCTACTTTGTCTTCGTCCTTCTGGCTCGTATCCCTAGTTTCGTGCGCATTCTCTGTTGTCACCCCCGCACCTGATTTTGTATCCACCTCCACCTCCATCTCTTCGTCGTCTTTACCCTCAATACCTGCTTCCTCGCCACCATCACCCATGCCGCCGCCCAGGCTTTCTAGTTCCTTCCCTTTCTTCGCTTCCTCTTTGCTAGGTTGGTGTGACTGGTTCGCAAGGTGTACACGCATCCGCTCCGTCTTCATCACGTCCATAACCTCCAGAGGCACGCAGACGCCTTTCGAGCCGTTGAGTATCTCCGAGATGCGCGGTTTGAGCGATGCAAGGAGGGCGAGGGCTGTTGTGATCGTCTTTGGCTTGGGCGGAGAAATTTGTCTTGGTGTTGTTGTTGGATTTAGACTGGTCGTTGGGGGAGCTGGTTCAAGTTGGGATTGAGAATCCAGCTCAGGTGCGCTTGAGGCATTCGTGGTGGGTGGTACGACGTTTTGTATGACTGATGTCAGTTTTGGTTCTGTTTCCATCTGCGTTTCGATAGCAGTGGGATCCTGGGGTAAAGAAGTCAAGTTGGGTAATAGAGGTCGAAAAGAAGTCTCTCTACACACCTGTACCGTCTGACTCAAGCTGTCAGCTGGCGATGTCGTTGGCATTGATACCACCGGCACTGACGAAGGAGTAATATCGGTATCGCCTCGAGCAAGACTCTCTTTCGCCTCAAACTCGTCGACTTCAAGAGAAAGAGCCATCACTCCAATCGTCATATGCATCCTCCGCGGGTCGATGACGATCGATGTATCTAGGCCTTGTACGACTGAGGAGGGTGTTGCCTCCTTCTTCTGCTTGAACTTGGACTTGGACTTCGGGTTGGGTTGAGGCTCTAGGGTCCGGCCGGTATCTGGATCAGCGGGTGTGATGTCGTCGTCATTGGATTCGGCGGCGGGTGCTCCGCTGATACCAGGATCGGTGTCATCTAGTTCAACGGAAGGACTGGGCCGGAAAAGCGCATTTTGGAAGAGGGAGATCTTAGCACGGAGGGAGGGGTGATTGTGCTATATTCGTTGATTCATCAATCTACCAGAGGTTACTGGCTCAAGTGGTTAACACGTACCAGAGGTAGGGCAAGGACTGCAGACATCCGGAAGAAGACGTGAGAAGGTCAGCGAAGAGCCCACGAACGATCGAGAAAAGGGCTTACAATGAGTCGGTCGTGACTTTCGCGGTTTGGTCTCGGATTTGGCTGCGCCCGCTTGCTCTAGACTTGCTTTTGACGAACATGGACCTGAATTCGACTGCGAGGGGTTGGCGCCCCTTCTGCCACCGCCTCTTCTGCCACCTCTCCCTCTCCATCCCCCTCGTCCATGGTTTCCACGTCCAGAGGCCGCATCAGCTGGATTTAAGCCTTGTTCTACGACATTCGACGTATGAGTCCTTGCATCTGAACTTGTCGGCGGATTGTGGCTACGTTCAAGAGTAAATGTAAACAATTAGTACCGTGAAGTAGGTAATAGCAGCTGAAATAGACGATTACCAGTACTCACCTTGCAATACTGAAAGTTGGTGTCGGTAAGGTAGACATTTTACACCTTAAGTCCAAACTCAAGCTGAGAGTTTTCGCTCCTAAGCAAGAACGACCAAGAGAGGCCGAAAAATGCAACAGCGTCGACAATCTTGCTGGCGAGACGATCCTCGCCGTCGTGTGCGCAATTAACTAGAAATGAGGTCATGGAAAGCTTAGCAGATGCTCGTCCAAGTATCGTAAACTCTGACTAGAAAGACTCACCCTCAGGGCAAGTACGGGCGCGATGCAACGCGATGCAAAAGTTGTGGTTCAGATGAGAGCCATGAGCCAGTGGTAGCAGCTATTTTAGGACTGCCCCGACTGATCCGCGTTGAGCGCGGGAATATTTACATACTTATATTCGAATCACCGCGGGCACTGCATTTTTAGCTCTTCACCACTTCCATTGGTAGTCCTTTCACCGATTCAAGTCATGACCTGAACCGAACACTTGAGTGACTTTGAGGCTTGAAATTTCCTTCTAATTCGACTGACCGACTACCTAGTTGCCTTCTATTCTCTCGTCGGGTCCTAGTAATCTCGGCAGTTAGAACTTGGCTCAACTGGAGGTTCCGGGGATTCGAATACCGGATTGCAACTTTCATGGATCCACCCCACGACGAGGACGCGCCAGTTCTGCAATCTGACGCTCTCAGTGATGAATCTACGACATCCTCACCCGTTCACCATCGTTGGTATCCCAGGATAACGCCCTATCGAATGATATTCATTCTGATAACCCTCGTCCTCGGGACGACGAAGGCCGTGCTAACTCAGCAGGGAAGAACAATTGCACCTATAACACTTGAATGGATCGCCAGCGTTATTCTCTCATTGACGTGGGTCTACCCCTTGCCTCTTAAACGTGTTTACGTTATAAACATGGACTCTCCAATTAGATTCTTCGCCGCCACATCCTACGACAACGAATCTAACCCTCCCAGGTACGGCTCGTGGTTCTTCACCTTTGACTGCATGGATTTCTTGTGGAACCTGCTTGCACGCCTCTCCATCCCACGTCCTTCATACACTTCCAAAGAACTCCCAATGAAGGCGGACACTCGCCCGCCCATCACTCTGTATCGCCTCGTACTGAGTTTGACGGTGGCGGCGTTTGGGTTATCTAAAGCTATTCTCGGATATCGTGGAAAGTCAACTGCGGCTACTTGGCTAGACTGGTGTATTGCCACGATTCTGACGACTTCGTAAGTCATTCCGTCTCATGACAACTAGAACTGACTAATTGGTGTACTCTGCAAGGCTGTACGTATTAGGACTATACGAGTTTAACGCATCAAACGTCTTTGAGCCACTATTCTTCAAGAACAGGGAGAATTATGTCATCTGGGGTACGTCGTTCATTACCGTGAGTTGGTTTTTTAATAACAAATACCATAGTCAAAGTCAAAAGTCTCTTACTCATTTCCATCGCTCTCTCCGCTTCATGGATTGGACTTTGCATGACCGAACTAACGTCGACGTGGTTCCCATCCTTGTTGGACAGCTCATCCAACTCACCTGCAACGTCTGATGTCTTCAAAGACGTTTTCGGACCTAGCGTCACAATTATATATTCCATTGAGATACTAGTGATGCTAGCTTTCGGGGTCGCCGTGCTAGTCTGGTCTGTTAGCAAAATCCTACCGCGTCGCGTTAAAAATTTGCTCCTATTCATCGCCAAAACAGTGATATCCAGTTTACCCGAATCCAATTGGTTTGAAAATTGTGAGTGCTTCCTTTTTCTTTATGCTCAAATGTACTTTGTACTGATTCGTACAAGTGAACCTGCTCCTTGGGTCTAACTTATTTTTTCTCAAATTGGTCGGCGCCGTCATAACCTTCATAGTGTTCCTTACAGTCGGCAGTCTGACTGTCCAGCTGATACGGATATTTCATGACGTATCGGTTGCCAATATTTTCTTTCGCGTATTGTTATATGCCACACTCGTTCTCGTCGTGCTGGTATTGTGCGCGATTGATCTCTTGTTACTTTGGATGACGGTGGTCATTATAAGCTTCATGATTTGGCCTTTCTCTACTTATAGTCGCCCGTACCCTCCCGAGTTTTACAGGGCTCTAGATGGTTATCCCGTTTAATAATTTACTTAGACGTGCGAAGAATGTGAACCAAAATATACAACTCTTTTTTCTCAGAGTGTTTATTTACTACCAACACAGCTTGCGATCGTTTCAATTTATCTAAGGTGGATACTTGGCGAGATGTACAGTTGGTGCTCGCTGTGGGTCCGCGTTAGGCGTGGGCATATTTTACCGCACAAGGCACCTGCACTGCATCCATCGCTCTTCATCCGACCACTTCCATTCGCTGTTCTCATGACCTGACCCAAACTCTTTTGTGAATTCGAACGCTCCTACTATTCAGGCAGGCTGGTATTCCTAGTTGTCGCCGATTTTGCAGTCAGGTTCTCGTCGACCAATTGGCTCAACGTGACGACGGGTTCTAGGGACCCACAAAAATTGGATTGTAACTTTCATGGACCCACCCCGAGGCGAGGATGCATCAGTTTTACAACCTAGCACTCTCAGTGATGGGTTTACGAGACCATCACTCATCCACTATCGCTGGTATCCTAGGATAACGCCCTATCGAATGATATTTGTTTTAGTAACTCTCGTCCTCGGGACGACGAAGGCCGTGCTAACTCAGCAGGGAAGAACAATCGCACCTATAACTCTAGAATGGATTGCTAGCGTTGTCTTTGCATTAACGTAGGTGTTTCCTCTGTTTCTTCAGTTCGTTGACCTATTGACATGAAGAGTCTCCAATTAGATTTTTCGCCGCCACACCATACGATAATCAATCCAACCCCCCCAAGTACGGTTCGTGGTTCTTTACCTTTGACTGCATGGATGTCTTGTGGTACCTGCTGGGTTGCCTCTCCATCCCACGTCCTTCATACACCTCCAAAGAGCTCCCAATGGATTCGGACACTCACCCGCCCATCACTCTGTATCGCCTCGTACTTAGTGTGACAGTGGCAACGTTCGGGCTATCTAAAGCTATCCTTGGATATCGTGGAAAGTCAACAGCGGCTACTTGGATAGACTGGTGTATTGCCACGATTCTGACAACTTCGTATGTCATTCCGTCCCCGACAAACAAGAACTGACCCGTCAGTTTCCTGGACAGGCTATACGTGCTAGGATTGTACGAGTTTAATGCATCCAATATCTTCGAGCCCTTGTTCTTCAAGAACAGGGAGAATTATGTCACTTGGGGTACGTTGTTGCTTACTTTGAGTGGAATTTCACAATAACACAATACCCAAGTCAAAGTCAAAACTCTTTTATTCGCTACTATCGCACTCTCCGCTTCATGGATTGGATTTTGGATAACTGTTCTAATGTCGACGTGGTTTCCATCCTTGTCGGATGGTTCATCCAGCCCACCTGTGACGTCTGTCTTCGAAGACATTTTGCGACCAAGTGTCACAATTCTAACCTATATTCAAATCCTGCTGTATTTAGGTTTCGGGGTCGCCGCGTTGGTTTGGTCTGTAGGCCAAATCCTACCAAGGACGGTCAAAAAATCGGTTCTACTCATCGCCGAAACGGTAATATACCGTTTACCCTCGAACTGGTCTGAAAATTGTGGGTGTTTTGACTTTCTTAGTGCTTAGTGTTCTTTGCACTAATTCGAACAAGGGGGTCTGCTCCTTAAGTCTGACTTATTTTTTTTCAAACTTATCGGCGCAGCCACAACTTCTGGCCTGTTCCTTATAATTGGAAGTCTAACTGTCGAGTTGATACGGGCGTTCCCTAAAGTATCAGTTGGCAACATTTTCTTTCGCGTGTCGTTATACACGATTCTCGTTGTCGTTGTGCTGATGGTTTGCTTGATTGATCTCTGGTTACTTTGGATGACCCTAGTCATTACAAGTTTCATAATTTGGCCCTTCTACGCTTATAGTCGCCCATACCCTCCCGAGTTTTACAGGGCTCTAGACAATTATCCTGTTCAATGGTTTACTTAGACGTACGTAGAGTCTGGACCGAAATATACAATTCTATGATACTTTGCCGTACAATTCAATTAATCCTCCAGACAAGTCGCGTTGAGCATGATCTCCATTACGAGTGTAAAATCCTTTATTTCCTATACTAAATTTGCAAGAAGTTAAAGATACGAACTACCACTATCCTGGTTCGCTTCAGGGGCTTCCATTCAAAGCAAAATAGGACACCAATCACGGTAAAACGAGAATATCAACCTGATTCGACCGTATCGAGTCCGATTTCTCAGCCTTCACCCCATTGACACCCGTTTTAGCGAACGTAACAGACACCTTCCCATTCGAATCGCTGGTGTTTCCATTGACCTCTGCCCCAGCAACCGGAGCTCCCGTCAACCCATCAATGACAGTCAACACGACCGGGTGGTTCCTTCGCGCGGTAGCTGGCCCTGAAAGCGCAAGGAAGTGGATCTTGTTGAACGCGTCGAAGGCCCAGAGGATCCTGTCGTCCTTTTTCACCTCTTGCTGACACCCACCAACCGGGGTGAACACGAAGTTAAGGAGGAGACCCCAGAACTGGGTCGTCGTTTGTGTGTCGCCGCCGATGGAGGTGATGAGGAAGTCGTCGAATTCGGGGAAGAAAGTGCTATTCCCCCGCTGTCAGCCGCATCTTCTCGAAAAAAAATATGTGTTCATTCGTACCCGTCGAAGCCAAAGTGTTTTCTCTTCGCAGCATCAGCTAATGCGCTGGTACAGGTCGGACCTGGTAGGGGATTTTCCTTGTTGTTCGTTCCATCGCAGTGGTGGTCACCTCCTGAGGCCGTCGTGACGTTGTGTCCTCTGGTGCGGATCTTTCCTTCGAATATCGTCTTTACGGCCCCCTCAATTCGCAGATGAACCTCCGTTTCCTGATTCACAGCCGGAGCTGCGAGGGTTACAATGCTGAAGAAAAGAGAGGCGGCGGCAGTCAGCCATTGGAGACGCATTTTACTGTGAGGATGTGCTGCGGGAGGCCGAACGGTGTCGAGACTCAAGGCCGAGGTCTTTCGTGAACGACGGCGTGCTTTAATATAAGTATAGCAAGGTACCCTCCCCACATTCTGTCTGGTTAAATTTGATCTTGGCTCCATCAATAGTCGGATCCTCCCACAGAAAGTCCGGAGGATCGACACTGGTCAGATGATGATCGCATGGTCTCGAGCTCGAGACGTGTTTCAGCATAAATATTGTAGTAGAACGATGACCGGCAGGAAAGATGCTTACCTGGGGCAACGACACCGACGAAAGGCAAGATTTTGTCGGCGTCATCATCAAAAAAGCAGAGTTAAAGTCAACACGATTCGAATGATCTTGAAAGTTTGCGAGTCACGAGCCACAAAGATGTCTAGCCAATCAATCATATAGACACCTGGCCATGGTAGACCCTTCGTTCACTTGACGCCATCGCGGGACCTCTAGTGGGGCGCGGGGTAGTAATATGTAACGTACGCGAAGGGCGCATTGTGGCCCGTGGGTCCATTATGGAGGATCGGAGGCTGGCATGTCCGCTGATAAGTTCAGGTAGAATTTAGCGTAGGCTGTAGAGTTATACACAATATAATATACCACGTTATACTCAGCTGTTCACGGGCGCAGAAACTAAACGGATAGACCACTGAGTTCAAGGGCGATAGAAGTCCCGGCCGCTAGGGATCAGTCATTGCCATAGGACTTCAACCGAGGGGGAACCCGTTCTCCATTATGCGGAACCAGTCGCCACGTCTGACCCAAGGCTCCAAGCATCAGTGTACCTGCTGGACAAGTGAGACCGGCTCTCAGGATCAGAGTGAGATCGACTAGAAAATGTGTTGACAATGGAAAATAAACATGTTTCAAGGTCGACTATCGAATATCGAGTTGGAACCGATACCGAAAGGCGAGGGCTATGATGAGGCATTGACGATGGTTGGAAGGAAAAGAGGGCGGCAACGTTGATTGCCGCTCACTTTTCCCGGATCTGCCCGAGTGCCTGCCATTTTCGGACTGAGCCGATCCCGTCTAAGCTGGGTTTTAATTAACTTGCTCGGAAATAATATATCTCAGAGGAATATTTGGGAATATCGCAAAAACTTTTGCTAGATCGCGACTTGCGAACTCAAGTAAGTCATGAACGACTCCAACGTAGTCAAGAATCTCAGCAAGAATACTCCAACTCTCGGATCTAGACAACAGCGAAGACTTCGAACTCTGCAGGCTCGATCAAGCCCACCTGGTAACATTCCCTCGAAGTCAATCGTGATGAAGATTACAGTCGGAACAAAGATATGTATTTCATTTTATAATTTTTAGGCAACAAGCCACAGGTTGGTCAAAACAGTTTGAAGCGTATTTAGGCTAGTCCGTCAAAGTAGTTATGCGATTGTCCGAAACTTTGAAAAACAAAACAGTATGAATGGCAATTTGAGACTCGTCAGCAAGCGACTCACATTCAAGCGGCATTTATCTGAAGGTCTTTCCCAACAATCCCATAGTAGTTCGAGACGCGTCCAGAACCACCGACATTCACAGAAATTGTCTCTGGTGTCTCACGACGCCAAGCTTTGCCTTTTCCCGGTTCAACTTCGACAAACCCTTCCTCGTTGGTCGGGCCAGGGGAGCTAACTTTAACGTAAATAACGGAAGATAAATTGTTGGTCACCGAAATGGCCTCCTCTTCGCCTCTGAGGTAGTATTCGAAACCGGGATCGAACTTGATCTTTGGCCTCACGGGAGCAGTGACCTGCTGGTCTGCAGTGAGGGCATAAGAACCGTCGGGGTTCATTGACAAGGTGTACAATTGCTGGGAGGGAAGTGATGCGAGATTCTGAGTCAAGAGGACTGGAGATACGATTTGACCAGTAATGAGTTGGGTTTGCTGGTAGTCGGAAGTAACGTAGGCGCTTATAACAGGAGTGAAAATTGCTTCGATAGAATTGTTGTTTCTTTGAAGAAAAGTCGATTAACTCCACGGCAACTTGACAGAGGACTCGTTAACGTACCCGACGTTCTGCCAAACCAACAATGGGTTGGGGAAACCCGACGCAGCGAGGAATCCTAGGAATGCCATTAGCATAAGGTTTCTTCGATTCGATCCGACACATACCGACAGCGAGACCCTGGGGGTCACCAGTCTTGTTGGTTGCGACCAGCTGTCCAGGGTTTCCTTCGGCAGGAGGCTTCCAGTAGGCATCTTGTGTGAATATTTTGGCTGTGGCTTGCAATGAATACTCACAGTGAAAATGAAGCCTCCACCACTCGGGACTAAATCCGTCTGTTCACCGATCTACTCAATGGAATTAGAAATAAGCAGTATTGCGAAGTGGAAGGGTTTTTTACGCTGATCACCGTGTCAGCCATGGCTGACACAATGCTTCCCGCATTAACCTGGACGGATGCGAACATAAGGCTGCAATTTTATACGTTTAAATTACTCGATGTGAGTTTGATCAAAGACAAAAAAAATGAGGAACGTACTTCTGCTCGTAAGTTACATTAGCAAATTGTCCGCCTAGTACGGTTTGGTTAGTAACTGCATTCCACGGTAACAGGACGATTCGTTTATTACCTCCACCGTATTCAATAACACTGGAGAGGGAGGTGTTAAATTGATATGGACGCAAAGTCATTGGGGGGTTAAACATACCGCCAGGCCACCTGATCCATGTTCGGAGTTCCTTGGATTTTGTCAAACGTGAGCATAAGAGTGACGGGCCCGGTGATCGACGCGTCACTGTGAGTGGTTGGCAACTTGAATGGGACCAGGCAAAGAGTGCTCAACCTACGTTTTGATGACAAGAGTCCTGGAGAATGATGCCATTTTAGAAAGTCGTTGTGAACTTCTGGTTGTATGCTTGAGTGCGCTGTGAGTTCTGGATGCCAACCCGGACTCAAGAAGCCTTTATATATGCTGAGCTATGCGCCTGGGGATGAATGACAAATATGGAGCCTGCATCACGGCTGCTACCAGAGCGGACGTCTAGAAAAATACAGATCAGTTTCCCTGCGACTTTAGCCAATGACGAGACATCGATGCTGAAGAAAACTTGTCCTATGACCCAAAATTGAGCACTCACGAAGGCTTGTTGCGTAAGAGTTAAACTCTGGGGACCATTCCGTGAATAGTTCAAGCTTACTGAACAAGAGGAAGCACTAATAAAATCGGTCTTACGACGCACTGGTGCCACTGAGCAGGTTAGAAAATCAGTGCCCATGGGGTGGACACGACTGATGGAAGGCGGAACAGATTCAGAAGTTTATTACACATCCAATTGTTGAACTATGACTGTGAAGGGAAATATCGATACTATCTTAAAGTCATAAACTTACAGCTCATGACGAAGCCGGAGCCGCAGGTCGGCCGCAGGAATGAGAAGTCGACGTAATTCCCTCGGAATCCCTCCCCATGACCACCACGCCACAAAAGTCACCCTCAGCTTGAGGCTTTTTGCTCAACACCGCAGAAAAGTATGTCGAACATTTCCAAGGCATTAGAGGCCTTCTAGAGAGTTGATAATCGATGAAAACTTTTCGCTACATGCGGTATCAGCATTGTTGAGATTGTCGTATGATCTATACTTGCTGAACGATGTTCCGCTCCGAATTTGTTCTAGTGTGATGCATTCTGTAGCTTCGGTTTCTTTGATATCTTTTACCTTCTACCTGATCCTAGCGCACGTTGGTGACTTCCAAGTTGGTAAAATCCTTGGAACTTGGTCACGTTTGTATGCCTCTGACTTTTTGCAGCATAAAATCAGACGGGCCGCAAGTGCGCACATCAATATTCGCGTGCGTTAAACTCTCTGGGATGTACTACTTTGCGGATCGCATTCTGAGGAGTCGATTGAATTGCTAGGTACGGTTTTTGCAGTCTCGCACGTAAAACGCCAGATATACTTTTCTGGGGTGTTTATTAAGCGATATTGGGGCTTTGTGGTGCTAGTAATCGACTAGGCATCTTTTATCGATGGTGCAAGAGCTGGCCTATTCCTTACGTTTAGCTCTCTGGGTTTCGCAGCTTAGTGGAAATGGGCAAAGGAATCTCACCTTCTTTTCATTTCTGCCTGTTAAAATTTGCCTTGCGGACAACCTGCGGCCTCAGTGACTTGTAACTTCAAGATAAAATCGGTGGCCATCGCGTAGAGGCTGACTCTCTAACCTGCTTAGTCACAGTAATTTGTCCTACCTTACATTGAGAACGAATTTAGGTGTACTCACTCTTGTCAACCAAGGTTCACTGAACCCCAGAGTTTATCCCTTACTCAACACCCTTCTTGTGAATGAGTAATTTTGGATTCAGATCGGATAATCAATCCCTCCACCATCGATATGGATTTCAATACGCCTCGGCTCTTCTGTCAATCAACTTCGGGAGAAAAGCAACGTTGAGAACTTTAGAACAGTGCTATTTGAATACAATCGTCGCAACATCAAACCCATACGGACAGCGCGACGACACCCCTTCAAAGTTGTGTATCAGATTCATAGCTGTATCGCGGTTGAGTCGCAGGACGGGCTTCTCGCACACTGAAAGCTAGGGTGAAAAGGAAGTGGAATTTCGGGAATAAATGCTCCAAGTCACAAGTAAAAGTCCCAGGACGCGGTGGGCATGTATCTCAAGCCATGGCTTTCGACTAGAGAACAGAAATTAAAGAGGAGCTTCAATGCAACTGTCTGACGTCAGCGTCGCTTGGTAACACTGTACTATTAGTAATACTGCCAAGACTATTTTTGTTCTTCTCATTCCACCTCAACCTACGTCAATTTCTCGAATAACATACCCGCCGTCGAGGCTTCTAGATCTTAAAACTTTTCAGTGAATGTTCCACATTTTCGACATGCAACCTTTCTTCTTCTTTTTCTTTAGATGATTCGACCTTGCTTCCTCTGAATCAACAAAGGACATCGTGATCAAGCTCTGCGCCGCTGGCAACGATTCGCTCGAATTGGTGTATGTATTTAGCTGGTTGGGGATATTGGCAACTAGGTACGCATATTGTAGCACTCCTTCCATAGAGTCTTAGCCCATCCTTCGTTGCTAGCTTCATTTGTCAATTTGTCGACAATGGCGGCCTTCCCTCGGTTGAGCTCCGAGGTTGATACACGTCTACTAGCTTGCTCTGGGGCGTGCCTAAACTGAACAAAATCGTGCGTTCTCCAGTCCAGCTCTTAGGATCATCGAAAGCAGGGACAAAATTCCATAAAAATTCGAGCCTTTACTACATTTTTTAGGTGAGCTCGAAGGCAATTCCTGTCTTATGCGTCTATCTAATAATCCTCAATACCTCTATCGCTCTTGTCAGGTTCATATTGCTTTCACGAAACGGATGTGTAGTGTCGTATGCGTTATCTTTGAAGTTACAGTGCTCACCCCTGGCGGTAAACGCCGACAATTTAAGATATGCTTACTTTTCACCATGTCCCATTCTGCGATTCACGGCTAAATCGTCGTATCCATGCTTTTATTTACCGCACTTGTACTGTCAACAGGAAGCTCGTAGGTGGGGACTAAGGTTGTTGATAGGTAATGTCTTCGTTGGCGAGAGAGTTCGGACTCTGAGTGTTTTCATGCTGAATTATGTCTCTAGTTCTTACAAACTTGACTTACAAACTTGAATGTCACTGCCATCCAGTGTCAGAAGATTGATTGGTGAGACAGCTGGGCCAAAGCTCTTCTTCTATTATGTTAATTTAGGCCCGAGCACAAGGCTATCCGCACGGACAAGGAGAGGTAGCTCAAATTTACCACTAAATGCGCTGGATATTTAATTTACAACGAGATATTTGAAGACTCCCTCGCCCTTTCCGTTGCCGAAGAATTCTACGGCACATTTACTTCTGCACCGAACCCAAGAAGGATGTGGGTACTCCATTACCACGTCTCCATTTTGGCCGACGACATGGAGGACCGGGCATCGTTGGACTCACTTGATGTCCCGTTCGACTCACTGCTAAAACAACCGATGACCGGTACTTCCGTGATGTTCGAAATGTCGGATGCTTCAGACTTGGACTCTCCGGCAGTCGACGACTATTTAGTCAAGCAATGGCAGGACATGCGCGATGAGATGGACGAATTTGGCTCTGCTGAGAGCCACGTCCTTGGGTTGTTCATCTACATGGGCGATACCATTGAAAGTACCGTTCAGACTGTTCATGTGGAGGATCTTGAGAGCATTAGGACCAAACTTGCTTCCGGAGACCCCGATTACTGGTGTAAACAAGAAAATAAGATGAATTCTAGTTTGTAGTGCGCTTTGTGTTCCTAAATTGACTGACTCTGTCCATCTGAACGATTCTTACGCTCGGGTCACTAAGTAGCATGCTTGCTTTAATTTCTGCATATAACACACTCGAGGAAGAGCAATCTCGAATATTTTATCTCGCACTATTAAGCCATTTATCGTAATTATCATACATGTGCATACAATGTCTATGTCATTTCGACATTCAGTCATCGCCCTAGCTTTGATGCGGGGCGCCACAGTAGTATCCAAGCCCGTTCTACGTATTAATTTTTAGCATTTAAGACGGGAAAATAATATACTTGTATTCTTACCTGGTCAAGTTGTTGACAGCAGATAGAATATAAAGATCCGCAACCGTTCTCGCCACTGAGGAAACATTCGGCTGCATAGATTGGTTAACGGAAAGGTAGTGTCAAACTTTGAAACATGAGGAGAGTGAGTATTGGGGCGAAGACTTACAGCCAACATATCCCCTTGGGTAGGGCCCGCTAACCGTTTTACAACACAAAGATACCAATGTGCCACCGCAGACATCGGCGGCAGACGCACATGGAAGAACGAGGAGGACGGCAAAGATTGCGATAGCCAGATTCATTTCAAAATAGAATGTAATCGAGGTGAACTTATGGGGTTGGTTGTCTAGTGTCGTCTCAGCTTTATACCTCTAGTCGTTCGACCCGGGATTCCCAGATGTCCCCGGATATCACAATAAGATTTTGTATCACTGGTGTCGGCACCTCGGGGTCGAAAGCTGGTGATCGAGCAGAAGCATCAGTACCCCTACAACACGATAAAAGGGTGAGTTACGATGCTACAAGTGGGGGCTGGAATGGAGCGCTTCTCCGCCGACAGAAAGACAGAGGCTGTATAAGGACCTAGAGTATTGCTTTCATAGACGAGTTCTCAGAGAGATCGGTTTCGAACGAGGACCAGGTCGGGTGAGGTGGTGGAAGACTCCCTTGAGAACAAGACTTCGTCTAGAAGAACAAAGACCCGAATTTTTTGGTAGAATGATGCTGGAAATGAAAAAGATGACCTAGAAGCCATAGTCGGTTCTTGGCCAACCTGAAAATAGATATGCAGATACATTGTGAAGAGGCGGAGCCAGATTCTTACTTCACGTCGAACCAGATGGTCGGTCTCGGTGCCTAGTCTATCCGCCAAGGAAATGAGTCACAAAGATGTCGATTCCAGAACCTCAGCTGAAGAACGATGGATCTAGAGTGCCATCAGGCCTGGACCATATCGTGGAACAGCTCGTCAGAAATGCTTGGAAAAGCGGGTTCCAAAATCCCATCATTTACTGAAGCCGCAAGACCAGCCGGAACTAGGAGTCAGTGGTTGTATGGAAAACCTCTTTCCGTGTGTTCATAAGCAGGCCGCAGTAGCAAGATGAGTGGTGGATTGGAAGCAACGATGCCACCTTACGGTGGAAAACCAATGACGCCACCCATGCTGAGTTTCAATCGTTAGCTCCGACGGTCCGACCCAATACACGTCCTCTGCGTTGTCCTCACGAACATTCTGAGACGTTTTCCGACTCCGGCGCTCTAACCGATGCTTAACACACTTTGCTAGAAATTTGGCATCATGTACCACTCTTCTCACTGGCTCTCTGAGCTGCAGACGGCTCCGAATCATCGCCGAAGTAAAGGTGATTTTTAACGGCTGGTTCAATTTACTCGAGAGACAACAAGTATCGCTTTCTCTTGAAATGCAGTTGATCGGAGATCTGTACCCATCGCGTTTAATCCTCCCTGTCATCAATCGCTGTCGAATCACAGCCTCTTTCAGATATCAGTCTCCCTCAACTTCGGAAACTGAGCAATTCCGAGTCGTAGCACCCCAGCGCCTGGTTGATCTTTTTCTGCGTGTTATTGAATGTACCCCGAGGGCCCCACCTGCATATCACTGTCAGTTACGCTCATCTGGATCCATCAAATACGTAAACAAAAATTCACCGAAGCCACATCGCCGATGCCTCTTTCTGCCGATTGAAGATATTATGTGGCTCCACAAATATATATCACTCCAAGTCGGATTTGGCCCTGGAAATCCTTGTTTTCCCTAGCTTTGTTGTGAGCTTTATTGTTTTCCAGAGGTTCAGTCATTTAGTTAACAGCGAATTTGTTGTCAAAGGTTCAAAGTGGATAAACATCTTCGTTGACAACGAATACCCTTGTGATTGTAAAGAACTCCACAAATATCGTTGCGTACCCCATGTTCATTGAAGAGAGACGCTTAGTGGAGATTTCTGTCAGCCTTTCATGTGGGTTTCAGTTGTCACTTGACCCCCCATTGACGTGGTAGACATCGAGCGCCCGTCCCGCTGTTAGTCCGACGTTCCAACATTGATAATTATACTCAGCTACACAGTATATAAAGCGAGTACGTCTAATAAGAACTGCACCCAACTAGCTACCGATACCTAACAATCTTCAAGAAGACGTACTAATGAAGTTTTCGCTGACCTCTCTTCTGAGCGTGGCTCTTCTCGTCTCTTGCACCGCTGCTCTTCCCGACCGTCGAGCCCAAGCTATCCCCTGTAAGTTTTATACGCCGTAAAGACCTTGTTTGCGGTTGCTGATTTCGAGGATAATAGGTGGTGCACCTAACGTAAGTCTGCTCTAGTTCAGATACTAAACTTGACCTGAAAGATTACTTGACTTTTGAATCTAGGACCCACCCTGTGAGTGACCCATAGACATCGAGTCCAAAGCAAATATATAACGATCATCGTTTCTATAGGCCCCAAAGGAACTTATTGTTGCATACCAGGTCCTATTAGCGTTGATAAACCCAAGCCCGGCAAGTCAGTCATAATTTTCGTGGTACTTGGTAAATCGTAGTAACGCAAAGGCGAACTAGCTGCATACCAACCACCTTTTTTTGCCCTCTTTGATGCTAATGAGGGTGTACATTATCGTTACAAGTTTGCGAGAGGGCGGTATTTAGCGAGTGTGGAGATAATTGAATAAATATGTGATATACTGTAATAAGTACCTTGTAAGCGAAATCATTTCTAGCGGATTTCTGCTGTTATTTGCCGGTTATGAACCGCTCAGATACGACCGTAAAATAAATACGACGAGGACGATCACGACTTGAAATAAACCACCCACCAAGACGACCGGAATCTCGCAGACCGTTCGCTTGAAGCAACGTCGCGACCCTTTTAACCTAAGTAACCGTGCAAGAACGTGGTTGTAACACTGTCAACACACGGTACTGTGAAAGCAGAAGCACGTAGGAGACGTACATGAGTCGATGGTGACCTACAAGGGCCTTACTTAGGTGTTTTTAAGGAAAGTAATGGGAATTTGAAATAGGACATACCTGCGCAGATAGGAACAACGAAAATGAACATGAAGTGCCTGCGGAAACCAGAAAAAATGCGCTGCTTTCGTTCTAGTCCTGCCTAAGGGGTAATTCTACACCAGCCGATGTCGCGATACAGGATAAAGTAGTTCAATGAATAGGAGGGGGCTTAATAAGTCGATGAAGCAACTAAAAATTCTAGGTTGTACTCACTCGACGGCATCGAAACTCGATATCCCGGCGTTCCAAAGGAACTGTTGGGCGAAGGCGCCGAGGAAGAGACGATGACGAAAAGTCTGAGAAATTAAAGGCAGACCTCCCGAGATATAAAAGGAAAGGGTTTTGGGACGCTTCATTACACCTGCTGTTTTGCTCAATCACGTTGATATGAACGAGACGCAGACATTAAGGAGAGGGGCTGTTGTAGCAAAATATCTGCAGGAAGGTCGAGTCGTTTGCTGAAGGGAGGTTTTAGCATAACAGCGAGTGCTCACAAGGATAAAAGTATTGGTGCCTTGTCATCGATTTGGAGTCCTCAAAGTTGACCGACTGGAATGGTATCACAAGCCTCCGGCGAGCGAGTTAGACGGTAATGGAAGCTCAACTAAATAGCAGTGACGTGGAAGGGATGGGTCAAAACTTACCTTAGTTACTGTGCATCACACGATTGATCAGTCTACTGACACTGCAACGAGTCGAACGTAAACGTGGGTAGGAACGTAGGCGGGAAATAAGCCCAGACATCGAAAGAGGAGAATAGAGTCGGAAGTCGAGATACCCAAAGCACGAAATGATTGACACAATATTTGGTGCCCAAATATGTGAAAAAAAAAGGTAAAATTTGGTGGTATATTTTCTCGGTCCAAATTGATAAAGGATATTATGGAACTATGTTCACTTGCTTCGCGATTCCATCACCTCAATGGTTCTCCCTAACCATTACTACCACCTCCACCCGTTGTCGCAGCTTTGGCGATCCTCCGTCCCCATCCCCTCTACTGGCTCCCAGAGCTGTACGCTGCACTCAGTACACGTGCAAACAACCCTCGCCATCAAACTGGATAGGACATACTTTGACAAACGAAATTACTAGAATTTACCGAATAAAAAAACACTAATTTACGATGTTTCTTTGTATATTCCCCTGCTCGTAGTGCGTAGCGCGTCTCGGGTGTCGCGCGTCGCATAGATTCTACCTACCCACGCGTCGAGTTCCAGAATTCTAGGTTTCAAAGAGTAGGACGGCGATAGCAGCGGCGGACGTTGTTCCGAGTTCTAGTCCCAATAAGCACGCCAACAGGTTTGTGGAGCAAAGTGAGTTGGCAATAGAGCCCTCATAAGAGACATATGAGGGAATGACGTATGAATTCTACCGTGACAGCAGGCCTACTACGCTTTGGACTATTAGTGCTGCCAAGACAAAGAAAGTACGTGTTCTATCTCCAACGACTCACAAATAACGCTTCCGGTTTGGAATTATTGCTTCCTTGCATTCAAACAAGATATTCTCAGTATCTTGTTTTCCAGCGTGGCACGTTCTGGTAGGTCCTTCAAGAATAAACAGTAGGGTTTCTAGACCGTTTTTGTCTTCTAGTTATGCGCTAAGTCGCTGTTGCTGATCGAGAACTCCCCAACATAGACTGCTTGCGGCCACTAGACTAACCAGTTTCATAGGCGCTACGTGCAAGCTCTGCATTCGCATTTTATAAGGCGACGTTATAAGCAAGCTAATTCAAGTCGTCGCAACTAGCACTTCCAACATAAAATTTGTATTTCTCCTTCCTAAAGGCAAGTCCGACATTGCATCACCCATCCAAATCAGCGAACTGACTCTATTTAATAACCTCGATTCAGTCAGCAAACATGACCGTAGAAATCGTGGAAGTGATCAACAACACGACCGGCGTGCTCAATTACTACAACGAGCAAACGCTCTACACCATGCCCCCCCTCTTCCCACTACACCCTAACGCAGCAGACAGCGATGCATGGCTCCCCAAGTCGTCTTTCAAGGACGACACAGTCCCATTCCAAAGCTCTGGGAAATCCATCAATTATATTAGGGTTGTTCAGAGTAGGCCGGTTGGACTTCATTTGAGATTCATTTGAGTCTCGGTTGGAATTTTAGTTGAGACTCGGCAGGGCGGCATGGGTGCGGTCAATTCCGAACTGGAGAGTTCAACTTTGATCGTGGTTGACCAACTGGAAAGTTCGGCTTGGGCAGGCAGCGGAGTTTCAACAGAACTAGGCAGGGGGTACTTTTTTATTCCTACTTTTATTTTTTTTATTCCATTTTATTAGCCTATTTAAGTGTCTATGCCATATGTAGAATATATCTTATGCTTTGAGCGTGCTAGATGGAGGGGCCCGGCAACAATAATTAAATAATTCAAACGATCTCAATCGACGTTGAAGCTCCGACGGCTTCCCACACCGAACTTTTCAGTTGGTCAACCACGATCAAAGTTGAACTCTCCAGTTCGGAATTGACCGCACCCATGCCGCCCTGCCGAGTCTCAACTAAAATTCCAACCGAGACTCAAATGAATCTCAAATGAAGTCCAACCGGCCTACTCTGAACGACCCTAATGTTTGGGTTAACGACGGGCCCAAAACACAGATCTCGGACGACGACTGGCAGTTCAGAGTCGTCGGGCTGTTCGAGCACTCGAATGACAGGGTCGTAGCGAAGGTGGGGTCGCTGAGCCGTGGGGGGACAGTATGTCCTGAAGGTGGATCAGCATGGTGGGCGGCAGGCGGTGTTCACGTTTCTCGAATACGAACACAACAAGTTCCAGTCGACGGACGCAGGGTATGTTATTTCGCAGACGATCCTGTAGGCTGCGCCGATTATTGGGCAGGCGCTGTTTGATATCCTCATTTGAAGATGTGGAGCGGAGGATCCTCGAAAGAGTATAAATTTACTGTAGTTAGTAAATGAAAGTATGGCTATTTGATACCTGATGTTGGAATACAAATGTATGCAGCGATTCAGTGACGGACCAAAGGAAATTTGATCAGCTCTCACTGTAATTATTCGAAATTTATTTATTTCACCCTCAACGTAGGCTGGAACGGCGCCATAGGTAAGTACCCCGCACACTCAAGGTAGTGTTGCAACTTGTAACTTAATTCTGATTCATATCACAGCTCCGCCCCAAGAACAAGGCCAATATAGAAGTCGATACATGCAGAGTATACACCTCTCTGATCCCCAATCCAAAAATTACGGACCGTCCGAATGCGTTTTTCCTGGTTTTTCCCAAGTTTTTCCAGCTCCGGTGCTGGTCTTGGTCTGCTATTTCCCACGGCTACCTTCCACTCGTGCAGGAAAAGTCTTGCGCGGAAACAGCAGCACCTCTTTTGAGAGAAATTTTCAGTGAGAAAGTCGCTTATATTCGTATATCCCACGGCAGAAAATTGTTTTTGAAACGTGAAACGAAAAAATGGGTGAGTTTGAAGGCATCCCATGGCCAGCATGTTGTTGGGTGTGAGAACAATCCAGTTCAGTCGTCTGAGTTGACTCATTTTGCTCTGAGACGAACTGAAGATTCAACCCAATATGCTCATAGCTTGCTTTCAGTGTAAGTTTTTCTATCAGCTCACGCACGCGCCAGGTTAGTTCCCGCCTGCGCAGGGTTAGCGCAAGAAACGCGTGAGCATGCGCAAGGTACTCGCCAGAATGACACACCCTTGGGACAAAGTTCTAATGTCTGAGAAGGTTCTTGCCAGTCCCTCGTCTATTCCATTTTCCATACAAACAGAGAGGTCGGCTCGTGCTGGAGTAACTAGGGACACCCTCACAAACCCTTATTCCCACTATATTGTTAACTAACTACATCATTCCTGATTTACTTTCACTTCCCCTCGCTTCTAGATCTCTGACTTGTTTGATTCAATTTTTATTTCTTCAACCCCACGAGTCGCCATCACCATCTACCTCCAGGCTCCAGTCAATTATAATAGGATACATATTCGTTATTCTGCCTTCACAAACTTAGGTATAAACAGTGTGCGTTGATAAGTTTCCAGTGCCCCTCATTGAGGAGACAGGCGAGAAGCAAATCAGATTGAACCAATTCCGATTCCAATTCCAATTCCGATGCGATAACAGCCAAAACCAAGTAAGTAAAAAGTACACAGGTATGTAAGTAAGTAGATGCTTTTGAGTCGAGTCGAGTTCAGTTCAGTTTTGTTTTGGGGGTCGTTAGGGGTGGTTGGGAGGTGCGGGTAAGATAATGCGTCCATGGGTGAATGGTAATGGAATGAGAGAAGGGAAGAGAAGGCAGAGCAATGAGCGGATGTGGTAGTGTATCGTTTGTGGATGTGTGAGAGAAGATGAACTTGAGTTAACCAAAGGAGTGAAGGAAGGAAGCGAGGGATGGATGGGTAGATGGTGTGGTAGATGAAGGATATATCCAAGAGACGAAAAAAGAAAGAAAATCCCGAAGAGAGTCACCAGAGAGAGAGGGAGAAGGAAGGATATAAAAAAGTAGAAAGATAACAAGAAAGGAGGGATAGAGAGAAAAGAAAAGAAAGACCGTAAGTTGTCATATCGTAGCATAACACGAGGGGCAAGGGCGGGCAGCGCACGGGAGGGACACCGAGCAACGGCGAGAACGAGAGCGGGATCGACGGTGAATCCACGGAATTCGATATCCTCCCCTCCGACGCCGTCCCTCCAACGTGAAGATAGCTGGGCCGGTGCTCAAGGAGGAAGATCGCGGGTCAGCGTCATGACCCCGCACCCGCGCCCGCGCCCGTGGTCCTTGGAGGGTCGGTCAGCGTCCACTTCCTAACGTGCGCCGTGTTGTCCGATGGGGCCTGCATAGGTATCCCGCGTCCGTACCCATTCCCATATCCACTCCCATTGCCAGTGCCGTTGACGGGGCCGAACCCCCTCCCTGCCCCCACCCCTCGAAACCCAGCGCCAGTATCGTCCACATCAACACCAACAGCAGTCCCGGCACTGCTCACGCTAACAAAGCTCTCCCGTCCGAACCACTCCGAGCGCGGATCCGTATCGTCGTCTTCGCTGTTCTGCCTGAGCATCCCACCGCCGAGTTTCGCGTTCCTCGACGCCGTCCCCACCCCCACCATGCTCATCGTCAGGCTGTTTGCGTGCCCCAGCTCGCCGAGATCATCCCCCTCCTCCCTCCCCTCCGCAGAGCGCACGTCGCGCGGGACGTCGTCTAGCGTGGGGCGGTGTATTGGCACTTGCCGTGGGTCTGGTTGAGGCTGTTTGGGCTGCGGCTGCTGGTACTGGGACAGGGGCTGGGGTTGCTGGGTGTCATATCGATCCCGGGATTGCTGGGGCTGAAGCAGCCCCGGCGCCGGCGCCGGCCCATCATGCAGCGCGTACCGGTGCATAATTGAGCTTGCGTTCATATTTGGCTTCA
Organism: Galerina sulciceps; assembly: GCA_023014345.1. NCBI lineage: Eukaryota > Fungi > Basidiomycota > Agaricomycetes > Agaricales > Galerinaceae > Galerina > Galerina sulciceps. Next base: position 454,389 of record JAEDXJ010000038.1, read on the forward strand.
AGTTTGTGTTCGAGTTCGAGTTTGAGTTCGTGGTCGCGATGGGGAAAGGCACCGCCCCGAGCATGGGCGGATGATCGCGGTACTCCTCGCCCTCCACCTCCTCCACTTCCTCCCCATCCCCGCCAAGGCCCACGCCGTCGCTAATCCCCCGCTGATGCGCACCCAAAAGCGGCTCGTCCACGCTTGCAGTCTGTTTGTGCGGGGCGCCCACGTTGGCGCTACCACCGACGCCGACACCGTGCTCCAGGTCAGAGTCAGGATCGCTATACCGCCTTGCATGGTCGCGGTACTCGTGTTCTCGAGCTTGAGCGAAGGCCGCCGCGTCAGTCTGCTCCCCGGCCCGCTCCCTATCCTGATCCCGCCCTCCGACCAGTGTCCTATCCCCCTCTCCCGCCCACCCCGCCGTCCCAGCGTGGATGCCAGGAGGCACCCCCGTCCTTGGATCCCACGGCTCTTCCTCCCCCTCCTCCCCAACCCAGTGTCCCTCCTCCCCCTCCACACCCTTCTTCTGGACGACGTACCCCCCAAACTCATCCACCCCCACCCCCAGCCCTTTATGCCCAGTATACTCATCCCCCAACCCACCCCCACCCCACCCCAACACCCACCCGCGTCCTTTCACTATCCACAGTCGAATCCGACCTCTTCTCCCGCCTCAAATACGCCTTATACCGCATCTCTCTCAGCTCATCCTCACTCAGCACATCTTCGAGCCCCACGCCGGGGCCGAAGCCCAGCCCGCCCGACCCCCGTCCTCCTCGCCAATCTGTATGCCGACTTCTGGTCCAGCCCCTCCCAGCCCGCCGCTGCCTCCACCACCAAAGGCCCCCCCTCCCAGCCCATCCCCAGCCCCTTATCAGACTGCTGCAGCCGGCGCTGACGGCGGAATCGCCTCCTCCCCAACACCCACCTCACCCCAAACAGCCCCGCACACACCCCAAAGAACCCCAACACCCCAACAAGGACCACGATCCCCACCGGGAGCTTCCGCCCGCCCACGTTGACCGTCTTCGTGTTCGCATCGCTCCCCGTTCCCGACCCTGAGGAACCAGACGAAGACCCGGGAGGGGAGGATGTTAGGGGCTGGTTGAGCACCCGAACGGTATTGAATTCCTGCAGCGCCACGCTCGGGTCCGTCAGGGAAAGCAGCCCGAGCCGAGGGCGGATGGTCTGCCCCACCCCCCCATCCGTCGTCCCATCCCCGTCGGTGTCGTTGAACACAGGAAACGCCCCCGCCCCATCCGGCACCGCGTACCCCATGACGGTATACACGTTTCTTAAAAACGGGACTCCGAGGACCATGTCTCCGATCCCTGATTCGGGCCGGGCGAGTTGCGCGTCTGCGGCTTGGATGAGGCCGATGCAGAACTTCGCGCTGGGGTCGGTGGGCGGCGGGGCGGTGAGGTCGAGCGGGTGGAGGGGGAGGGGGCGCGGGTGTCTAGGGTTATGGAGAGGTTGAGGGGGGTTGTGCAGGGGACGTAGTCTGTTCGATCCACGCATACTTATCGTCAGCACACGAAATGTACAGAGAGGATGAGGGAGGAAAGACAAAGGAGCACTCACACATCCCATCGCTCCCCGGACTCACCCCAATCGCCCCATACACCGCATTCGCCACCGCGCTCGTCGTCAACACGAGCGGAACCCCCGAATCGAGCACCGCGCTCGGGAACACCGCGCCGTTATTGCTCCGCCCCACCTCGACCTCCTTCGGCGCGCCGTTGACCCACACCGTTATACCCCTCACACTTGCCTTCCAAAATAGACTCCCCGCTCGGTCTGAGACGAGGGCGTCGTACGCCACTTTACTAGGATCCGGGACGAGCGCAGCGGGGTGCCGCCCAATGCCCAACACCGACGGGATCCTATCGGACCCTGGGCGGGCGAGAGCGAGGGAGAGGAACCGCGCGGCAGGGGCGAGGGCGGAGGGGGTGAGGGAGAAGAGGTTCGACGCGAAGGCGGCGCCGTCGGGGTTGTTGTTCGTCACGGGCGGGATGGATTGGGCGATGATGCTGTTGAGCGGGAGGGCGAGCCCGAGGATGCCGCTGAATTTGGGGGAGAGGGGTTCGGATTGGACGTCGGTCGCTGCGGCTGTGTGTGTGCGGGGCGGGGGCTCGTCAGCCTTGTTCTTGTTCTCCTCTCGGGAGAGATACAGAGAGACGGAGATGGAGATGGAGGGCTTACCAAGCGCCTGATTATCAATAACATACCCCCCCAACACCACCCGATCCCACACGATCGGGCCCGACGCCGAGCCTTGGAGGTACGGGATGCTGAACGTCTGCCCGGTGGCGACGGAGGACGCGGAGGGGTCGTACAGCCGGCCTTGGGTCAGCTGGCAGGAGGAGGTCGAGCAGGCGGTGGAGGCGACCCACTGTGTGTTGAGAGGAGGTTAGTCGTTGCTTTAGGAAGGATGGACAGGGAAGGGAGGGAGGGGGACAGGGAGGGGGAAGATGGGAAGGGGGGGAGAGGAGGAGACTTACGAGGTCTGAGGAGCCGGTGTCGACTTGGAGAGAGAACTGTTGTGAGTTGTCGCTGAACTTGACGGGGATGGTGTATGCTCTGCGGAGGGAGAGAGAGAAGTGGGTCAACGACAGCGTCAACGGCGGTGGGAGCGGCAGCGGGAAGGGGATGGCGAACGACGACGATGCGATGATAAGGAGGAAGGGTGTGGGCAGGGTAGAGGAGAAGAGGACAACGACGGGCGCAGACGACGTCCGGATCATACCGAAGGTGACGACGACGACGACGACGATGACGAACCCAACGAAGCCGAAACCCAACCCAAATCAAATCAAAGAAAGGCGCAACTCACACATCATACACCCCACTCCCCACCATATCGAGCGGGAGGACGACACCGCCCGCGCCGCCCGTGCCTTCCTGTGAGACTGCTCTCCGTCCTAGCCGTGGGTCCAGGTCGAGCAGTGGTGGGTCGAGCGCGCGCGCTTTGCCTTTCCAGCGGCGTTGGTTTGGGTTTGGGTTTGGGTTTGGTAGGGGGAGGGGCATCGTTGCTGGCAGAGGTGGTGAGGGCAGAGGTGAAGGTGGAGGTGTCGTGGGCGGTGATGGCGCTAGTGCGATGGGCGGTCGTCACGATGATGATGAGAGTCCCGGTGCCGGTGTTGATGTGGGTGTCCCAGGTGTCGATGTCGAGGCTTATGTCGATGTCGAGCTTGAGGTAGATCCAAAGGCGGAAGACGAAGAGAAAGAGGGATGATCGATCCAGCCGTTCGTGCGTAGGGTAGCGTAGGTAGGTAGAGTAGGAAGGTAGGTGTAGAATGCGAAAGGAGATCGAACCAAGAACAAGGACGAGGACCAGAGCGAGGGCGGGACGGGCAGCGTATCCCGTTTACCTGTGAGAACGAACGAGAAAGGGTGGGGTTAGCACTACGCTCTTTCTATTCTCCTTCTTCCCTGCTCCGCTGCCCTTCCTCATTCCTTCCTTCCTTCCTTCTCTTCCCGGCGCAGTACGCAGGTAAGCAAAAAGTACGTACCTAAGAAACACCAGCTCCAACAGGCCCAGCAACGAAAGAACAAGGAAGGAAAACGCAGCAGGCTCTGAACCCAGAGCCTGGGTTTGGGTGGGCGGAAGGGGATGATGAGAGGAGGTGTGATGATGTGATGAGAAAGCACCGCAACGCAAGTTACGCAACACAACGCAAGCGACCGTGACAGGCGGCATTCTGATTGAAATTCACACCCTCTCACGGGCACGTCCCGTGTCCCGTGCGCTGAGTGACGAATCTGGGCAGTGCACTGGCGTGCCTTGATCGCTTGATGGCCGCTGCGGAGTGAGTGATGCGTGGGGTAAGGGGTTCGGCTGGGGTTCCGGGCGGGTGTCAAGGTGAGCTGGAGGTCTCCTGAGTCCAGAGTGAGTGGTAAGAGGTGACTGAGGTGAGGTGAGGTGAGAGGAGGGGAGCGTGGAGATGATTACCATTTGTACGAGACTACATGTTTTCTTTCCTTTCTTTACAGCTTTCTGAGCTTGCCATCCTTTCTTTTTCTTTTTTTGCGCTGCGCGCTGATGATCTGATCTGATGTAGAGTAGTCATTGATATAAAGCGACTACAAACGACACACTACGACTTGATACTATGATTAGGTTTTACCGACGAAGAAGCTTCATCCATCTTGATTCCTGACAGCGTTGCCGTTGCCGACAGCGCTGACAACAGGCGCGTTCCGTCCAACCCGAACACGAATCCGAATCCGAATGACCGAATCCGAGTCTTACAGCGCCAACCTACGCATTCGCATACGCCTTCATCACTTCAAATTAAAGCCACATCTCTACCGTAATATTAATCCCGAATCAGAGTCGCCACGGCCCACAACGCGTGACGCACAACACCCAAGACGCATTGGACACAAATCGCGATTCGAAAGCAGACGCCGACCTGCTGTCTCTTCTCCTCGGGGAGTGGACTGGCCCAGCCGCCTTCAAGTTGGAGCACGGCGGCGGCGTCGGAGGGGAGGATGTCGAATTCTGTGGATTCATCGTCGATCCGCTTTCGTTCTCGCTGGGTGTCCCTCCCATGCGCTGCGCTCCCTTTGATATGATATCTTACGGCCTTTCTCTTCTTTTTTCTCTATTCCTTACTTACTCTCTATTCCTTACTCTCTGCTCCTTCATGTTACATCTTTCGACTTTTTATACCCTCCTTTCTCTCTCTTTCTGTTGACTCTCTTCGGGATTTTCTTTCTTCTTCTTCTCTTGGATATACCCCTCATCTCTCCCATCCACACATCTACCCTCCCATCCACCCTCCCTCGCTTCATTCCTTTGGTTTACTCAAGCCCATCTTATCTTACTCACCCACATACGCTACTGCCGTCGCTCATTGCTCTGCCTTTTCTCCTCTTTTCTCTTCCCTTCTCTCATTCCCATCCCATTCACCCATGGACGCGTTATCTTACCCCATCCAAGCACCTCCCCACCAGCCCTAACGACCCCAAAAACAAAGCTGAACTGAACTGAACTCGACTCGACTCGACTCAAAAGCATCTACTTACTCACTTACATACCTGTGTACTTTACTCACCTGTTTTTGACTGTTATCGCATCGGAATTGGAATTGGAATTGGTTCAATCTGATTTGCCTCTGCCTCTCGCCTGTCTCGTCATTGTCATTGAGGGGCACAGGAAAATTTGCATGGAAAGTTGCCCAAACATCAGCGCACACTGCTTATACTTAGCGAATGCAGAATAACGAATACTCTATTGACTGGAGGTAGATCATCGATGGGGACACATCGAGTTGAAGAAATAAAAATTTATTTACGAGGGGAAGTGAAGTAAATAAGGAATGATGTAGTTATTTAATAATAGGTTGTCCCTAGTTACTCCAGCACGAGCCGACCTCTCTCTTTGTATAGAATGGAAGTTAGAACTTTGTCGCAAGGATGTGTCATTCTTGCGAGTCCCTTGCGCATGCTGACGCATTTCATGCGCTGACCCTGAGCAGGCCATGAGTGCACTTGGGCAGGCGGGGACTAACCTGGCGCGTGCGCGAGCTGGCAGAAAAACTTACACTGAAAGCAAGCATATTGCGTTGACTTTGAATCTCCAGTTTGTCTCATAATTACAGTGAGAGCTGATCAAACCCCCAAATTTCGAATAGTTGCGCTACCGCAGACTTGCACTTAAATCGGCTTGCGTAAGCTCTCAAACTTTCAAGCAAATTTCCTTTGGCCCGTCACTGACTCGCTGCATAGAGCACATCTGGATGACCTGTATTCCAACACCCGGTATCAAATAACCATACTTTCATTTACCAACTAAATTTATACTCTTTCGAGGATCCTCCGCTCCACATCTTCAAATGAGGATATCATACAAAGCCTGCCCAATGATCGGCGCAGACTGAATGACCGACTGCGAAATAACATACCCCGCGTCGGTCGACTGGAACTTGCTCTGTTCGTATTTGAGAAAAGAAAACGCCGCCTGCCGCCCCCCGTGCTGATCCACCTTCAGGATATACTGTCCCCCATTGCTCAGCGACCCCACCTTCGCCACGACCCTGTCAGCCGAGTGCTCGAACGGCCCGACGACGCTGAACTGCCAGTCGTCGTCGGAGATCTGTATTTTGGGCCCGCTGTTGACCCAGACGTTGATGGATTTCCCAGAGCTCTTGAACGGGACCGTGTCATCGTGGAAAGTGGACTTGGGGAGCCACGCATCGCTGTCTGCTGAAGAAGGGTGCACTGGGAGGAGGGGGGGCATGGTGAAGCCCGTTTGCTCGTTGTAGTAATTGAGTGTGCCGGTCGTGTTGTTGATCACTTCGACGATTCCTACGGGCATGTTTGTTGACTGAATCGAGGTTGTTAGAGAGGGTTAGTTCACGGATTCGGATGGGTGATGCAGTGCCGGGCTTACCTTGAGTAAGGGGAAATACAAATTTTATGTTGGAAGTGCTAGTTGAGACGACTTGAGCTAGCTTACTTCTAACGGCTGAATATCGCCTTATAAAAGGCGAATGCAGAGCTTGTAGAGAGTGCCTATGAATCTGGTTAGTCTAGTGGCGGAAAGCAGTCTGCGTTGGTGTGTTTCTCGATCAGCAACAGCGACTTGGCGCATAACTAGAAGACAAAAACGGTCTAGAAACCCTACTGTTTATTCTTGGAGGACCTACCTGAACATGCCACGCTGGAAAACAAGATTCTAAGAATATCTTGTTTGAATGCAAGGAAGCGATAATTCCAAACCGGAAGCGGTATTTGTGAGTCGTTGGAGATAGAACATGTACTTTCTTTGTCCTGGCAACACTAATAGTCCAAAGCGAAGAAGGCCCGGTGCTGTCGCGTTAGAATTCATACGTCATTCCCACATACTTCCCTCATGAGGGCTCTATTGCCAACTCACTTTGCTCCACAACCCTGTTGGCGTGCTTATTGGGACTAGAGCTCGGAACTACGCCCGCCGCTACCGCCGCCATCCTACCTGTTGAAACCTGGAATTCTGGAACTCAACACGTGGGTGGTTGGAGTCTACGCGATGCGCGGTTGAAGGATATTCGTGAAGCGCTACATACTACGGGCAAGGGCAGATACAAAGAAACACCGTACATTGCTCGAGTAGTGTTTTTTTTAGCGGAATTGCAAGCATCTTGTGGTAAGCTTGGTCGAAAAAAATATAGACCGGTGGGTACATAAGTGAATTCAACAAGTCTGTGAGAGTGGGACGATCAAACTGACTCCCATTGTCGTAGAGAAGAGACATCACTGACCTCCTCTGGGTTGCTAATTGCAATAACTTGTTGAAAACCAACTGCGCTTACTTATATCTCTCAATACCAAGCCACGGACTAGCAATTGCACACCTAGTACATATCTACCGTCCTGGGGTTTGATTGGTCCGGTGGCAGATACGCCTTCTACGTTGTCATGTTCCAAGCTCGGAAGCAACGTCTAGCGCTCGATGCGGGGAGGAAGCAATCCACCAGCTGATTTAGTAATCACAGACGTCTTGTGCGAGACAGAGGAGAAGATAAACTAAAAACCAAGGTGCTCAGTATATTCGTGCAAAGAGGGGAGTATCTAGAGTAGTTTTTTGGGAGATGAGAGAGTAAGTCAATCCTGACAGTCAGAATCCGAAGACTCTGGCTTTGGAATTGCCATTGGGGCTTTAGATCTTTAGGTCTGAGTCTTAGTGTTCCTGTGCAGTTCACAACCCACAAAGCTGACTTCTTCACTCCACAAAAACGATCCGCCGAGTCATGATCCAGGTTTAGAGTTTGCTTGACCGTCTCGCCGAGTCGTCGATCCTGGACGAACGAATAAAAATAATCGGTGTAGTCGGCCATGATATCTACTCTAGCTGCAGAGCCCATCTCTTGAGCTCACACGTTCTTAAAATACTCACTGTTTGTCCAAGGAGCTCTAATCTTCCGGGTAGCAGTAACCACGCGTATTTTTAAAAATTTCCTTGGTGAACTTGGCATGTATATTCAGGTACAGTATGACACCATACTTGATTCACGGCGGTCGAAGTTAAATACGAGATCTCATACTACTCGAGGTGCACAATCTACATCGAGGGTCTAAGTAGTCCTATGATCGGCATCTGACATCCCTCCTTCTCGCAGTCAAGATTCACCCCCCTCCCAGTCAGTGCTGAGACAATAACGACCGCCGTTGTTGTCTTGCCTTTAGTGGTTATTACATCATTTATTGACCGCTTTGTTGTAGCAGTATTCAGAGGGTTGAAGAACTTGAACACAGATGGATATTTCTTGGATGTGCTATTATTACAACTACTAGAAAGCATCACTATTACTTCAACGTCCGGAAGGCTCCATCGAACCTCATAAGAAAACGGGGTTCTCTCCTGAAATAGCCGTAAACTGTGGAGCGATGATCAGAATCTCATCTGACGCAGGAGGGGTTGAGCTACATAATGAAAGCTCAGCATGAGAAACGACCGGAAGCTTATAACGCCTTACACAAACTGGGTATTTCTGGTGACAGCAATTGTCTTGACCTTCAGGACATTTTCAACGCCGGATATCAACAAAGGTACTTTGGGGGCTGACCTAGCGTTTTAGCTCCCAACGGTTATTCTCTCTCTAACTTTAGAAGGCTTAAAAGCCACTCGAACGCTCAGGATTCTCCCAGATAAAAAATTTCTTAGTCTCTGAACATATCTACTTCACAGTATCTCTCCAACAAGCAATGTCGTCTCTGCAAGACCCATCTGAGTAGGTTTCCTATTTGCATGACTAGGCAATTTAGTTAACAGAGTATAAGATATGTCAAAATACTCGAGCTCTTGGAATCCCTCGATGGCTCGGTCGGCTATCAGAAGGATCCCTCCAAATTCAGGGAAACTTTCAAAAATGAGCTTTCAGTTGAGTCGCGTCTTTGTCAAAAACGAGGGAAGTGTGCAAGTACTGATATGCCGAGTAGAAGATCCTTCCAGCCACCGACGGGTCAGTGGAAAATTTTCTCCTTGCATCCCAGACTCATCAGGGCTTGTCACCTTTAGGGCGTTGATTTCATTTTCGAAGTTTTTTGACCTCAACCCAGTCGACGCTTTTGACAAGTCAGTGGTATAACTCGTGTTGTAGCAGATAAAAGATCTGATGTCTTTCTTTAGATTTGTTGTTGTCCTCGAGGGGATCGAGAGGCTTGGCGGTTCTGTCGGTTACAAAAAATATCTCGAAAATCGCCCCACCGACGTCAAAGCTAAGAGTTGGTTGTGATTATTCTTAAATAAACAAATGCTAACTCTAGTCGATGGCTTTAGCTATTGCCAAACCCGCGGAGAGTATCAGTGGTGAGTAGGAGAGATTGCTTTGTCACTTGTTCTATACAACTAAATTGCCTTCGAAGGCAACTGGGCTCACAATTCTCGTGGCCAATTCTACTCCCAGTGTCTCTGGATATACACATACTTGACTCTTAATTCAGGGTCTTTGTCCTTCAGTGGAGAGGGCTGGGCTCTCGGTCTTGATTGTGAGTGTGGCGTTGATTCCCCAAATAATTGACCAACTCACAGTAAACCATGAAAGTCAACCTCGCAATCAATGGAACGCTCTATTACAACAATGGCTGGGACTTGCGCGGTGATTGCACAGCGACTTATGGCAGCGCTTTTGTTGGCACTTCTGTTGACTTTTGGCACGGCGACACCGAGATTGCCGAGGTAAGTGCATTGAACGGCTGGAAATGCTGGTCTAACGCGCAATACCCCTTTGTAGTTCGAGGGAGGTGAGCAATTGGCCAATGATAACAAGTTCGACATCGTATAATATACACAATGCCTTTAGGTGGCGTCGGAGCAGGTGGAGCTTTCACCCTCTCTGTTTCTGGAAAGTGGACCGTCAAGTAATTGGAGAACAAAGTGGCCGCTTCGGACAAAGTGTTTGATTATTGATATCTCTCAAGTTCTTCCAAGGGCCTAAATTCTAGCGGTAAAATTGTACAGTAACGTTGTTTGTCGAAGTATGTCCCATCCAAATGCCAAGTTGGTTGACCTCTACGGCGATACTCCCAGAGCTGACCGCTGACCCATGTCTGCGCATAAAGTCTCGACGCAGTGTCTTCATTGCAATTTAGAGGTTTTTGATCGGCCATTTTCGACTTCTTTCCACGTCATTTGTGTTCCCAGTGGTGCGTCCCAAGTTACAAAAAATGGCTGTGAGAAATTAGATTTGATACCAATCGCCTATTTGAATTATTCGAGGAGAGTCCATCGAAGAAAACGATTTGGCTACATCCCTGATGAAGGATATCGGATCCCATTGGAAGGAACATCCACAGTGGTCGTCGACACCTTTAAACGTCGACAAGGTAAAGAACAAGAGGGCCTGGCGAGTGCTCAATCGCGTTGCCCGTAAGTGCTCCGAGTGTATGCAGTAGAAAACTCAAATCTACACTGTCACTGAAATTCCGAGGTCCAGACCTCGGTGGTTCGAAGTTGATAAACAACACTGTTAATTTGAGCCAGAAAAGATACAGCATAGGATATCAAACTTCTATGAATAGGATTTTACCCCCAATTGACATTCGCTCGACAATTCTATTGGCGCGCGCTTAAGACAGTGGGACTAGATGCAGGCAATAACGTTCGTGTCGCAATCAGGGTTCTCCGCCGTCCGGTTTCAAAGCGACCGCATTCGTTCGCCAGCGACAACTTGAAATTGAAATCGGAGGGATGGGAATGCGCGCTGTGCACCTAAGGCTACTAGTAAAACGAAGTCAGCAGTATGTCTAGCTCGACTAAACATGCTTGGAACGCAATGAAAACGCGGCCGGGAGTCCCGACGCGATGTCAATGCAGTAAAAGTTACTAAAAACGCAGTAAGCTCTGACACTGCGGGCATTGGCGTAGATAAATCTTTGGTATTTTTTAAATAACGAAGTCAGTTTTTCTAAGAGAATGACTCCCATGACAAATATGATTTATTTAGTGGATTGTACTCTAAATTCAACATTCGTTTCGAATGCCCGAATAAACAATCTTTGTTTTTTCGGTATTGACGGCCATTTGAATTCACAGAACAAAAAACTCCGTATGATAATTAAAGACGTCCTAAAGTGGCTAACGAGGTGCAACACATATTTAATGTTGAGCTGCCGGCTATCTGGGGTCCCTATGTACATATTGACATGTAGACCTCAGTGAAAGCCATTAAGCAACGGGTTGAACATTTTTTATCTTGCTGTAGGACCGTATATTGTACTGATCTCTACTTCAGTAACATTCTTGATGGTCTCATTAGTCCTTGGAGATTATTAGGACCCCAGGTAGTCGGCAGCTGTCTATTAAGTTGCCTTGCACCTCATTAGCCACTTTGGGACGTCTTTAATTATCATACGGAGTTTTGTTGTTCCATGAATTCAAATGGTTGTTGATACCGAGAAAACGAAGATTATTTATTCGGGCATTCGAAACGAATGTTGAATTTAGAGTACAATCTGCTAAATAAATTGTATTTGTCAAGGGAGGCATTCTCTTAGAAAAGCTGACTTCGTTATTTAAGAATATCAAAGATTTATCTACGCCAATGCCCGCAGTGTGAGCGCGTCGTTGACCCCTATTGTGCACGTGGCTGGTCAAATATTGCTGGTCTTTTTTAAACTCAGTTGGCAAACCCTAGCTATGTATCCAAACGTCTATCCCTCTATTCCATACTGCCGCCAATGTACGCTCACTACCCGAACGTGGAGCTCGTATCATACTACTGCAAAGGTGGTTACCATCCAGTCGACATCGGCGACGTCTTCAAAAACCGCTACCGCATCATCCGAAAGCTCGGGCACGGGACATACGCCACCGTCTGGCTCGTCGAGGACACAGAATTACAACGCTATTCTGCGCTCAAAGTTCTAGCCGCCGAAGTGCGAAACGAAGTCGAGGTCGTGCGGCATCTCATGCAGCACCAGGACCGGAACCCACCCGTTGCAGGCGCGGAGTATGTCATCAGGGTGTTCGACGAGTTTGAGGTGGAAGGACCGAATGGTGTGCATCGGTGTATTGTGACTGAAGTTTTAGGCCCGAGTCTCGCGTGCGATCTCGAGATTATGTATGAAGACAACCCTGATCCTAAAGACCAATTTGTCCCGTTGGATGTCTCGCAGAGGATGGCGGCTCAAATCGCGCGTGGGGTGGCGTTTCTGCACAGGTGTGGTGTGGTTCACGGAGGTCTGTACTTTTTACATATACCCTTATTTTTTTTCCAACGTTAATACGCCTTTCTTTATCTCACTCGATTATATTGCAGATCTTCACGTTGGGAATATCCTCCTATACCACCCCAAATTCGAAAATCTGTCTACCGAAGACATAAAAACCTACTTTGGAGGCTCAGGAGGAGGAGTCCGTCCCACCATGCAGGACGGCTCTCCCATCAGCGAAGCCGAGCTCGCCCACTTCCCAAAAAAGCTCCACGGCTCTCCAGATATTTTTCCACTCCTCGAGCTCTGTCTAGCCTCCTTGGACACGGTCCACATCAAGATATGCGACTTTGGCGAAGCCTTCCTCCACCCCCAACCACCTACCCTTGGCACATCCACCACCCTTGGTACAATCGAGCTGGGCACCCCACACCCCTACCGCGCCCCCGAACTCATATTCCACTCCCCCTCCCCGGGACCGCCGACTGACATCTGGGCCCTCGCGGTGCTCTTACACATGGTAGTCACCAGCAACTACTCCACCCTCTTTCTCACCCGCGACGACGAGGAGAAGATCCTCCTCCGCGAGATGGTGCTCATCCTTGGCAAGCTCCCTAATACTAATGGGTGGTGGGACGCGTGGGCAGAGCGGGGGGAGTATTTCGATGAGGAGGGGGCGTTTGTTGGGGATCGGGGGGATTTGTGGAAAGCGTCTGGGAGGTTGTTAAAGGCCAAGATGAGCGAGGAGGATATGAGGGCGTTTGAGGAGGTTTTGAGGGGGATGGTGAGGTATGAGATGGAGGAGAGGATTACGGCTGATGCGGTTGTGAAGATGATGCCTGCTGCGTGGATAGGGGGTTCGTGAACGGCGCGAGGGTGTGTAGATGGTCAGTAGTCATTAATTATTTGCTTATACTAATTTAAATGTACGCAGCTGTAATATAGCTGTAATACCCACAAACAACCTCAATGCAAACCTCGCTCACTCTGAGTCAAACTGACTACAGAAAAAAAAAACAATGTCATCTCATCTGCACAAGCCCCAAGTGCGCCTCGGGCGCTTGAGCCTTGTCAACGCCGGCGTTGCATGATGTCACCTCCAAAGTTGATAATTTCTATATATCCATACAGCTTAATAACTAAAACTCGTCCACTAAGTAGAGAAGAAAACGCTGATAACGAAATGAATTTATACTCTTCCGAGTTTTCCAACTCCATATGTACAGGTTATTCAAACAAAAATATCAAGCAAAGCCTGCCCAATGACTGGCGCAGACAGCACAAGCGATTGGGAAATGACATAGGCCGCATCGGTGGACTGGAACTTGTTATCTTCATACTTAATAAAGTCAAAACTCGCCTCCTTCCCCTTCAACTGATTCACCTTCAAGATGTACCTCCCCCCATTAACCAGCGACCCCACCTTCGACTCGACCTTATCAGATGAAAGCTCAAACGTGCCAACGACGCTGAACTGCCAGTCGGCGTCCGTGATCTCCACCCTCGGCCCGCTGTCGATCCAGACTTCGATGTACTTCCCAGAGCCCCTGTCCGGGACCTCGTCGTCGTGGTACTTTGACTTGGGAAGCCACGCGTCGCTGTCTGCTGAGTCGCGGTGCAGCGGATGGATATCGGGGAAGTTGTACCCCGTTTTCAGGTTGTGATAGTGGAGCACGCCAGTCGTGTTGTTGATCAGTTCCACGATTCCTACGGGCATATTTTATAGACTGGACGATGGTACAGCTGGGTTAGGTCACAGATTCGGATGAGCAATGTGAGATACGACTTGCCTTGGTTTGAGAGAGCAAGAGGAAAATGGAGCGGTGGATGTACAGAGCAAAAAATGCTTAAAAGCGAGATTTCAAAAAGAATGTTTCCGTTGAAGGACGGCGCATACCTTTTTGGAATGTCCAGTTGCGACAACCTTATTTAACTTCGAAGCTCTTACTTATATACATCTCAATATCGCCTCATAAAATGCGAATGCAGAGCTTGCATAGATTACCTATGGGGTTCGTCGTCTAGTGGCAAAAGACAGTACGGGCGAGTGTGTTTCTCAAAAGGAATTAGAGGGTTAGAACACAACTAGAAGAGAAAAAGGGCTAGAAACCCTGGTAATAACTTTTGGAGCACCTAGCTGGGTCCGGTGCGCTGGAAAACGAGGGTTCTAAAAGTATCAATCTCGAAAAATAGAACACAATCACTGAAATTTAGAGGTCCAGGCCTGATTTTTCGTCTTTCGAAGGGTATAATTCAGAGCCAGAATTAGTATTTGTGAGGAGTTATAACACGGACTCTTAATTTCTGAATCTCGGCTGCTCCATTCTAGAATTCCATCAATGCCAATGCCAATGTCGCGATGTAGTACTAGTTCCATCAATTTACTAAGAGAAGGACTCTACGCTCAACTGACTTTTGCTTGAAAATTCCGTTGGCGCGCGCTTAATGAGACGGCTGGTTGGTGCCGAACAAGATGTTTAATAATTGCTGCCATAAAATTCAATGGGCTAAGTCATAGAGGTTCAGCACCATTTTCGTTGCTGGGTATCTCCCTCGTTTCTATTTCAGCACTAGTAGTTGAAAATAACTCGTCGTTATTGGGAGATCTTCAGTAATTACAAAATATATGTGGATAAAAGCATGCAATAATATTCCACGACGGTTATACGATTATCAACTCATTCGTTTAAATCCTCGGATATCAGTGCAATCTTACGGTAACAAGCACCTAGCTTCGAAAGGCCACACTAGAAGTGAACTGGAAGGCTATAGTTAACGTGTCTGCCAACTATGTCCTACTTCCATATTACCCAGAAGCAAGTGGGACATTGACAGAGCACAGTAATTGCGGCCATTGTGCGCCTATCGCGAGCGCCTATTGACTAAAGTCCGACAACAGGTTGAGTCGCACGGCGTACACGACCATCTCGGCATCTCTATTTTTGATTCGCGTCAGCTTGCGTGTTTCAGTCTTAGTGCAGGGATGAAGCGCGGAATTATGATAGCTGATACAACGTAACCCCATACAATGGAGGCTGTTTATTTATTACATGGTTCTTCGAATGGCCGAAATTCTAATACTAAAATCCAGTAACCTCATTTGCCAAGGTATGTCCTTTTCCAATCGACTTCACGCTGACCACTCCTCTTTCTCAGCCCTGACCTCATGTTTGCGCACAAAGCCACAAAATGCAGTGTCTGATGCAGAATCGTCAATGCAATTTTGAGACTTTTTGTCTGTGATCCTCCACTTCTTCCCGTGTCATTTGTGTTCCCAGTAACGCATCCCAATGTACGAAAAAGGGCTGTGAGAAGTTAGACTTCATTCCAACCGCCTATTCAAATATCTGAGCAACTGCGAGAGCCCGTTCAAGAGGAACAATGAAGCTACCTGATGATGGATATCGTGATAGTCCGCATTGTTGGCCGTGAAAAGCTGAAACGGATCCCATGGGAAGGAGTACCCACAGTGATCGTCAACACCTTTAAAGGTCGACAAGGTGAAGAAGAAGAGAGCTTGACGAGCGCTCAATTGCGTTGCCCGTTCCGCGATAAGTGCTCCGAGCGTATCTACCAGAAAACCCTCTACTGGGTGGTTGTATATCGATCCGAACGCATACGGGACGTAGAGTCTGTGATGCCAGGAGTGGAAGTGCTTATAGAGTAATTTGTTGGTGTGCATTAGCCTGTGTAGGAAGTACTCCCAAGTATCGAGGATGAACCTTGTCCGCAAAGATTCAAAACCAGAAGAACAGAAAAATAAAAAAAGCCCTCACATCGCTGCAAAGAGCTGAAAGCATGGTATTGCCCACCAATAAATAACTTCGGTGATATTCCCGAGCGCCTGTGGGCCAAAGAAAAATCCTATAGGCCGTATGCAGGAAACGATATACGTCATCTTCTGTCCATGATCCACAAAACGCACCGACTCCGACTCGCTCGACATCCAGAAGACGCCGACGACAGTTTGCATCACCTGCTGGAAGACGACCGTCCGAAGGACCTGCGCTCGCGTGACGAGGTCTCGCGATCTGACCTCGCTCGACTCATGGATTCTGTATTTTTCGAGCCACTTCCAACCGGAAATGTCGAGGTAGTGGAAGATGAGGGAGAGCGACCAGTATGCGAGGATAGGGCTGAGCACAACAAGCGTGACGTCTGAGACGCCGTCGAATAGTCTGGGTTTTGGAGAGAAATAGAAAGGGAAGGAAATACGTGAGAAGTTGAGGGTGTCATGGGTTGTTAGGGAGGCAGGTATTGTAATGTTCATGGCAGAGGGAGGTGCGTCTCGTTATTTCGAAGAGGCGTTATATTACTGGACTGCCTCTTACTCCGAGAAATATCACCAAAGTGTTGTATGCAAACATTCGGATGTACATACAGTTCCACTTTACCTTGATCTGCGTGTATTGTCGACGGTGATCCTCCACTACCTCCCTGAAACTTCAGGATAAAGCAGAGCAAGCGTCCGAAACTTGAGAATGGACTGACCTCGGTCTGGCCGGCAGAGCTTGGTGTCGACAGCGGCCCTCATCAGACGGAAGAGAGATACACCCTACTCTCTGTAAACGGCGTAAACCCTGATGTGATGGGATTGGTAGGGGATACAGACCGAAAGAAAAATAGCGGCCCATTGCGGGTCCTATTTGTAGAGTCAACCCCTATTTTTAATTTCCGTGATCGTCGCTTACAAATTTCAACAAACGGTGTCTGTCATCAGCACCAGATTTCTTTTTCTCTCATTTTCCATGGCCAGCCAGTTTGTTCACGAAATTTCTTCTCATCCTACTTGCTGTCTTGCCTGGTCAAGAACGAAACTACTGCAAGTAATTCGGCCCCGACTGGGACGCAAAATCATGGCCTGTGATTGCCAGCGGCATTGATGTGTCGGTTCCTCGCATAAGCCTTGGTGTGGATCAACCATTTTTCCTTCTGCGCCGGCGCATAGGGATCTAGGTGCACGCAGCAATCGGCCGCCACTACGCGAATGGGCAATTGACCATCGACACTGCGATATATCTGCCGTCTGGTGCGGGATTATAACATCACCGCTACGACCTCTCTGTTGAATGCTGGATTCACTTCCTTGGGGTAGTCTTTAAAGATATCATGCCCGCATCATCGTTGTTGCTCTAGTCCTTGCATAGCACCCCCGCATACGCAACCTCATACCCGTACAGTTTGAATTCTGTTGATCATAATTCAATCAGACCTCACGGTGCTTCCGGAGCTACTGTAAATGCTTCAAAGATAAACAAAAATCGGTACACGACATGCGAATATCTAAGGCAGTCTCTTTGTCCACTCATCTTGCATCCTAGCTTTGTTTGTCCTTCCCTTCTGACTCAACCTTTCTATTCTGGAGCTAGTAGCCTCGAGAACGGACTTATATCAAGACGTCAATCTCCGGCTACGCATTCTCGTGACTATAATTCTATTTAGGAACTGATAAAAGTCAACCAGTTTTTCTGTTGGCCTTTGTTTGACGACGAATTGAACCCTAATGTCTATTCGAATTCTTATCATGGGCTGGGTTTATTTTCTATGAACACCGGGATGATCATCACGATCCTTGTCCGTCTATGTCGCGATTTGACTGTTGCTGATACAATTGTCGGTTCTACGACATCAAGATAGTTATTTATACCCCAGCGCTGATAACGTTGAGGGTACTTAATTTTTTGGCAATACTCATGGGCGGGAAAACTGCCAAAATCTTTGTACCGAAGATTCCACGCTGCACTGGTACGCCTCAACATGTCGGTTATTTTTCACAGCTGACTTATTTGAGGACTTGGATGACTACTCAGAGGCGGGGTGCATCCAATTGTATCCGACTGCAGCATCTTTAATTTCTTCAGGGTTTCAATTAGGCGCTCATCTATCCTGTCACTCTAACAATGATTCATTAATCATGTGAGAAAACGGGCCAAGTATCCCTATTGGGCGGCAACATGGGAACAAGCTATTTTATCACGCCTAAATATATGAGACGTAACTTCCGTGCTTTCCGTATCTCACTCCCGAGTCCCTCTTCAAGAGCGAAAGGTGTTCATCTAGATGACCGAACCTGCCCCTCTCCTCAACATGGACGACCGTGCTTCCCACAATGACGAAGCTCCCACCGATACTTTCGCTAAGGGGGTCCCAGCATCCGCCTATTTCAGGCCTATCTTCAAGACACTCGCCACCACTATTTTAGTTATATCCCTCGTGAACATAATCTTGCTCATCGCTACCTTTATTGTGCTCAAAAAGGCGCCGTTGGAAAACTCTTACATTTGGCCATGGAACGCCCAGCAAGCGTCTAAAGGACTGGCAATAACTGTCCGTGCCCTATTTCCTACTCATGTCGCTTCGACTCACAGAGCTACAGTTAGCAGCTCCTGTTGTCATCTCCGGCCTCAGTGCGCTCATCAACTTTCCCATCTTGCTCAATGTCCTTGTCGACGTCGTGCTCTTGGCATGCATTATCCCCAGAGAGATCAGTTTCGTCAGCGGTCTTCCAGATTCGAACTGGTGTCGACCGAATACATTCCCAAGACAACCACCTGCTCCATATCCGGAGAAGCAGTGTCTCTATTGGAAGTCTGTCATAACGAGATTGATGCAGGTCGGTGGTGGGCTTACTTTAATCATTTGGTAAGTTCTTTTCTACATGGCTATCGTGGAGACATTTTGTCGGAATTAGGGTTGAAACTATGTACTAAATTAACTTTTGCCAGTATCATTTACGTCGTTCAGTTGTTCCTGCGAGGAGTTGCGATACGCAAAACCAAATTATGGAATAGACCGCTCTCGTGGGCATTACCAAGCGAAATCGACATTTATTTTACTATGAAAGTGCGAAGGCAGGAGAGTGCGAGTACTGAAGGATCCGGGCATGGGCCAGTATACCTTTCATAGTACCACTCGGTGGATCAGATTGCATTTCCCGAATTTCGTCTCGATGCGTGTCATGTACTAAAGTACGGCAGGTGGTGATTAATGCATGATTTTTACGTTTGTCGTTGCAGGAATTTGTTACGGTCGTTATGTGATCCGAAGCTTTGGCGCCCATTCCAAGGACAGCCAAGGACACGATTAGATTAGATGGTCGCACGTGACCCACCGCAAATTTTCGTCACGTTGGTCACCGTTGTTCTGAACTTCAGAATCCCTCTCTGTGACAAATAGTATCTATGTACTGTCGCGTATTCTTGTCGACCTGTGCGGCGGACATTCCCAAACAACATTCAAACGACGCGACTAGCACATGGAGAAGCGTCAGAGCTCCGAACCGACTCTCTCATGGTTTCCTCTCTTTGCGCTGACTCCGGGGGTGAGGCAACGAAAGGAAGGTTTGAAGCATATGCATTCACGGGAGAAGGGCAAGCCGTGAGTTTACTGTCAGATAGGCGCCCATGCTGATCCACAATTAGATGTATAATCACTTGGAACGGTCAAGAAAAGAATCAAGCGGGGAGAGACCTGAGAAACTTGCTCCCCCGAAACGTTCTTACCTCTCGAAAGTATTACCCTTTCCCTTCAATACGGCTGTGGGAGTCTGTTGTGGGGTTCGAACCCGACGCCGCTCAAACTTGGGTTGCTGGTGCTGGATAGGATTCTCAAGCATACCGGATTACTCAAGGGAATGGTCATTGTGAGTAACAGAAGGGCCGCGGGGTCCGTCCATCGACTTCTCTTTGTTTGGTTCTGCTTCTTACTCTGCGGATTTCTAGTTTTACCTTGACTTCAACTCGCTCGAATTCTCTTTCCCATCCATCTTGAACCCACCACCACCGAAACCGCAACATCATCTAGTCCGACAACGATGCCACCACGGTGAGTCATCCTCGTCCTAGGTCAGTCGAGCACGCGACGCGTTTACTGACCAGGCACTCTCCAGCAACTTTCCGGGAGACGGCTCCGACAACGAATCCCGCTTCGAATCTAACTGGAACCAAATCCATGATGAGTGTGTCTTCGTACTTTTTCTCTAGATGATCAACCCGGCTAATAGATTACCACCAGCTTCGATAAAATGGGACTCAAGAAGAACTTGCTAAGAGGGGTGTATGCCTACGGGTACGATCCTCATATCAGTCAAACGACGCACGAGCTGACAAGCTGATCGAATATTCCAAGCTTGGAGAGACCTTCTCCCGTCCAACAACGCGCAATCGTGCCTATCCTGGCTGGTCGCGACCTTGTCATGCAGGCTCAGTCCGGTACTGGGAAGACAGCCGCATTCGTTATCGGAATTCTTCAAAAGGTAAGGAGAGGTTTTATCATATTGGTGGTGCACGACGCTCTTTGTATCTTAGCTGACGTCCTTTTTTTTCTTTTGAACCGAACCTTTAGCTGGACAGCTCAATTAACGCACCGCAGGCCCTCATCCTCACCCCAACTCGTGAATTAAGCCAGCAAATTTTGAACGTAATCATCAACATCGGGCAGTATATGAATTTCAAATGCCATGCATGCATAGGAGGGAGAAAGGTGTCCAGGGACGTTGGGAAGCTTGAGGAGGGCGTTCACGTCGTCGTGGGTACGCCTGGACGAGTGCTTCATCTTATCAGGGAGAATGTACTGGCTTTGGACAGCGTCAAGCAATTTTGTCTGGACGAGGCGGACGAGATGTTCTCTCGTGGTCTCAAAAAACAGATCATGAAAGGCGGGTCACTAATGGAATATGCCTTTTTCTATAAACTAACCTTGCAACAATTTTCCGTTTTACGTTCGCAGTATTCGAGTACCTCCCTAGCAATGGAATGCAGGTCGTCTTCATCTCGGCTACGTTCCCAGACGCGTTCCATGAGATAACGACTACCCTCATGGGCAGCAACCCTGTCAAAATCCTCGTCAAAAGGGGGCAACTCACCCTCGAAGGCATTAAACAATTCTTTATCCTTATGGAACAGCCTGGCTGGAAGTTCGATACCCTGTGTGATTTATACACCACCGAAACTTTCACCCATCCAACGATCGTCTTTTGCAATAGTCGCCAAAGCGTGGACAAGCTTGCGGGCCAGCTTGAAGAGCGAGACCTTTCTGCCTTGGTCACCGTAAGAGCCTTTATTCCGTGATTGTTTCCCGTCGATACTTACTGTTTCCCTTTCGCGCTTATTCTACGCAGCACAGCAAGAAAACTCAAAGCGCGCGTGAGGCACACCTCAGGGACTTCAAAACCGGCGCTTCGCGGGTGTTGGTTTCAACTGACATGTTGGCGCGGGGTATTGACGTTCACCACGCCGCTGTCGTTGTCAATTACGACCTTCCAGATAAAAAGGAAATGTACATGCATCGAATTGGACGCTGCGGCCGCTATGGGCGGAAGGGCGTCGCTATTAATTTTATTACTCAAAGCGACATCGGTATGATCCGAAGCATCGAAGGTGAGTGGATCTGTCCGTCATTAGATATTACGCGTTCTGACTGTCACGGTTCGACGGATAGAGTATTACAATACGCAGATCGAGGAGATGCCCCTTGATATTTCGTACGTCGTTCCCATTGGTTTTCGATCTTGATTTTTATAGTCTAATATCGGTTCCTTTCATTTTTTCTTAGCATCCTCCTTCAACGCATGTCATTGGGCGATTGAGTATTTTATTGGGAGATGATGCATGTTTTCCTTTCTTGCTACCCTGCTACCGATTCAGATGCACCTTTGACATCGGGCCACCCGTCTCGTTATTCTTGTATCCTCCGACTTGGTGTTTTATTCGTACTTACACACGTTCTCGTCTACGTTATACGATAGAGGAACACGCGAGCAGAGTGCCGATTCTGCAGCACCATTGTTGAGGCTGTTTCCAAATCTTAAAGACGCCTGTACACACCATTGCTTTTTTTCCACTAATGCCAAACCCTTCTTGAACGATGTCGCTTTTAATTGCCCTTCAATGTTTCAACGACGACGTAAAGGTGTTCCTCACCAGTTCCTAGAGCTACTTGCTCCACGCTCACATATGACGCCAGCGCTAACGAAGGTTTACAGGTACACCTCGCTCATCAGCTGCTCTCCGAAGTCCAGCCCACGTGGAAACGCTAAGGAGATAATTCTCGTTGATTTACAGTCAGAGTCGCAGTCGCCGGTTTATCGGTCATCTGCCGATCTTGGTTGCTTTCGTGGCCAAGCCAAGGCACAAGCGCGTCCGTCCGCCGATCGGATCACGGAGGTAAAAACCTCCGTGCCCTTGGGCACAACCACGCTTTCCTACACGCTTGGCTAGGGGTGAATGGTTCGATCATCGAGGTACCGTTTGCAGACTAACTTTGGCCTCAACATATACGCTGGGCTCAATGGATATCCAAGTAGGTTTCCCGTTATTTTGGCAATTTTGCCCTGTTCGACTTCGATGGCGCGTTGCTCAGAAGAGATAAAAAATTTTACGCCGACACCCCGAAAAGTGCCGAACGGACCGAATACCATGGTGCTCCACTCGCACGACAGGAAGCGCCGTTCTGCTCCGTTGCAACTTGCAAGTGCATCGTTGTCGAGTTGCCTATTGCTACGTCACGTCTAAACGCATGATTCAAACGAAGATTATGACATTATTTTCCGTTGAAAATTCCCTCGGTGCAAGTTCCAAGTCCCAGGTCCTTATTCCCAGGGTCTAAGGGTACCCGGATCAAAAGGTATTCTATATTTGTACCCGAAAAGCCGGACTTGTGTGCGCGTGAAAACTTCGGAGCTAAATAAGGAAGGTGTCCCTCTGAAACGGCGAGATACACAGACCATGAGCGGTTTGCCTTCTTGCTCGACAAATTAATTAATTTGTATTGTATACGCAAATACACTAATTATTTCCAGCCAACTCTATATATCCGTGTGCAGTATGTCTAGAATATTTGGGTGTGTATGCCTTTGATTCACTGAAGATTGGTGTGGCGAATTTTGGGCGAATTTTATGGAATAAACCGAGGTGTCAAAAAATTACAAGAAATTCTAATCAATGCCGATTATCCGTGCATAAATAATCTCATATTCACCAAGGATGGCGGAGAGTGCAGGCGAGGAAGCGCTAGTCAGAGGTTCAGGACCTGGGACTTGGGAGCAAGGTCTTGGTCACGTGATGGGACCTGGAAGTTGGGACTTGCAATTCGGGTGGGATCTGGGACCTGGGACCACCAAAAGACAGGGTCCTAGATTATTCAACGGAAAATAAACTCATAGTTCTTCCCCTTGGCTTTCACTTAGGTCGCAGAAAATTTGAAGAGAACGAGTTAGAGGATCTGGAGGTAAGACTCTAAGAGCGATGAGCAATCTTCTATGAGTTTATTTTCCGTTGAATAATCTAGGACCCTGTCTTTTGGTGGTCCCAGGTCCCAGATCCCACCCGAATTGCAAGTCCCAACTTCCAGGTCCCATCACGTGACCAAGACCTTGCTCCCAAGTCCCAGGTCCTGAACCTCTGACTAGCGCTTCCTCGCCTGCACTCTCCGCCATCCTTGGTGAATATGAGATTATTTATGCACGGATAATCGGCATTGATTAGAATTTCTTGTAATTTTTTGACACCTCGGTTTATTCCATAAAATTCGCCCAAAATTCGCCACACCAATCTTCAGTGAATCAAAGGCATACACACCCAAATATTCTAGACATACTGCACACGGATATATAGAGTTGGCTGGAAATAATTAGTGTATTTGCGTATACAATACAAATTAATTAATTTGTCGAGCAAGAAGGCAAACCGCTCATGGTCTGTGTATCTCGCCGTTTCAGAGGGACACCTTCCTTATTTAGCTCCGAAGTTTTCACGCGCACACAAGTCCGGCTTTTCGGGTACAAATATAGAATACCTTTTGATCCGGGTACCCTTAGACCCTGGGAATAAGGACCTGGGACTTGGAACTTGCACCGAGGGAATTTTCAACGGAAAATAATGTCATAAAGAACCGATCGCTCAATTTCACTTTTAGAGGTGCAAAAAGCTCTAGAATTCAACCAGCAACGTCTCGGAGTCGGCGGTTTACCAATATGGAGGAATATTTCCACGTTGTTCGCAACGGGGTCAATATGTTTCTCAGACTCCGCGATGCTGGTTTCCTCCTGACAAGCCGAGATTTTCAGGAGTCAGGAGCACACCGCCAGTCTAAATACACCTGCGATTCGTGGAGCGCAATGGATACCCCCTCCTTCACGCCTCTCTGCCTCTTTCTCCGTCCTTGTCCCAACACGTTTCGTCGGCCAGGAGAGAAGGATGCAAGTTACGTTGGGAAACACGATCGGCGCTGGTCTTCTGGGGTGTACAGCGGCGGCTGTGTGAGTTGTTTTTTTGGTTGTAAAGATAGAATCGCCCAATCTGACACCTCACAGTCTCTTTGGCGTCGCCATAGTCCAGGCATACATCTACTATACCCATTACCCCAAGGACTGGGTGTTCCAGAAAGTGATCGTACGTATTCAGCACACCTGTCGCTTTTATAATCTGATCGTACGTCTTTCTTCGCCAGGTCGGGTTTCTTCTGTACGAACACTAAGATGTTCGTACTCGTTTTATACTCACCAGGAGCTAAAGATTGGTAGACACGGTCCACACTGGAATGACAACGCACACGGTGTATTACTACGTAATCGAGCAGTTCGGGAACGTTTTTGCTCTGGAGTTTGTGGTGTGGTGGGTCTTTCATCTGGAGATTTAGGTGTAACCAGGGCAGGGAACTCATCGTCTTCCTTCTTCGTTCTGCAGGAGTTTCAAGGTGAGTATCATATTTATTACGCGACCTTACCCTAAATCGTCTTATATCTCCAGCTTCAAGTTTTATTTAACGTATGCTCTCTCCTTCTCGTCAATACATGCAATTAAATCATACTCCAGGTATTCATCCTTCTACTGGTGCAAACGTGCGTCTATTTCGTTATTTTACCCATGCGCAGGGAAATTAAATGGTATCACGAATAGATTATACGTCATGAGAATTTGGAAACGTTCGTTTATCGTCCTATCTTCACAACAAAAATTCTGACGAGGATGTTCATTACAGTCGCAAGACACTTTTCTCGTGTTTGGCCAGCAATAATTGTGTGTCTGATTGAATTTTTGTATCTCGTGGAGTGTTCGCTGATGCCGTTATCTCTCCAGATTGTGATTTTGGTTGGAGGATATGGTGAGTGATTCCACATGTCGCGATCCACGTCAATTTATTAACGAATTCGTATCATACAGCCATTGGTTTTCGTGCGTTCCAACTGTTTCTCTCTAATATTTGAAAGGCTATGACGATTTTTATTCCCCCTCCAGTCCTAGCCTTCCATTCGTTCGTATATTGCTATTCGTTCGATACTTGGACACTTACCCCGTCATC
Organism: Galerina sulciceps; assembly: GCA_023014345.1. NCBI lineage: Eukaryota > Fungi > Basidiomycota > Agaricomycetes > Agaricales > Galerinaceae > Galerina > Galerina sulciceps. The sequence goes on from JAEDXJ010000038.1 coordinate 479,808, forward strand.
CCTACATTAGATTTCGTCTGAGGTCATGGGATGGATTAGACGGAATGGCGGTACGTCCACGATATATCACGATAGGTCGGAGACTATCTGCTGATATTTTTTCCCCTGCAGTCGGTAGTCAAGGCGTCCTTCTCCTCTTCGACAGCAATCGACATTATTCTGGCCGCTTCCATGTGTTATTACCTTAATAAGAGCAAAACGTCGTTCGTTGGGTAGGTCATTCCGCTAATACAGTTCGTCAATATGCTGATTGTTTTGGTTACTCGCGAAGGACGAATAATCGGATTGTCGCTGTTATACATTACGTTCTGATATCGGGGTCTCTCACTAGGTTCGTGATTGCTCGTTCGAAGCAGCTTCGTACTAATCCTAATACCGAAGCGCTACTTCATTGGCTATTCTTCTCTGTGTAAGTATCAGATTTCGATAAAACTGAAGCTGATGCCTCGTTCCAGTTCCTTACAATGCCTAATAATCTCATATTCATCAGCATAACGTTCATCGTGACCAAAGGTATTAAGAATTAATCCACTCAGACCAATGGCTAACCGCATATTTTCCAGTCTACATCAATAGTTATCTAGCTATGTACGTCCTGTCTTTCACCGATCTGGCACTCTTACTCACAAATTTGCCACACTAGGTTAAATGCACGTAATTCGACTAGAGATGACTATTCTTCGAACAAGGGAAGGGTCATGCGCTCAGGAGGTGGGACTCACCCGACTGATCTCTCGAATAGCATCGTCCAGCATGGAGATAATTTGCATTCGGTGAGGCTTTTTTTCACTCGGCAGTGGCGTAGTTGGCTGATGGAATCGGCAGGATTCACTACAACTCTCTTCACTCGACCTCCATTCGAGGATGGACAAGATGCATCCAGGTGCTTCTCAGTTGAGGCCGAACGAAGTTCTGATTGGCAGGACTGGGGTCATTGATGTATGTTGTTTTAGTCAGAGTATCGTACATCAGTAGCTGATTTTGAGTGTCGGTTCAGATCCAGGTCCTTCGTACGGAAGAAAAAAAGATCCAGGACGAGGATGGACATTGGAGTCCTGTTTAGAGATGTGGAAGATTTTTGTGCGATTTACCCTAATATAGCACAAATAAAAGGTCTCGAATAATCTTGATTCTTACAACCACCCCCGCTTTGCTATGAGACTAAGGTTAAGTCTGTGATAAGGCTCGATACGTTTATTACTAGTGTAGGTGGTCAATTAGTTCTTGGTTAGACCCGGCTTTTATCAAATTCCTAGAACAAATATTCGACGACATCACTTAGTACTCGGACTAGCATACGACTTGACTCAGAATCAGAAGTAGAAGCTTGAATCCACTATCTCCGTTGCGTATCCTGCAGCCTAAGTTGGAAAGACGTGTGGTATGTTTGACTAACTTCCAATTTGGGACTGAACCGGAATACTTTGTTGGGTGGCAGTTTAGTCGGAGGACGTTTTCTAAGCCATCGAATAACATGAGAACGGTATTTAGGCGCTGTATTTTAGTTTGCTAGAAGGTTGGATTGTCAGGCTAGCGCCGATGGTGGGCTGGGGAAGGGGTTGGTGGAGTAATTGTATGTTCTAGATGTATTTCTTAGAACAAAAAGACGTATCTGTCGCCGCCTGCATGGATAGGGTCTCTACTTGCTTCCTTGTTAGGATTTTAAACGGGAGCGGATCTAGGATTTTGAATGTTCTATGTCGCTCGAGACGTGGTGTGGTTGAACACTCAAGTACTAGCTTACTCTTGGAGCGCTTCCCTTTGGGTTTTCAGTTATCGAAGATCGGGAACCTAGAAAGAGGATTCTAGGACATTTATTAGGCGGGTTTATTTTCAGATTCGGCTGGGAGTTCGTATAAATACCACTCAGTCCTCCCCAACCTATCAACACATCTGGATCCCACAAAATGAAGCTCTCCATTCCTCTTCTTTCTGCGAGTATCCTCCTCACAACAACATCCGTGTTCTCCCAATTAGTGGGCATCACCGGTATAGCTATAAACGTCAACCTCCCGAGCGACCCAACGGGGCTGTTCCACTTCCTCAGCGACGTCATTGCGCAAAAGGCGCCGCAGACGACTGTGGAGTTGAAAGATACGGCGCAGGTGGGTGTTAACGGCTTTACTGTACATCTGACTTTACGAATCACAACTTCAACCGCATGTTATTTAGACGGCTATTCAGCAGTTGCGAACCTCGCTGAACGAGCTCAAGGATGATAACTCGCGAAAGAAGAATGGCTTCAGTGCTATTGCGGTCCGGTTTGGGAAGCTGCAGCTTCCTATCGCGTGGGATGGTGTGTTAGGGCAGGATTGGGGACATACGATAATCACGATGGATGCTTCCGATGGACAGAGCTTGTATGTCCAATTTTTTTTCACCTTCGCTGGCGGATTTGATATTGAATGGAACTTGAAGGTGGGACTATTATTGGGTGAAGACAGGGAAGATTACCGTCACGAGCAGCGACCTTAATAATGATGTGAGTACTTTTGGTTTGGTTTGAGCTATATGTCTTTGTCAAGTTGTTCACTACGCTGTTTGAATTTTGTAGGTGGCCATCGGGGGTGCATCTTTCAAGAGCCGCGACCCGCAGAACCCGAATGCGTGGACAATCACCATCGTTCCGAGTCCTCCATAAGGAGTTGGAGAGCTTAGAGATGGACCGACAAGGACGTTGTGTGGTTCGAATTGAATTGGAGTGTTTCTTCTGTAACCTGTATGCTTCTCCTAGAAATTTCGAGCAAGTCTTGCCCTTGTTGTCTTTTTTTTTTGCTTCTGAGAAAGCAATGTAAATCATAAGAGAAATCTTTATTTCGACCTGCATTGTATAAATTGACCCAAAGAATGAGCGCGCCGACCGGAGCCAAACCGGAGCTCGGGCATTGCTCGGTCTCGATTGGGAAGAAGGTTCGCACGGTTCCCCTCATCGAGTCTGGCGATGACGAGGGCTACAGTATTCTCTTGACCGCTACAACCACCACCACCGTCGTCGCCGCCGCCGGTGCTCTGAAGCGTGTTTCGAGACATTTCGACACACCTCTAAGCCCCCTGTGGGTCACATCTCAAAAAATACCCAAAATCCAACGTGTTGAACGTTGAAGATGCTCCGTTCACGTCATAACGTGCGACACGTTTACGGCTGGTCTCCTCAACGGAAATACTTCTTTTGGTCATTTGAGATCGCGAAGTCGAACAATCAAAGTAAATTCACGACGCCCTGAGGTAATAACATGTAAAATTCTCCTCGTTCGCCTCCCAAGGCTCACTCGTAATTATGTCTACAGAGGCAGTCTAACAATAACGCGAAGTCCAGGCCCATAACGGCAGAGCCTGCCTGCCTGCATATACATAGCCCTGCACTGGCATCTACACGCAGCTGCATAATCAGTTTTCGCCAAGAAGAAGACGGCGACCTATCATATATCATAATCGATAGCACGATCAGTCCATTTTTACTATCGCGATTCGCGATTCGTGATTCGTGATGAGGGCTGCCCTGAGGCAGCAGGCAGCACCGTGCGTTTGGGCCTGCGACCTCGCCGTTGTTGTGTTTCGCTTTTATCGCTGTTCATCTCATCTCATCGCCAACCATCGCGAGTGTTTTCTCTGGAGACTGTTAGTTGGAATTGGGATTGGACTTGACGCGGGCTAGAGCTTTGAGATGGCCACGACGAACCAAGCATCGACGGGGTGAGTATTTTGGTTTTTTCGAGCTTTTTGTTCGGTCATGCCCCACGATGGCGGTGGCGATGGACCTCTGCTCGCACTTGCTTCCCTGCGTGCGGGATCTATCCTTTCTCGACCCCGTTTTCGCGTCGCGTCTTGAAGCACGGAATCACGAACCGCATATACTCAACTTCGATCACCGTCGATTGTTGCTTTAGCCCGTTCTATTACCGTACTCAGCGCCACTACCTTCTACTGTTCGATTTCAAACTCATGATCATGCTCACGCTTCGTCCGTTTCTTTGCGCAGGTCTACATCTGCCGCCGAAAGTATCAGTGAAGGGACCGAGAACGCACTTCCTATCATAACACCCGCCCCAGCCGCCGCGGCTGGAGAACCGAAACAGGAAGAAGAAGACGACGGAGAGGAGGGTGGCGAAGAAGGGGACGATGAAGAGAAGGAGGAAGGTGACGGTGAGGATGACGATGAAGAAATGGAGGACGGTGACGGTGACGGTGAGGATGAAGAAGAGGAAGTCGGGGACGAGGATGACGATGGTGAAGAGGACGGCGACGAAGAGGCGACGATCGACCAAACGAAGAACAAGGACACAAACGACAAGACCAAAAACGACGCAGACGACGGCTCGGGCTCGGGCTCGTCTGCGGAAGAAGAAGGGGAGGAAGAAGGGGAGGAAGGAGAAGCGGAGGAAGGAGAAGGCGAGGAAGACGACGAAGGCGCGGATTCGGACGGGAGCATGCGCACTTGGGTTTCTTGGGACAGTACGGGACCACCACCCCCCGAGAGAGAACCTGCACCTGCACCAGCACCAGCACCGGCACTCGCCTCCCCGCTGGCACAGCAGTCCGTGGCCGCGCCTGCACCCGCGGCTGGACCTGCGCTTGCAGCCCCGGCGGTGACCCCCACCTCCGTTCCAGTCGCGGGTACGTCAATTCCAACCTCAGCCTCAGCCTCGGCGTCGATCTTAGCCCCAACCTCCATGTCAGCCCCAACCCCCATTTCAGCCTTGGCCTCATCCTCGTCATTACCCTCCTCCTCTAAACAGGCCCTCCTCCCGCGCGCCGACCCACACGCCCACACCCACGCCCACGCCCACGACCACACCCACACCCACGACCACGACCACACCCACGCCCACCAACCCCTGACACAAGAAGAGGCCGAGCAAATTATAACAGGCCTCGAAGCGGCGGCGTCGACCGCGTTTGGGGCGGGCTTCCAGGCGGGGTATGAGGCGGGGCTGGCGGAGGCGAGGGAGGAGGCGAGGGCGAGGGAGAAGCAGGTGCGGGAGATGAGCAGGGCAGGGGCAGGCGCGGGGTGGGTTGGGGAGGGGCGGGATGGGAGGGGGAGGGTGGAGGGATGGGCGGGTTGGGCGGATGGGAGGGATGGGAGGGATGGGGTTGAGTGGGTTAGGTGGGATGGAGGGATGGGCGGGATGAGTGGGATGAGTGGTTTGGGGATGGAGGGATGGGCGGGATGGGCGGGATGAGTGGGATGGGTAGCTGAGTGGGATGAGTGGCTTAAGTGGGATGGGAGGGATGGGCGGGATGGGCGGGATGGGCGGGATGAGTGGGTTAGGTGGGATGGGAGGGATGGGAGGGTTGAGTGGAATGGATGGGTTGAGTGGTTTGGTGGAATGGGTGGGACAAGCGGGCTGAGCGGGCTTGGCGGGTTGAGTGGATTGGATGGGTGGGCGGGAGTGGTATGGGCGGATTGGGCGGATTGGGCGGGATGGGCGGATTGGGGTGGGCGGCTTGGGCGGCTTGAGTGGATGGACGGGTTGAGTGGAATATGGGATGAGGGTTGAGTGGATTAGGGGGACGGGCGGCGTTGGTGGGTTTACTGGACTAGGCGGGCTAAGCGGGATGGACGGTGTAGGACCAGGCATGCCCATCCCATCGCTATCGTCAGACCCGAAGGGTTATTATCAAGCGATGAATGAAAGACTGTCAGCTCTCAATGCTGAGCATGAAGCGCGCCTAGCCGACCTTGAGAGGGATCGGAACGGAGGTCCGCTCGGAGGGATGTATGGTGGAGGTGCGCGGGGTGGTGCGCCTGGGCGTGGAGCGGGGATGGGAGCGGGAGGAAGAGGAAGAGGTGGGGGAGTTGGAAGAGGAGGTGGAGGTGGAGGTGCTCAAGGCGGCGTACCGACCAAAGCACCAACCGCGAACTTGGCTATGCCAACTCCAGACAATGCACAAGCCACAAAGGATACCGGCGCCGACAAGAGTAATCAGTCTAAAGAGGAAGACCAGACAGGTGGAAGGGAAACTGCGAAAGGAAGCGGCAGTGATGGTGATGCCCAAAAACCTCCCGCCGCCCCGACTCCGTTCTCAATGCCGACTCCCCATCCCCATGTCTATTCTTATCCTCTAGGCTCGTCACTCGCGCCTGGGGCGGCCCGCATGCCCAGCGCGAACCCTGACGCCCGCCTATCTCAAGCAGACCTATATGGATCTGTTCGAAGCGGCTATCCCAACGCGGCCGCGTTCCAAGACCGCTTCATGGAGCCGCCCGACCCATCGCAAGCTTCTGATGCGAAGAGTTATAATCAAGCGATCAATGCGAAACGCGCAGCCGATGCTGACTACCAGGCACGCAGAGCCGAATTTGAGCGCTTTCTGGACGAGAATGTGCTCGGGGGGGGATACAGTGGTGGAAGTGGGCGGGGTGGTCCGCCTGGGCGTGGAACGATGAGGGGAGGGGCGGGAGGAGGGGGGGGGAGGGGGAGGGCGGGGTGGTCCGCCTGGGCCCGAAGTCGGGAGGGGAGCAGGGGCCGGGGGAGGAGAGAAAAGGCGCGCAAGGCAGCGTCCCGAACATCAACAAAGCTACAACTCCGACCACGTCAGGGGAACTGTCTATGCCGACCCCACAGAACGTACAAGCAGAAACCGAGTCCAGCGCGAACGAAGCGGTCAGTCTATGAGAGCGACGGGACAGGCGTAACTGGGAAAGGAAGTGGAAATGGAAGTGGTGCCCAAAACCCCCCCGCCCGGCTCCATCCAATGCCCACTCCCCATCCCCATGTTTATTCATATCCTCTAGGCTCAGCACCCATGGCCGGCATGCTCAGCGCGGACCCCGAGCACATGTCACAAGCAGAACTATACGAATCCGTTCGAAGCAACTATCCCACCGAAGCCGCGTTCCAAGAACGCATGCTAGAGCTAGCAGCCTCGCGCGGGATGAACAGCGCGGCTGTTCAAAGCTCACTCTCAGCCCTGGAGCGCAAGCCTCCTCCTCCTGCTGTATCAACATCAACATCCGCAGCACGAGACCCGATGCGGGTTGGAATGTTGCAGCACCTTGAACAACTCGAAGCGCAGAAACAGACCGCGGCGATGCAGCTTGCCGCGCAGGAGAAGCAGCTTGCGGAGCTTGGGGCGTCGCTCCAGAAGAGGCGGGCGGCGCAGCTTGAGGCGCTTCGGGGCGGGGGTATGTCCGTGGACCCGTATTCTCCTATCTTGTCAACCGGGATAGGCGGCGGTCGGTAGTAGGCCAGCGGGAGTGGGAGTGGGATTGGGGGTGGTGCCCGCGCCGCTCCTGCTGACTTCAGTCCATACGCAATCCCGCTTCCTTACACTCATTCTAATCCAGGCTTATCCACGCCAGGCCTCATGTCCATGCCCACCCCGGGCCCCAGCCGTGCTTCGCTGTCCAGCTCGTACGAAGCCGTTCGTAGCCAGTATCCGACCGAAGAAGCGTTCCAGGAAGCTATGAAGCAAACGTCAGCCATGCTCGGGATCAAGCTTGACGACCCGACTATGCAGGGTGTGCTGTCCGGCCTACAGAGCAAGACCTCAACGAAATCACAAGGGGTGGGTGAAGGCGTCGACTCGGACCCGTCTGCTGGCTCGGAACCGAAGGAGTTGCAGGCTGCTATGGAGAGGCGCGCGGCGGATCAAACGGCGTCGATACAGAAAAGGCGCCAGGCAGAGCTCGACGCCGCGATGCAGCAAAGCCGCGCTGCGGAGCTCGAGCTCGCCAAACAGCAGAAAATCCTCGCGGACCTCCAACAAAAACAACGACAACGACAACAGCAACAGCAACAGCAACAGCGAGCCGCGCAGCTTGCTTCGGGGAGCAAGGGGGTGCGGGTCCTGAACCCGTATGAGGCGTCCTCTCCGTATTCGAATTTGATCCAGAAGAAGGGGGAAGAGGAAGAAGAAAGGATGATGACGCGAGAGCAGGCTTCGTTGCTGGCGGCTGCTCTACAGGCCGGTGAGGCGCAGGTGAAATCGGTGTTTGGGCTCCCGCAGGTCGGGCCTGCTTCTGCGGCTGGCCCTAGGTTCAAATTAAATCTGGGTAACCCGCGTGCTGCAGGGGTGAGTGTATTTCGCACTAAAAACTTACTCGTGTGCTGTACACACTGAACCTGACCTGCCTCCGAAGCTGTACGGTATGCCAATGGACTCTCCATATGCCGGTTTACCTGCATCCGCATCCGCATCCGCATCCGCAAGACACCCCGCACCCCCAGGCGCCTCGAACCCCCTCCTCGCGCACCACCAACACCTCCACGGAGACCCCGAGTCGCTCGCTCGGCAGAAACACCTCGCGGAGCTCGACACCCGCCTCAAGAAAGGCACGGCGGAGCTCGAGGCGACGCTCGCTGAGCTCGGGATCCCGCCTGTTTCCCTTTCCCTCGGCCGAGGGCTCGGCCGAGGGATGCAGAACTCGAACTCGAACGCGGCCCGCGCCGCGCGCGGTTCTAATTCGAGTGGGCCGACGAGGCGCGATGTGTTGGACGAGTATGGGGACGACCCGTATGCGTTTGGTATGAGAGTGGATCCGGAGAGGGAAAGGGTGGATGCGATGCTCGCGGCGTATTACGCTGAGCACGGGATGGGTGCGGGTGCGGGTGGGAGCGGGAGCGGGGGCGAGCAGGCTGAGGCTGGACCGAGTGGGAGCAAGGCGAAGAAAGGCGGGACGAGCGCGAGCGGCGGTGGGGGCGGGGGCGGGGTCGGTGGTCGGCGGCCGAGCTGCGCTGTCGAGCGTAGACCCGTATGCGAGCCTGTACCAGCTACCTAGACCCGGAGTCGATGCGGGTAGATGCGCTCCTTGCAGAGTACGATGCGAAAATGGCGGCGAGAGATAAGAAGCGCAGTGCTGTCCCGAATATGAGCCCCAACCCGTACCTCGATGCTGAGCTGGACCCGCAGTCTAAGCGCATAGAAGCCATCCTCTCGAGTTCTGAAGCTGAATTTGAGGCTGATTTGGAAAGGAGGTATAAGCCTGAGCCGTGGAAACCTACTCCGACGCACAGTAAGTGGATCCGTTCTTGTCAGGTTCAATTGACTGACCTCTTTTCCGTGCCTTTGCAGTTATTGTCTTGCCTCTGGTACGCCTTGTTTCTTCATCCAACCAGCTGATCTCAGAACTAAAAGATATCTAGAACAACCAATCTGCCCTCCATTCGAAGACTTCGTCGTTCCAAAACGCACTTTTCGGGGTTGAATCTAACGCGAACATCCATGATCCCAAGGAAGGGCCCAAAAATGGGTACCCCAGATCCAGATGGAACCCGACGCCCTCCCCACTGGTACAAAATCTCGACACGTCCGTCGTCGTCGACCCGCGGAAGATGCACATCCCCCTCGGCAGCATGGAAATCTATTTCTACGACCACTCCAGTATCGGGTCCGCACCCGACGCACACTTGCCAAGGCAGCCCACAGCCGGCGAAGCGGGTGCTCCATCACAGCGTGTCTACGAACGAAACTTCTCCTCGTTCCCGCACTACAGCTTCTCGATGGAGCTGTCCGAGGAGCAGGTGAAGAACATGAAGACGGTCAAGACGGCGCTCGATCTCCTCGCGTCGCTCAAGCCGCGTATTTCTGAGATTTTGAATGGTGCGAAAGGCGTGAATGTGCCGCTGCAGGTGATGGATGTGATGAAGCCCGAGCGGATCCCTGGGCGGCCTGGTGCGTTGCGGCGGGAGCTGAAAGGGAAGGGGAAGGAAAAGGCTGGTGGCGCGGTGTGGAAGAACCCGATTGTTAGTGTTGGGATGACGGATGAGGAGGAGGACGGAGAGGTGAACGTTGGTGCTAGCGTGCTGTATGTTGCTCCGAGAAAAGTGCCGCTGGAGGCTGAAGACGAGGACAGGCAGAAGTTGAGGGAGATCACTCGTAAGCCAATTAATATTATTTTACTTCTTTTCTATCGCTTTTCCTGATATTTATTTGTGTAGAACTGATTTTCCAGACGTTTAAGCAAGAGGGCTATATTCTTGAGAAGAATCGGCCGAGGGTAAGTCTTTCCTGGTCGCTCATTTTCTTTGGTCCTTTGGCCTTTACTTGATTCATTCCTGTTCAAAAACGCTTCCGTCCGTTTTTTTGGCCTTCATGATCAGGCGTCGCTGTCGTTATCGATAGAAACCTCTACTTTTCATTTTTCGCCGCAAAATTCGTACTGACACCTGTTTCTTTTGCAGCTACACTGCTCGATCCTAAGCGTGGCCAACAGAAGGCCACAAATCCACGCCCCTTTCTCGTACTCTGATGTCCTTTCCTCACCTGCAATATCGCTGATCACGGATCCTGTACCGGAGGATGACGCCACCAACGCTTCCCCTAGTACTGAAGTGCCCGCTGTCGTTCAGCCGACAGCTGAGCCGCCATCCATTTCGAATGCAGAAATCGAGTCGGAGACTACGCCTAGACCGACACGGGCGTCGACCCCGACACCCAAGACGTTGGATCAAACCAAAAAGAAGACGAACAAGGAGAATGAACTGGGAGCGGAAAACAAGAAGAAAGACCAGCCGCCGTCGGTGAAGGTGCCCCCTCCGCTGCCCATCAATCTGGGTACGTACCGTATTGATGAGGTCCAGCTTTGGGTGGTGGGGAGTGAAGGGCCTGACGGAGGGTATGTTAACTGTGGGGGGATCGTGTTGGAATGAAGTCATATTGCGGCGTGCTTTATTTTCATGGTCTGCTCTTTGGTGATAGAGTTGATGCGAAATACTCCAGTTGTTGTCTAATTGAACTACCGCTTAGCGTTGGGTTTTACTCGTGCAGAACAAGTAGATTCCTCTTCGTACAGCCCATTGAGCAGCACTTCTCGAGCCTTGTCTGCATTTCAATGAATGTGACTGTCAGAAATGTCTTCTAACTTTTCTCGATGGGAGAAACTATGAAAAAAAAAGAGACATGACGCGTGACGCGTTTCACGCACGTGACTGGATTAATAACGTGACCTACCCTTGACTTTTTTTTTCCAACGCTGTCGCGTCTTTGTTTTCATCGCATACATATGATTCAAGCTTACTCGCTCAAGAACTCGAATTCATTCCTGTCGCTTATTATCTCTCGATCTACCTTAGGACTTTATGACAATTATCACATCTGCTTTACAACGCAGGCTTGTCCGTGTCAGTGTGTCACCGCCTTTCGTCACGGAGCTGGTTCTAGCAGTCGTGTTTCCTTGTGCTGAAATTCGATTACAGAAGTTTTAAGATTACATTCAGTCTATTCTTAACTAATATTCCGCGAACCACGAAGGTGGGTCAGGTAAACAGCCCGGCGGTCTTCCAGTATTTTACCCACCGTTCAACGTCTCGACCACAAATGGGTGGCAAACCTTTCATCGTCTGGCTGATGCTCTGCGTCTTACTGGTTGAAAACGTCGCTATACCACCACTTTCACTTCCCTTACTTACACTCGACTCCAAGGCCGAATCAGAATCAGCGAACTTCCGGAAAAAATCGATGAGCTTGATTGCGGGCTGCGATGAACGGTCATCAAATGCCATGAATCAAATATAGGAAGAAACTTACTACTTTCATTAGGTCGTCAACCTGGCTGGCTGCTGCACGCGCCTCCAAAAGCGAAAACCATTCGCAGAATGAAAGCACTGGGAGTGCGGAAGAAACTCTTTCTTTGACCAAGGCATTGTTTATCATCGAGACAAGATCATGGAACAGTATCGACCTAGGGTGGACGATGTTAAGAGCAGGTGGAACTTGAGACTTCGACAAGGCGACCTCGCCGATGATCTGGGCAACGCTGTCCATTGGCACCCATGATGCCAACTACAGAACCAGGTTGGTCAGTATCAATTGACTGATCAAGTCCACTACTCACCCCAGTCATAGTTGGAAAGGCATTCAAAGCGATGCTGGATTTAACGAGGATCGGTACCCAGTCAGTAATAGCCCAGGCACCATTCGGCTGGCCACCCGAAATCTGTCCAATTCTGAGCGACGTAGCTTGTATGCCACTTGAAGACAAGACCTATAAGAAACAGACGACTGATCAATATGGTGAACCTTCAATTAAAAAGAGGAGACATCTGACCCTCTCAGCAACATATTTGGACTCGCCGTAACCACTGCCAATCGCAAACTGGGGATCAGTAAGTACGTCCTCTGGATAAGCGCCGCGCGCTTTGTCCCAGGAACTCGCGGACGCAATGGAAGACGTGAACAGGAACTTGGTTGATGCACCACTAGCAGTTGATCTGGCGAGATCGATGAGGTTTCGGGTGCCCCGAATATGTGGCTCGAATGACGCGAGCTGCAAATTGAAGTTAAGCCTCCACGAATTGTGTATAATGACGGTAACGTTGCTCAGTAACTGGGAATATAATCGATTAGGCCTTGCTTCAAAAGGATATAGGCACTCTAACCTCGCTATAAACTTCCTTCGGCAAACCGAGGGCCTCTTTGGTCAAATCACCTTCCAACAAAACCAATTTTTTACTCGATAGGAGGCTAACCTCGAAGCCTTTGTCCTTGAAACGGTCTACCTGCCTTGCGAATGCATCACCTGATGCTCGATTAAGGGCATATATCTTCTGAACCGACGAATCGCGAAGGAGAACCTCGAGTATCTGGGACCCCAAATTTCCTGTTGTGCCTGTAAGGAGGACAATGGTGCTATTAGCCGCGGTAGTTGCCGGAATTGGATGTTGCAGCCCAACACTATGCTTCGCAATAAGCTCTTCGATGAGTTTCGTGGCTTTGGTTGTGCTGGTGCTGGTGTTGTTGCGAACACTGTCGGGATCTACGACAAGAGCCTCAAGGTAAATGGCCAACTTCTCGATTGATGGATGATTGTAGATCGTGTTCTGCGTAACGAACTCGGCAGCTTTCCTGGTATCCTGGTGGGCCTGCAGTGCACCAGCCACTCGACGCCGGAGAATTGTAGCTCCCAAACTAACCAAGATCACGTCAAATGGCTATGCTTGCTTTCTAGGAAACACGTTACCTATCTAACCCGTGTTCGAACAGATCACCGGCGACATCGCAGTTTTTACTGGAAATGATATCCTTCACCTGGATGTGTAACCACTTCTCGATTGCGTCCTTCGACCATGATACAGGTGGGTAAAGATCTCCGGTATTAACGGTCGACTCAATAGTTGCATAACTAGAATCAAAACTAGTTATGATATTCAGCAAATGCATTACGGGGAAAACGCACAGAAACTCGATCTCTTCATGATAGGCAACCAGTGCAGCCTTCTTCATGACGGTACCCTTTCCCGTACGAGGAAGAGGCTTCTCCCGGGATGTAAAGAGGATCAATTCTTTGAAGATCCTGCTGAATGACGGTGCGACTCTATTTGCTTCGTCCACAATCGACCTTGTCATACTAGCTTTCAGACAGGACATGTGACGACGGAGAAAGGTACTCACCAAATTCGGTTCCTGGCTTTAATAACGTCGGCGTCAGAGGTGGGATCGATGGCGAATGTAGGCCCCAATTCAACGAGGACACCTGGCTGAGTGTGCTCTCGTCCAAAGACAACAACTCCGCTGATACTGAATGGCCATCAAAATTCGCTACTTCAACATGCGACTCGAAAAACGTACTATGGGCTACTCAGAATGACGTTTTCAATTGGTGCTGGAACTGTTTTCTCTCCCGATGTATGGACTATGACATCGTCTTTTCGTCCAACGCTTTAAAAATTTCAGTTCTGAGATGCGAGGGAGATTATTCGGGATACTCACATCTTCCAGAAGTTTGGTACAGTAGGATGGGGTATGAACAAGTCTGAAGTGGCATATCCCCTCGCATCAAGCATGTTCTCAGCAGATACCTGCTGAAATTTACAGGTCTGGTTTACATTGGGTTCAGAGACGAAAAAAAACGAGAGGAAAATTGACGTACCAAGAACTGACATTCATAAGTTCCATCGCCTTGAGCATCCCACCTAACGTCCAATCTTTCATCCACTTGAATCCATTCCCAGTCATCTTCCGAACCTTGGCCAGGTCGGCGCAACATGTAGGCTGGAGCGCCGATTTCCGTCGCACCGTAAGCTTGACAAAGTGTGACGCCTGAACTGGTCAGGAGGTTTCCAAGCTTGCTGGGGACGGGTCCGCCAGAATATCCCTGAAATTTCAAACTGAATTCAGAATGGAATAGCATGGACAGACTTTGAGAAACCGTACAACCACGTCCAACTTAGCGAGAAGATCTATAGAGTTCTTATCTTGAGCCCATATTTGCAATTGGGCAGGAATTGTCACCAGCGCATCGCACTGCGTCCTCCGAAGGTGGTCCAGAACATTGTCTGGGGTGGGCATGATGGGGAGTAGTGCAGGGGTCAATGCAGTCGGTGGGTACAACGCTATGATACTCAACCCGTACGTGGAATGCAGAATCTGTGCAATGACGCCTAAAGTGTGGAATGCAGGAACGGCCATGCAACCGACGGTGTAGAAGCCCAGTTCAGTATTAGTGGCTAGTGCCGAAGGGAATTAGTTCTGAAACGGACTGGGAGTTTGCAGGGATGAATACTCACGGAACGAAGCCCATTGACACACAATTCTGAAAGTTTCAGCGATGGATTTAGGAAAGCCTGTGCTTCCAGAAGAGTGGAGATAAAACAGAACATTATCCATGGGGGATCGTACTGCGGGTTTGGGATACGCTTGGAAGGGATCTTCTTTCGTCTCGTGCCCCATCTTGGGATAAATTTCGTGAATAGGCGGCATTTCTTCGACGAGCAACTCAAATCCCGGGCTATCTATACCGAGGCTAGTCTTAATTTCTGTAACAAGTGGCTTGAGGGTTTCTTGGGTCGTGAGCAGTTTGTGGCAACCAACTTCCTTGAGCATTTTGATGATAGCAGCTGCCGTATTTCGGGGGGACATAGGGAATGGCTGTGGAGGGATTTCAGATACACATCAAATCGATATGCCGCTCGCACTCACGACCATACCCGCCCTCATTGAGCCGACAAAAACGGCGTGATATAGAAGGGTGTCCGAAAGAGCAACAACCGCGACCAACTCTCCCTCCGCGCCCATACGCCCTGGACGCAGTCTATGCGCGACTCTATCACAGGCGCGTCCGTATTCAAGGTAATTGACCTTGGTGATTTCAGATTTACCGTCTTCATTGAATACGAATATTGGGAAATTTGGATTGTATTGAGTGTGAAAGTCGATGACTTCGGGAAGAGTTACAGAGCCATCCGCTGGCGGTAGAGTGCCTTTAGGAGCCATTGAGTTGGAATAGAGATAAGGCTATCAATGCCTTCCTCTCCTATAAGTATATCGCGCACATACTTGAAGTGTTCCAAGATTTTCCATATTCGCGTTTTCCTTTTCCGACGCGAGGATCAAGCAGCGGCGTTTCACCGCTGAATAAGGCTGGCCTATATTCCTAACGGTTAGGAGTTCGAATGGAAGATAATCCTGCCATAGGCTAACACGTTTTATGATAGAAGCAATGTCACTGTGGCGCGCTGCACCAATGGAAGTGTAAAGCTTCTCGACGTGGCCGACGTGACGGCAGCGTCCCCTGTATAATCATGGTATTTGGTTATTCCCATTGGTCTGTCACTTTTAATTGAGGTCGCTGTGTCCATTGAGTGGTGTGGTGAATAGTGGAGGCGAATGCAAATCGGATCTAGACAGTTTGTTGCTCAAGCCGGTTAGCGGTTAGCGGAAACCGGAAGCCGACCTTTTCGCGCGGAAATCAAATTGCACCTTGAGTTTGAACAAGTACAATGTATGTTCATTCAAGGACGACGTTTCACATACGTGTTGACTTTGACTTCGCATGAGGAGGTGAGTCTTAATTAGTTCTCGCCACGCCTAATAATCTAGTCAACGAGAGCTCCCTCTACCCTTTACACAGTTGAACCAACGAAAAAAAGGATCGCCTTGACTCGGACTCTGTATGTGAATTTTCACTTGGAGAACGTCAGTGTAAGGGGTGATAGGCGCATGGAGGAGGACGCCTGGAGAGGATGAAGTGGAGCCTGGGTTCATTCAGCGAATACCCTGCGCGATGGCTGATTTTGTAGATGCAGAAGCCTACATGGACAGGACATGACGTCCATCGCCCAACGCAGGATGACACTATGTCCATCTTAGGCGCAAATCGAGTTCCAGAAAGCACATTGGCAGAGTGGCGTATTACAGTCGGCCTCGTGCAAATGTTCTGTACGACTCCCCACATGACAGTACTCCGGCCTGATCATGAGTGCACAGGAACGTAACTGTAGTACGATGACGTGAGTTATGTTCCCGACCTTCAATGTTATTACTAATCGGAGCCCATTTGTCAGAAAATTCCAAGATAAAAGTCACCGATTGATTTCAAGTTTCGGCCGTCAGTACGTATCAGGATCTTGTCTCTTTTGCGACTCTCGTCGCCTTTCCTTTGCTCTCGGCGATATAAATGTACCGAACTCATCCCATACTTAATTTTAAATCAAGGAATCGAACCCAAAACCAGATTGGAGGGCACATCGAAACGCATGTGGAAGGTGGAAGCACAATGAGACCCAGGCGACCTGGTCTGCCTCGCCATTTGATTACCACAGCTAATTCAGACACGCTAAGTCAATGAGTACATTTTTTTATTAATCCACCATTACGCCTCAAGCCTCGTGGGTTGACCACGCCCACCCACCCATCGTAAAATTTCCCCGTCTATTTTAGAAAGCCACTAAGTATGCCTAAGTTCTGGTATACAGCGGCGGTAGTTGCACCATCGAACTTCCCGTTCGTGTAAATCTGACTCCACTATCTTCATGACGTTGGTCCGGGGAACGATCCAGAGCGTTTTCTAGGGGAAAAAAATGCTCATCGTTTCCGGATGCGATGACAAAAGGCCCTGAATTGTGGTCTTCCCTAGCGACCTTCCCTGTCATTTGAACGGGCAAGCGTGCAGTGGACATTGGTTACCCTTGGTCTACGGTAATTGTCGAAAGAGTGGGGTTGGAAGACGTGGCAAGGAACGGAACTCCACGCGCTAGACTGGTTTGTCTTTTCCTCGACCGTCGTAGAAAGTAAAAAATTAAAAAAGCAAGAGCTGCGAGGGCTAAAACACCGCCAATGGCACTTCCAACTACAGTTCCTTTTGATACCTTCGGGTTTGCAGTATCGAGAGTCTGGATAGATGATTTGCTGCCTCCACTGACTTGACTTGGAGTAGCGGTTACGAAGGTATCGAGTCTGAGGTGTTAAATGGCTGTGTAGATAAACTGCTCGACGACTGAGTCGTGGTACTGTCCAAAGACCGAGCGGATGCCATTGAACTCCTTGACGTCAGACTGGACGAACTACTCGGCGGTTGAGTAGACGATCTGTTTGGTGGGAGAGTGGGCGGACTCGGAGGCGAAGTAGCTGGAGTGCTTTCCGAGCCAGATGTGGTTTGAGAGACGGGCTAGTACTTCCCGTCAGTATTTACAATGATATTTCGTGCTGAGAATTCTTACAATGAGCCAATAAAACAACCTCAGAAGGGTATCATTTAGTCCAATGGAAAGCAGTCATGTAATAGGATCACAAACTTACTTTGGAGCAGCGAAAAAGCAGGTTGTGTTTTGCTGTGCAAAGCTCCCAGGGTCTTCGCAGTCGGTTTTGCAGAATGTTGTAAGCCTCACTGTATATTTCCTCCTCAGTAATAATTTTCGGTCAGGAAAAAATTGTGGACTTACAACTTCCAGTGATACGAACGTTATCATTGACCTTGAAACCCAGATGAACTTCGCATATTACACCTGCGTACCTTTGTCAAGCTGAGTCAAATGTTATTCGAGCAGAACTAGTGAAATACCGAACATGCACTTCCGTTCTTTGCAACATCACTGATTTTTCAAAATGAACGACAGCAGCGCTGTCCTCCTTTTATCGTGAATCCTCATATTGGAGTTCTCTTCTTCACCGAGCGGTCAGCTCGGTCCAGGATATAGGTCGGTCTTGAGGGAAGAGCTAAGAAAAGTCTCGTATTTCCGTATTTCCATCCTACATACAGGATAACTGGTAGTTGGCACTTTCTGCAGCCTCCATTGGCAGGTCGGGTCTGACGGATGGATGCTACTGCTACCATCAGCTATGCCAAGTGCATGCGCCAAAAATACTCACGACGTGGTTTGTAGGTGGATTCTATGAGACAATACCGAACAATGTCGTGTTATACGGGGAGCTGCCCGTTCCTTTCAAAATCGTGAACATTGTAATAATGTGGATCCTTACCGTTAGGACGATGAGGTTTAGTGTAGAGTGGTATTAACTCGGTCGCCCATTCCCCCAATGCTGTTAAGCGTGGAATTCGAAGAATCGGTTACCCCTATAATCGGTACTTGATATGTGTCTTCGTAACTATCTGAATCTTGATCATAAAATGCCAACCACGCTCTTGAAAGGATAAAGACTCTGTCCGCGCTGAAGGTCATCCTCAACGTCTCTCATCACGGAACGGAAATGACTATGCAATTGAGAGCAAAGGGTACATTCAACTGCCGATATTAACAGGGATGTCGACTAGAAGGACTGCCGTGAATGACTAAAAATTTTGTATGAATTCTTGAAAATTCACTTACATTTGGCCATTTCCGTGATTTCAGAACCCAGATCCCATAGTTCAGTGTTCCACCGTCGCAGATATGGCGATCAAACTAACCAATCCTCGCCGCGAGTTGACCCAACGGAAAAGTATCGGGGAGCTATGCCCAATGCCCTGATTACTCTGACGCATCAGGTGGCCACCTCAGTTGACAATGAAATGAAGGAACGTACCAAGCGGATCATACGTGTCCCCCGCGTCCCGTCAGAATGCCCTTCAAGTTTTGTGCCTCCACCTAATGAAACTCATCCGTTCACGATATCCTTCCCGCGTCACTTGTACAAAGCCAGCCGGACCACCAAACTTCGCGTTGAAGGGTAAGCAAACGTCGTCGAAGTCGCTGAGGTTCAAAAGCTTGCTTACCTTCTTTATAGTACATCACCTTCTGCCTCCATCTACCGACATTCTCCAAGTTCGACATTCATGAGTTTCGCGTTCGCAGCGTCAAGTCAGGCCGATGCTTAGGAACTATGGGGAAAGACAAGTTAGCAATAGTTGTCAAAATTGGAATGCTTACACACCTCGTTGTAACCTGCAGAGGATGTAAGTTATGGAACCAATTGTGGGACTGTACTCGAAGAGAAGCGTTCTGAGGTGGGGTCGCCTACGTGGCTGGCTACGTGGCCAGTGGTGTTCGAGTTTCGGGTGAAGCAGGAAGGCTAGACGCAGCGGCGCACAGCATTGATGACCAGTTAATCCTTCACAGACAATGAGGATCACTCATGGTCTCACATTGTGCACGATACCTGCTGGGATTCGGTCCTGACGTTCGCCAGTGCCATCCACACTCGCTGTGTAGTTGGTTCCTCGCTAATGCAGGACCACCTGGCACGAGTTGCATGTGCGGACCTTGTAGATGTCATAGGTTGGGTTTCATATCATCTAATCGTCGTTTTAATTAAGTGGAGACAAACAAGGGAGAACAAACGCCGGTGTGGGTTAGCTGTACAGCTGGGTGACGAGTCATTTTAATATTATGAACATACCTCGTACATTGCCCCCCCCCCCCATCAAAATTGTTATACTGTCTACTTCCTCGTTTAAAATGGCGCTCAGAAAAGCGATAAACGTTGTTTTGCCCATAAGATGATGGTACAGCAAAGGGTTCAGGAACAGGAGGATTGAAATTTGAAACGAGCCCATTCTGAGGACAAATTAAAAATAGAACGGGCTGCGCCTTGCTCAGCCTTTGTTTGCCAGCTGGGTCGATTCTTGGTCGATTCTCGACATGACGGTAAAACATTGGTCCTATGGACCCGAAGCAAAACTTGCCTGTTCAAATATTATTGTTCTTGAATTCCCATTCCTTGGGACTTTGCACAATCACGGTGCGTCGGATTGAGCTCCCTGAACTTTTGGTCATTTATTAAACTCCAGCGATGTTACCCTGTTGTTCGATCGAACCACTACATAGATGAGTATAGACACTATTTTTACTTCTAGCCTATTTCCAAGTTCAGTTTATAGCGAGCGAAAGTAAACCATCAAGCCTTGGTGTTCGGAAATCAAACCTCTAGCGCGCCTTTGGCTGGTAGTCTACTCTACCCTTCGCGATAATCATATCTTTTCGACGTCTCCTCGCCTAATTTGCGGTATAAATGGGCGGTAGTTGCACCATTGAATCTCTATCCCTCGTAAATCTGACCCCACTATCTTCGTGACGGTGAAATTGGGATAGGTCCGGACCACTGTTGAGGGCTGAAGTATTGTCGTCGTACGCAGATACGGAGACAGAAGCCTTCGAACTTTGACCTCTTCTAGAAAACTTCCCTGTCGCTTGTACGGCCAGGGATATGAGGGATGTTGGGGGCCTTTCGTGTACTGTGGTCGCAGCAAGTGAGTGGGCAGCGGGTGTGGGACTATATTGCGTGTCGTAAGGTAAGACTAGGCGTCTCTTCTTTGCTCGTCGTTGGAAGAAAAGAACAAGGAGAATGAGTGCTGAAAGGACTACAACGCCGCCGACGATACCTCCAGCGACGGCGCCCGTCGAAACCTTTGACTTGGAAGTATCAGAAGACTGAGTAGGCGAACTGCTTCCCGCCCCGGCGAGTTGAGTAACAGTTACTGTCAAAGGCGCCGAGTTTGAAATATTAGACTGTGTGGACAAAGTGCTTGACGACTGAGTAGATGAACTTTCCGACGGCTGAGTAGACAAACTACTAGACAATTGAGCGGGCGGATTTCCCGACGGCGGAGTAGAGAGGCTACTTGGCGTCAGGGGAGTGGATGAAGGGCTCGCTACACTGGATGTGGTTTGTGAAAAAACAGAACTAGACTTATGGTCAGAATTGATACACATATACATTGCTGAATTATACGTACAAAGAACCGATAAAACAACTTCCGACGATCGTATCGCTCAGCGAATGGTCTTGCAATTAAATAAAGCTAGAAACATACTTCGGGGCAGGGATAAAGCAATTCGCGTTACTCTGTCCAAAACTCGCACCGCCCTTGCAATCGACGTCGCAATAAGTTACTAGAATCACTGTAAATTTACTTCCTAGTAAATATACCCGACGCATAATACAATAGCAAACGCGGACGTACATCCTCCCATATTAATGGGATTACTGACCTCCAGGATGTTCCAGTTGCCAGTTGTCGGCGCAGAAAGGCACTGGTCCTGACTACCCATCAAGCTTTACAGAGATTAATCAGCGAATTTTGCAAAAGTCGAGTTCTGAAACGTACGCGGCACCGTCATTGGGGGGAAAGGTATCTTGAGAGGGAGCATTATGGTCACATCTGGTACTGTTATCTGGAAAGGATCGAATCTTCACGAATCACGATTTCAATATCCGCACGAGAGAACTCACAGAAGCGGTATGCAAAACTTATGGCTGCATTAGCAGCGGGACTGAGACTGACGAGCAAAATGAAAAAAGCGTATCGTCTGGGAGTGACTAGCATCAAGGGCGAGTTCAGTTTTGTGTCTTCGATCTTAAATATGAAATTTGAGATGTCATCAATACAGCCTCGGGATATCCTTGCAGTCTGAGAATAGACAGCGTTCAATAGGTCGGCGCCATTCTACAGATAGTCCACCGCGATGCCCAGATCAAGAGTCATGTAAATGTCCTTCCATTCTTGCACCGCTGTTTTACGAAGCACAACTTTTTTTGCGAGTGATTCTTCGAGTAATATTTCTCGTCAACATTGCAGCTCAGGCCAGTATAAAGGCCAGTCTTTCTGAAGAAGCTGGACAAAAGGCCTCTTTTGCCACCGTATTTACGGAGGAACAGGACCGAACAGTTTTGTAGACAGGGAATCGGATGCTACAATTAAATGTTCAGTGATTGATTGTAACCATCTCAATCCTTCGAGCCATTGTGAAACACTCACGATCATTATGGAATGAGGCGTCGAGAAACAGCCTTGGGCTGGTCTCATCACCTGATGGAATTGAAGTTTCGTAGAGGAAAAAATGAGTTGACACTGAAGATTTGATTCAACCTGAATCTTTGAAGTCTCTGACGAGGATGAGGTTTAGATGAGGTGTCGAATTCGTGCAAGTTACGTGAACCAAAGCCGCGCTAAGACGAGAATATGATTACTGCCTCCACTGACTTGAGTTTGAGTTGCAATTACGATGGAAGGTATTGAGTCTGAGGGGATAGATGGCTGTCTAGATGAACTGCTCGACGACCGAGTTGTTGTACTGTCCAAAGACCGAGCAGATGAACTCCTTGAAGTCTGACTGGAAGAACTACTCGGCGGTTGAGTAGACGATTTATTTGGCTGGGGAGTAGGCGGATTGCTCGGAGGCGAAGTGGCCGGAGTGCATTTCGAACTAGATGTGGTTGGAGAACGGAGCTAGCGCTTCCTGTAAGTATTTTCAATGATATTTCCTGTTAAATATATACACAATGAACCTATCTTAAGCGGGAGAATTATGGTCGCATCCGTTATTGTTATCTGCCTAGCATTGAATTGACGTCAATAAAGTCACAAAATCAGAGCTCACAGAATCGGTAATGGAAGCTGATAGCACTCGCGGTGGGTCTGACGACGGTGGCGACAAGAAAGATAGGAAAGATGGCGGGTGTTTTGAGAGGAACTGTCATGATCCCTTACGAACGAGTGCAACATTGTGCTATAAATTGAGGAATAATTGCGCTTCGTTGTTTTGATTTCTGATATATCAGAGTGGGATATCCCTGGTGTCAAGAATGTTCAATCAGCCAAACATATTTTTGACCGTGAGCGTGAAACCCAGATCAACTTTGCACAGTACATCTGCCGCCGCCTGCGCACCTTTGTCAAGCTGAGTCAATTGGTACTCATGATCAATGTGAGAGAAGAATTGAGGAAGTAACGAGCATGCACCCCTGTTCTTCGCTACATCGTCGATTTTCAACGATGAGCGGCAGTTCTCTTCTTCACCCAACGGTCAGCTCGACCCAGGACTAGGTCGGTCTTGAGGGAAAAGCTAAGAAAAGTCTCGTATTTCCCTCCTACATACATGATAACTGGTAGTTGGCACTTTCTGCAGCCTCCATTGACAGGTCGGGTCTGACGGATGGATGCTACTGCTACCATCAGCTACGCCAAGGACATGCACCAAAAATACTCACGACGTGGATTATAGGTGAATTCCATGAGACAATACCGAACAATGTTGTGTTCTACGGAAAGCTGCCAGTTCTTTTCAAAATCGTGAACATTATAATAATGTGGATCCTCACCGTCAAAGTGATGAGGTTTAGTGGGGTGGTGTTGATTCGTTCGCCAGTTTTCCTGATGCCACTGTGCGTCGAATCCGAAGAGTAGGATGTCCCTGTACTTGTTCATTTGAATCTTGATTGCAAAGTGTCATACACGCTCTTCTTGAATACAGTAGAAAAAGACTCTGTCCACGCGGAAGGTGATCATTAGTTCCCATCATGGAGCGGAAAATGGTAATACAATTGAGAGCGAACGGTACCTTCAACTACCGATATTCAACGGGATAGTTAGAAGGGTTTCCATAAATAACTAAAAACCAGTATAAAATCTCGAAAATTCACGTACATTTCTTTCTCTACAAGCAGAGTTGGAACTCAATTCCCATAGAGTAGTTCAGTGTCTCGCCGTCGCAGAAATGGCAACCAAACAAACAAATCCCCTCCGTGATTTGCCCCAACGGAAAATTATCAGGAAGCTATGCCCTGATTACTCTGACGCGTCAGGTGGTCACCTCAATCGATAACAAAATGACGGAGCGTACCAAAAAGATCCTACATAAAACCCGCGTCCCGTAAGAATGACATGCGATTATCGTACCTCCAAGGGCATCCCTTCCCGCAGCGGTTGGACAGTGCCAGCCTGACCACCAAAACTTACTCTTTCGCGCTGAGGAGTGAATATCGTCAAGGTCGCCGTGCGGGAAGACTAAGGTCAACAATTGATTTAGGTTAGTAACAATATCTTCTGAAGTCCAAAAGCTTGCTTACCTTGTATACAGCACTTTCGTCCCTGCACGCCGACTTTGCATCTTAAAAGTCAACGTTCGTGCGTTTCGTAGTCGCACCTTCGGAGATAGACACGTAAGTAATAGTTGTCGAACTTCGAATGCCTACTCACCTCGTTGTCACCTGCAGACGATATGAATAATGGGATCAATTGTGGGATTGTACTCGAAGGAGAGTTCTGAGCCGGGGGTGGATACGTGGCCACGTTGAAGTTCCAGGTTCAGGTGACCCCACACCGATGGAACCCAATTCGTGGTCTCGCAGTGTCCATGGTACCTGCTGGTGTTTGGTCTTGTAGTCCATCAGTACCATCCATACTTGCTGAACAGCTGTTCCTCGCTAATGCAGTACCACCTGGCACGATTCGCCATCCGCGGAGGTTGTAGATGATAGGTGGGGTTTTATATCACCCAACCGTCGTTGTCGCGACGTCGATGCAAACAAGGACAAGGGAGAACCGACACTGGGTGGTAGCGAGGTGTGTGTGAGTCTCAGAGATACACTTCGGGGTTGTTTTCCCGACCTACCTTGTGCCCCTCGGATTGAAATGATCATACATGTCACTTTTGCATAATTTCTTCATGGGAGGTGGTGGAAAGATTGGTGTCGATTCGTCCATGTCATGGTTTTACAGCAGAGGAGGACATGGCTGGAGAAGGAGCACAGTGGTTGAATTCGCAGACAACGTCGACATGAGAATTGAGCGCGGCGTTTGCCGGCCCGCAGGAGCCCAACGACCGCACCTGCCTCGGGTCGACAGATTGTTAATTATGAATCCTCACCGCGTCCCTCATTCGTTGGAATTGCCATTACTCTCGATCATAGATTAATATTATATCCCTGGTCCATTGTCCGATTGAATGGCTACCTAGGTGAGCATAAACACTATTTCGTTTTTATCAGGTCCCCAAGGTGATTTATACGAGTTAGAATAATCTAAAGAGTCCTGTCAACCAACAGTCCATTGAAATGAGACCACGGCGCTCGTTGACCGCTTGGCACGAATTCCTTTCCTTTTGAAGCCCTCCCACCTAGCTTCTGGTGTAAACTGGCGGTAGCTGCACCATCGAACCTTCATTTCTTGTAAATCTGACCCCACTATCTTCTTGACGTTGAAATTGTGGACGATCCGAACCGTTGTTGAGAGTCGACATATTGTCGTCGTACGCAGATACAGTGACAGAAGCTCTTGAACTGTGTTCTTCCCTGAAAACCTTCCCTGTTGTTTGGATGGGGAAGGGTGTGAGGGATGGGGCTCTTTTGTGTATGGTGGTCGCAGCAAGAGAGGGGGCAGTGGGTGCGGGACTATACGGAGTGTCGTAAGGCAGGACGAATCGTCTTTTCTTCGCTCGTCGTTGGAGGAAAAGAATGAGAAGGACGAGAGCTGAGAGAACTACAATGCCGCCAACAATACCTCCGGCGACGGCGCCCGTTGAAACCTTTGATTTCGAAGTATCAGACGACTGAGCAGACGAATCGCTCCCTGCCCCGGCTGGGAGTTGAGTAACAATTACTGTCGAAGGCGTCGAGTTTGAAGTATTCGACTGCGTGGACGAAGCGCTTGACGATTGAGTGGATGAACCTTCCGATGATTGAGTAGACGAACTGCTCGATGATTGAGCGGGCGGATTCCCCGGCGGCTGAGAGGGGCTACTTGACGGCAGCGGAGGAGAAGGAGGAGTGGACGAAGGGCTCGCTACACTGGATGTGGTTTGAGAAAAAACAGAACTAAAATGATAGTCAGAATTGATACACATATATTTTGCCGAATTATACGTACAAAGAACCGATGAAACAACTTCAGACGATCGTATCACTCAGCGAATGGCTTTGCAATTAAAAAAACTAGAAACATACTTCGGGGCAGGGCTAAAGCAATTTGAGTTAGTCTGTCCAGGACTAGCTGCGCCCTTGCAATTTACGTCACAATAAGTTACTAGCATCACTGTAAATTTACTTCCTAGTAAATATACCCGACATAGAAAAAAATAGCAACGCGGACGTACATCCTCCCGTGTTGATCGGGTTGTTGACCTCCAGCGCGTTCCAGTTGCCAGTTGTCGGCGCAGAAAGGCACTGGTCCTGGCTACCCATCAAGCTTTACGGAGATTTAATTCGCGAATTTTGCAAAAGTCAATTTCCGAAACGTACGCGCCGCGTCCATTGAGAGGAAAAGTATCTTGAGGGGGAGAGTTATGGTCACATCCGCTGTTGTTATCTGGCAAGGATTGAATCTTCAGGATTTCAATATCCGCACGAGAGGAGAACTCACAGAAGCGGTATGCAAAACTTATGGCTGCATTCGCTGCGGGACTGAGACTGACGAGGAAAAGAAAGAGAGCGGATCGTTTGGGAGTGACGACTAGCATCAAGAGCGAGTTCAGATTGTTTCCACCGTGTTATATATGAAATTTGATATATCATCGATATGGCATCGGGGTATCCTTGCATTTTGAGAATGGACGCAGCGTTGAATCGGTCGGTCGGCGCCATTCCAATGATAGTTAACCGCGATGCCCAGATTGAGTCATATGAGTGTCCAGCTGGCCTACTCGATTTCTCTTCGTCACTTGTCAGTGACTCGTTGAGTGATATATCTGGTCAATCATGCAGCTCAGGTCATTATAAACGTCTGTCCTTCGAACCATTCAAAATGGACTGAAAAAAAGACCTCTTTCGCCACCCTCTTTACGGAGAAACGGGACCGAACAGTTCTGTAATCAGGGATTTGACAGATCGGCGCCGGTCTGGCATCAGCAACATCCAGTGCACGCGACAAAATCACTCACGACGCAATTTATATTCCATGAGACAAGATCGAACCAGCCTGATGTATACGTATCGGCTGTCCCACTCAAAGTCTTTCTACAATTTATGGGCCACAACTAACACGAAGAAGGGGTTGAATGTGGGATGGTATTTTGAGTTGGTCGCTAGCGCAGCCGGGCGTTGGATCCAGAGAATCGGATGCTACAATGCTTGTTGATTGATTGTAACCATCTCAATCCCGGGCCAATCGTGAAACACTTGCTGGAATGACGCCGAGGAACAGCCTTTGGGCTGGTCGTCCCGCTGGACCACTCGATGGAATGTGAAGTTTCGTAATAGTTTCGTGATGCAGAAAATGAGTTGAGCTGAAGAGTAAATTTGATTCAACCTGAAGCTTTGAAGTCTCCTACAAGGGTGAGGTATTGGAATTGTGCAAGTTACGTGTAACAAAAAGCAGACGGGCAACTTGACCGACCTGGGACCTCGTTGCACAGCCACTGATGTCGACACAAAATAGTAGTTATCTAATCTAATCTGCGATTACTGTTCAAGTCGCTCTTCGAGTTGTTTTCGAGTCTCGAGACACAGCTAGCTACCCACCGTGACGACCCATGGCTTAAATCCTAGAACAATATAGCGGCGGTGACTGCTCTGTTGAACCATCACTTTCCACAAATCTAACTCCACTCTCTGCATAATGGCGAAGTTGTGAAGGCCGGACTGCTTAAGGGGGGCTATATGCTCACCGTCCGAAGATAGGAGGGTAGGATTCCCAGTACTGTCGTCTATCCTCACAGTCCTTCCTGTAGATTGATTGGGAATGGGTGTGGGGGACGTCTGGCGCCTTTTATGGCTAACAGGCACTGCAGGGGAGTGGCGGATGGGTGAGGTACTTGGAGCATCTGAAATGAGAAAAGGCAAGACTTGCTGTCTTTTCTTTGCTCTTCGGAGGAGAAATAAGAGTATGAATACAAGACCTGCTATGGCTACAACACCGGCGACAACACCTCCAACCACAATTCCTGTTGATTTTTTTGACTTCGATGGATTACCCGACGCCGACGGCATTAATGAGCTGCTCCCTAGACCGAATTGGATTTGAGTAACAGTTACCATGGACAGTCTTGTGTTTGAAGCAGTTGTAGGTTGCGTCGATGAAATACTCGACGACTGAGGGGATGAACTAAGTACAACGGACGTGGTTTCATTAACAACGCTGGAATTTTCCATCAGTAATTATGTGATATTTCTCGTTTAAGTCCACATACAAGGAACCAATAAAACAACTTCAGTGGGAGTAACATTCAGTGCCGAGGGGAATATTTCTTGATTGGAAACCTACTTCGGAGCAGCAATAAAACATGGGTTAGTCTGTTCAGTACTCTCGCCCCCTGCGCAGTTGTTATTGCAGAATGTTTTGAGAACCACTAGAAATTGACTTTTTGATAATAAGTTTTACTCAAGAAAGATCGTGCGCCTACATCCGTTAGTAAGGCCAATATCAAGCTCAACAGTGGTCCAGTTCTCATTTTGAGGTGCAGAAATACACTGGCTCTGGTTACCCAACAAGCTTCAAGGTGATTCAGATCCCACGTCTGGCAAAATAAAATTTAAACCTACGGGCCACGTCCATTGAGAGGGAAAGTATCTTGAGCGGGAGCATTGTGGTCACATCCGTTGTTGTCATCTAGCGAGAATTAAATTTTGACGTTAAGAAAGACGGCATCACATATGTATATGAGCTCACAGAAACGATAATGAAAGCTTATTGCTTTTGCGGCGGGACTGAAAGAGACGACTATAATGCAGAGGATAGATCTTTTGAGAATGAAAACCATGGTCCTACTCAAAAACTACATGCCTTACAGTCTTACTTAAATAAAGAGTCAAACTAGGTTACTGCGCAATCACCAAAACTTTAACACCATGCCTCTAATTTCGAAATGAGACAGTCCAGGGCCTTACTGCCACTCGGTTTTGCAAACATCTCGGGATCAGCTGCACTCTCTCATGGGTTTTGGTGGCTGGCGATGCGACGATCAGCTACTCCGAGTGTAGACACCAAAATTGAGTCCTCGGTGCATTGCCACAGGTCCATTCTTAAAGCCGTGATTCACAGCGAAAGTTCAATTTTTGGTAATTAATTCAGAGTGTTAGGCGCCTTATATTATTGCACCACTACTTGGATAAACTACTGGATCCATTGCAGACGTAAAGCTACTAGTCCGCTCCTCCCCTCACAGCCCTCGCCACTGGCAGCTACGAATCCGATCTTACTTCAGAAATAAAACACTGAATTGGCATCAAAGAAGGCTATGTGTTTCGAAGAATCTCGAAGATACGAGGACCTGACAGTGATCGACGAATTACTTCAACTGAGAGATGGGACAGGCGCTAACGTAACCTGCGTATAAATATCATATCTATTCTAATTGAACTTGGGCAGCTTGGTGGCTAGTATTTGGTTCGTGATATTTATTGGCGGGGTGCAGGGAGACGAGACACGGTAGGTGATGAATGACGATGATGGTTCAAAATATACGACGAGTACAGGATGCGTATGTAGACTGGACGAGGCGTGGGAATGTGTACATGACTAGTCGGAGGAAGGGCAGATAGGGCTACTTAGTCCAACACACCCCCACAACTGACGGAGATGGTCAAAGGACACGATGAACAGAGAAACAGAAGGATAGGAATGAAGAGGCAACACCCCCACAAAAAAAGGTAGCAAAAAGAAAAATAAAGAAATCAGAGAGGTTAAGAATAATTAAAAACATGCCCGGCGCTGAAAGAAACAATAAGGAGGGAGCTAGTATGAACAGAAAAGAAAGAAGAAGAGAAAACACACCCCCATAAAAAGTGGTTTGAAATCAGGAAGGGAGTGGAGGGATGTAGAGCCATGGGTTGTACAGAATTGGGGATGATTGAGGAATATGCGGTTCTGAGAGGGTTGAAAAAAGTGAAGTGTCTATGAAAATTGAATGTAGGGTCGAGAGGGAAGAAGAGCGAGGTTTGAATAAATTTTGAGGTGGAGGATCACAAAAAGTATTAATCGGTGAAATGGAATTAGAAATAGGGATGGTAGAAATTGAGAATTGCGACAGGGTTGGCGATTGAGATGTACTCGGAGAAAAAGATGAAATGGTGGAATTATTAGAAGTACTAATGGGTGGGCTAAAAACGTCTGATTTGGGAAAGAAAGACGAAAGCAGTGTACTGGATTTTGAATAGGAATTTGTAGGGGTCAGGGTGGAGGGAGGTGAAGGAAGAGAAACAAAAGCAATGGGAGGTGGAACAACAAATAGAGAAATTTCATTCTTGGGAGGGACAAGAGGTGGAAGAGGTGGTGATGTACTGGGAGGAACGCACGTAAAATTGAGTACAAGATACCCATAAGTGCGGTGTTTTGAGAGCAAAAAATATTTTGGGAGTTTCGGTTGGAGGAGACGGCTCTTGTGGGCAACAAGAAGGCGCGGTGAACGAGGAGCGATCATAACCTGGGATCCTTTGGAAATTGAACGGAGACAGGAAAAGAAATTATTTGAGGAATCAGGGACGTGCCAGCAGCCATCGAGGGTGAATTTGATGAGAGAGCCCTGAGCAGTAACTTGAACAGTAACAGTTCCGGTACCTTCGACCACAATGATATTGCCGTGAGGTGTTGTGTGGGTTTTACGACCAGGAATGTAATTTTGAAACATATTACGGTCCGAAAATATGTGGAAGGGCAACAGGGAGTCGACGACCATGTAAGAAGGGGTAGTCATTGGTTTTTGGGGTCGAGCCTTGGTCGAGGGGGCAATGGAACGAGCAGAAGGCTTTCTAGTACGAGCTGGACCGGGTTTCGAACTCGGCGGAGGTTTGCGTGGGGTTGGGGAATTTTTAGGCGGCATATTAAAAGAATTAGAAAAAGACAGACAGAAGAAAAAGGCTACGTGAAACAGAAAGGAAAAGTAAATAAACGGACAAGCAAGTAAAATGCTAGGGATCTACCGCAGGCAAAGGGATGTGTGGAGAGCTGAGATGGAATTTCAGAATGAATGGAGTTGAGAATAAAATAGGAAATAAACTATTAGTTGAGACGAAAGTAAGCTTGGTGGATAAAGCAATGTGAATGCAACTTAAACAGAATTATTGAGCCAAAGGTAGGGCGAGAGTACGAGACTGCAAGATTGTCAAGAAGAAGAAAAACTGAGCGGCCAAAGCAATGTGAAAGCAACAGAGTTATCGAGTCAAACGTATCAGAAGAAGTGCGAGAGTGCAAAATTGCGAAAATAAAATAAAAGAAAAGAAAGGCGGTGAGCTGGATCAAGAATGCTAACGAGCGCGACACAGAATAGGCGCGAAATTCCAAGGGGGAGAATTGATGACGATGACAGAGGTATAGAAGACCGCAGGGCCAGGAAAGTTGAAGACCGCACGTGGGCCGTTGCCAGACGAGGGCGTTAAGGTAATGGGCTTGACTGTGGAGAGCCGAAGCAATAAAAACTGTGATAGAGGTGACAGAGATACGGCAGGAAAGCCGCAGAGTCAGAAAGTTGAAGAATGGCGCGTGAACCAAAGCCGGACGAGCGTGTTAAGATTATGAGCTCGACTGCGAAGAGCCGGAGCTAGAAAGGATGATGGTGACAGAAATACGGCAGGAAAGCCGCAAAGTCAGAAGCGGGTCTAAGGGAGCCAGGCTGCGTAAAGCAGAAAAGATTTGAAGGCCGAAAATAGGCGCGTCGACGGAGGTACAGCAAGGAGGGCTGCAGGGTCGGAAAGATGGCTATGCTGATAAGATCAGATAAGCAGGAAAGCGGATTTGGTTGATCCTGGTTGCAAAAAAATGCGGTACGCGTGAAAAATCGTCTATAGAGCGATGACTACGGGGCCCATAACCTATTGGCGGGGTGCAGGGAGACGAGACACGGTAGGTGATGAATGACGATGATGGTTCAAAATATACGACGAGTACAGGATGCGTATGTAGACTGGACGAGGCGTGGGAATGTGTACATGACTAGTCGGAGGAAGGGCAGATAGGGCTACTTAGTCCAACAATATTCGTATATTTTTTCAGACGACCGAAGTCTCAAAAACTGGAGTAGAGTGGTGGTACTGCTCTATTGAGCTGTCAGTTCCCGATCTGATCTCGCTCACTGCGGAATGGCAAATTTGTGAAGCGACCCAGAGTAGTGGAAGGGGAAGTATATACTCACCGTAAGATATTAGATAAGACGGCACAATTGGACTCTCCTGTGCTTTCAAATGATATGACTGTGGGTGCTGTCAGGTGTGTTTCGGGTCTGTTAGTTACTGCAGGAGAGCGACCTATGGGTTTGGAAAATTCGGGAATGGAAAAAGGCGAGACTTGTTGTCTTTTCCTCACTCTTCGAAGGAGACAAATGGGGATGAAAATAAGACTTGCTATAACCACAAGACCGGCAACAACACTTCCAATGATGGTGAAGATGCTCGAGGGCGGGTGAGTTCGGGTGCTTCCTAGAAAGGAATGCGGGGCGCAAACTCCGTTTGCGTAGTGGTTCGAGGGGATCCTAAGGAAGATGGGTCGTAGTTAGTAGATAAAATGATAATAAATGATTTTCGAAGAGAGAGACGATGGCGACGATGGGAAGCGATCCAGAACGATGCCGAGCGACGTTTCTATCGTAGAAACCGAGCCGCAAGGCGCTGACGACGATGGGGTGAGAGGAATACTAAAATTCAACTGTCTATCTAGGATACAGGAGGGGTGTATTTATACAAAAATCTCTACCTAGAATGACTCAAATGGTGTAATTACATTAACAATAAGGAAAAGGGAGTCACAGTATAGAACAATAAGAATTAAAATTGTGAGAGGAAATATCTACGTGACTCGTAGCCGTGCGAACGCGCCAGTAATTAGACGCTGGTGACTCGGCGCGACGAACAATAGTGGTTTCTGTGCCTACACAGAGGGGCACCCTCACACCTCCCAGGGACTTCGAATGTTGACTTCCCAGTCAACCAATCTCGGGGTGTTCCAGGTGAAATTTTTCAATCTTCTCTTTCGAACGGAGAAGTGGTGGGAGCGAGCGTGACGCAAATTCGATGCCGTGAATGTTGAGATTTTAGTGCATGAGGTTGGGTTTTGAGATTTAAATGAATGGGGACTGTGGCGCTCCGAATTCAATGCAATTGGAAATGCGAACAGCTTGACGTTCTCTTCTGTGGTAAATCCAATCCTTTTACTACTGAGATGTTGAGTACCGTCTTTGATTCCAGGCGTAAACGTGCCCTGATCGAGGGCGCATATTTCCGACTTTGAATTTGTCTCGATCAATTTGACTTGCAACGCATCGGCGGACTCGACAACGGTGGATACAGCTATGGCGGTGGTAATATAATAGTGCGTATGCGGAATTATCGGGGCTTTGTAATATGAGGTTTGTGGGCTTGGATGCGTGGAGGGGGTGTAACCGTGACGCGCTAAATGAATGATCAGCGATGTGAAGTTCTCCGGGATTTGATGATTTTTTGTGTTGAGTCGTAGGGGAGAAACTGCCTCAATTAATAGTGGGATGTAGCCTGTCTTCTCCTCGACACTGGATTCCATCGGTTTGCCTCCGAATTGTTTGGCGGTATCTATAATCTTGGGCGAATACATGTGCGAATCGTGGGCGCTAAATTTGGACTTCTGATCGTTGTTTGTAATTAACTCCAATTTTGACGATGTCCAGGTCGCGTTCACTGAGGGTAAGGTTTCTCCTGAAATTCTAAGGTCGTATGGTCCCAGATTCAAAGCCGACAGAGACGACAATACGATGGGGTTTATCTCCTTTTCGTGATCGAAGCGTAAAGATTCTCCAGGCTGGCGAGAGGCGGACGAAGTGAATATTGGCTCGATGGGGGGCAATTCCGTGTCGGCGGCGTAGTTTCCAGTTTTCTCAGAGCTCGGATATTCGCAGAATTTTTGTTTGAACGCCGGCAAATTGTCGGATTGCACTGTGATGTTTGCGATCGAGGAGGAATTAAAGCATCTATCGGGGGCGAGATCGTTAGTATTCGAATTGTTTTGTGCATACGTCGCTTCAGGGGCTTGCAAGGGTCTTCCTAACTGGTCAAAGTTGTCAATCAAACGAGATTTGGGCCGAGAATAAATCGAATTGATGCCAAAATGCGAAGCCGGTGCGGTTGAGTCAACACAGTTTGATGCAGGCTGTTCCGGGCGAGTTACGGGGAAAGAATCGGAATGGGCGTCGCTGTGAGCTTTGTATTTCAATGTATATTTACTCTCCAGAGCATCCGTCGTGTTTATATCGCTTATCCTGAGGGGTATGTGATTCGAGAGCCGCTTATTGATGTCGGCGGGAAAGTCGGCGCTTAAATCGGTAATGGGCGCTATTTTTGGTAAGACGGCTTCGGCAGGGATTGGCTCGCAACTTGATGTCATAACGTGCGGATTATTCGAAGTAAGTTGCTGAGATCTGTTTTCGGTGCTGGTTGGTAGATCTTTCGATAAGTCTACTGGATGATTTTCGAGAAATTCCGGTACAGCGGTGTCGTCAATAACTTGATAATTTGATAGTACTGTGAAAACGTTGTGAATATTGCAGGGAGGGTCTTTCGAACTCAAGATAAGTGAATCGAGCTTCGGTAGCTCCTCAAAGTCATGTAAATTTGATGTCACTATGCGATTTAATTGGACTTCCGCGACTTCGGGGATTGGAATTCGCGCAACGTCTGCAGGGACTCGATCCGTTGAATCCGTTCTGACAATGAGACTATCTGAAGGCGGCTTGTGTTCGAATGGCATTTGATTGATTTCTTCGTCGGACGGAACAAATGGCGGATGATAAGGGTTAAAGTGGTTCGTATTAACTTGGGGTTGCGATGAAGACTGAATTTCCTTTGCGATAGCCGATGCGATGGCGCCAACGTCGACGTCAATTTGTTTGAAAGTGGTTTCGGGCGATTTATACTTAAAGGACGATGGTAAATCTCGAATTGCAGACGTAGACGTCGAATTATTCGAATAACAATCGCCGTTGAGCGTGAATAATGTTGCTTTGTAGAGGTCTTCGAGACTGTAAGGATCGTCGGTGTGATGTTTCGGGTTCTCTAAGCGCAGCTGTTCGCGTACTCGTGTTCTGAGATCGCGTTGTAAACCATTTATGAAATAAATTTGAATTTCGCGAGCTGATATTCGTTCTTTCTGCTCGAGGTACTTGGAAATTCGTAAGAACGAGCGGTAATATTCGCCGAGAGCTTGAACGTCGGTAATTGGACTTATTGCCTGTTTTTCCGACAGGTTTTCGAGGTCGCGTAGTGCATATTTGCGATCACTAACAGCCCCTGGATAGTATGAACAGACTTCTTTGACGAAGGCTTCCCAGCTACTGCCTTTAGCCGAATCGAGCAATTCCCAGAGCTCGCGATCGTCTTGAGGTGCGTATATTAGGGTCCATTTGATGCAACTTGACACGGATAGGTCGCAACGGTCTGCTAAGAATTTAATTTCGTCGAGGAATGGGACGAGCGACGGCGCTTTTCCATCAAACTTTGGTGCGCTCGGATCGCGTTTATATGGCATCGCATTGCTTGACATTGCGCCGGAGATGTGCAAATAAATTTCGCCGCGATGATGCTGGAAATAGCAGTGGCCGCTGGGGTTTAATGACCGATCGTGTAGCGGCGGTGGCGGCGCGTTGACGTATTTGGGTGGTAATCAATTCAATAGGGAATGGATGGGTGTACTAAAGTGTTTTCTCTGACTTAAAGACGATGGAATGGGGCTATGGATGACGATGTCTACGACAGATTGATTGTTCGATGGAATAATGTGGTTTTAGAAACAAAATTTGAGAAATAAACAAATTTTCGTGAGGAAATTTGGGTTAGAACCCCCTCGCGGTGGGCTCCAGTTGAAGATGCTCGAGGGCGGGTGAGTTCGGGTGCTTCCTAGAAAGGAATGCGGGGCGCAAACTCCGTTTGCGTAGTGGTTCGAGGGGATCCTAAGGAAGATGGGTCGTAGTTAGTAGATAAAATGATAATAAATGATTTTCGAAGAGAGAGACGATGGCGACGATGGGAAGCGATCCAGAACGATGCCGAGCGACGTTTCTATCGTAGAAACCGAGCCGCAAGGCGCTGACGACGATGGGGTGAGAGGAATACTAAAATTCAACTGTCTATCTAGGATACAGGAGGGGTGTATTTATACAAAAATCTCTACCTAGAATGACTCAAATGGTGTAATTACATTAACAATAAGGAAAAGGGAGTCACAGTATAGAACAATAAGAATTAAAATTGTGAGAGGAAATATCTACGTGACTCGTAGCCGTGCGAACGCGCCAGTAATTAGACGCTGGTGACTCGGCGCGACGAACAATAGTGGTTTCTGTGCCTACACAGAGGGGCACCCTCACAATGGTTCCGGTAGAAGTATTTGTCTTGGATTGACCGGATAACGGAGTAGATGTGTTGCTCCTTGTACTGAATGGAGCTTGAGTGACAGTTCCTGTGAAAGGTCCTAGGTTTGAAGTGTTAGGTGGGTTGAAGACTCTCGTCGATGATTTGTTCAACGATTGAGAGGGCGAACTAATCCCTACACTGGATGTTGATTGATTGATGGAGCTGTAATCTTCGGTTAGACTTTTCGGAATACTACTTGACGAAGTTGACATACAAAGAACCAATGAAACAACTGCAGTCGGTGCATTATTTAGTGCGTCATATGATAGTTGATAAGATGAAAAGTATTACTTTGGAGGAGCGATATAGCAGAATGTCTTATTCTGTTCAAGGCTCGCAGCCCCTTCGCAGTCGATGTTACAGAACGTTATAAGCACCACTGAAAATTTATTTCTTAGTGATGAGTTACGGTAAGAAGCGGATTGTGAGCGTACACCCTCCTGTAACGAGCTGATTACTGACTTCAACAGTGCTCCAGTTTCCGCCTTGCGGCGCGGAGAGGCACTGGTCCTGGCTGCCCAACAAACTTTAAGATAATCAAAGGACTGAATATCCCAGAATAATTTTGGAACGTACGGGCCACGTCCATTGAGAGGGAAAGTGTCTTGAGCAGGAGAATTGTGGTCACATCCGTCATTGTTGTCTAGCAAAAATTGAGTCAAGGAGGTCAGCATAGCATCAGAGCTTACAGAAGCGATACTGAAAGCTTATGGCTTTGGTTACAGGACTGAAATAAACGATGATAATTGAGAGGGCTGATTTTTTGAGAGTAATAATCATTGTCCCTGTCGAGAACTACTGTATATTCCTTGAAGTGCTACATTTATAGGCTTCAATAAATATTCGGATTCAGCACAATCACTGGATCCACAAAACGTATCCGTCATTACAGCCTTACCCTTGGTCAAGCGGCGTCGAACCTCTACCTTTTGATATCGAAGGAGAGCTTTAGCACTTGATATTTTGACCGCGGTGCCACCACTTCGTTTTCCTTGCTACCATCTCAAGGTGATGAACAGCGCCTTTTACAGCCTATGTTTCGACAGTTGCACCAAATGGCCGAGGGGATTTCCCCTGTTAAGGTCTGAAGACATTTTCAAAGCCGGCGAGGTATCAACGGTTGGACGTTGGCATTTCCATCAACCACGTCGAGAAACAGAGGCGCTCAACACGACTGCTGGGCTAATATCGCGTTTCAGTGCGACCGAGATCCGGATGATGCTTTGTACTGATTCCAGCGACTCAATTACATGCCATCGTACTTAACGTTGATCTTCATCTTTGCAACAGGCACAGTCATCATCGAGTACTATGTATTAAAATTAAATAAATTACTTGATCAATGATTAAGTATGTACCTTGTATGTACCCGGGAGAAAATCAGAATTGACTGCCACCGTCTTTAAATTCAAGAACTTGAATCATCTCGTACTAACTGTATTTTGGGATGGTTGAGCATATAATAACCAAGGAAACGGTAAAGCGCGCATGGATTGGAGATGAATCAAGCATGCCGCAAGGTCGGAGGTTAAATTATTTAGACTCGGCTTCATTACGGAAATCGCAGCCGAAAACAATACACACATAAACACCCCTGTTCATTCCATTTTCGTTTCACCACCGCGAAAGAATCTCCTCTTCTCGACCAGTGTGGGGAACGTCGGGTGCCCTTAGCCACTGCAGGAAAGGGCGGATGGGCGTAGAAATTTCCGAAATGAGAAAACGCAAGACGTCATGACAACACCTTCAAGTTTCAACTACTTTCAAGCTCCTGCCGAAGTTTTTGACGTCGATGGATTACCCAACGGTATGAATTTGCAATTTTCCATCGTCATTCGAATGTCATAATAACACTACTCTTGAAGAAAGCTTAAGGCAGTCGAGAGTTTTTCCTGCTCCCTGTTTTTACTGACATCGCCAGATTCTCCTCCGATCAACTGCGCTCCTTGTGGCCTAGGTTTCGACAGCCGGCAATTATAATGTTACAATTAGGTATTCACACCACAGACCACCAAAAATGGATAGTGGGTGCACTGTTAAGTCGGGATCCACAGCGAAACTACGATTTTTGGATGATGAATTCAAAAAGTTTGACAACCCCGAGGTAATCGTAGTGACTCTACTTAGATAAACTGCTAGATCTGTTGTGGACGTTAGTAGTCGCTGCTCTCAAAAAAATACAGCACCCAGAATAGGCTTGGAATCAAGGAAGTCAGGTATTTCAAGCAATCTCGAAGAGCGGCAAAGGGATTGACGCGGTCCAGTAGTGATCGACGAATTACTTCAACTTACAGAGGACAGGCGCTAATGTGACCTTCGCATAAATATCTAGTCTAATCTACATCAACTCGGACACCTTGGTGGCTAGATGTCTCAAGAATCGGAATAGAGTGGTGGTAATCGCTCGATTGAATCATCAGTTCTTGACCTAATTCCGCTACCTGAGTAGTAGCAAATTTGTGAAGCACTCAGACTAGTATAAGACAAAATCTATGCTCACCGTACGAAGACAAGTGGGTAGGGTTCCTAGAACGATGATCCACCTCAACGGACTCTCCTGTAGGTTCATAGGGTATGTGTGCTGGTATCGGGTGTCCTTTATGTCCAAGATTCACTGCAGGAGAGCCACCAATACACGTGGAAAACCCCGGAACGAGAAAAGGCAAGACCTTTTGCCTTTTCCTTGCTCGTCGAAGGAGAAATATGGCGATAAAAATAAGACCTGCGATGACCACAAGGCCGGCGATAACACTTGCAATGATGGTTCCTGTGGCAGATTTCGAGTTTGACGAATTGGACAACGGAGTAGATGAGCTGCTCCCTAGGCCGAATGTGGTTTCAGGAACAGCTGCCGTCGGAAGCCATGTGCTTGAATTATTAGAGAGTTGGGTGGACGAACCGCTCAGCGACTGAGAGGATGAGCTCATCCCCACACTGGACGTCGTTTGATTAACAGAGCTGGACTTCTCGGTTAGTCTTTCCGAGATATTTTTCGACGAAATCGACATACAAGGAACCAATAAAGCAACTTCGGTGGGTGTATTATTCAGTACGAGGTGTGCCTGTTAATAAAATGAAAAGCATTACTTGGAAGCAGGGATATAGCAGGTTGTATTTTTTTGTTCAATGCTCTCGCCTCCTCCGCAATTGATGTCGCAGAACGTTGTAAGCACCACTGAAGATTGACTTCTTTGTAAACAATTCCCGTTAACCGCAGGTTGTCAACGTACATGCTCCCGTAGTATTGGTAAAAGTGTTATCGAGATCAATGTTCGTCCAATTGCCCCCTTCTGGAGCGGAGAGGCACTGTTCAGGGCTACCCACCAGACTTTAAGATGATCAAAGTGCTGAACCTTTCAAAATAATTTCGGAACGTACGGGCCACGCCCACCGAGAGGAAAAGTTCGTTGAGCGGGAGACTTGGGGTCACATCCGCTATTGTCGACTGGAAATGATGATTAAACTTTAACGTAAAATCGTCGACATGACAT
The DNA here is from genome assembly GCA_023014345.1 of Galerina sulciceps. Lineage (NCBI taxonomy): Eukaryota > Fungi > Basidiomycota > Agaricomycetes > Agaricales > Galerinaceae > Galerina > Galerina sulciceps. Next base: position 519,473 of record JAEDXJ010000038.1, read on the forward strand.
TAGAGCTCACAGAATCGGTATAGAAAGGTTAACGTTATAGCCTGAGCATTTGCGGTAAGGCTGAAACAGAAGATGGCAATGGGGATTGCTGATTCTTTGACCGGGAGTATCATGGGCACAAGAACGGTGTCTTCCTTGCAGGTCTACGTCAATAGGCTTATATAAATGTTCAAGCTTGGTTTCAATAAAACGTGTTGCTCTGTACAGCCTCACCCTTATTTAGATGCTGTCGAACCTCTACTCTTGAAATAAAGCAGTTGAGAGCTTTCTGAATGTATGGCTTGGCGTTTTCATCGTAGTACCCTTTGTTTTAGCAAAATTTAACAAGCATAACAGCGCATTCTCCAACATGAGCATCGACGGTTGGCCAGCAGCAAAAACAAGCCGTGTTTTATGGCATAGGTATGATTTTGAAATTTCCCGATAATGCTTTATTCTGAAATCAGATAATTAGGTACCTTCTTGATATTTCCCCTGTACTTAAATAAACCGCTGGATCTGTTGCTTTGGTAGTCTGTCACTTCTCCACCACGCACAACGCACGTTTACAACGATCTTCCTTACGAGATACAGCACCTGGAATCCGAGCTTGGCATCAAGACGCTCGATGTTCCAACCCTCTTTCTGGCGCGGTAAAAGGGTTGAGGCAGACCCGACAACGATCGACGAAGGACTCTAACTGAGAGATGGGTAAGAAATGTTGGCATGGTCGCATTGCTACCCAAAACAATGGAAGGAATGTTTCGTCTTTTTTAAGGCGGGTCAGGTCGACGAAATTTCGCATGTGGGACGTGCCTGGGAGGGGTTGAAGTTAGGTCAAGGTCAGAAGTTGCAACTTATTGATCTCGTTCACCATCAACTCGAACAGCATCTCCCGATCATGATGTTTTATGATAACTTCCAAATGTTCGAAAAATGACCACCATTTATGAATTTCTCTCATGAGCCAATGTTTTTCGATGGCATTAAACGGATAGCCAGATTAAGCAACGTCTAGTCTAAGACTGCTGCGAAATCGGGCGCTTATTTGGGTTCAGGCGTCTAGCAGACGGCAACTGCGTGACTTTGCTCCACATTTGGCATTTTCTAAATTCGCTCCGTTATTTGGATCCACTCTAAATGTAGGCAGAGGTACAGTACTCAACGTGATTGTTGAGCTAAATGTCGCGTTTCCGTATGAGGGTATCTATCATTGTAAGACCTTAACATTCGTTGGAAATACTTGCGAATTGTAACCGTCGGGACGACGACTCGATCTCCCTCATCCTGGGTATCAGGTCGACCACCATCGTATCAACCTTGATCTTCATCTTTGCAACAGGCACGATCATCAAGTGCTTTGTTCTAAAAATTGAAATATATCACTCGATTTGTCTATCTGAGAGAAAATCAGAAGCTACTGACTACCTACACCATCTTCAAACTCAAGAAGTCTCTTTTAATAATTGAAGTTTGAGATTTAGAATGACCAGGGAAACGGTGAGCTTGGAGCTCTGGACGCTGAGCACTGATCTTGATCATGAGCCGCCAGGACGGGGGCTAAATTTAGATTCGGCTGCAGTACTCAAACGGGACCCGAAAACAACAGACACAAACAACCGCTTTCGTTCCATTTCCGTTTCTCCACCACGAAATAATTTTTCTCTTCTCGACTAGTGGACCCTCTCAAAGCCCGTTCATGTATCGCAAGAACCATTCAAGCTCGAAATTAAACAATCCAGGCGGCTCACTTGCTGCGCAGAACGAGGAAATCATAGAACCATGCCTCACGTCAAAAGCATGACCATGATCATCATCAGGGCGGTATTCAAGGAGCTCGCGGCGACTTGTCTCCATAGCTTCCCGCGAGGTTCCTTTTCGACTTTCGGGCTCTTTTTTCAGCTCCACCTCGATTCTGCACCACTTTTTAGGCCTTGGTGCTTTTGACTGGTCTCCACAAACGACGACGATGTTGGTTTTCGCCATCCTGGCTGCAGCAGCCCTAGCTCCGACGAGCAGCGTGGCCGAAAGGGTTATCACGGTCACGAATCGGTGCCCGCAGGCGATTACGCTTTACATTAATGGCCAGACGCAAGGCTTGCTCTCGACGAACGGCGTAACGAATCAGACCTTCAACGACACTTGGAGTGGGTTGATCTATACGGATGCCAACGGCGGAGGTGCGAACGGAGCGTCGACAACGAGGGCAGGGTTTTACGGCCCAGTGAGTGGCTCGACTGTCTTTTGCATTCGCTCGCTAACTCACACCTCAACTCAGACCAACTATTACTACATAGTGAAGGATCCGAACCACCTGAACACGGGCGTCAGCATCGTGCCAAAAGTGCTCCTCACAGCCGACTTGGCGGCTGGAGCATTTTGCGGGGCAGACTCATGCGACAGCACGGGTTGTCCAGCACCGTACGACTCCTCGCCGACGAGTTTCCCAGTGCAGTCAAGTAGCCCGCCTCCATCTCCCCTGTTTGCGTGTCCGGGGACGAACGTTGGTTATTCCGTGACGTGAGTTATGAGTTTCCTTCTAGCCTTCTGTCGCTTTTTCATCTTCGCGTCCTTTTTTCTTCATTCATTCGATCACTTGTCTGATGACCTTTCAAACGTTGCATTAGGTTCTGTCCCGAAAAGACGTTCCCGCCTCCCAGCGGCACAGTCAACATTCACCCAAACAGTGACTCCAGTAAATGTCTCGACGTCCGAGGCGCCATCTACGCTAACGGAACTGCTGTCCAAATGTACGTCTCCAAAACCTCCCCTTCAATCACCCCATCAATCTTGTTGATCAACTAACTCACTTGCTTCCCAGCTTCGATTGCAACGAAACTGCCGCACAACGCTGGCTGATCGTGAAGGGAGGCCCAGTCAAATTGGCGGGCACGAACTTCTGTCTCGATGCCGGATCGAGTAAGTTTCTCCTGTCTCTGGTTATCCTCCTATACCTCAACTAATCAATATTCCCTTGCAGACCCATCCAGTGGAACAGGCCTCAAAATATGGGATTGCATCGACACGCTTCCAGCGCAAACCTGGCAGCTCACCGAGACGAAGCAGCTGCAGCTTTCGACCATCAGTGCGTATCCTGATCTCCTTTCCTCCCATCTCCTGCGTTGCGGACTCTTCGTTTCTTAACGTATCTTCCTTTCCTTTTTACATCACACATCTGATACCTCACTGATGCTGATACTCTCGTAACTTTAGACCAATGCATGGACCTCCAAAATGGGATCCTCGAGAACGGAAGACGCGTGCAGACCTGGACCTGTATCGCTGGGAACGCGAACCAGGTCTGGACGACGTCGAACTTCGTATAACCCTTGATTCTTGAAGCGGATATGAGTGACGAAGGACTTTTATGTATTTATGAACGAACGAACATACGGACGGACGAACCTTTTAGATCCACGAACGTGGCGGGCTATTATAACTTGTAACTATTTTGTTCTATTCAAAATTGTGATGATATCCATAGGCATTCATCTCGTTTGACGGTGTCCTGACGAAGTTCCCTTTTTCCCGTTGATGGTGATATTGATACCTCATCCACAACCGCTCTTGAGCCTCATAGTGCTGAAATATCTCAACTTGACCACCTATTCCTTTTGCAGCTTTTGGTGGTGTATGTTATACTATGGTGCGTGTCATTCAGTCCTCGACTAGATCGTAAACTGACAGCCACGTTGGCTTTGAATTCAGGCTCCAATACATAAACTCCTCGACGGTCGTTGGCTTATATATGAGAGGTAACTGGTAAACGTCTGGCGTTTTAAATTCGGGCATGTAAGTATCCTATCGTCTCGCCAAAATTTCGCCTGCTCCTCCTCATTTACCCCGCCTCCTTAGTCCTACACGGATAAAAGTGATCAGTCGCACGTCCAACGGCTCCAAAGACACCTTCTCTCTGAGCGGGTCACATACCAAGTTCAGCGCAGTCGGGTCGAGCGGGTTCAACTTTAAGTTCTCCCTATTTGGCTCGGAGGTTTCAGCTGGCATCAAATTATAATTATCTGTATGCAGAAGGTGAGTTCAATGGTCATTGTACGATTCGCCTATGAGGACTAACTTGATTTTGGCGCGCTTATAACGAAGCTTATAGCCGAGAGCATGATAACGCAAGTGGTGATCAAGGCGCGCATGTGGAGAGAAGAGGGTGGAAGTTTGGTGTAATGATCAGATCGTCTTGCCTCGCCCTTCGTCCTTTATACCAGCGTCAAGTGGCATTAATTAAAACGATTTTATTGGCAGGTTATACATCTTCAACTTGAACCGAAGAGGTTTACTGGGCAATTGGCTTACCTTGCCTGCACCGTTCATGTACGGCGCATCATTCGATCTATCAGTTCTAAAGGATCTTTGGCAGATGTTCAAGGGGTGAGTGCGAAGTGATGACTAAAGCGCTAGCGTTGAACTGTAATCAGGTACTAATTATTTTGGCAGAAACTGGTACAAATTGGATCAAAATACATGCCTGCCTACCTCCTGAATCAGGTATGTATTGACGCACGTTCCAAATGAGACGATATAATAGCCGCTCTCTAGTCCCATAGTGCTGAAATATCCCAACTTGTCCATCTATTCCTTTTTCAGCTTGTAGCGGCCTAAGTATGTAATACCACGGTGCGCTTTCTTACGATTCCTCGACTAGATCATCAGCTAACCGCCAAGCTTGCTTTAATTTAAGACTCCAATACATATGCTCCTCGACGGCCATTGGCTTATATATAAGAGGCTCGCCCCTGGAGTCTTCAATTCAGGTATTTTTATGATGTAAGTAACCCTATCCTCCCTCTAAAATGTCAACTGCACCGCCTAATTTACCCCACCTCCTTAGTCCTACACGGGTCAAAATGATCAGTAACACTTCCAACGGCCCCTCTTCTCGAAACGGGTTCACATACCAAGTTCAGCCCCGTTCGATCGAGGGGGTTCAACGTATCCCTGTTGGGTTCGGAGACTTCAGCTTCTAGCATAACATAATTGACTGCGCAAAAGGTGAGTTCAATTATCGTTATATTTTAAGTCAGGGCTAACCTAGAGGTACCGGCGCGCTTGTGACGATGTTTATAGCTGAGACAAATATGACGCAGGCGGTGATGAAGGCGCGCATGTGGAGAAGAGGGATGGAAATTTGGGGTAATGACCAGGTTGTCTTGTTCTCCGCCTTTATACGGCATCGAGTATACCGGCCTCAAGGGCATTGAGAAAGTTTCATTGGCAGGTTATCTATATTCAACATCAGAAACAAAGTCGAGAACGGAACGGATAAAGGCTGTGGAAAAAATGACTTCAAAGTTATCGTCGACAGATTGATGCATCTTCGAGTTCGAATTCCACTTTGGCGGCAATTGACTTACCCCGGTCATTTCCAGCTCGCTCATCATTCAAACCTGTCAACCTCAACGAATCCTAAGGCCTAAGAGCTTGAGTGACATGGAATATCACTTGCCTGTGGACAGATACAAAGTACCATCGTAAGTGCTTCTCGATGTTTTCGCAAAACACCGATATCTTAGCCTAAGCATCATCCTACGGCTGATAACTCGCTTTACCCCCTGATATGCCAGATCCCTGATCAATCATCGTGCATTGGCATATGCATCGCGAGCTATCAAGCAGGTGCTCGGACTCGAAGTGACACCGGGAAGAACGCTTCCTCCTTGACCTTCTGCTGACCGACCATTTTGGAGGTTGAGGATCACCTGTCGATTGAAATCTATCAGTTCTTCGAGTATCTTTTGGCAGACGTTTATGGGTGAGTGCGAGTAGTCATTGAATTGTTATCAAGGGCTGATTATTTTGGCAGACGCTGGTACATATCAGACCGGAATACATGCCTAACTAAGGTAACTCCCGAATCATGTAAGTGTTGACCCACGTTCCGAACGGGGACGACATGACTGAAGAATCGACGACCACAAACCCCAAATTCTCGTAAAATGGGACCTTCGATTCTTTGAATTGACGGTTCCTAGTAAAAGATAGAGAATGCCTTGCTTACATTTGTATCAGGTTCGGCATTTATGAAAACCGGTGCTCTCTGGGCCTCCGCCTGCATCAAGGTCAGTCAATAGATCTCAGCTCAAAAGAACAATGGCTGACCAATCGGAAAAATTTCTCCATGATCAGCGAACCGTACCCTTTTCGTCGCTCAGTGCCGAGCGTGGCCAATATCATAAGCGTCCAGCTTTCTGCTGCCTTAGAATTCAGAAGCGTCAGGAACTTGTCACCAAGGTTAAATCGGCCTCACTCTGGGTTGCCTTTTTTTGCCCGGTTTTAGCTATGCGATTCAAGGTGGGTCAGGAGTTCACGGCACGACTGAAAAGACATGGCTTACTATGTTCTCTTTCCACCACAGCTTCGTTTCGGGTGGAAGGTTATTCAAGAATGCATCGAATCCGAGCGCTCTTTGTGCTTCACTGAAACCATCTTCAAAGTAGGGATATTATTGAATTTAATTGCGTTACTTACCTTCCAAGGAAGGTTGTAAAAGGCTCAAAGCCTAGACCGAGTGAGAGGATTTTTTCATTCTCGGTATTTTGACAAACCACAATCTTCCCTTCCAGGGCAGCGGCTCGGAAGGCAAGGCGATAAAATTCTGCCTTGCACTCTCGAATCCCCCCCGTCATCGTGTCGGTCAAAACGTCTATGGAACAGCGCGCTTTGAAAAAGATTCAGGCATTAGAGACCGAATTTGATTGACCTCCGGTAAAAGCATCGACTGTAAGCTGAGTCATTTCCTCCACTTGTTCTTCTATAAAACAAATAAGCCGTAGTTGCTTCAACGATGAATGTAGCATACCGGTTGGGTGTTCCAGGACGATGATGCGAGTGGGGGTCATCTTAGATACGGTGATCGGGGGTTGACCTTGACGTTCAGCTCTCCACCGCAGCTATAAAGGAATCGCCCTTCCCTGTCATGCTTCAAAGCTTCATGCCTTGGGAAAAGAATCAAGTACGACCATCCGCTTGATGATCCACGAGACTGGAAGTACTCTGGCCCGACCTGTCCGGGCCCTATCCATATCTGGACGGCAGAGGCTCCGTGCTAAACATCGCCGTGCAGTCCTGCTTCCTCCATGTTTTGCAGGCCGTGCGCATGCTCGACACTCACAAAGCCATATATCGAACCAAGGTCGACTATTAGGTCTACTCCAACATAAAAGCTTCATGGGTATAACCAAGGTATAACACTCCTGAGGTGCACTCGAGGTCCGGCAATGAGCTTACCGGTTAATCCAATCCACAACTGGATCATTCTTTGCACGGCGTTCATCTTACTTGGCATAGCACCTAGTCGTAAGCTCCATCCAACTCGGAGATTTGAACGATGGACTGATTCCTTGCAGTTCTAGCGGACCATAAGTCAAAGCCATGGCATTTCTTCTTGAATATTTTTAAACCGAGATTGGATCCCAAATACCCGGATATGTAAGTCGGCCTCCGTCTCGGAGTTTCTGCGAGCGCCGGGGTCTCCAATCATCATCAAGCTAAAAACGAAGTCCTCGGCGCTCACTGGAGCAGCCTTGACGTTCGACACATCCTTGAGAATATCACTCCCATATCCTTTCTCTCCTTTGGGGAAGTTTTATGATTGGGATGAAACGTCTTTGCTTGAGCTCGAGACGCGCAATTGGGAAAGATTTTGGAGATTGAATGGGCTTGATGATTCTATTAAGACGGTTATAAGGCTGACTCAGGCTCGTCGAGTTTTCAAGGTCGGATCACAGTCGATACTATTCGACCTCCCATTTCCTCAATGCTGAGCCCAACCGATTCTGCGTACTTTGGCACTGTCCTTGAAGCGCTTTTTTATGGTATACTTCTCGTTATTCCCCCAGAATAATACCCCAATGATTACGTTTTCAGGCATCTATTGCGTGATCTTCACCTTTTATTTACAGCTACGTTTACGGAAGGATAGCAAAGAAGGCAACTTTCTCCTTTACCCGCTGGTTACGCTCTTTATTCTCTGCACCGTATTCTTTTTCCTCGACGTCGCTCAAGAATTTCTTTACACCGTAAGTAATTACCCTTGCTACAGCCTAGACCCGAAGAAAATAATTTAACCAGCTCCACGGCACTCCCTCAACGATTACCACAATCTGGAATCTTAATGCCGTTACCACCGGGATTTACGCCTTCATCGATATCATTTCCCAATGGATTCTGGTATGCAATCTAGCATTTCGTTATGCTTCTTATTAACAGGGAGACTTAGTTGTATCGTTGCTGGGTCATATGGAGGGGAAATATATGGATCGTCATCGTCCCCTCTATCTTAGGCCTCGCATCGTTTGGTCAGTCACGAAATCCTTCACAGTGCTTCTCTATCTCATAGAATTCCAGCGTCATCAATGGTTATTGTGGGAGTGTTAGCGACTCATACACCTACTTTCAACTTCTTTCCGAGCCTTCCCGCCTGGTACAGGACCATGGGGACTTGCTTCTTCTCGATTTCCATGGGAGTCAACGCTATTGTTACGGGCCTCATAATTTTTAGGCTCGTCCAACTCCAACGAGAGGCATCGGAAACTGCGGAAATAACCAACATGATTGATATCCGACCAATCATATCAATGCTCATCGAATCTGGGACGCCTATGTTTGTTACCCAGCTAATCTGTGTTGTCTTGGTCATCCTCGAAAGCCCTGCCTTCGGCATGTTCTCGACTGTTATCGCAATGGTCTTCGTACGTCGTTTTTTAACTTTTTCGTCGTTCCGGGCCTAAACTAATGAGCTAACTGATAAAGGGGATAACGCCGACTCTGATCCTTGTCCGGGTCTCGATGCGTACGAATGCAAACAGGAATGCAATTGAAGTGGCTGGCGTGAGCGATATCCACTTCATCTTCCCAAGTCGTTTGGCTGGTGCGGATCACGAGAAAGGGGGACTAGGCACATTCCAGACCGACTCGCGCCAGGATAGTAGCAGTCGCAGCTTGGGAACGCTGCAGGGGTAACGTACGGAGAATTTTAAAATAGGAAATTGACTATCCATTTCAGGCGCCGGAAGTATTTAGTTGGTATTTTAGTCGACCCTTCGAGCCTTGTAAAAACGAATAAAAAATAATTTTCGTACTCAGCACGTAGCGGAGCGTTTTATCCGAACGAGATAATCTTTATCCATATCAACCGGTGCGCAAATATTGGACGATGCCGATAATTTCTATCATTCCATACCTATCTGCGAAAATGATGGGCAGGCGTTTGCATCGTCGGTTTTGATTTCGATTTGAGGGACTTCATAACTGGTAACGGTCCGATGAATTAAATTTAGACGAACATTCATCTCATTTTATGGAAAGGGCGCTGATATCAGTTGACCGTCTTGTAGACAGTTGGATGGCAAATATAGTATCCTCCTATGCATTCCGATCTTTCACGCGTGTCCCTTTCGTAGACGCCTCTATGTCCGTTAATTTACCGAGGCAAAGACAGCCTTAGACAGGGCTTGTCATTGTTGAACAGATTGATATCCAGGTCCAGATTTTCTAGGTAGCAAGTTAAACTCTGAACCCTGCCTCCCCATCGCTCACTTGAAAAAGACGCCAAATCTGAGGCGGTTCCCTATTCCCTTCCCAACGATCATGAAGGCCAACCATATTGTTCTCAATACTATGACGGCTATTTCGTTCTTAATACTCGTTTTCAATTTTATCCTCTTCGAACATCAACGACGGCTGTACAATCGTATGGTGTTTCAAGATTATGATGGATTAACAGGTAAGCACTCGTCGAACACCTTTTCTGAAAGAAAATAAACTTTTGTGCAGAAGACGCTCCTCATTTACAAAAACTTCCTGGAAGGTTCTCATCCATCGCCGCGTCTGTTGAGAGAAATAACAAGTATTCCCTAACCGACGACCTGAGCTGGGCAAGGGTCTTTCCAAATCATCGAGGATTTGTCCGCCTCGGACCCAAAGGCCGTGCATTCGCGGTTTCTGTCTACCACCAATTCCATTGCGTAAACGCCATCCGATACACATACACAATTGCCAGAGACGGCCTTGTGACTGATGCTTCCATTCTGAGAAAGGAGATGCCACATAACAACCATTGCTTCCAGTTTATCCGACAAAGCATTCTCTGTAAAGCGGACAACGCCCTTGTCCCAGTTGGCAAACGTAACATCTCTTTGGGCGAAGCGGGGTTTGGAGTTGTCCACCGTTGTCGTAGTTGGCCGCAGGTCCGAGAATCGGTAAGCAAAAATGAAGTTCAATGGGATGGAGTTCCATATTTAGTGGAAGAGGCGCCTTGAAGCAGGACTGACTGAGGGTCTACGAAAACTGGTTAATTCTATTCAGATATCTGTTCTCCGTAGCGAAACTGCCTTGTAGCCTAGACGTGTGCATTCCGACTAAAAAAAAAATCGGATAGAAAGTGTAACGAGGTGATTGTGGATACCTCCTCCATTCTCGAAGACTTGCTCGAAGAATTCGTTGACCGTAGCCGCCCAGCCTCTAGCGCGTTATGTTTAGACATCTCGGCATGTTACAGTCACGCACACGTGAAAGGCACGAATTTCTGACTGCCAGCACCAAAGTTTCTCGTTCTCTCTCGTCTCCCCGGGTGGTCATACTCTCTATGACTATAGGACACGTCCTCTTTCGCGAATATCTTAGTCAAATCCGTCAGTCTCGGGTCTAATCATCGAATTCGAGATCTTCTTGGCGTTCTGTAAACGGTCTTCTTTTCCACGGCTCCTCGTTAGGGTGTGCTCACTCCATTTATTGGATGGTTTCAGCTCCATTATTACTATGGTCGTGTCATCGTGAGTGTATTGCTACCTTTATTTTTCTTATGCATTCTCCGACCGTGAAGGAGAGCTCTTGGAAAAATGATAAACAGTACAGTCACAAACGAAGGTCTTCGTGTAATTATAAGTACACAACTTTGCGCACTTCGTATCATTGACGTTTGATGTTCAACAGGGACTGACAGTCTTCGAAATTCAAGGGCCCCTCCCATGGCACTGTTATAATTAGTATTTCACACCCCAGGAATGCCGAATATCCAGGACGGCTCCAGGTTAACAGCGCCTGGCCCCGCTCATCACGAGTTGATCACACGAAGAGGTGGAGTGCCAGCCGGTTCGGTCCCCTATAATTGATTGGTTTGCTTCCTTTCAATTCTCATCAGATAGAACCACAAGGTCGTTGAGGAAGTTGGGGCGTGGATATCAATGGGCGGTGCAAGCAGAGGTTGCTTGTTCGCTTCGGATGCGCGTATTGCCTTCGTGGTTGAGATCTGAGATGTAATATTATTATTATTCACCTGGCAACCCCCCCTCGTCTGTTTGACCAATTTTTTAGGCCTCTCCAAGTGGGAACACCGTATCAATAATACCTACATCTCATAAACCGGTGTAGTTTCTAAAAGTCGCAGTCTCACAACCCTTGGCCAATAAATAGGCACCATGGAGACCCCGACTGTGAATACAACACAGAAGCCTATAAAGGCCAGCAATATTCGACTTGCCCACAGCTTATCTTCAGAGAAATGCGCTTTTTACATTTTATTCCCATCGTTATTTGGGCAATCGGCCACGCTCTAAGTAGGCCAGTACTAGAAGGTGCGCCCTATTGTCGAGCTTATCATCAGTACCATTTACGTGGATTCTAAAGACGGGTTGATGCGCCGGGGGAACTACTTTTTGTCGGCCGATGCTGCCGTCGATGAGCCCAGCAGGAAGCGACTGGATGCGCTCCATCCTTCACTTAACTTGGTGCGTAACCGAAGTCAAGTGCGATGACACGGAAGGATTTTCTAACACCGATTCTGACAGGACTAACTGAAAAAATGGAGGACGACTCGGGTCATCATGAGCTTCCCTTTACATGAATAATAACTCCCATTTTCAATGCCCTTAGAAATATAAGTACCTAGTACTCGACGCTTGACAACTTAGGCGGATTAAAGTTCCTCTAAAGACTAAAAGGCAGTTCGAGGATTGGCTTTTAGTTATGATCTTACTTCATTCATGCATAAGACCTAGAATACACCGCCAGTGCCAGAACAGCAAAGTGCTACTTAAGGGCCCTTGAACTTTTAAATTCAATAAAAAAACGCCATGAACCTCCGACTAGCGATTGTCTACGTTCCAAACTTGTCGAAATTGGGTCTACGTTCTTTTTCCAGTGTCATATTTTCGACGCGACGAAGTGGAAGCATAGTCATTCTGGTTGAATTGTTGGATAATCTGCTATAAAGAGGGTTTTCTAATAACTCACGCTAGTGGTATAATTCGGACATTCTCCAACGCAAGGATACTTACGTCCTCCTTCATGTACGAAGAATTCGTGCGACCACGCTCGTGGTTATTTTTAGACACAGCTCTGCCAGGCCGCCGTCGCTGAGGCTCACTGACGTTTCTCAAGTTCTCCTTCGTCTCCCGGTACGACCATGGTCACAACTGTATACGACCATTGGGCATGTCCTCTCTCACCTATACTACTGAATACGACGTTTTGGGTGATCTGTGAGCGATTTGCTCTTCCAGCGAGGTCCACGGCCCCCTCATTAATCATTAATTGGGCATGCTCACTTCTCTTCTTGGTTCAAACTCCTACTAATAATAGTTACCACTATGGTTCTGTCATTGTGAGTGTGGCCCTATGCTCAATCGTTCATGCATTCTCGGTCAAATGACCTGGTTCACGGCGAGTCGGCGACAGTTCTGACATACCATAGGTCTTCATATAATCAATTAAAAGTCCTCTACTTCGCGCACTTGGCATCATTGACGTGTGATCTTCAACAGAGACTGATAGTCCTCGAAATTTGTATTCCTCCCTATCGTACTGATGCTTGGTATGATGCTTGGTGTTTCACCGGTTATTCAGCACCCTTGAGCGCTCATCACGAAGTTCATCACACCAAGGGGTGGAAGTGTCTCGATATTCATCTGATAGAGCCCAAGGAGCTCGGAGAAACTTTGGGGAAATAAATGGGCGGTGTAAGCAAAAAGTGTTCAGGATACACGTATTGCCTTCGTAGGTGTTGGTTGAGATCTGAGATGCAATATTGATATTCACCCGGCAACCCCCCTCTTCGTTAGTTTGGCCATTGATTCAGCTACTTATGAAAATACCCATATCAATAAGACCTACAGCTGATGGACCGGTGTAGTTGGATTGAAAGTCGCGATCTTATGGAAAAGATAGACACTTGCCAAAAGGTCGGTACTGCAGAGACTCTGACAGTATATAACCTTAACACGAGAGCCTATAATTTAACAACCCCACAACTTATCTTCAGAAGTTCAGAGAGATGCGCTTTTTACATTTTTCCAGCCTTATTCCCATCGTTATTTGGGCAATCAGCTACGCATTGAGTAGGCCAGTACTAGGAGGTCAGTCCTATTCGTTACGCTTATCATCAGTACCATTCACCTCAGTTTCAAGACGGGTTGACGCGCAGAGCGAACTTCGTTTTGGCGGCCAATGCTACTGCTGATGAGCCCAGCAGGCAGCGACTTTAATGAGGCCCATTTCACACTTAACTGACTTGGTGCGTAACCCTTCTTTTGAAGTCAAGTGCGTGCGTGATACGGAAGGATGTTCTAACCCCAATTCGAACAGGGCTAACTTAAGAAGCCGCGTGAGGCCCAGGCTATCTGAGTATTCCTTGGCCTAAACAATAGCACAATTTCAATGCCCTAAGAGAGAAAAGTGCTAGTACTCGACGCTTGTACAACTTGAACTTTGCGAATCAATTTGCCTCGACGATGTTGTTGTCGAAATTCGGCTTTGGGTTCTCACAGGGACCAATCACCTATACCTATAGATGAATAACCAGTCGATAGCGATTTTATTCACCGCCAGATCTTCCGTTCTTTCAACCGCATCGCGTCCCGTCTTTGTCTCTTTTGATTCCGTACCTCAGCCTTACTGATCAATCCACCATGGCCTACATACAGATATATTAGGCAAGGCACGTCGCAACACCGCCCACTGGCAAAAGTCCACAGATTCCTCAGTGTGATTTTAAATAAATTTATGTCATCGACATCACATGTCGACCTCGGAGAATGACGATCTTCAATGTTCGAATGTATGAGTGCCTTATTGATCGACGTTCGATCAAGGTACGCAATCTTTGGCCTGATCATGGTATGCGGTGGGTCCGGAGGAACTCGAAGCGGTACATGTACTCGACTCGAGTATGTTCTGCATAATTTTAAATATGACCGTGCCTGGGGAGCATTATATCAATGACGCCTAGAGTATGCCGTTCGATAAAGTTTGAACCCATTAGGTAGCCCAAAATTCAAAGTCGAGCATTATATCAATGACGCCTAGAGTATGCCGTTCGATAAAGTTTGAACCCATTAGGTAGCCCAAAATTCAAAGTCGGGCTCGTACCGCGATGTAAACCTAACAAGGAACTATAAAACGTCAGCGAGTTCATTCGCACTCAACATACAAGTTACCTAGGACATGCGTTTCCTATATCTTTCCAGCATTATTCCTCTCCTCCTTTGCGCGATTGGCGTCGCAAAGGCGCGGGGTCGGCCAGTGACGGAGAGTCCAAGTTAGTCCTATTTTTTTTTTAACTCGCTGATACTGGCAGGACCACTTACCTGGATTATCAAGGCTTAGGCGGGTTGACGAAACCAATGAACTACGTCTTTTCAGCCCACGCTGACGCCGATGAGCCCGACAGGCGTCGGCTGGATGTGCTCCATCCTTCGCTTAACTTGGTGCGTTAATTTTCTTTCGAAGTCAGGTACGCGCATGATACGGACGGATGTTCTGACGTCAATTCGAACAGGACTAACTTAAGAAATTGGAAGGCTCGAGCCATCATGAGCATTCCTTTGCCTGAATAATAACTCGCTCTTGTAATGTCTTCAGAAATACAAGCATTTAGCTCTCGACGCTTGAACAACTCATGCGAATCAGATTTCCTCGACGATGTTGTTCGAGAATCTGCTTTTGGGTAATTCAATAAATCATAATGAACGTCCGAGTAATGATCGTCTACGCTCTATACTCGTCGAAGTTGGATTTCTGCGTTCTGTTCTCCTATTGAAATGTCGCATAATGTGTTAAAAAAGGGGGTTTTCTAATGACCCACGCTAGCAGTTTAATTCAGCCAAACACCTCCGACTTAGTGACAAAACCCAACTCACCTCTCCCCATGCTGGTGCTGAGCGACCGGTTCTCCGCTAACAGCATCCACCCTCGGCAACTCCCAAAGATCCTTCAGTTCATACCGACGCAGCGCGTCCGTCAGGAGGACTGAATAGTATGCATTAATCGCGAATAATAGGGCGTTGAGGATGGTTAGGATGAGTAGGAGGCTAAAGGCCCTATTTTTTATTCGATGGGTCGAGGAGGGCAAAGGGTCGAGGTCCTCCTTCGGAATGAGAGGAGAAGAAGACTTGTGAAGGATGCTATCGTCTTGGTCTTGAGCGACTTGGTGGTATGCGAAGGTCATATTCGGTCTTGAGTAGTTCGATGGGCGTGCCTACATTTTTATCGATATCGATTCAGATGCCAGGTTCTCATCCGAGATCTGGACTCTGGTCTATAGAGAGACGCCAGGCGGGCCGAGCATCATTCCTAGGTAGAATTGTGATGTTGATTCATGATTATGGATCGATAGATGGACGTCGACGCGGAGTGGAGTGAAGTGCGTCGCAATTAGATATTAGATGCCCGAGTAGTTTGAACCTCGAAAGAGGAAAACGCTTCGATCATCAAGCCAAGCCAAGCCTAGGACCGACGTCGGTCAAAATCAGAATTAGCTTCGAATGAATAACTTGAAGCCGAGGGAGCACATCGGGAACTCAAGTTCTGAGCGCTGATTCGAAAAGAAACCAAAAATAGAGCATTCGAGTCTTCTTTGCTCTGTAAGTGCTCGTATTCAGCAAAAAGAAATCTCACCCCCCGCCTTACCCTCCTGTCCTACTAGTATCTCCAGGTAATGGCGCTCGCACCGACCAGACTCCTGTTGGCTATGATTGTTTGCTTACTATTCACCTCGTCGACGATATTGGTCGTAAATATCGCTCACCTGCACCGAGCCTTGAGCGACCATGTTGCAAGCAGGACAAAAGGTGTGTACTTGCAAGAAAAAAAAATGCCATTTTTAATCAATAGGATTTCACCCCATAGGCGTAGCAGAAAGCAGAGGCGAATTCCCCTGGCCCGAAACACAAGCCTCCATGAACTTCACCAACGAGCACTTCCACATCACCTCCGACGCCGCCTGGGCGTCCCTCGTCAGACCCAAACCCATACAGCTTACAAAGGGATCAAACCAAACATACCTCATCTCCATGCACCAGCAACTCCACTGCCTGAACGTCGTCCGGATCGCATATCTCTCTCTCCAAGGCACGCCTTCGAAGGCGGCCGCTCCAAGCTTCGAGGAGGCGGAGGTATGCCTAGAGCAGATGAAGCAGAACGTCCTGTGCCACGCTGACCTCGCTCTGGAGCCGACATCGCTGGGGTTGAACCCGAATACGGGAGAACGCCTCCCGGGGACGAGCGGGGTAGGGGTGTTGCATAGGTGCAGGGATTGGAGGGGGTTGGAGAGGGCGGTTGATGCGTTCCGGGTTGAAAGCGCGGGCAGTTCCTAAGATCTCATTCACAACGCAGCAAAGTACATAGTTTGTGGACCGTAGTTCATGCCGAAAGGTACAGCAATTCCTTAATCTAATGGGAATCGAACTTCGGGGTATATGCGTCGAAATAACGGAACACATACCAATTCTCGGGAATTAGCTTCAGACATTCGCTGAAAATTACGTAGCTCAGTAGTCTACTGTAGACAGCGAATGACAGCTCACCAGAATCCGACACGTTCATCCTCGGCTAGCCCGCCTGAGAGGTCTATCCGACTCCATAGACCCCCACTTCGAACATGGCTGCTCCTTCACAGAAAGAAATAGCATACTCGTGTGCTGGATGCGTTGAACAGCACGGGTACTGTGTGTATGGAATAGAAGGGAAGAGCGTCGGGAACGGCAACGAGGTGTGGAGGATAGTGTGGTATGGAAGAGAGCGGGGGGTAAGTGCAGATTTGAACGGATATAAATAGAACACAAGAAGTCGTTTGTCGTTCATGATGACGTTCATCCGACTGTAGAACGACCCCAAAGATTTCTACTTGGAGGACTTGGAGTGTTTTCCTTCGCCCTCAAAATTCTGTGACATAACTTTCCTTCGCTCCCGAATTCTGTCGTCCCACTCTTTCTTCCGTACCACCACCATCCCCTTCCACATCCAGTCGACAGCGACTCGACGCCCCTGAGGCTGTTCCTCCCGTTGGTTGCATACCTTCCATGAACTGTGCAACGCATTCGGCACTTGCGTAAGCCATTCGTTCTGCGAAGTAACCCGCCATCTCTAATATATCGGTTACGGAAATCGGGCACGCCTCTCAGGCGGGCTAGCCAAAGATGAGCGATTTGGGTAGCGATTAAGCGCTAATCACGATGTGTAGCGGACTGCTGAGCGACACAAGTTGTATCGAATGATCGACTCCCGAGAATCGGTGCGTGTTTCTTTCTTGGGACGCATATATCCTGAACGCCTGCATATAGTGAACCCGCAATGAACCCGAGTCAAGTTTTTGACTTGAACATTGTCCCTGTGGCGCACAGCACCACTTGTAAGGTTCGCAGCCGTCTCCAGCAGCTGTCCAGATGTCTGTGTAAGTACATCTCGAATGAGAAACCATTCGCCCTTTCGCTAATCATGATGCATAATTTCCAGCCCGAACACCTCTAGAGTAGGGGCGGATCAGCGGAGTTCGAAAGTGAGCATTCTGAATCTGATGACTCTGGTCGTCTCTGCTCTGCTCTGCCCTACTCCTGCCCTCGAATACTTGCCAACTCCAAGACCATTTTCCTTCTCCGCGTAAATGAGAGACGCGAGTACATACGTCTCCATGCCTGGTCTTTCGCTAAACTCTGGCATCACAGGCCCTACAGTGCGTCCCAATTTCGGTTGACCTCTCTTCGCGCCACGAAAAACTTATATGACCACGCGATGAAAGATCCTTCTCCTCCCCTTTGAAATCCGCCTCCACATCCTCTCCTACGTCAAGACATACGACATCATCCAAGTCGCGCGCGTCTGCTCCTTCTGGCTGCCCGCAGCCCGCTACCTCCTATACCGAAATGTCCACCTCGAAGCGGACAATCGGTACCTTCCACTAACGCTCGCCGCCATGGAGAACAAGGATATTCTATCTAGGATCCGCACCTTCCGACTGACGAGCTCCAGGATTCAGAGCGCGCGAACGTCGACGTTTGATCACTGGTTAGGGCAGGGGGTATCGAGGCATTGGGTATCGATGGGGATGTTTTCGAGCATGCACCAGTTGGAGGAGCTCACGCTTATTGGGTGTCCGTTTCCGACATTTTTCGAGCAAGAAGCATTTTTGTCGATTCTTAAAGCATACTGCCCTGCTCTCCAATCGTTCACGTATCGACCGAGCAAGACGACGTTTCCCGACAATTCGACGGATTTTGATATAGCGGGTCTACAAAAGGTTAAATGGTATACGCCTTACGGTACGTCCACCTCACTACAAACACCTCTCCCATGCTCACACTCGAACTCGAACCAGCCGCTGGCCTGAAACCACAAGCCCTCTCCCTCCTCGAAGCCTCTCTAACCACCATAACAGACCTCCGCCTTCTCAAGCACACCGAGATCCTCCCGAACGTCTCCACAGACCTCTCAGCATGGTCCACCCTCCTCTCCCTACGCTTCCCCGCACTCACCTCACTCACCCTCGGGCACCTCGACACGCTGAACCATCCCCCGACGCTACGGACATCAGAGCTTACCCAGTTCCTCCTCGCGCACCCGCTCATCACTCACCTCTCCCTCGGTGCGGATCTGACGAAAGACAGGTACATGAAAATCGCGTCTGACGACCCAGACACCGACACCGACGGCGCAAGCACGAGCGCGAATCTCATAACTCGCACCTTCCTCCCTGCCTTAAAGTCCCTCACAACACACCAGTCGAACCTCGCCCTCCTCGCACGGCACCGCGTGCGCTCCCTCCGTCTTCTCACGCACCTCGGTGTGCTCTACACCATCCCCTCCTCGTCTTCGTCTTCGAGCACGGGTGCGCTACCGTCGTCCGCTGTAGCGGAGTACCGCGCTCTCAAAGACGCGAAAGGGTTCCCTGCTGTGCAGACGCTCCGGATAGAGCTGGAGTTGAGTGCGGAGGATTTGGATAGGTATAGACAGGCGGATGCGGGGCTGGCGCAGGCGATCTGTGAAAGGCTGGCGAGGGTGTGTCCGGCGGTGACGAGGCTGGAGTGGGGGTTTCAGATGTCGCTTGACAAGGTAACAATTCCGTGGTCCACTTAAATTCATACTCGAGTTGTTAACTGTTAAGGCTAGGACCAACTCGCCGCCCTCTTCGCCCCCTTCCACAACCTCCACACCCTCTCCGCCCCCGCGTCGATCTTCCAGCTCTCTAAAGTCCTGTACCCTTCCCACCTCCTACACACGCACATCGTGGGACACCTCAACCCGCTCGCGGCGGCGTGTGTGAGCTTGAGAGAGCTATGGATTTGGGATTGTGGGGAGGGGTGGGTTTCAAATTGTGGTTTGCGGGATCCGAATTGCGAGGTTTGTGCTTTGAGGGATGTGGATCGGTATCTGAAGAAGGAGAGGAAGGGGTTGAGGGAGGGGTTGAGGTGTCTTATCACGCGGACTGCTGAGGGGTTGGGGATTGATGTTGTCTTGGATGGGGAGGATGGTTGGGGAGAGTAGGTAAGGGTTGTGCGGGCGTGTCAAGCTTGGAGGTTGGAGCTTGGAGGTTGCTTGTTGGGTGGGCTTGATTTTCAGGATGGTTCTTGTTCGGTACTCCGTTTCGAATTCGATCTAGATGCCTCGCCGAAAGTTGGAAGATCATCATTTACTCATAACATCGCTTGGTTAAGGTTAAGTTATCAACCTGACTAGTCACTACGACCCGCAAACTCCTTCGCTCCTGCTCCTACTTCTTCACAGAACCCTCTAGCTAAGTACGAACCACCCCGGCCTCGGTCCTCGACTAGTACTCAAGTACTCACCCGGGAACTTGTCAACCGCCCTCTCCAACCCCGACACCGATGCAACACCCCCACCCGCTCGTACCTGGCGCCATCTTTGAGGGAGTGCCTTTAAATTGGATAGAGAGATGCGCGACTCGGATGCGAACGACATTCTGAATAAGGCAGTGCAGTCGCTGGTGCATGGAGATGAGGTATGTTTGGTTTGACCATTTGCACTCTTCTAATCCTACATATCTAATTAAATTCACAGTCCTATATTTTCCGCCTCAACACTGAGTGAAAACACAAAGGTTCGAGCATCTTTGTGACAATCAAAAATTCTGCACAGCTCGAAAACAAAAAAATGCACCGGTATTACATGCATCTTTAAAAGGGTAAAATCAATGGAAATTACGAATGTAGGGATGAGGATTGTCAGCGAGTCCATCTCAATAATTTCAAGACATCTTCGTCGAGCGAGCTTGAAGTCCAGACAATCATTAGGCATGTACGAAGACATAACGAAAAAAATCATACCTTCTGTGCTGCCAAAGCACCGAGGTAAGATAGTCCTGCGCTGCCCGATCAACTACGAGGTAGCTGTATCGTAGCTTGTCAGTAAGAAGAATTTTAAACGACATAGCCCCTTCCAAATCTCTGCTATACTTCAGCTCCCATGAATTCGACTCGATGAAAGAGGGAGGAAGACCCAGCTCAGGCAGGATAGGGATTTTCCAGCAGCGCGAATCCCCAACGTATCGACGTCTCGCTGCGAAATCGGATGGAGGGCACTTGGTTTCGTCCAAAGACGGTCGTTCGATCAACGACCACCCGCGTTTGGCGTATTTAGCGCGGGCAGTGTCCTGCTTCGAGCCTTCTGTCGAGATAATGAGCGATCGCTGCTCCTCGAAAGTGGCATAAGGGTAAAGAGAGTACGCCATATCGTGCGTAATGACGTTCATAACGCAAGCTGATAGAATTTTACTGTGAACTTTGTAGCGCTGGGACAGTAGAACGGAAACAGCTCACATGAATGAAAGTTCAGAATCACCTCCATGGGTGAATGAAACGACGTGATAAGCTGAATTTTCCTCGGCGGGTCTTCCTTGTGGAAGTTATACACATTAGCCACGCCCCTCCCAAAATACCCCATGCTCGTCGACTGGAAGAACGCCGAAGTCTGAACGGGCACCGAGAAAGTGACGTTGTCGTACGCCATATTCTCCTCCAGCGCAACCTCCAACTTCGCGTCCTGGTGCGTCTTCCTCTCTTTATAGGTGTAGCCGATATGCCGCAGCCAAAACGCTATCTCCCTGCAGTGCCGATGCTCGACGTACAAGTCGAGGTCCGACCCTTCGTACACCTGTCTGTTGAAAAACTGCAGCGCTGTTGAGCCGGAAATGAACATCCCGTTTCGGGCTTGCCAGTACCGGAAGTAGTTGATCTCGGAAGGGGAGAAGAACTGGGAGAGAAGCCGTTGGATTCGGAAGGTGCGCTGGATGTAGGCGGTGACGCTGTCGCGCGCGGTGCGCGATGTGCGTGAGTACCGGAGGAGGTTGGCGGGTGAGAGGTGGGAGAAGATGAGGTCGTCTGTGGTGGCTGGGCTTAGTTACGGTTGGAAGAGTTAGCGAGATAGGGGTGAAGTCAGAACGTTAGCCTCACAACATGGCGAAGGGTGACGGAGGCCGGTTAACTTTTGAGCCTTGGGTGTCGCTGAAGGTAGTATTGGTATCGCGTTTTACATGAAGTAGTAGGTGGCAAAGAGAAAAGTAGAGTCGGCGACAGCCGCGACATGACCTATGTTTGAAAAAATCAACGCGTCACAATCAGGTGACCATGATTATGAGGTCACCTTGCAGCAGAGCGACCAATCTCAAGACTAAAACAAACCTGATATTACTTTGCTATCCGGGTGTTCTGATTTCGACTGAACTTGAATCGACCTTGAGTCCACATTACATTATCTGACGGAAAATTCAATTCGTGTTTCGATGCAACATGATACAATGCAACTACTGAATAAGGCTATGTGTTGGGTATTGATATCTGTCTCTGTCATGGGCCAAGTAAAGAAACTAGCCGCCCAAGTCCACACCAACGAAGGGCATCCTTCTCGAGTTGTACCCGATTTCAAGGGCTCAGGCATTGAGACGATGCTGGCCACATGGAGTTTGCAAGGAGTGCTAAATTTTTTTTTAAAAAAAGACAACTGAATTATTATCCCAACGACGACTGTCGAAGAGAATAACTAGCCGATCACTTCTGCGCGAAGGAGGTAGTTCCCAGGTGCTATATCGGGAGGAACTTTTACATTAGTCAGATAAAGGGCATGCAAAGTTATGCAGGACTCGTACATGCACGATTTCAGACTAAAGGCTGATTTTACAAAGGTTGACTACTACAATTTGTGGGACTGAGGGATGACTGTAGTATGACTTGGTGTCCGCCATAAAATGAGAACCAGGCGTTCGTCAATCTCACTATCGACAACAGAACCAAGCGGCAAAAAAGGTTTCAGCGATTCGGCATAAATATGAAAATTTGAAAACAGCTATAATTGCGTGCATCGATAAACATGTAAATTAATTGAATTAAGAATGCGGCGATGAGAATTGTCAGCGAATCCATCTTAATAATTTTAAGACATCTTCGTCGAGCGAGCTTGGATTCCAGACGGTCAGTAAGTGTGTACGAAGGCATAAGGAAAAAAAAACGTACTGTCCGTCTTGCCAGAGCGCAGGGGTAAGATAGTCCTGCGTTTCCTTATCAACTACGAGGTAGCTGTATCGTAGCTTGTCAATAAGAAGAATATTGAAGGACATGGCACCTTCTAAATCTTCGTTATACTTGAGCTCCCATGAATTCGACTCGATGAAAGAGGGTGGTAAATTTGGCTCTGACAGGATAGGAATTTTCCAGCATCGCGAATCCCCAATGTATCGAACTCGCGCAGCGAAATCAGATGCCGGGGTTTTGGTTTCGTCCAATGATGGTCATTCGATTAACGACCACCCGCGTTGGGCGTATTTAGCGCGCGCAGCGTCCTGCTTCGAGCCTTCTGTCGAGATAATAAGCGATCTCTGCTCCTCGAAAGTTGCATGGGGGTAAAGGGAGTATGCCATTTCGTGCGTGATAATGTTCATAACGCAAGCTGATAGAATTTACTGTGAACTTTCGTAATGCTGGGACTGTAGAACTAAACTGCTCACTTGAATGAAAATTGAGAATCACCTCCATAGGGGAGTGGAAAGATGTGATGAGTTGGATTTTTCGAGGCGGGTTTTCTCTGTGGAAGTTATAGACATTGGCCACACCTCGTCCAAAATAGCCCATACTCGTCGATTGAAAGAACGCGGAAGTGTGAACGGGAATCGAGAAATCGACGTTGTCGTATGACATATTCTCCTCCAGCGCAGCCTCCAACTGCTTTGCCTGGTACGTTTTCCGCGGAACATACGTGTAGCCGATGCGGCGTAGCCAAAACGCAATCCCTTTGCAATACCGATGCTCGACGTATAAGTCAAGGTCCGACCCTTCATACACCTTGCGACTGAAGAACTGAAGGGCGGTCGATCCCGATATGAACATGCCACTTCGATCTTGCAAATACCGAAAGTAATTGATCTCGGGAAGTTCGAAGAACGGTAACAGCAACGGCTCGATCGTAAAGGCTCGCTCTATGTAGGCAACGACACATTTGCGAGCGGTACGCGATGTACGCGAGTACCTTAGGAGATCTACTGGAGGTAGAAGAGAACAGAACATATTGTCCGTTTTAATGTTGTCTGGGCTGGGTTGAAAAAATTAGCAAGATAGGGGTAAAGTTAAACTCAGAACATTCTCACAGGTGCATGGGGACAGGATGGGAACGCTCTGGACCTTGGGTGCCGCTTGCCATAGTATCGGTATCGCGTGTTACATGAATTAGTGGCGAAGAGAGAGACGATATCGATGAGTCGGCGACAGCCCGACGTTTGAAAAAATCAACGCGTCACAATCAAGTGACCATAATGCGGTCAAGACCGAGTCTTCCTCGCCATGGCAGTTGAGGTTTTCAAGTTCCGTCTGACTTGATTCGACAATACAATAGCTGAAGCAAAATTTAATTCGTGTTTCGATGCAACATGATATTATACAACTAGTGAATTTGTGTTGGGTATTGATTTCTGTCATGGGCCAAGTAAAGAAACCAGCCGTCCACGTCGACGAAGAGCATTCTTCTCGAGTTACACTCAACCTCAAGGGCTCAAGCATTGAGAGTAGTAGGCTAGATTTTATAACGATATGTTAATAATGAACATAAATTCGGCGACCAAAACACGCACCATTGGAGACATGACACGTTCCCTGTGCGCAGACCGTTCCGCCACTGTAAAAATAAATTGAGCTCAGTAAAAACATAAATCGTCGCCTTAATTTTAGAAAACACGTACGTCCATCCAATCTAAAATTTAAAATGGAGAATAAGTCATCGCTGAAACCAGATCAAATCACCCAAAACCCACTCACCCCACCACACTGCCCATAAAGCGGGACCGTCCCAGCACCAGTCGTCGGCGTAGACGAAGGAGTCGTGCTCGTGCTCTTAACAGTCGTAGAACTAATCGTAGTGCTGCTCTTAGTCGAGACGGGTGAAGTGACCGGCGTTGTTGACGGCGTGGACGTCGGCGTCGCTCCACCTCCTCCTGGGACAACCGTCGGCACTGTGCTGGGCTGCAGCGCAGTATTCCAGGTAGCTTTTGTTGGCCAGGCGGTTGTTGCGATTGTTGGGACTGTTGTTCCGTAGGGAGTGGGTCCGGGGACTAAGGAGTGTTCGTCAATCTGAAAAGCCGACAAGGAGGAAGGACGAAGCCGTCACTTACTAGCATAGGTAGTGAGACTCTGGTAAATGTTGATAAGGATACCAGGGTCATTGGCATTGTAGACGCCGGGAATTTTGACGGTGGGAGGTTTCGCAGATCCTGAGCCAGAGACGCTGAGTTGGTAGCACGACATGTAGAATTGCGCTCCTCCAACGCTGCTGGCCACATGGAGTGCTAAAAATTAAAAAAAAAAAGACAGCTGAATTATTATTGTAACGACGACCGTCGAAGATTATTACTGACCGATTACTTCTGCGCGAAGGAGGTAGTTTCCAGGTGCGATATCGGGGGGAACTGTGAAGGTAAAGTGACCGCAGTTGTCCTAAGAAGTCGGGGGAATTTATTCTTTATTCTTATAACTCGCAGAGGAAGAGAGGGGCATACATTGAGAACCTCAGTGCCCCAGTAATCCGGGTTGCTCGAGGGCATTCCCATTTCGGAGATTTTGAACCAGTTGGCGCTTGCTCCAACAGCGCTTGTGGCATCGCTGACAGCAGCCATGTAGATCTGTTCGTGCAGACGTCGAAGCAGTCGGAGTTAGCGACTGTACTAGCTCTTCGCTTCTAGATGGAGGATCCGACAAACCTGAACAGGCCCGTAATGGGCTCCTCCGATAGCCTCGTTCGCACAGGACCGGTCGCCCGGCTGTTGGTGCATCTCAACAGTAAGCTGGTCACCAGCTATATTGCGGCAGTGATCAAGTTAGATAGTTATCCGAACAGGGGAAGGAGAAATAACTGACCTTTGATTGGGCAAACTCCTGAGCTAGTACCAGCGATATTGCATGCGATATCCTGTAGTTTTGTTCAACTTTGAAAGGCCGAGATGGAAGGACGTAAAACATACATTGCTAGTGACTGATGTCACCGGGTTGTTGCTGGTAGGCAAGCGAACACACGAAGACCCAGCATCAACACCATTAATCCAGAGCTCCTGGAACGTCGCATGAGCAGCAGCAGAGGCGACGAATGCCGCAGTCGCGAGGGCGTAACGCATGACAAGGATAGCTGGCGCCTACAAATTGAATTTGAATAAGACGCAGAAATAGGGTATGATGCTCTCTTATATAGCAAGCTCAGAGCTTCGCGTCTACCTTTCTTCCTGACCCCCCCTCCTCGGAAAATACCAGGCAATGTCGGAAAAACCGCCAACGTACACTTGATCCGCACTGACCAGCCGTGAGCGGATTCATCCACGTGTTCTGTGCTCCGAGAGTCAATTTCTGGAGGGAAGCCTGACGTCGTTGTTTGTGGACAGCTGGTTCTCCCATTCTTGTCAACAGATCTGAATGGGCTCGGGGAAACAAAGTTGGCATACCTGGTCATGTGTCCGGTACCAGAGTACAGTCTGTGCATTATCCCTTGAAAAATCTCGGAAGCGACGATATTAGACACTCACGCACATCACAAATGGGGTGGGACGTTGACGGTGACGGCGCGCTAGAGCCTAGACATCGAAAACAATGGCTTCCTGTGAGCTCCATCAACACAGTGCAAAGGTGCTTCGTAAAGACACCGCGGCTAGTCAAGAGAATCGAAATCCCATTTCCATGAAAAATTGAATATTGATACAAAGCATCATAAGAGTGACAGCGCGGCAGTCAGAGGCTATGCTGGCGTACATTAATCACTGGTCCGTCTTCTTTATGACATCGCGTTATGACATATAATGCACCCTCTGGGTTATGTTCAGACACGGAACTCGACTCAGGCACACTGATTTCTCGGAGATTTGGACAGTTCGATGCTAGTGGGCTGAGATACTCGGTTATGATTTCAGGCAAAGTCGAGGGCGTCGTGGAGGGAAGAACCATGAGCCGTGATGCTTCGATGGTTTCAAGGTTCTTGTAGTGAGAGAAGAATGTGGAAAGTTCATCCTGAAATAGCGTTTACGGTTAGGTAGAAGTGTGCACCGGGAGGAACACGTACTTTGTCAACCTTCAGCCGCATGTTACTTGACCAACTTTTGACTGAGGGAAAAGCAACTGCCATACGTTCGTTGAGGCGTCGTTGTCTCGATTCATATTCTATATCGTCTTCTTTCACCTCAATGTGCAGCTTGGTAACGAGTGGCAAACCCCCTAACTCGTCCAGTAGGTCAAACGTCCTGATGCTGGATGAAGTAAGTTGATAGTAAGCCTTCAAGATTGTGAGAGACGTAAGTTGGCGAATGGACCGAACCCCGAAGTTCGCGAGCAGCCTGACGTTAGTGTGGTGTGTTTCGA
This sequence comes from Galerina sulciceps, assembly GCA_023014345.1. Classification (NCBI taxonomy): domain Eukaryota; kingdom Fungi; phylum Basidiomycota; class Agaricomycetes; order Agaricales; family Galerinaceae; genus Galerina; species Galerina sulciceps. Next base: position 546,565 of record JAEDXJ010000038.1, read on the forward strand.
GGGTGCACAAATTAGGAAGGAAGTCTTCCTTAATGAGCCGTGTATTCTGGTCCGCCATCGTCATATATTGCGCTCTTGGAAGGTTAGCTCCGAGGGTGAAGTGCTCCAGGAGAGGATGGTCGACTAAGAATTGTATCCATGTTTCAGAGGCAGTGTACAATTCGGGGTGATAGCCAATCGAAAGCGAAGTCAAGGATGGGAAACGGAAAGAGATGAGGGTGTTCCACTGCTCTAGATTGCAAGTGACATCTGGACCGGTGCATTTTAGAATGCGGAGGTCTGTCAAGGTAGTCAGAGAGGCTGAGATGAGGGAGATTGCTTGGTTTTCGTGGCTCAGCGCTATTTATAACATGTAGGTAAACGATCATTTACTTGAGTCTGTAGAACGACGCACCGCGGGGTGAATACCATACTATCTTCTGGAGACCGACAATGTCCAACTTCGTAGAATCGTCCGGAAATGTCGTCGTCATATTCGGCCGGTAGGTGAAGGTTCTGAGAGAAGGACAACTTCGTTGTATTGTTGCAACGAATGTTGTTTGTTCCTGAGAGGTAGAAAACGGGTATCCCAACAGCGTCAGTTCCACGAGACCCGTCATGGACGACAATAGCTTCTCAAACCAATGTTCAACAGCAGGAGGAGGGTCTGCCTTGGGCGCTGTCTCTGACTCGTCATCAGCCTTGGTCGTTGAACACTTGAACCGAAGTTTTCGAACGCGAGAAGACGTATCATTATCCTTCAAGATGTCTAGAGTCGATGAGAGAGAAGGATCGTCTTCGCTAAGGAGGAGATCTTGATAGATGAGATACCGCGCAACTGGGAGAAATGCAGAGCACACTCGTGCAACTCGAGCGATGTCGGCCGGCCGAAGGATGGAAAATATGATCACTAGTATTTCAAACGGCAAAGAGAGCATCTAGGTGAGGTATTAGCCACTATTCGACGCCCTTTCAATGTCGAATGTAGCACTTACATGAGAAAATGGTTCAGGAAAGACGACATCGACAGCTGCTGTCTGGGTTAGGGTGCCTTGTGACCAGAATACGGTTTTAAACCCCGATGGTAAATCTAATCTAATCTGTTGATGGACTGCACTGCCTTCCTTACGCCTCGCATTTCTCCTTGAACACAGGTCATCGATATCATTCGTTGTTGGAGAAATTACGACTGAGCTCGTTTGGTTCATGTTGAGTGTACCAACTTACAACGACAATACTCAAAGTAGAAAACCGGTGCTCCTTCGACCAGGAGCAATTAGTATTACTGACCCTACACCCCATAGTGCACAAACGGTACCCAAGCGAAAAAGGATGGTTTCTGATCCTCATTTTCTCTGAGGCGTTTAACTGCAAGATGTAAGGCGCATGCAGCATCAGCTGGATCTGGAGCTGCGGACCCGCCGAAGAGATGAGAATACACGTCTTCTGCGATCTGAGGGGCGACGCTATGGGATTGACCACATCGTTCCAATCACGCCACGATACCCGGCTGAAAGCATCCCAGCCGTCAAGTGCACAGCTTCCTCTGGAAGAAGCTCGTCTCCTGTTGCAGTCTGGCAAGCGGATAGGAAGGCCAATGCTGCCTGGGTAAGCTGAAGCCGCGAGATTTGTGAGAGCGTCAGTCTCGAACCCCCAGTGAGAAGGAGCGCACTGTTGGTAGGGTTGGACGTATCCTGGACGCCGTGACACGCGAAATGAACCCAGCCGCATTCATGCATTCCCGATACGACGTTTTCTACGGTAGCCTGGGAATCAAGCAAAGAAGAGACCGAGAATTTGGAAACACGTTTCTGAATCATCTCAATTTCAAGCCTTGAGGCAGGTAGTCGAGCCTCGTCGGGCAAGGCAACGGCGAGAACCTTTCGGCTCGGGACTTCTTTCGCCTTGTGACTGCTAATAAGCGCAGAGAAGGATGGCGTATACGATGAAAGAACAAAGTCTGAGAGTTTTGACCCAGGTTGCGATGAATCCTTGCCGTATAAACCAGCTGCGTGAATGGGAAGGAAAGCCATAGGCCCAGTGAGGCACCACCATATTCGCGTAGCCTGTGAAGGAGACTCTGCTGGGGCCTGTGGGATAAATGAGATGATGTCTTAAGCAAACCCAAGAAAAAATAACTCACAGTGATACATAGAGCGTCGAGTATAGGCTTCGCAACACATTTCCAAAGCGTGGAGAGGATGCTCTCGAAAACTACTTCTGGATCTTGAGTGGCTCTTTTCGCAAAGGGAGACCTTCGGAAAGCTCTATCATCTCCACGCAGTGCATTCTTGCTTCGGAGAAGATCTTGCAACGTCTTTAGAAGTTTCTTAGCTTCAGAGGCTGGGAAATCAGGAAGTGGAACATGGACGATGTTTTCCTGCTGGGGTACCAGAATCAAGGCGTCGGATCTGAACACACTGATATTGACTGCAATCACAGGGCCTGCATTGGAGGCATGTTGAAGATCTGTTACCTTTGGCGGTAGTAAAAACTCGTGGAACCCGTCAAGTAGTCGAATTTTTTCAACCAGCTGGTCCCTTTCAAGCGCGAGGTCGTGGTAATGCCGCGACTCTTGGGGGAATGTGTTCGTCTCAGAATCTTCTTCATCCCTGTCCAACTTTTCTGACAGATCTTCCAGTTTATCTGCAAGCTCGGGATGCACCTGGCGGAGGTCACTGAGCGGGGAACGAAGTTGCACCAATTGGCCCCAAACTCTTGAGCGCCCGTATTCCAGCCACTCCACTGCGAGATCGTAACGAGAAGCTTCGATAGCAGCAGCGACACTGTCCAGAATCACTTCGCCTACTTCAAGAAGCTGAAAATGACGATTCGGGATCGATAATCCTAGCCACGCTAGTTTGGGGATGAATTGCATTGAACTCGTATATGCCTCAAGCGAACCTGGTCGGTTGAATGGTTGCCTCCAATATCCTAACAACGACGCTACGCGGAACCTCGCACGAATTGGTCCTGTTCCAAGCAGGATGGCCGCAGAAAGAGCGGCTTCTGCATCGTCTAGGTCTTTGACGTCGAGAAGCCGCTCATACCGCGCTGGGAGCCACCTCCCGAGATCAAAAAGGATAGAACGCTTCAAAGGATGAGAATCGGGGGTGAGCCTGTTGGCCTCCTGGTACGCAGATATGCAACCGTTAATGTCATCCACTTCTCCGAGTTGGACAAAGCGCTGCGACAGAGCCGAGCCGACTGAGTGCATAAGAGAGTTCCTGCTAGGGTGATCCTGAGAAGTCGTACTTGCTATGTTTTGAAGGATCGTAATAGCTTCGTTCACGTCTGAGGGGTCTCGAAAACGCCAATACGATGCAAAAGCGCTTCACTGTATTCAATGGACTCGTTAATCTTCTCCGTTGTGTCTTGTTCCTCGATGTTACGCTCCAAATTCTGCCGAAAAATACTGACGGCCTGGTCGGCATCGTCAGGATTCCCAATCAACGTAAGACGGTGTATCAAAGTAAACCCAATGTTGCGCTGGAGAGCCGCTCTATCTTTGTGGTCGGTCTGCACTTGACCCATACCGTCCTGAAACGCTTGAACAGATTTATCGAAATCGGAAATATCACCCAGTTGTCTAAACCGGGCGAGATAGGTGTTTCCAAGGCTATCGAAGAGTAAATACTTCTTGGGATCGGTGTCTGGGCAGAGATATACAGCTTCTTGCAGAATATTGATAGCCTGGTTCAGATCAGCGAGGTCACCAAAAGCATTGTAGCGTTCGTAGAGTGAAGCGCCATAGGAGTGGTGACTAGGGGCATCAAAGGGCCGACCACTGCCCTCGGAAGTAGTTTCATCGCTTGCTCGGATAGAGAAACCGCTCGGTCGATATCTCTTATCTTTGTGACGCCTAAATCGGAGAGAGTGCAGGTTTCCTAGCATGGTAAACCAACGAATTTTGCGAGGATAGTGATCAGGAAGAAATTTGACTCCTCTTCTTCGAGAATATCTAAGATATTTGGGTTGATATTCCCCAGATCTCCAGGCATCTTCAAGCGAATAGAAAGGAAGAAACCCAGATTCAGCAACCGTAGATTGCTGAAAGCGTCATCGCCACCAGCCAGCGACGACGCCAATTCCTTGAATTCTAGGGCTGATGCCTCGATATCTTTGTTGTCCTCAAGAAAGCGTCGGAAATATTTCACAAGTTTATCGAAAATTTCGCCACTGTTGCTGTCGGCTGCAAGGAAGGCATCATGGTAGATTGATTTCATGGCAGCGTCCAAGTCTTCAAACTTGAGAAGTTTGTTGAAACGACAGAACAGTGCATGGCTCAGGTTTTCGAGGCACTTTTTCTTAGCGTAATGGTTATGATGAAGACCGTTTGCGGCTTCCTCAAGAACGCCCACGGAGTCGTTCAGGTCTTCGTGTTGACCATCTAATTCAAATCGGCGAAGCAGTGCGATCCCCAATTCCATTGACCAAACGGCTCTTTCGGAGTGGCTTTTCGGAAGGAGTTCCAACACTCTCTTGTAATGTATGAGAGATTCTTTAATCCCTTCAATGCTGCTAGAGCTTTCGGAGAGGTGAAATCGTGAATTTCCAAGGGTGAAAAGAATGAATGGCTTGTCCGGATGTTCGTCATCTATGATTTGAAGGACACTGTTGGAGAGATCGAAGGCTTTCTGGACATCGGAAAGGTCGTTGAAGAGGGTGAACCGTCGAGAATACAACTGCGCCAGGGTACTTAACCATGATGGGTGTCTCGGGTCCTGTGGTGAAATCAAGTCAAGTGCCTCTTTCAACATGACTATCGGCCGATCGATGTCGAATTTGATGCGGACGGGCTCTACCTCGAAGCTGCGGAATAAGAAGAACGCGACTTCATGTAGGAGTGTTGGCTTTGCAGCCTGATCATTTGGTAGGACGTTGACCGTTGATTGGAACAGAACGAGGAACTGGTCGATGATATCGCGAGCACAGAGTTCGTTGAAATTGGATGTGATCAAGTCCACGAAACCTTCCATCAAGTCCACTTGGTTCGGGTCCGACTCCGTAGCCAAATGAAAAGTGGTTTCTGCTACCTCTGAATACCTTCTAACATCGGAAATGTCCAAGGCTCTCCTAATTTGTGAGTGGAGAGACTTGCCCAAGTTCACCATAAAAATTAGTTTGGTTGCTTCATCTGGTGCGACTTCGATGGCGTCTTCAATCAAGGACAAAGACCGACGAAAGTCGTCGACGTTACCAAATGGCCCGAGTGTTTTGCATCGAAGGGAAAGAGAAGCTGAGAGATTATTCAAGATAAATGGCCTCTCTTTGTGGGTATCCTCCGTGAGTCTCAAGGCGTCTTCGTATGCAAGAATGGATTTATTAATGTGATCCAGGTCGTAAAATTGTTCGAAACGAAGGAAAAAGGCATGACCGAGCAGTTTAAGCTGTGTTGGCTTGGTGGGATCGTCATCTGGGACAAGACGCAGTGCGTCTTCACGAAGTAACAGTGATCGAGATATGTCGGCGGGGTGATTGAGAAGTTCGAAGCGGCTGGAAAGCGAAGAGCTAAGATCGACTAAAAATGTTGATTTGGTTGAAGCGACGTCCGGGGCGAGGCGAACTGCATCCTCAAGGACCAAAATCGATGCTTCCAAGTCGGCCACATGACCGGTACTCGAGAAACGATGCTTCAGAGAAACCCCAAGGTAATGAGAAAGAACGGCTTTATTGGCTTCATCGTCTGGGATATTCGGAACAATACCTTGCATTTTTTGAACCGTGGAATTGAAGACAGCTGTTTTAGTCGATTTCAGTGTCAGGATCCTTTGGTAGCACATGCTCAGAGTGATCATGAGCCACGGTCTTTTGGGGTGATCATCGTCTGCGTGTTTCAGAGCCGCAGTCAGTAAACTGATGGCTGCTTTGAGGCTACTTGCGTATATGTCGTACAGTGAGTGAGTTTCAGGCTCGACGTCAATGGTTTTCACAAAAATGTCGTAGCGCGCAAGATGAATGTTAGCAAGAAGACCCAATCCGTGTGCTTTGATGTTGCTTTCGTCAGGCGGCAGCCAGAAGAGTACGTTATACACGGTACGCAGCAAACCAAGGTCCGCTTTCATGCAGGCTGTATCGGAAATTACGATCTGCGTTAGAAGAGATACGGCGCCGGTACAACCGAGTGATGCAGCTGGAAAAGAGTATCATAAGCGAGTGAAAGTAGGCATGATTCCACGCACCAGCCGTAATTACACCTGCAGGCGACGGCCCAGCGCCTACGTTTGACGAAGTAAAAATGGCTGAAAAGAACAACTCGAACTTCGAGGGTGCTCCAGTGGCAGTCTTCGCATTTATACCTACGCCTATGCTATCCAGTTAGAACTATCTGACAAAAATGAGTTAAAGACACACGGATTTCATTTTCTCTGGCTGCAGCTGCTATCGGTCCAGAACTAAGCTGTATATGGCCGATATCATGCATCTCTCCCTGGACACTCTGCGAAACAAGGGATACGATGAAGGAAGTATGAATGATTGGTCTGCAGAAAAGATCAGCAAGCAACGCATGAAGAAAAATGACAATGGTTACATCAGCAAGGCGTCAGGAAAAACCCAGTCAGTCTCATCTTCTTTCTTTTTGACGGGTTCCGTTTCGTCGTGGACCAGGTGGTCTACAGTAAGCTGAACAAATAAGAGTACATCGCTTGGAGGAGGCTGTATAGGTTTGACGGTAATATCTGTGATACGGGGCCTTAGTTAGTGTGAACCTGGCTTCGAGATACGCCTACTTCTGAGGATAAGTCTGCGGCGACGAGCATAGGTCAGTTCTATTGAGACGGTAGATCAGACATCGCACACTAACGTATCATGATTCATCTGGTCCCGTTGGTGATAGTCCTGAGGAACTGGTCGAACAGGCCATTTGCCGCTTTATCCAAGCTTTGGACCCGTGGGTGTGCGAAGTGAGGACGAATATAGATGTTCTGACTGGAATGAATAAGCCGAACCTCTTGAGTTGAACTGGTTCAAATTGAAGCGCGTCCGTGCTTGCCGGGCACTGGCGGACGATCATAGGCGTTTCTTCAAAATACAACCCAAGTGGTATAGAAACGCCTTCAGGTTAAAAACAGAGTGGTGGGGAGAAGCGAGGTTCAATGGAAAGGTTTATGTTGAAATTTCCAAATCCCAGAACTCGAGTCACGCGCTTGTGAGCTACAGTCACATGCTCACCTAATTCGAGCGACGGTCGCGTCATACAACACTCTTTTTTCAACTAAGTACAAGGTTTGATACATCGACTCTCAGGCCTCAGCAGCTGTCTCCTCCGTCGTTATTCAAAACGGCTGGAAGCTGGGAAGCTATGCAGCTCCGAGGTACAAAGAACCAAATGACCTGACCAAACTCTGCTACGGTGGCGCGGACCATACTAGCCTGCCCGTCGCGCGTCGTGTAACGGTACCCAGCGCTGCTTGTGACTGGAAGGCTAAATGGGACAGGGTCTTGGAAGGTCCCTGAGACGAAGTTGGAATCCTTGAAGGCGAAGTTAAACTAAGAGGAGATGAACAGAAAAGGAAAAGGGGAAAAACTTACGACGAAATAGTTATAAAATCCGGAGCAACCAGCTAGGTTGAGAGGAACGGTAATTGCGCCGTCTCCTTGGTGTGGTGGGGAATCGAAGTCAATGCCAAAGTGCTGGCGGTTGCATAGTGCGGAAGAGGTGGTGGTTGAGCAGGAAGAAGCTATTCCGGACACCTGAGATGATAGATCCAAGGACTAACGATTGCGGCCGCCTTTCAGAAAAATGGCATGGGTTATTGAAGGCAAAAAATTGCTCACAGAAGGTATGAGGAAAGTACAGAAATTTCCGCCGGTGCCGCGGTATCTGCCATAGTGGTAGCCAGTGCTATCGGTGGATTCGACATCAAATTTGCGACCAGCTACAGCCGTTCCTATTGGAGTCAACGATGTGTTTGTCAAGTTACCTTCAGTTCGAGAAAGTTATTTGGACAAGTACCCATTACATATCCACATCTCTTATTTGCGACCCAGCCACCTCCCGGAAGTACCCCCGAATTGCCACACGTTGCCGGCTTTGGAGCATTGGCTTGAAAAAAGAAAGTGGTTGGATATAGTCAATTTGGCTATTAGGAGCATACCAATGGTGGTATATTCATTGATAGGCCACACACCCCGCATCAGAAAGAGCAAGGTAATCAGAAAATATTTGATGGTCATGGCGGAGCAGAGACACTTGAAGGTGGGGGAGTGTAGTTCCAGGCATCTCCTCTCATTAATAAGTATGAAAGGGAAGAAGAATGGTATAATAATATTTCGAGCACAGGCGTTGACAGAGAACGCCTGATATGACGTCCAACCACACGCTACAAAAGCGATAGCTCCTCATGGACTCCTTGCTCCTGTGGGAGTTGTTGTCATATCGCATGGAAGTGTTGAATTTAAATTTAGTTTCGACTCTACGAAGCGCAGTGTCCCTTGGATGCCCACTGAGTCTTGGCTGTAGGTCTTGCTTAGACGTAAATTATGTACATTCCCTATTAAGAAAGAGCAGTGTGCACTGTGGACAACGTTCAATGTTCAACGGAATGTTTTTACTGGTCGGCTCCTGAGATGGTTAAACAAGAAATAAAGGAACTTGCACTGAGCGAGGGAGTAAATTCCACAAACAGCTTGCGTTTTCGTTACCGGTTGGTAAAGACCAGTTCCATTTAGCGTCTCTCTCATCCTCTCGCTAGATTTGTGGGAAGAAACTACGAGATGCCCTTGCTGCAATGTTAAAAATTCAAAAAATCGACGTCTTTATTTTTCCTTGCTGAGTTATTGAGAAGTTTACGCCAGCAACCGATAAGAGGCACCATCGTACAGTGTATAGCCCTTTATTGAGATTTTGATGTCCCCGAATTACCCCCCTCAGCGTAAGACTCTGGTCCGCAGCTCGTTCGGACCTCCGACTGAATCGCACTGTAAGTAATTGATTTATCGGCCTAATGTATTTGTTCTCGAACATAGTCTCAGTCGAAAATCTGAACAAACTTCAAGGCTTGTCAATGTAGACAGAAGGAATGTTGATGACAATTTCCGTTCGTCGATGTCTCCCTAGCTCCTCGGCATTGAGTCGTAAGTACGAGCCATGAAACCGGAGACTCGGTGAAAGTTTCATTGGATATTTCTGATTTCGCCAGATTTCATAACTCCCTTGCTGCTCCAAATTTCTGGGAGAGTTATCATAAGATTGAAATGAAGTCGTAAGGGCATCGAACCTAAGGCACTGTAAACAATTCTTCGAGTTATCGAATGGCGCCATAGATAAGGAGACAGATGGACAACCCTTCAGGTATCAGTGTTGACTTGAGTGCCTGCTCTAGGCAAATAACGGTAAAGAGGCATGCACCAATTTCTCGGAATGCTCTGCTGGAAATGAGAAACGAACTAATTTCCGGATCGTCATAAGGGCACGGCGTCGGCCCGCGACTCTCCTCATCTAAATTACTTCGGATCAACTCACCACATGCTCGATCAAACGGATGTAAGCGATCGGTCAACGTCATGCCTGCCAATTTCGAGATCAAGGACAGGCACTGGGAAGTCTGGAAGAGCCGAACTTTCTCTGCGTCTCTGACATGAAACGGAGGACGGCTAACGTTATAACTTACTGCGCATAAGCTACGCCAAAATTCTCAAAAAATTAGGTAGTGAGAGAGTGGGAGCCGCTCTACACCGGGTAGGCACCTTCCGCGGAGCTGATTGCTGAAAGCGCTTATTTTCAAAGAAAAAGGCTCGTCAAAACATCCTACTCGGGTATTGCGTTTTTACCCATTGATGCCATGATTCTCCTGGCTTGTTAAATCTTCTGATCCTGTAATCAAAACACGTCCTAAAAGTCAGCGCCGGCTGCCACACCGGCGTCTCTTCCGCAGACGCCCACCGCTTTGGGCATTTTCAAGGTTTGGCTTTTCTGGGGAATTTCGCTGATCGTGGTCAGCAGGCCCGCCCGCCCAGGCGTAATTCGCACCTGACATGTGGAATGACAAAGTCAATTAAATCTCTCCCACTCCACAGTTTCGACCTGAATTTTACATTGAGGGTTGGGTGAGGCAGATAGATGGACGCCCTAGGACCTAGGTCGAGGTCTAGAATTTGAACCTTGCCTTTCTTAACTGTGGACCGTGTCTGGGCTTTGTTAGTTTAGTACAAGCACACTTCATCTGAATGCTTCGGGACGACTTGGCGTCTCGACTCGGTGTAGCGTAGATAAGATAGCCGAGTTTTGGCGGATATGGGGGTGGGTGCTCAACAGAATTTCGGACACTGGAATGCGCGACTGTCAGGTATATTGAATCTCAGCACATACGTAGGACAAGCGGTTCCGGGTTTATCGCCACTTTATTCAGGGGCGATGACGATCCTCCCAAAACGAGCAAGGCCAACAAGCAAATAGGAACAGGAAATTCTAAATCTTAGTCACTTACCATTATCGTGGGTTCCGTGGACCCGTGCCGGCGGCAGGGAAGAAGAAGAATCCACGACATCTTGTTTTTCATCATGAGATCATATTTCGGGATAGTCTTTCGCAGACCAATGAAATTCGGCTTTGTTCCACTTCCAGTCCTCTGTTCCCTATCGGTTCTAACAAACAAACTTAAAAGGAAGCCTCATCAGAAGCGACTTCAATATTTAACATTTACGGCGTGCGCAGACGAGCTTCAGCCGAGACCATCTTTGTTCCCTTTGCGGAAGGATATCGTACACGGCCGCAGGTTCTCGTCCCACGGTACTGGGCCCACCTCTCCTGCTCATCGCCCACGTCCTACATGTATGTAACACGATTTAATTTCCACGCACGGTGATTGGTGATAAATTGGAGTTGAGTAAATGGCACTGGCAGATTCTGATCCATCTGCGCTGGCATTCGCCGCCTTGTCATTGGTCAAATCCGCAGGACAATGTCCGATCGGCGAAGTTCTAATGCCTATCACTTTAAAAGGTAAACAAACACCAGAATCCACAGGCGCACAGTATGTCAAGTTTTTGACCTATGGTGGGGCTTACATTTGACGATGAACTTTGCTGGTGGGACGGTGTTTGGGCCTGTGGAGCATCTTCTGATCTGAACGGCGAGTACGGGTGAGCACTGAGTATTCGCAGGACAACATCTTTTACGCCGCTGTTACATGGCGTGGGCTTTGGCTCAGAATTGGGGCCGGAGCCTTTTCTTTCAAAAAACCGCCAGTGTCGAGAGTTTACGTATACAGTTTTGGAGTTCGCGACATGAGAAGTACATAAGACGGGACGTCGACGTTTCGCATATTGACATGTGCGGGGCATAGGACACACCTTTCATCGCCGACTCCCGTTTCATATTCGTGCACCCCAAGCTCCCAACTGGTCACGATATTAATACCCCTACTGATCGTAGCTCAATTTTAGACCAGCCAACTGCATTTCAAGTTCGAAGCACAACGAATAACTCCAACGTACAAAAATACGTTCCTCCGAACCTCCCTAAATTCTGTCCTACTCGTACGGTACAAGCCGACCCTCAGCTATTGTATCGGACTACGCGGTAATTACTCGTAGTACATACTACAGCTCCGAGTCTTCAAGACGGAAACTTTCTGATCGGAATGCTCCGCAGTCGATGGGGGTGTACATTGATCCCGCGTCGGACGCATCCTCAAGTACTTACTTAACTTATAGTACGCCCGACGTCGACGCCGCCGCCGCAACTCAAAAAACGTACCGAATCCACAACCTCCGCACTGTCATGAATCATGAATCATCATCTCTCCGTACAAACTGTGGAGCTTGTAATCATTTATTTCAGTCAGTGAATGACACACGCCAAGACCATGGGGCAAGACGTCGACCTTCCTCTCTTAGCCCGAGGTTTGGGGCGTCTTTGGGTACATAAATATTTCTTCCCCGAATCTGACTGAACACCATGGCGGGTCCAATCTGATATGTGCTCGGTCCAGGGCGTGCGCATATTTACTTCAAGTTAGATGCGAACCGTCGATGAAAGAAGATGATGAAAATGATGATGATGATGATTTCTGACAGAAGTGTAAATATACGCTATCTATCAGAAATTCGGGTGTCTTTTCCACTCGGATCAACATTTAGAATTCGTCATCTTTCTTACGGCTGACGGGAGGGAGTGCTGAGGGGTGCGCTGCGTACCTCCGACTCTCCGAGGCGGATTCATGTCAGTACTCGTGATATGAGTAGGTCGCGCGATATTGCGCCTTTTGATTACACTCCGACGATGCATCTACTGTATTCTGCCTCGTACCCCATTTCCCCTCCCTCAGCCTTTGCCTCGAACCTCAGCATTACGGTATGTAACTCGTTTAACCGCTATATTAAGGAGAACTTCCATCCGGGCAAAACGTGAGCTGTCCATATCAGTCACGCACAAGCACCTCGGATGTCGGATGCGGATGTCGATGTCGATGTCGATCAACGTCGATCAGCCTTTCGAACTTGAAGCTTGAGAGTCTAGACCTTTGTTATATACATACGTATGTCCGCAACGTCAAATATCCGCTTTTTTCAGCTGGGCTACATACATAGGTCAAGTTGGACGTCCGGCATTCGTGGACCATGGATGGGTTGATCTAGTTCTCCCGTCCGGTGAAGTGGCGTTGGGGAATTTGGTGAGCAAGGGGTGTTGGATAGATGGATGGATAGGTCTGGGGTCTGCGTGTGTAATTATAGCTGTGGATCCCCAAATGATTTGGAAGGTGAGGAGATGGTGCCACTGGCACTAGGTGCAAAGTAATTGTAGGCTATGGGTATGAGATAAAATTCTGAAGCAACATCATTGGCTCACAAGAAAGCCGCCTGTAAGTAAGTTATACCCACCGAGAGGCACGACCAATGAGAGGACGCATAATACATATGATACGTCTGATACACGTATTACTTACAGACGAGTACGCCATTGGGTACATGTATGTCACTGACATTTGATGATAATGCATCCCCGAATATGATATATGATATATGATGGCAGAGGTACTCCGTACCTCAACATCTCCGTACCTCGACATCTTTATTCAACGAACAAGGTCAGAATCCAGATTGGATGTGTAAAAGTCGATCAGGGGCACGTTCTGTCTCGCCATTCATCCTCGTCCTTCGGGGCATGGCATGATGGCGGGAGCACCCAGGCACCCACCCCTCGCTCGAAGCGGGCACAAGAAAGAAAAAAGGAGAGGGCCTAGAGCCTGTGCCAAATCCCGGATATGTGTAAACAGAAAGGTAGCTATTTCTGTGAGCAAGCAAGCAGGCAGCAGCGCGAGCTATATAAGCACACCTCCTCTTCCTCCGGCTTTGTTGACCAGCTCAGCTCAGTTTGCCCATCAGAGTCTCCTAACTAGAAAGACTCAAAAGCCACGAGCACGAGCACGATCACCCACACCTGATTGCTTGTTTTTGATCGTACGAGCCCTATTCCGTCCCGCGGCGGCTCCACACTCACCACACGACGCGTTTTTTTAGCTCCCGCTCCCGCCACAACGACCCGCGTCACGCGCGCCGCTGACCTTGGACCTTGTGCGCACATTTTCCTTTCGTCTCGCTCTCGTCGTTAACTGCGAATGCTAGCCCAACTACAAAGCTCCTCGTACCAGCTAGCCAGACGAACGACGTCACCGGCACCACTCGCACTGCTCTGCACTCACACGCGTCGCCGCCACTCCTACTAATACTCGTCTAGGTTAACCACAACAAGCCACGATGATCCGCTTCGACAACCTGCCTCCAGAGGTCATGCAAGCCATGTGCACCCCAATGCATCAAATCCTCCCTCCCACCCCCCTCCCCCCTCCCCCTCACACCCCTCGCCATCCCAGACCGGCGCGCTCTACCTCGGCTCGCTCTCCGCCGTGCAGGACCCCACCACCCTCCGCCAGCACCACATCTCGCATCTGGTGCAGGTCCTCGACGTGCCGTGGCTCCCCCTCTCGGAGAAGGACGGCTTCGACTGCTACAAGATCGAGATCCAGGACGAGGGCAGCGTCGACCTGCGCCCGTATTTGGAGAGCGTTTGTGCCCACATTGGGAGAGCGCTGGGGCAGGGAAGGAGCGTCCTTGTTCATTGCCAGCAGGTGAGTTGGGATTTGCGAATTGAGCCGGGTTTTCGTTTTGGGCGGTATAATCAGCGCTCAGCGAGCATCGGGACCGGCGCCAGGAACGGAGCGAAGATGGCGTCCTATGTCCCCATGCCTTCTGATGGATAACTCTATTTCCTATTTTTTTTATTCCTGTGTCCTCTCTCCTCTCATCGTCTCGTACCTAACTGACCACCCCTCAGGGCGTATCCCGCTCTCCGGCCATCGTCATCGCCTACCTAATGCGCGCCCACGGCATGTCCTACTCCGCCGCCTTCGCCTACGTGCACCGCAAGCGCGCCTGCATCAAGCCCAACAGTGGCTTCGTCCGCGCCCTCCAAGACTGGGAAAGCATATTGATGAGCGGAGGCGCCGGTCCAGGTGCGGGTGGACGCCCGGGAATGGGGAGGAGGTTCACGACGTGAGCTGAGGTCGATGCCTCCATTTCGTCGTTCTTTTCTCCCCTTTTCACGTTCCCTTCCCCGGCATATCTCCGTCAACAATCTTGCCATCAACGATACCCGGCGACGTCATTTATGATGTCATGATATCAATATTTCCGGAATTAGAGGGCTTGGCGGTCTTGGCGTTTTCTATTTTTGGATCGTGCCTGCTTTCATTCCATCGCGACTCTCGACGTTTTGTTTTATGTTTTCTCTCACCATTTTACAGGCTTCTACCCTATCTAATCCTTGTATTTTTTAGATTTGGACTTTTCCTTCTTTTGGATATACGCACTTCTTTCATCCTCACTCCTCCCGAAATCAACTCAATTTTTGGACACTTCCTCGCCCCGTCTTTTCTATAGATCTCTTTTTTTATTTTCGGAAACAAATATGTCTTGTCGTAATTTCTCTGCTGATTCGTGTCCATTGATCTTATTATTTTCGTTGCCTTTTTGTTGACTTGGGTCTTGAGTGTATATTAATATTATGCTAGAATTTGTCAATCGAGAATTCTTATCCTGCTTGATTACAGTTCTCGTCATAACGCGGAACAAGTTTTGAGTGAACGTTGGGTGACATGCCTTACACCTCCACTTCTTCCGCCTCCACACACGACGTTCGTGTTGGCAGTCTAGCTGTAGCCTTGCGATTGCGCTCGTTTTCTACCTCAATACCAAGCGGCCGGTTGATATTAACAAGGACCGTACCATAGAAATGAAAATTTGTTTTATCATGGGGGGTCCGATACTCCAGGCATTTCCGGAGTGAATACTAGTAGTTGATTGGGAATGACTATATGTGTCAATCAGCATGCGGGATCAGGATATATGCGTCGAAATAATCAAGGACGTACCATTTCTGACCGGTCTGAGTATCTAGAAGGCCTCTGTTTTGTTTGTTGTTTAGCAGTTCTTCATGAATTGTAAATGGCGGCTCACCAGAGCCAATCCGACACCCAATGACAACATTTGACTCGTTTACTCTCAGATTGTATAAGGGTCCTGAGTGCAACATACAACTCTGGGGGCCAGTATGTAGAGGGAATGGGAGCGGAGGATCACCGGAGCTGCGACGAAGTGGGGAGGGGATGATGGTGGTTCGGAAGAAAGAGTGAGCTGATGGGATCGCAAAGCGAGAGCGAATTTTCTCACAAAAAGGTTCGCGACAAGGGTGAGCAGAATCCTCAAAGAGAGATTTGGTGGTCATTGGAAGTTGTTGACCTGCTTTGCGTTCTATTTTTATGCGGAAGTTGTGTTGAATCTGCACGCCTTCGGAATTGCTTGGACTGGCACCGACGGGCGCAGATGCATCCCACCTTCCCAGAGAACAGCAGAGCCGATATTCACTGGCCCTGAAGAGCTCTCATGAACTGAGCTTATTTTTTCTTACCTTATCTTCGAACTGGTGAACTGAGAATACGGAATCAATCGAATCGGGGAGATACTACATTACCACGCAGGACTAACTACGGCTCTCGGGTTCTCTGATTAGGAATTCCGGGTGAACATCACATCTCCAGATTGAACGCTCTCCGCCCAGCCGCGGCTCGCTTAGCAAAAACAGCGTCGTACGAACGAGGGTCGGGTCCACGAGGAAGGTCGAGGCCGACCTTGCTCGGCAGTTTCTCGTAGTAGTATTTATCAGGAATTGGCCTTCCCATCCTAAAGAAGGTCACAAAAAAAAATTAAGGTCCACAAAAAGCAACACCAAAAACTTTGAACCCACTTGCAAAAATCACACGTGCAAGGCCTCTCCCCCGCCCCATGATGATCGCATCCATAATCAATGTTCGCCGCCGTCCCACAACAAGTCCACCTGAACGCCTGCGGCCTAAACCCATAAAACCTCTGCACATCGCCCTTGAACCCGTCCTCGAACAGCGCCCGCAGGCCCGCAGAGTCCTCCTCGAACGACGCTCCCCAGCCGAGGGGCACACCGTCACGCTCGCCAGGCCAGGTCATGAGCTCGAGTGTGCCGAAGTGAACAGTGCCGTCTTTGCAGGGCCGGTGCTTGTCGTACCAGATTTTGCGGGGGGTGCAGTGCGGTTTGTGCGTTTTCCAGTCGGATTGTTGGCATGTTTTACCTGGGAAGAGAGGACGCGATTAGGTGAGTAAAAAAAATGAAGAGAGATTTGGTTTCTTACCGCAGTAGAAACGGTCGTGACATCGGCTGCAGCGCTTGATTTTTGCGCCAGAGTCTTCCGATCTGTCGCACACGTCACATGCTGGCGGAGGAGGCTCGTCTAGAGAGTCGATCGCGTCAGATCACAGAAAAAAAGATACGGATAAGTTGAAGAAGCGATTTCGAAGGCGTACAGGAAAGGTCAACGCGGGTGTTCATGTACATCGACATTTGGGCTGCTATGTTTGGGCCACCTAGCGTGCTTGAAGACATTTTGAATCTAAGTAACAAGGAGGAGAAATTTTACGAGGGACAGAGCACAAAAGAAAGGCAATTAGACGCGTCGCGTCACAGGTTAAAGTGCTGTGCGGAGTCACAAGCAATGAGAATTGTACACGTGATGGAATAGGGTTGCTCAAAGTTGAGCCTATTCGGTTTCCTACTCGACTTCATTTTCGGGTCATTTTAGCGGACAGCCCCGCCAAATTTTGTCAAGTAGGAAACCGAATAGGAAGCAAATAGGAGGCAAAAATGGGCAACTTTGAACCCCCCCTCACGGTTTTTTCGGAAAATGAACCGAGTAGGAAAACTTCCTATTCCCTTCGTTTTTCGGCTTGCGTTCGGCAGTCATGCCAATTCGCCAAGTCCGCTTCCCACGTCGGTTAGCGTCAGGGAACAAGCTTGGCACTCCAAACGGAGCCGAATATTCAACCTTCACCCATTCTCCTCCTGCCGCTTCCCTCCTATAATCACTATAATGCTCTAGAATATTCAATAAATTATATTTTTTTATAATAGTGGCTGGGTACATATAAGGTATTATTTAAAAGACAAAATGGACTTACTGAGACAGAAAAACCCGTGGTGAGGTAGAGATACATGCCAATTGATGGGAAGGACGGAGAATGAATGCTGCCGGAGGAATAGGAAAGTGAGTAGGAAGTCGAAAATGGCCATTTTTGCAAATAGCGACCCCATGAGCTCATTTTCGTAAAAACATCCATTTTTCGGTTCCTAGTCGAGTTCCTACTTGGCTCATTTTTCAAGTAGGAAACCGAATAGGAGATCAAAAATGAACCGAAAATGAGCCGAATAGGTGAACTTTGAGCGACCCTAATGACGCGACGCGACGACCCCTGAACGCGACTTGAAATCTGTGCTTGGAGGATTCATGAACAGGAGGCCCGAAACTTGACACAACGAGACATTCCACAACATAGATTTATACAATAAGTTATATAAAATAGTACACATTTATTCTGTAGCATCATAAATTCTTAAACCAAGCCAAGCACCTTCAACCAAACAATCATTGGTCCACTCACAATTTACTCCTTAATGCGAAAAGAAGCCAACGTAAACCCATAATCCTCCGTCAGCCGTTTAGCGTAGTCATGTTCGTATCCAGGAGACATCTTGTCGCCGTCACCGCCGTGCTTTCTGGTTAATAGAGAATGAATGTAAATAAATGAAATCGAGCGTGAACGCACTTATGTATCAAGAAAGGCTGATCTATGGGAAGGGATACTGATTAGTTTTGGGTTAAAGTATGAAAAGGAGGATGCTTACTGCCAATAGGAGGCACTAAACAAGCCCGTGCTCCTTCAGACGACCCGATGTACTTCCAACCGATTGAACACATCGCCTATTGTGCGCGTTGTCAGTTCAGACATGTGCCAAGCGATACAAGTTGATGAAACCATACCGATATGAAATCCGACTGCTTAACGCTCCCTTTAATCGAAGGATCATACAACATCTCAAATACCTCATACGCCCATTTCTTGACATGGAAAGGAAGGTCAAACACGCTCGCTGGAGCCTCGTCTTCAGGAGTTCCCTCCGCTGCATCCTCAGCCGCAGGATCCACGGATGGCGGAGGGTTTGGAACGCCAATCGTCTTGACTTTCGGCTCCAGACGCGGAGAAGGCTCTTCGATGGGGGCGGGCCTGGCATCAGAAAGGTGGGAAACGGGCGTAAGCCTCACTGGTTCGTGCTCGAACAGTGGCTGATGGGGTACTGGTTCGTTCCTTGGTCTTGGGGTCGTAACGCGGGTGGAAACACTTGGAGCTGGCGCAGGCCGAGTACGAAGGATTCGAGGGGGGATCCACCACCTCGGTGGGAGCTTCTCGTATCCAATTAGCTGAGGAAAGAAATGCGACTTGAGCTTGGAACATGAGCGACGCCTGCCATGAAGAACGCACAGCTTCAATCGATTTCTTCACCCTCTTTTGCGAGACCGTATCAATTTCCCTCCAAACCTTCTGTAGAGTTCTCTCGTCCTTCAAAGAGTCGACGTTTTTGATATATCGTTCTATCGCAGCGGCTCGGAGAATATTTTGTGCACCCTCAGAATTTTCTTTGAGATTCAAAAATCGAGAGTCGGTTTTGAGGTGTTCGGATTGTTTGGGTAATTGGAGCAGGGTATAGAAATTCTGTGAAGAGAAGGCTTGGTTACTCCGTCGAGAGAAGAGCAAATTGAAAAAGAGCATACGTAGAATGCGCGCAATTCGGTTATGTTTTCAACCAGGTACTCTCCGAGGTCATGTATCTCTTCTGGAGCGGCTTGGGAATAAACAGAGAAAAAATCTGCTAGAAAAACGGGATCAGCACCCTGCTTCATTGATAGACGATGCAGGAAGCCATCAAGAGGTCGGGTCCGGCATAGCTGTGCGACATCAGCCTCGTCAAGAAGACACATGACCTTCGCTCCTGACCATTTTGGTTCGCGATCCTGGATGAAATTGATTTCAACAATGAAGAAACTGCTATTAAAGGACTCACGGAATCCCTAACATAAACGACTCCAAACTTGGCATGTCTAGCAATTATCCTCGAAATCAGACGCACACAAATCCCCATCGATTGATCCACCAAATCCCCCGCCTGAGTCAATATAATCTGTCTCCGCTCGCTCGCCGCCTGATACCCGACGTCCTCTTCGTGCTCGACGAGCTCCTTGAGCAATTTCTCGACCAGGACCCATTGACCGAGTACGAGCAAGGTGTTATGAATTGTGTACCGAAGTTCGTTGCCGAGGTAGTCCGAGTTCTTGAGGAGATCCTCAACCTTGAGCGCGGCACCTGTATAGTCTGGAACCAGCTCCGTACGGTGATACGCCTTTGACTGGATCAGGTAGTGCAGGTATTGTGGTTCAGATCGAAAGAGAGCGGTACAGGAGTGGAGGAAGGAAACCTCGGATCGAGCCTGACAATGCAGCAGCTGAGAAGTAGGTACAAATTCGAGTTCATCTGAGGAGGCCCCATTAAGAGGTGCAAGTCAAAGATTACAGGCAGAGAACGCACGTAGAGTCCCGTTTTCCATTGCGTAAAGAATCCTTCTATCCGCTTCAGCGAAGTACTCCTCGGGGCTTTGAAGGTCGATAACTTCAGTTTTCTGGTTTAATTGACTGATAAGCTCCAAAAAATGCAGAAAATTCGATTCAAAAGTCACCGCGTCATTGTCTACATGGACCACCGCCCCATATCTCTTTTCAATATCGTCGTACTTTTGACCAAATTTTGCTTTACTGGCTACAACTTTTGGATCCGTCGGTGGCAAACCACGAAAGGTAACAGGAGGCGGCTCTCGGCTTGACGAGTTTCGTGTTGGGTGCAATGGCGGTGGTTGCGCTGAAGGGTCCATGATGGAAGGAGAAACGAAGAGGGTTCCGTTGTTTTGTCATATTTAAGATTCAATTTCCGCGAAAGCCTTTGATCCGGTTACATTCGTCACGGGACCATACACTGACCGCGCCAAGATGCGCAGAGTCGCCGACCTTTGATCTTCGCGTTCGTATATAACAATTTATACACCAGGTTTACTGGAATTCAAATTATTGAACAGTCTACGTGGCTGTATATCGACCTCAAGGACACTCTGTATTTATGGTTTAATAAGGTCCGCCAAGCAAGCGCCGAGTTCGAATAAAGTTGAAAGAGCCCTTCGTCTTAAATGCTCGCTTCATGCAATAATTGTGATAAGTTTTGTCTAGATCCCTTACGAAGAATCCAACTTGTATTGTTATGACGACTTTGTCGTAGCTCGGAACGAAAACGCGCCAACGATCGAGCGGTGGGCGCTAATCAAATGTGATGACTGGCACGGAAAAATGATTTTCCTGAGCGTCAATAATTGAACTCATGCTCCAGATTTTGAAGAAGTCCAGGAGGGCACTGTATGTCTTCCAAACATGATTTCGGTTGACTTCGGGTCTTTATAACCCCACATGACCCAAACCATAAGTACCGATGACGTTTCAATTTTTTGAGTGATCCGACGAATTTTGGTAACGTGGATTCAACTTCTGTATAGAGTGCATTGTTCCCTCGAAATAACCAAACGTTTCATAGTTTGTAAAGAACTCGCTCGATTTTTTCAGCCTCCAAAATCAGCATCGTTATGTATTTGATGGTGTTCAAACCGTTGAGACGAAGGTACCGTGTTACACTCAATCAATGAGCTGATTTGTCGGCCTGGATCCTCCCAGTTACGATCTTATACCGATTTGAAGGGCCGCTGATATCACAGGAACTCATTCTTCCGACTAAGAAGACTTGGGAAGGAGTAAAATCGTATACCGTCCCATGGCAGCTGTTGCTCACACCCTCGCCAGTGCTCGGCACAGCGTCTCGGCGTGTCCGGAATTTTACCGTGTTAAAGAAGAAGACCAAAACATCTGATGTTTAAAAAATCCTTCACTCCAATTTTCTCTACAATCGTCGGGCAAGGGTATTGTCCTGTGATCATCGCCGCGAATTCCACTCTCACCAATTTCACCCCGACTTCCATCCGTTCGTCTTTTTACGGTTCAACGTCGGATGTTCTATATTTATTTTTCCGTAAATTAAATATTATAATGGGCCCTGTCGTGAGCAACCGCTAAAAGCTTTACCCCTTGGATTCCTTCTCCTAAATGTCAAAATTCGTTGCGTTATTTGCGCTCGCCTCACTGGTCCCTGTGTTTGTTAAGGCACAGAGTCCTGTCTATGGGCAGTGTGGAGGACAAGGATGGAGTATGTTTCATCCTGCTTCCGGCTATTTTATGATCTAATTATTCGCAATGTAGCTGGTGCTACGACCTGTGCTTCGGGGTCGACATGTGTCTACTCAAACCCATATTATTCCCAGTGCTTGTAAGTCTGTTGTTCAAAATAATTGGCATGTCGTAATCTGTATCTCAAGACCCGGAGGTGCTGGGACGACGACTGCGCCAGTCACTACTGCAAAACCCCCAAGCACATCTACGACCGCTCCGCCTAGCTCGACCGGCTTCGTGACCCGGTCCGGAACAAAGTTTATGCTCGATGGCAAACAGTTCTACTTCTCGGGCACCAATGCGTATGCACCAACTTAATCTCCGTCGTCCAATACTGACCTTTTCGGTAGGTACTGGGCAACCTCGTTATCGAGTGGCGACCTCGATAGTCTTTTTAGCCAGATGAACTCCGCTGGCCTGAAAGGTAGGCATTCTGCAACATAACCTCAAGCGAAATCTAAGTCCGTGAATTATAAAAACAGTACTCCGTATTTTCGGATGGTGCGACAATGTTGGTAGCCCACAGAACAGTTGCTTCCAGTCTTGGAGTGGAACTACCAACACCC
Source organism: Galerina sulciceps (assembly GCA_023014345.1). Lineage (NCBI taxonomy): Eukaryota > Fungi > Basidiomycota > Agaricomycetes > Agaricales > Galerinaceae > Galerina > Galerina sulciceps. Next base: position 568,790 of record JAEDXJ010000038.1, read on the forward strand.
CGAATCCTGCTGCGTTTGCTGCGCATATGGACCCCATCGTGAATGCTGCTCAAGCCCATGGGATTAAACTGGTCGTCCCGATGATTGGTAACTGGTAAGAATGAACGCAGGTGAAAATGTTCAGTGGGTGCTAATAAATTTTTAAAAAATAGGGGACCATCAATCAGCTTGTACATTCAGCAATTCCTTGGATCGAGTGCAACGCACGATACGTTCTACAGCAACGCTCAGATCATAAATGCGTACAAGAAATATATCAACTTCTTCGTCAGCCGGTACAAAAACTCCCCAGCCATTTTCGCATGGGAATTGATGAACGAACCTCGTACGTCCATCCTGTTTCTCCTTGGATGCTTCACGATTGACTCTTAGGATCACTTAGGCTGCACTGGAGACGATAACCGCGGCGCCTCCTCTGCCTGCAATAACCAGCTCATTACTAACTGGATCTCGACAATTTCGTCCTACATCAAGTCCATTGACTCTAACCACATGGTTACTGTTGGTGACGAAGGCTGGTTCACACCCTCGCAGGGATATGGAAATTCTTATCCGTACAGCGGTACCATTGGAATTGACTGGGTGGCAAACCTGAAAATCTCGAGCATTGATTATGGAACTGTCCATCTGTACCCAGACTCGTGGGGTCAGACGCTTGCTTGGGGAAATACCTGGATTCAACAGCACGGGGCACAAGCTGCTTCTGTTGGTAAACCCGTCGTTTTGGAGGAATTCGGAACGACGAACACGGGCTCGCGTGCCAGCACCCTTCAGGGATGGTTGAACCAGGCTGTAAGCAGCCAATACGGGGGGATCCAGTACGTGTCATTATACATAGTTCCAATCTAGGATTTCTAATATTCGGTTTTTTTAGATACTGGCAATTCGTTTCATCTTTCCCGTCCGGATACAAGTCCCCCGACGATGGAAACGGGATATCGACAACTGAAAGCTCGTTCAGCATCATCAAGTCTAACGCTGCTACACAAAATGCTAAGTAATTTCAGAGAGTAAAATATGGACAATGGAAGGCACGTCGTATTATGTGTTGTAACAGAATATGGCAAATAACAACTAGGGTGATCTCTATTGGCTAGTCGTAATTGAGGTCGAGGCGGCCATTGATTTCTCAGCACTAGATTCAAGCGGTCGGTAGGCTTGTCGCTGTCAAGGTTTCATAGCATGCGTCCTCTATTATGAAATAGTTAAAGTACACCGGAGCTTTTTTGCCTGCGTCACGGATCGATTTCAATACACCGTAAGCTTTTGTGGTGGCGTTTGACTAGCCCAGCGCATCTAACTATTTTTTGAATTGCGTAGTAAACCAGTTGGATAACAGCTTAGCGCTTTGCATTTTATGTACCAATCAAATCAGGCCTTCCTTATCAACGGAAGTTCCTGAGAAATCGCTAAGCGCCGCCTTATTTTAACGCTCAGAATTATAACGCTCCAAGTTGACAGCGTTGACGATCTATAAGTATTATAACGTCGTCTACCAAGGAGGTGTTCTAGATCGCTATTTACTAGTTCGCACTAGTCAAAGCAACTGCATTTGAGTTCGTGCATCAGCATATTTTTACCCAACAAAGTTTAGTATCGGGCCCAGAGGTTCAGCGCGAGGACGAGGTGGATACTTCGCTGTCAGTGAGAAAACTACCACCCGAACAGCTGAGGAAGTTAACCAAATGAAACGTATGCCCTGTCAAACTCAATGCGCTGCATTCAATCCTGAAGAACTATGTGCATATAAATATTGCCGAGTCACCTCCAAAATCGCATACTCAAATGCAACTCCTCTCCATCATCTCCTGTATTCTCCTCTTTACTTTGAGTGCCTCTGCTCAAAGCGATGACGCCTTTCCTGTTTGGTTTTTCCCTTTTCAATTAACACTGGCGTATAATTATTTCGTCTACAATTTATGGTTTGAATTAATGGATTCAAATAGGAATGGGGAGGGGAATGGCAACCCAAGCCGACCCACAAGCTTCGCTAACAATACCGCACTCAACATCGACTTGAATGGAGCATTCACCATGATAACCTGGCTCCGAGTTTCTGACAGGAGATTCTGGCGTGCTGCCTTTTCAATCGAGTCCGAGAGCGCTAGTTCTGGTCTCTTTAGGATTGCCCTTCCACCCGACCAAATGAATTTCAACGTTGCTTGGAACAGGAATGCTCAATCCCGTGGCGGCTCGATTAATACCACTGCAATTGCCCCTGGGCCAAACGTCAACTTCCATTTTGGCCTGGTCAAGAACAATAGTGACATTACCATCTATGTGGACGGTGTCAAGAAGGCGGTTCACTCTATGGGAAGTCAGGTATTCGACCCACGGAATGTAAGTTATTTTAATCCGTATGCTTCACCTTCCACTTCTGATGCCAATAATTTTGAATGAAGAAACATGTTGTTCTTGGGAGGACTAAGTTAGACGGAAACACCCAAAGGTCGCAATGGAATGGTATAATCCGTGATATGGCTATCTACGACGAAGCTCTCACTGAGGTAAGTTTAGCTTCTCATCGAAAATGATCTTCGCTAAGGACGGCATATGTCAGGCTCAGGTGTTGCATGAACGCCAGGAAACTTTGTGGGTAGATTAATCACTTGACAAGTGCTGTGCCATATCACTCTGTAAAAAAAATGACAATTTTGAGTGGAATAATTATATTCGAGATATAAGACAACTTTGAAAGCGAGAGCTTGAAAAAAAAAACGACAGCATTAGAGCAATTGAATGAAACTGAATGGAGGTATGAAGGAATTCGAACATAACGCATGACTAGTGTTGACTATCAATTGGAGAGATTAAGGGACCATGAACCGAGAAATGTGGGTTTGAGATGCAACTAGACCGTTGATCTGAAATAGACGCCGGCATATAATTGTATTGTGTCATGCGCTAACACTTCCGTTCGAGATTGGAATGCCGTACGACCTTCTAGGGTAGGAAGGAATGATTGAACTTCAGTGCTTCAGCACGACCATGTCAACGTTGCAGGCGGACTGTACCATCATCGATGTCAGTCGTTATTCGTGTGAAGCAAGCGCCGGTGTGACTTCGGAGGTTAGGCTATATCGTGGTCTAAGAAAATCAATGGCCAATGAGTCACCCATGCCGACGCAAGTGGAACTGGAGGCTAGAGTGGTTGGGGGCATTTAATTTTATGAGTCGGTGAGTTCCTGGACTCAGTCGCCGTCGATGTACCTGTTTGGCCACTGCGAGGTGGTTGGCGCGTCGACGAAGCGAGTGTGGGGTCATATTAAACGCGTTTACGCTAGTGAATGAGGCAGTAAAGGTGGCCAGCGCGGGGCGCCCTGGTCATTGCGATGGAAGCAGGATTGACAGCAACAAGTACAAAAATGGAAGTTCGTGCGTGGGATCTGACTAGAAAGTTACCAAACTCCGCCGGTCCGCCTGCCCGTACCGCCAATGAGGATGGTGTAACATCAGGAACGATACTATTACTACACCAGAGAGGTCTTCACTAAAAGCTCGAAGAGGCAAATAAACAATACCCGTTCAATATTGTACAATTTACAAAATATTTATGCCACTACTGTCCCTGAGCCATGACATCAAAGCACAACACCCACGGCATCAGTCCGACTCTTCAGGATTATAATGGCTTCAGGTTTTAGCGTTAACCGCGGCAAGGTCTCCAGGAGCCGCTACCGCACTGATTTCCTGGTTGTGGGGGTGCCGTATTTCCATTCCGGACGACATTCCTGTATAAACTTTGGTTGCCGACGGGCCTTTGAGTGCTCCGCTGTTGACGAGGTTCCTGGAAATTTTTGTCAACGCTCGTGATTTTTTTAACGTCGATATAACGGGCAACCAGAGCAACATACCAGATCGGACATCACGTCTACGAGCCCGCCATGACGCTATTTAAATTGCTGTCAACATTTGATGACGCACTGAACATCATGCACTCACGAAAGTATTCAATGCATTTATTGAGGAGATTCCCCAATTATCAAGAGGCGAGTTGGTAAATGCGCATGTCCACGTTGCAAGGGAGAACGTTATCAACAGTTGAAGTAATTTCGACATCATGATGTCGAGAGAACAGGATTGACGGGTGGTTGCCAGACGAATTCTAACCTTTCAACTATTTATTGGTTGTTGTCCGACAAGAAATGCACGTAAGTCTTTCCCCGACGCATACAGCTAGTTCAATAGAGAATCCTGTTTTGGTATGGCTGCAAAGTTTTACATGTTCCGAGAACTTACCGTATGTGTTTGAACCGGCCCATGTACTTGACCGATGGGATGTCTAACCATTCTTTACTCGCCTTGAACCGAGTGCCTAACATAAATCCTTGAATTCTAGGAGAATAACAAATAACTCTTGAGGGACTAGTAAAAAGAGGCATAGATCAAACCCGCTTTTGCGGGCTAAGGTAGAACAAGCGTCAAATTCATATTGTGCAATGCTGGATGCATGAGACTAGCTCGACGCTATCGATCGAGTGGTTTTAAAGAAGATTGACTCTCGAATTCAACAACTAGTACAATTGGGACCAGGATAGTGACCCGCTTTAAGAAGGAAAACTTGAAGTCTGAATAGTTCATCGGGCGCTCGTTGAGAGGGGATCACGGCTCCGAGCAGAAGACGAAGCTTAGCGGCTTCACAGGATTTTTCAATTCACAATGGAGACTCAGCTGTAGCTCTACTGGGACTGGTATGTACCACGCAAAATTGTGGCCTACTACGCCATTAGTTTCCGGTACCGTCAGAATAGTTTGACGCTCAGGAATAAACTACGCCACACCGAATGCGTACGGCACGTCGAACCAGTGTTGTGGCGCAGTCACCAAGTAGCCTATAGTGCTATTGGCCTTGTTGACAGGAGACATTGCGAATGACTGGCAAATTATGATCGATTCTCACGACAGGCGCCTGGGTGCTGCGAAACCCAAAGTACGATTGCTAGAATAGCATTATCGGATATACTGGATTCGGTCATGGTAATATTATTCGAGTCTCTCAGATTATGAAAAAGCAGATAGCCCATGTTTGCTACTTTTGGTTGAAATTTTGGCGTCAACGTTTGTCCTAATTTCAAGACGATTGCCTTGGCCATGAAGTCACTTCCGAGTGTACCGTTGAAACAGAACCAGACGGAAGCAGGACTTGTTGTAAAAGACCAACAAATTTTTTTATTTTTCACCGTATGTAACATGCACACAAATTCCAACTGTGCCTAAGAATGCGAACTCGATAAACGACACAATACAACTACATTTCTTGTCACTCGAACTAGCGATTTAAATTTGCTGCTGGGTAAACGCGAGCTCGCTCTGCACCTCGTCCTATAGAAATGGTTTCATATTGATTAAGCGCAGCTTTCTGTAGGCAGACTTACCTCGGTCAGACTTCTATTGAAAATATCCATTCCATGGATCAATCCATTCCACTGAGCTCCGCCAAGATTTTGGAACTTGGTCCTCCCAAGGACGATATTTTTCTAAGCTCATTATTATTCGCGTCAGAAAATGAAAGGGAATAAACATACCGAGGGTGGATTAAAAATTTGATTCTGAAGAACGTGATTAAATGGCTGCCGAATCCCATTCACATAAATATTGAAGTGGTTGCGATCCTTCACAATGGCGAAATGGAACTCGACATTAGGGCCAGGGGCAGTTAATGAGGTAAAGACATTGACGCGATCTTCAACCCGACGATTCACCATATAAGCGAAATAGATCTCCATACTGTTCGGTGGGAGGGCGACATTGAAGAGGGATGTATCGCAATCCGCAGATTCGATGGACACAAAGGTACGCCACCATGTTCTATCGGAAGGGCGAAGCCAGCCTAAAACAGTGAATGACCCCCTCAAATTAACCGTTGGGTAGAGGGTGTCGTTGACGAAACTGATATCAGGTTCAGTTTTGTGAGCTCCACCTCTGTGTAAAGAGCTAAATAAAAGATTTCATCCAAGTGTTGTTATGAACTCACCCCATGGACAATCGGAGAGGGAAACTCCAAGTAGGTCCGGGGGTAGCCTGAGCAGCTACCGCCAAGGTGCGGAGAATGACGGCAGAGATAGCAAGTAGGACGAAGTGCATTATACTTTGGATGGTGCCAAACTTTGAAGCTTTCGAGATGCGTTGGGGAACACGAATTCCTTAGGCGCTCTATATAAAAAAGGTGATGTTATCAAACCCGGAGCCGGAAAGTCATTTAGATACCGTTTCGGTAAAATTCTGGATCAGCCAGTCTTTATCAAGCTAACACGACCGGTCAATAGGTCAACTAAAAATTCTAAATCTTGAGACGAGTTTCGCGACGCATGTCATTATGACCTGTCCACTAAGCCTTGGAGTTCTTCCAATTCGTTTCATTCTGTATGACAGTGGTCGAATGACTCTAATTCTAATCAGGCCGAAAGTCGGTTTAGCTTTCCCGATCAATGACCACTGACAACCAGGAACACACTCTTTCGGCATACCCAATTGACAGAGATTACCCCCGCCTCAACCGGAATGCTAATTAAACAGCACACCTTTCCTTTTCTAGGATTTCTTAGACCTAGGCTTGAACTTGTGGTGTTTACTGAATGGGCGCCTCTTTCGTCCCACGCCAGTTTTCCGGTTTATTCCATATGTATACAGCGAAATTGCAAAGCCACCTCGTCTCCATTTCATTTTATTCAACCTTGGTCGAGCTTTGGGTTAGACGAGAATCCGAGAGATGTTGAGTTTGATGCGGAGACTTGTGGTAGTGGATATGTCTACCCTTTAGCTACACCTTTGCTCGCGGTAGGAATACGCACCCGAACAAGATACAAAACAGTTTCAAATAATGTGAAGACTAGTTCTTGGTGTCCAAAACCTATAATACACCTATTTTACTGAATACTCATTTAGTCCTAGCGGGACTACTGGAAAATAGATAAGGTCGCAGAACTTATCTCAACCTTTGTCTTTCAATCTTATCTCCCACAGTACTTGATAGAATGCGTATACTTCTTCTCATCGTCTCCACCCTCCTGATCTGCACCTCAAGCGCAGCCGCTATGAGCCGCCCCGTCCTTAATTGGTGGTTTCCCGACCGCCTCATATTAGCGTTCGTTCGCGACATACCTTATGCAGTCCGTAACTAATTATTCCCGCAGAAACGGTGAAGGAAACACCAACCCAAGCCGACCCGTCAGCTTCCTCAACGACACTTTCCGCGAGTTCGACTTGGCCAAACCGTTCAGCATCGCTGGGTGGTTCAGCGTTTCTGACAGGAAGTTTTGGCGTACTGCCGTATCCATCGAGTCTAGGGATGCGAGTTCGGCCCTCTTCAGGATAGGCCTCCCACCCGACCAAATGAACTTCAACGTTGCATGGAACAAGAATGCTCAATCGCGTGGTGGCTCGATTAATACCACGGCAGTTGCTCCTGGGCCAAATGTCACTTTCCATTTTGCCCTTGTCAAGGACAATAACAGTGACATCACGATCTATGTGAATGGTGCCAGGCGGGCATTTCACTCACTCAACACTCCGATCTTCAACCCCCGAGTCGTAGGTTTTAAAAATTCTGATAGTTAATTTGTTATTGATTTAGACTTTTGAACTCGAGAAACAAGTCGTTCTTGGGCGGACTAAGTTGGATGGAAACCCCCTTAGATCCCAGTGGAACGGCATGATTCGCAATGTGACAATCTGGCAAGGAGCTCTAACCGAAGTGAGTGAAGATTCAACGGTGCGAATTTTAATTGCTAAGATAGAGTAGGCAAACGTTCGGAGGATGGCGCAGTGAACTTTGAGCTCCGAGTCGCCGTACTATTTACTTGGTTGATGAGGAAGGTGACTGTGAAAGCTGTTTCAAGTTTCAACCAGTAATAATCTCCCTATCTACCGTAAAATTCTCGGTGTATATTATTGCGGTCTAAACGTGTAAAACACCCTGTACAATTTTATAGTCCTAGTTTCTTTTCCTTTTCTTTCTTGCAGGTCCGCGACCAGGGACAATTTTATCAGTCATGTGACCGCGTATCCCCGAGATGACACGTGAAACCCGAAACCCTCCTTCAGCCTCAACTTCACAAGCATCTCCGCCCTGCAAGAGGGTTCTGTTACTGCTCAGACATTTTCCCGACAGAGGCTGTATTAGGAGCCGTACGAATCCAAGTAAAGGTCTTTTTGTCACGCTGAAGTCCACATGGAAGGTGCTGCCAACATGGAACGTCTTCCCAAGTTCCTTTCGTCGCGTCGCGTCAATTTTACTGCCCTTCGCAGTGCACCAAATGCGGCCAGCTGCTTTTTTGAGAACTGAAAAGTACTTCTTTGTGTCCTGAAGATGTAAGCGCTATGGAGCTGAGGTTGATACCGATCCGAACAAGGGAGAGGAGAAGAGGGACGGTCCTCACGCAAGTCGATATCCAAGCCATTCCCCTGCTTCCTGCTCAGGCTGCTGGCGCTCCCATGCAGCTTCAACATCCTTGGCTGTTTGAGAGACGCCACAGCGTTGCGTCATTAAAAGGCCATCGTCACCACAGCTTGACTATACTGTATAATCATGCCACGCTGCCATTTCTAGTTCTGTGCGCGTGCTCGAGGGTCCCCATACGAGAGGCAAGCGATTTTGACATCCCGTAATTAATTTCGAGCGTTGGTTTTGAAGGACTGCAGGAATAAAACGAGGTAGAGTGGATATTTTTAACCGCAAACGCCATCCCTAACATAAATCTGACGCATTTACCTTACAGGAAAGACAACAAGAATCTGTTGTTCGAACCTTGGACTCTGTGCTGTGCCATATCCATATTGGCTAAGGTCCGAGGACAGCTATAGTGAGAGTTCTTTCGAAAAACCTGAATTAGGCGCCTAAAAATGGGTTTCCGCCACACGTTCCTCTGCGGACTACAGAATCCCATCGTGATCGATCAAAGCGCCAATCAAGTGCTGGACATCGCTTGAAACCGCTTCATACCACTTACAGTAAGCAACGTGTATAAGCGCCTGATGCAACATGCGGCATCTCGCCAACGAATGTCCATCTAACCAGCTGCAGTCCATCGTATGTTAGCACATCACGACGTCAGGTCGTTTCATCTTGCTAACCGTGCGGCGAAGGACCTGACGCAAAAGCTAATCTTGTTATCGGCCCAGGTCGATCCATTTTGCCTTGTTTTCACAAGCTTGATCAAATAGCCTCACATTTTACACGCCCTCGTCGATATTACAGCTGAATTCAAATTGATAGAGCAGATTTGTTCGCGTTCACACATAGCTTTTCAGGCGGAGTTGAAGCCCTCAGCCAATGGGAATAGCCAATCGACGCCGCCACTTGATCCCTTTCAAAGTCGCAGCCTTTTTCGGTTTAGTTTTACAACAGGGGCAAACAATTTGCTATGTGTATACTCGAGCCGAACTGCTCTATCACTTTGAATTCAGCTGTATTAGAGATTGGCCGGGTGTATGACAGGATGACTGCTCTTAATGTACGTGGGCTGATATTTCCAAATTTCTGTGAACGTACGCAGACAAGGTATGGTGCATCACGGGCGACGTCGAAAACGTTTTCCTAATGTTTTGCGCAAGTCCTCCATGATTATACGCATAATTCATGTTGGTCTCCATAAAATTTTCGAATCAAAGCCAGACGAGCGTCTTAACTGACAGGGGAAACTTCGGCACTACTTCGAAGTTCGCTTAGCGTGGGATTGCTGACAGCACTGTGCAGTGACAGCACGGCTTCGTCTCCGCACGCCAGACTGAATTCACAATCCTTCTTCAAACCTCGAAACTTCAAAATCAGATTTGAAAGAACTTCGTCACCTTTCAACCACCTCTGGGAGGGGGAGAACGGTTTCAAAAATGCGAAGTTGGGCATGTGGAAGCACAGGTAACTCGGACCCGAACAAGAAATTAATGTAAGTACGTACGTTTGATGGAAAACACGTTGATTTTCATAGAAAACATTTTTCAACATCCTGCAACGTTTCTGGGGATCAACAGGACAATTGTCAGACGTCGGAAATGGTCTCTGTCAGTTCCGTAAGGCCTAGGATTGAAAACGTTTGGTTTTTCTTTCCGGTGCCACCACGAAGGATTTCTACTCCCAAACTTCCCGTCAAAGTGGGTTGTGAAGAAGCTATGGCCACCGACGCAAGTTCCGACGTGTCTCGTTCAACTCAAGCCCCAACTTGTATGTTCCAAGTTTTGCTCCTCCCTTCTGTAATTTAGCTGACTGTATTTGATATTGAAGCGGCTCGCGATATGGTACTGCCCAACGATGAATCTGGCCAGCCTACCCCCTTGCCTAGCAGACCCCTTTCTCAATCACCAAAGCCCACCGCAGAGAAGGACTCTGCGGCCTTGACCGCCCTTTCTGCTGTCTCTTCCCCACCTCATGTTTCCCACCCCCAGGTCCAGACTCCTTCCACACCTGCCCACAATACCACAGGCAGTCCTTCCGTGCACGACGAGGAGAAGGCTGTTGTTAGCACAAATGATCCCCAGCCCAGCCAAGATCGTGGCAAACTCGAAGGCGCCCCGAACAGCACCCAGCCCAAGGATCATTCGCTCTCGTGGAACAGTTTTTGGGTCGCAGTCGGGACCGCCAGCATGGTCGCCGGAACTCTCATCGTCCACAGTTTCCTCCTTCCCAAAATTTACACCTGTCCAGACGGCGCGACTTGCTCTCGCAACTTCGATCCCAAGGGCAACATCATCTCTCGTCTTCAAACCCTCATGCAATATTGGCTCCAGTTCGGGGTCGCCATTGCCGGTTGGGGCTTGACGAAGTTCATCGCTCATGACTCCTGGCTTGTCTTGAGGAAGGAAGGAAGTACGGTGCGGACCTTGGGAAGGAATATCCAAGCCATGGAGGGCAGCTGGACGGACGCTGCTCTACTGATAGTCGGTCCATTGAGGCCAACACTCCAACCAGTGATAGGGGGATTCAACCGCGTTGTCGAACCATTGAATTCTCGAGTCCGGCGCGTTCTCCATCTGGATACGCAACCCGAAACCCAAACTGACATCGCACCCTACACTCCGTCCGGAACCAGCATATTGGGTGTCCTCGCTCTCGTCCAGATTGGCATCGGTCTCTTCATTTCCTTGATCATCACATTGTCCATAACCGACCTTCGTGGTACAACCAACGTCCACGTACCCTTCAGCTATCGCAGCAGCTTCGCCCTACCCCGTGCTGATGCTCGTTACCTCAGCAATAACGAGCGTGTTCCTATCGGTCAGCTAAGCGATTGGATGTTATCTGCCAATGGATCTACCAAACCAACTACAGCATTCGATGGCACCCTCGTCTTGCGAGACAACAGAACTGTCGCTGCAACAAACGCCCGGCCCGGTGGTCCCCGCATCACGGGGAATCTATCGTGCAGCGGCGAAGGCTGGGGAGCTTCCATTCTGCCCCTCAACTCGTCATACCTCTCTGACGGTCACGGTGCAGTGCCTGAAGGAGGAAAGGCATACAACATTAGCAACCCCATTTCAGGGATCTGGTATATCACATACTCTTACACATCCCTAGCCTCAATGCTCGTCTCGGTGTCAGACATCTCTGGCTCTATCACAACGCGTCAATATTTATGGGCAGGCAATACGAGCCATGTTATCCCGAACGCAACCGCATCCCCCGACGGCGTGTATTTCGCAGTTTGCAATCACACAATGCAGATGGTCAACCTACCACCTGTCACAGAAGCCGGCACCCAGCAGATCCAGCCCAGCCAACCCATTATATTCCCGAGCGCAGACCATCCTTTCCCGGAGCCCTGTCCCAGTAATGATCCCATCGCGTGCGTACCCTGGACAGTTGATCGAGTCGTGCTCGGATTTTGGCAACTCAACGTCGTATTCGTCGACTTGATCCCTTTCTCCTGTGTGAGTGGGGTCCTGGTGGGGTATGACGGGCTCTCCGACACCCCAAATTGCGCGCTCAACGACGCTATATGGACGACAACTCTCGCCAGCGGACTGGATGCCCTCATCTATACTGCGGGCGTGTCTGGAGATGCGACGCAGTATCTTTGGGCTGCGACAGACTCACTGAACGCGGATAGGTGGTGGATCCAGCTCGTCCTTCCGGGTGTTACGTTGTTGCTTTACGCTGCATGCCTGGCGTATACGTTCTATCTCAGACGCGATCGTGCCAGGCGTCATCTCGAACCTGATTTGCGGGAGCTTGATTTTCAGGTGCTCTTCCGCGAGACGAACCATGCAGATCCGATGAACTCGGGCGACCCAATGGTAAAGGTGAAAATGTAATGACACTATTATATCCACGAGTTTGTTCTTTCACTTTCAACTTCCTCAATATAATGGCTTCTTCGTCTGGATTTTTGGTCATGATATTTTCGGCATGCAATGCTCAATTGGGTTTGTTCATTTTATTTGTTTTACTTATTTTCTCCGGTTTCCACATCATATGTCTTGGAAGAGTACTCGTATCTTAAAAGCGAGCAAGAGGCAGAGATGAAGCAGAGACAATGAATGATATGGGCGTACAGGTGCAAGAGGGGCAAGAACCTGCATTGAAATGCCCTATTGAATTTGATGACCACCTTTCGTACGTCTATTACGACTTTATCCGACTTCCGTCTCTACGAAGGATCTCTATCTGAACCCTCCCTGTGCACATCACTTACCACTGTTCCAAAAAGCATCATCCCCAGGACGTCATTCTGCTTCACCTTGAATTCTCTTCTGATCGTCGACTACCGCGGTTACGGTTTGCTACCCTGCTTGACATTGGTGTAATCGGTGTAAACATCATTGATAAGACAACGCTGAGGAAAGAGATGACTGACCTTGCAGCATTGGCTCAGAAAGAGCTTCGCAGATTCTCGGAACGGTTGGACGTTAACATCCGACGAATGCTTCGTCAGTTCTACCACATCGTGGTTGACTAGGTAGTCAGCAAGCTCGAAGGTCAATGCTGAATTTGTGAGGTAGGATGGGAGGCTCTCTATCGCCCATGTCAACTTTTTTTTCCGTTTCTTGGTGATGGATTCGTCCTCGCTGGGATCCCTTCGTCACTGTGAGCACGAAGGTAAGGTGTGACAAGGGCACGAGGACTCACTGGGCGGTTTGCAACTTCTCGAATATATATGTAATAATTTGCAACGAAAGTTCTGCGTAAATATTGCCGTCCACAGAATATTTCCCAGCACGTTTAGGGTCACGGAGGAACTGCTGTAGTTCGGGAATGTCCTCAGAAACCTGGTCATTCCGGAGAAGGACGGAATAAACGGGTAACGAGCTCCGTGTATCTTGGTAGGTCTCGTCAACGCAGAGGCCGTAGCTAAGGCGTTCAAAAACTTGGGACTTTTGGCTCCTGAAGCTTTCGACTTCCAGGCGTTGCCAGGGGATAGGTGCTCTCGTGCGAAACGTAAGAACTCCGAAAATTTCTGGGAAATCCTTGAATTGCGTGAAAGTTGGGTGTAAGATGGCAGAGATTTTGTTCCTGGAGTAGCTGGTTGAGAAGTTATCTTGTAAAAGGCGGGTTATGATAGTGTCCAGGGAGTTGGAATGATGGAAGTATAGATTCACATCTGGGTCAAAGTAATCACGGACAACGGATTCATATAAAATTCGGATGTCAGACGACGAAATTGTGCAGCATGAAAGGCTTGAAGACGAGCCTGTTTCTTGAACCAAGCAGACAACTGGAACAAGCTCCTGTAAACAAGCTCTGGCTTGGGAGAAATGCTGGAGAGGGACGTCGACACCCAAGACTTCAAGTCGAAATAAAACAAGGTCTCTAGCAGTTCTTTGGTTGGGTGCGACTTCAGGCACTGATCCACAAGACGTTCGTTCAATGCAGATTGATCAACTCTGCGGGGCACAGGAAAATTTGCGTGGCAGGTTGCGTGCTTGCGCAGACTTGCGCAAGAGCTGCGCACGTGTTGAGCATAACTTGCGCTACGTTGCGCAAATATCAATGCGCACTGCTTGTACTTAATAAAGGCACGATAGTGAATAGAAAATCGATTTTAATTTTGGGGATTATATTTAAGATTAGTATGTAAACTAGACATTTTTTTCCGCCTTTCTTTGCAATTGAGCACAGCTTTGAGCAAGGACATTGATATCTCACGAAACTCTGCGCGCTCAAATCCCGCATTTTACCAATTCACGCGTCAGGCGGGCGTTTTGCGCTTTGGGCGACCTCACCAAGTAAAGCCAATTGCGCACTACCGGAGTCCAATTCGAAATCGACTCAACTGAGCCGACCACTGATTTTATTATTCCCTATTTGTCACACTCGATTATTCTTCGACCTTTCGTATTATTCAACTCATCCGAAATTTGCTTCCGCTCGACATCTTGTTGATCGCATTGCGGGTTGCCGCCCGACAAATCGCCTCAAACTCACACTGTAATTTATGTCGCCGAGCCAGTACAGTCGTATCTCCCTCCCTCGTTTCGATCTATTGTCATATTCATAATTCTTGGCTTCTTTTCACCCCTCTCCGATTCCCTGACTCACTCTCAACTGTATTTTAATTTCCTTATATGTTTTTATTGCCTACTTCCTCCTTTTCATTTTGCATTTTACTTCAAATTATAATGTATTTACACTATGAAAACCTCCTGTATCTTCGACTATCCTCAGTCAATCGTACTCCCACTTTTATTCTTTCAAACTCGTCTGATTACCTCTAGGTTTTGTTCTCGGTTGTCCTTGTCGTTTGCAGCTCACTCTTCGTCTTCGTACCTCGTTTAGAGTCCCCTTTATTGTTTGCGACTTCGCTTTCGCCTTCGTTTTCGCCGCACGTGTTTCCCAGCATCTAAAACCCACTGGAAGTGCCTAGCGACTCTCGGACGAGCTAGCGTAAAGCTGTGGACGACGAGAGCGGTTTTAAGAAGGGAAATGATAGGCCGTAGGGACATTGGTTTGGATACCGAGTAAGTGATTTAATTCATCCATGAACTTGGACACGAATGTGGTTCCTCGGTCGCTGATAACTGATCCAGGTAGTCCAAAATCTTTCCAGACGAAGTCTCTGTAGAGTCGCACGCGGCGCAAATACGACTACCTGAAGATAAACGACGGTGTAGGAGGATTTAAATAAAGTAAATCCATCTGAATTTTAAAATAAAAACGCAAGAGGGATATGAAGGGAAGTAGAGAATAAATCAAATATGGAAATTATAATTTAATCAGAGTTGGGAGGACAGAATGAGATTGAGGAATGATGAACATATCAATAGGAAAAAGGGTTCGTGAGGGTGAATAAACTGTTGGAAACAGCTGATCAGCTGTTGCGCCGACCTTGCGCATGCTTGCGGTACCTTGCGCTGCTTGCGTGTAGCTTGCGCAGACCTTGCGTGCACTTGCGCAGACCTTGCGCAGACCTTGAGTGGTACTTGCATTGACCTTGCGCAGGCCTTGAGCACACTTGCGCAGACAGCAAGTATATGTGCGTGTGCTTAAGCCAACAGAAAACTTAACGAAAATAAGCTATATCTGCATTGACCATACATAGAATATGAAATTTAGCACTCCGAAAACAATTTCTGGCTGTTGTATATACGATTTTTATTATTTTTCTCTCTCAATGTTCACCTCAAAGAAATTTCTGCTGAATCCGCACGAGACTTTTCACCCACGATTTCGGAAATTGGTCGTGGGAAACAGCCTTGCTATGACAGAAGACCAGCGCCGAAACGGGAAATACCACCTTCAACGCAGTCGGATGATCATTATTTTCGGTATCGAGGCTTACATGGATATATTCTACGTTCTTGTATAGTCCTATGTAATTCTGATTCACGGTGAAGGTGCTATGATACAAATTATGGTGAAGTCGCAATATGCAACTGTTTCGCCACACGTGATCTTGTGGCAAAACGGTTGCACAGCGGCTGTGCGTACTACAGTACTTAACGTCGGGCGACCTACAACAAAAGTGTTATAAGTAAGTACAATGTGAGATATGATGAGAATAAGTCAATCTAAAAAGTGTGAATACCTGCGCTAGCGCAGACTTGCGCAAACTTGCGCAAGCACGCAACCTGCCACGCGAATTTCCTGTGGCCCAACTCTGCGCACTGAATGGAGAAAAAAAAATAAGCCTGTGGTCCAAGCCCAATTGAGGTGAAGACAACTCACACTTATTACTTGATTGTGATAAACGTTCTATATACTGCAGGAGATGTTGCGCTAATTGTGCATGAGCTCTACCTTTGTCAATATATAAATTTCGGGACCTTAAAGGGTCCATGAAAAAGTCCTGGAGCGACGCGTGAAAAACACGTAGGGGACGTTCTGTGTCTTCTATATCTGGAACATCAAGAACTGAATGTAAATCACTGAGCGCGATGTGAACGTCCCCGCGTTCATAAAATAGAATTTCTTCGAGAACTCTTGAGCTCAATGGGACGATACGATCTGGGTATGGAAGAAGGAAAAGACAACTTAGGATATCCGAAACTCGACTGAGGTCCTGTTCTTCCACCTGACCAAAGATGTGTCGGTACAAAACATCCACCTCGGCGAAAGGAGTGTGGGTCCCAGGATCGGCGATGCCGAAGATTAAGTCGAGCTGATGGTCGGGTCTACGCCGGGGAGAGCGGACAAATTTTACGACAGTTGCAGGATGGATGAATTGCCCTGACGATTTTCTGACGATTTTCTGACGAGAGCATCGATCTGTTGACTGCTGGGCCAGGTCCGCGGTAGGAGGGACTTCAAAGGATGACTTTTTTTCAAAGACTCAAAGTTATCCACCAAAAAAAGCCGAATGTCGTCATCTGGTCTATACGTATCATCCAATGCAAGTCGACGGGTTACGGAGACCAAAGGCTGGGTGCCGAAGGCACCACGAATCTCCTGTTCCGGTCTACTGGCTATGAGGAAAACAATCGGGATAGACAACCTTTGAACCGAAGAGGATATTACATTAAGAATGTATTGCTGGGAATTTGAGGTCCCGCATTCGTCGAGACCATCGAGGACGACTACGCGAGGCTTTCTGTTGTCAGGTCCTGCCATCCGGGGAAATGCCGCTTTCAAAGGTTTAACGATCAATGAATCCATCTGTGTCTGTAAAGAACGATCTAGGATGGAGTAATCTGCTTCGAGTGCCATTTCCACATGACTTTGCATCTCTGGATTGCCAATGGCTAGCTGATACGCCAAGGAGGTTATAGGAAATTTCTCGCTGTTTCGGCCTGGAGAATTTCGCGACAAAAAGAAAGAAGCGACCAGGATACCAAGCTCGTAACACAAATCCGCGATCGTTTGTGCGATGGCGGACTTTCCTGTCCCAGCTGGGCCGTAGAGCCAGAGGATGAACGAGGTCCTCTGAATGTCTGCGACCCATGCCATGATGCTCTCGAGCACGGCAATGCGGGTATTTGGGTGGGATTTCGGGGGGTCGTAGCGCTCAGCAGAATTGTGAAAGCACCTGGAGTTATATATTCCCGCAGAAGGTCGATTCCTGCATGAAATTGAATTCGTGGTGGATGGAGTATAATTTGTGTTTTCATACCTTTGACTCTACTGAGAATAGAACTTGTAAAGGAGCCTCCATTAATAATGATGTTCTTTGAATTGTCAAACATCGTACCATGGTGCACGACAGGATCTTGAAGGCGATTACACATCAGGACTTTTGGCGTGGAAAGGTCCTTTCCAGTTGTATCCGGCAGAATGTAGTATATTTTAAGTGTAAATGAATATATTTCGGACCCAGATATTTAAAATGTGTGTATAACTGCTGAATACCTCGACATTTAAAATGCCGAGCAACCTAGCGGGTTTACAAACACTTCAAATGAAAGGGCTCGCACCATTGTGACCAACATTTTGAATGGGGGTCATTGTGAACAAAGAGTTTTCATTTTAAATATAAAGGAACCTTGACATTTTCTCGACAGGATCACAATCATTTGAAGTGAAAAGGAGTTCTCCAGAAAGCGCCCACTCATTTTTCAAAGGGAAAAAATGAGTGGGCGCTTTCTGGAGAACTCCTTTTCATTTCAAATGGATCTCATTGTGTCGAGCATCCCGGAAATCTCTTTTATATTTGAAATATAATTTTTTCTTTGTTCGTGACCTCCATTTAAAATGTTGCCCACGCTGCGGCGGAGCCTTTCACTTCAAATGTTTGTAAGCCCGTTAGCATGCCCGGCATTTAAAATGCCGAAGAATTTGGCAGGTAAATGAACATTTTAAGTGTCTCTTTCCGAAGTATATTCATTTATATTTAAAATATTTTGCATTCTGGCGGATATGCCTGGAAAGGACATTTTCACCTCGAAAGGCCCGATGTGTTAGCAGGAGACTGGAGTAAAACCCCGTGGCGTGACATGACTTCACGCCGAGCCGACGTCACAAGTGATATTGTGACTCCCGAGTCGGCTCTTCATTTGCTCTCATCTTCGTCTAAAACTCCTGAACAACTCGAAGCCGGAGCCAACATATCGTACAACTCCAATCTTTACGCAGCTTTATTGTCGCCAACGGGTGCTCAATAAACCTCGTTCACTGCCAAGACCGGAATCCAGCGGCCATTCCACCTTTCGTTGCCTTTTGGGAGATTTGTTTTAATTCGCTAGTGCCTGCCCCAGATGGATACGGTGAGTACGTTATCGCTCAATTTGAAGAAAAGAGGACCATAGTTCGACTCGCTTTTTCTTAACTCTAGAACCTACGTTATCTGGACTTCAACGGTACTTTGCAGGTGGAAACGTCATCGAATTACAAAAACATACAACTCCAGACTGCTAAGTGCTATTCATAAATAAACTGCCTATGATACTACTCTTCAAGTGTTTTAACTTATGTATGGCTGATGGTAACAGTGGATGAGCCTGTCGTGACGGAGGTCAGAACAGTGCTTCCCTGCTTGATGTCGATGAGGGTGGAGCCGGATGGGGTGAGTGTAGAGCCAGAGAACGTGGTGGCAACGGCGTTGGTGAAGGTAACTGTGCCGAAGTTTGCGAATGGGACAAGGCTGCCTCCCGACTCGAAGTCCTCGACGATCCATTCAGCGTTCTGTTCGCAAAGCGCTGAGGTGGATGTTAGGGATTTGGTGACGGTCTGGCCAGTGGACAAGTTCTGGATAACTGCTGTTCCAGACTTTGTGGTCGAAGCAGTGACCGTGAGTTTGATTTGGTTCCCAGCAGAAACTGAGATGCCCGTGAAGTCGTGGGCGAAGTCGGGGAACCACTCGTACCAGGCTGTAAATGGACAGGTTAGAATCTACTACGCATTGGAAAAACAAGTACTAATCACCGTCAAAGGAGACTTTGCCATTGCTGATGGTGAAGTCAATACCAGTCTGCAGGATGGCAGTTCCACAAGTATCGCCGTCAATGCCGACCCAAGCAGACGCTGCACCGCTGCTGCCCTTGGGAGTGGGGACGGTGAAAGTGCCAGTCACGGACTTGAATGTGCCCTAGAATTGTCGTTAAGCAAAAATTTTATTCGTTTCGTGTGATTTGAACAAACTGCAGGTTCCGAATCCCACACGGCACCAGCCCAGTTAGAGCTGAACTCCACATTGGAGGTGTTGGTGAAAGCCTCGAAGCCAGTACCGAGACGGTTGTTGGGTTGAGATTGGCGGGCTGCACGACGTGCGACACGCTCCGCGAGCCTACTTGAAGGCGACGCGAATGCAGAAGCGGCGAGAAGAACGTTGCTGAGGAGGGCGAATGCGAAGACCATTGTGATTTATGAAGGCAGGTAAGGTTTGACTCGAGAGGGAACTATAGGTACCAGGAGAACCTGAAGAATAGAACGAAGAACCAGGGATCTTTTATACCCTAATGCCTGTGTTATTTCGAATATCGGACAGATATCAGTGATTCTGCGAGTTCGCGGGTCCCATACGTTGCTTGCTTCTCTCCATACCAGAGCGCTGTAAATGCCGACGTGCACATTTTAGTAACGATGACGGATAGAAGACAACACTTGTCGATTTTTGCAGCGGCCACAGGTGCATTGAAATCAGCGAAACTCCAACCATGCCATATGTTACTTCCTTCGTGAATGATTTGCCGTGTGGTTTTCATCGTTGATAGATACTATTTTTCTCTCATAAATCGATGCCGGAAAGAAAACGTGAACCTTGAAATGTCATCAAAACGAATAGGCACATTGAGAAGCAAGAAGATCTCCAATTGCGCCATATGTAACTTCCTTCGTGAAAGATTTGCCTTATGGTCCCGAGCGATAGCGCTAGTGTTGAAATGATAACGTCTGAAGATGGAGGGTCAACTGAACAAGAAGAACTGGAAACATTGATATCGACCCCAGATAAGCACCAAAAGTATGCGTGAAAAAGCGGAAGAAGCTGTTTGAAAATAAACACCCCCACGCGGTTTGCTAGTAAAGCGTCAGATGATTGATAATGACCGTCACTACCAGCCTGCTTTTTATAGGGAACTGGTTCTCAGCTCAGACTTATAATAGCTCGTTGACTGTTCAACGACCTCCTTGAGCGCTATTTTTGGCCTGCCCGGAGTTGTCCATTTAGCGGCCCGCATATACATTCCTCCGGTCACTGCTACTCAATCTCCCGCTTGCTCCAACTTCCAAGGTTGCTCTTTTTGCGATGTATAACAGGAGACCCCACATCTATCAGTTCGATTAAACAAACACGTGGATAAAGGTGGGCAGAAAGATCCTGCAATTATTTATTTCGGTTGAATCCCGGGATGTGACCAACTCACTACGTCTCTCCTGTCATCGGCCAGCTGTCTTTCAAATAGCCAGAAAAAATGACCCCTCAACATTTGAGCCAAGTTGCAAGAAGACTGGACTGTGTTCTTTTAATTCTTTATCTAGTGGCTTCATTTTGTCATCAATGCTCCTCGAATTAGGACCTTCGTCACTGGCTTTGGTCGTAGATGAGGTGGTGACGAGAGATTGTCTATAGGAGGAAACCTACCACCTAGAACGACTGGCATCATGACTCAAGACCCGAAGCTAATACGCAAACCTATTTGTTGCCTGTTTGAGCCTTGCTTGCAAGCCTGATGGCGGTTGGCAACGGGGACGTCGGCCCGGAGGCACAGACAATTAGCCAGCGCGAAGGACAATTGGCGGCGTGGCGCCGCTGAATATCATCATAAATTGCCATGGTAAGTCCAATGTACTTTTCGCTCTTGACTAGCTTGACTCATGAGATCAATTCCATCTCATTTCCTATGGAGAAAGGGTACGTCGCACAATAGGGTCGGCGACTTGTTGACATCTAATCTAAATCAAGCTATTGTGCGGCAGGAGTCATGGCAAAGGCGACAAATGGTAAACAATAACGCGTACGGAAATTTCGCCCTGACTTCAATTTATATGAGAAAATCCTCGAGTCAAGGCCAAGCTATGCCGTAGTATCTCCCTTGCGCTATGCTTGCCGCGCCTGCTAATTACCACGTTCCCCTCTGCCGCGACGCATAGTACCTACCTCTCACGCTGAATACCAGATCTTATTGTCTCGTAGAGGCATATAACGTCGCGTCAAATTTCGAGATACCACATTCCAACCTTTTTCTTCCTTCGAACCTCCGGGAAACTTTGTTCAACCGGTCTCTGTCTCCTTCCTCCCTCGGCAAGACAATGGACTCTTTCAACAGCATCTTCACTTTCTTCACGACCATCCCCGCTGAGGCTCTGGAGAAGGACACCCCGACTGCATCCTTTCCCTCTGATCAAGAGAGAGCCGGCTGCGCTGGAAACGCTTATTGCGTTATCTCATGATCACGCCTGGACGCATGCTTGCATAATTACATCGCACTGTCCATAGGTTTAAGTTCTACCGTCATACTGTAAGTATTCTCAGCAATGTCCTCAATAAATTTCAACTGACAAGCTCAACGATTTTAGCAACCGCACGAAATTACCATACATTCGCTTTACTTATACCCTCACGATACTCAGCATACCCATCATTTGGACTACTGGCGCTATGCGCCGCATCGTCTTCTCAGGTTGAAAGTCGGACAGCTTTTCTTTGGGAGATTTAGGCTGAACAACGGACGCGTCCATCCTAAATATCCATCCACGGCATTTATTTTTATTTGACATTTATCGCATTTTTCATCGTGGATTCTTCATCCACCAGTCTCTCCTTATAACCACATCCACGACGGAATTACGACACTTTTCTTCAGAGAAGGGAATACGATTTGTATATTTTCTTTCTGTACATTACTGTCGACAGTATTATTTTCTCCCACTGGTTCACCTAGTCAGGAATTAGATATCGTTAACCATATTATCAGTATTGTAAAGTAAGAGTTATGGCTGGAGCGTCCAAAAGTTGTACACTACATCATTGCGATTTCGACGCACCAGCGCGCGCCTCCCGTATCTCATCCTCGAGCACCTCCTCGAGCCTAAAACACAACTTCTCAACAATCCACTCCGTCTCCGTAAGTTTGCTGAACAGAGGCCCCTGGTCGCCGAGCCACGTCCAGTGCCAATCTTCCGTCACATCCGCGTGAGGAGCCTTGTTTTCCGACTCGCCTAGATGGTGACCGGTTTCAGAGTGCGTAGTGACTTCCAGCTCCAAGCATCTCTCAGCGGACGAGTCGGTGAAAATAGGCGTATGAGAGGGAGTTCCTTCCTCCGCTGGTCCCGGCGGTCCCTCGCGTTTGCCTCCGTATTCCCTTTCTCCGAGCATATCGAGCCATACCGCCCATTCGTGCCATGTGTACTTCTTGGGCGGCTTAGCGCTCATGTCTTTTGCGAGCTTCGAAATCTCTCTCGCCAGCCTGGCGGCTAGACTCCCCCCACGACCCTCTTCCTCTTCAAAATGCTCCACCGCTTCGCCAAGTCTCTCAACATCGTGTTCGATGATGCTGCTGCCGTCGCTCTCTTTTCTCCCTGGAGGATTAGAGTCGCCTTGTTGGTTGACGCGATCTGTCTTTTGATGTAAGCCTGATTTGTTACGGTTTACCGCATACGGGGCATTAGGCGACATATGCGACAGTTGAAGCTCTGACGGTCTCTTCTTCTTCCCTGCTAGATGTTTCCTTGGATGTTTCCTCTTCCTCTTCTTTTTCGACCCCTGGTCTTTTTCCGGCCGTCGCTCTGGTAGGATTGTCCAACTGCTGGCCCATACGGTAAAGTTCTCAACCCATTTAACGAATGTATCCCCTATATTCGAAATGAAGACCGTCATGGCGGGAACAGCGATCAAACTCCATACGACGAAAAAGGGTTTTCCAGCAGGGGAGTTGGGATAGAAATCCCCATATCCTATTGTGAGAAGGGTCGTATAGGTGAAGTAAAACGATTCGGGGTACGTCCATCCTTGAGTTTTCTAACAGAATAGATCAGCCTCTAACATCAGAAGAGAAATTAAAAGAGGCATACGCGTTCGCAAGACCAAAAAATCAAAGACCCCACGACCCAAAGGAGTATCACTATAAAGAAGGATATGCAGAGTGAAGTATATCGCTCGACGTTTTCGGTACTCTCTTCGATAAATCGCATAAGTTCGAATTCTGCTCGGTGCCACGGTCCAGAATGCTCTTCTGGTTTGAAAGGTGTATTAGCCCGCTTCGCAAATTGTCGTGGAAGTCGCGTGAGCTCCTTTTCCTTCCTATGTCTAACCCATCTCTGAGTAGGTGACAAAGGTGTTTCTGAGTCGTGAGTAGACGCTTCCATTTCGTTCAAAGCCTCGACACGACGTCGTTCTTGAATGTTCTCCTTCCACTTGTCCCGCTCTTTGCCCAAGTGGCGTCGAATCACCTTTGCTTTTGCGCGTTCCAAGACCAAGCCTCGCACGCTGCTCACGACCAGGCCAACGAGCGTGATTCCAAAGGCAGCGTAAGGAATGAGGAGCATCCTTCCGAGCGTCGTTGTGAGCGGAAAATCGCTTCCTAACCCAATAGTCAGAAGAGTGTAGTCGGCCCAGTAAACGCCATCGGCGAAGCCCCAGTCTTCGATCTGGGAGAAAACACCTGCGCCAAGGGCAAGATAGAGAGTGAAAGAGATGGTCTGGAGCATGAGCGTGCGTTGTGGGCCTGTCAAAGTCGAGAAGGATGGTGGATAGGCATGGAAGAGTACGCTTCCGAGCGTTGAGATGAGCAAAAGAGTAGAAACCGTGAAATATAGAACGCAGGATATCAGAGCGTAATAGTAAGATTGAGCATAGGTTATTATTCTCGAATTGAAATCGGAGCGGTGCGTGAGGCAGATGGGAATTACAAGCAAGATTGACGAGATATACCTGGAAAAGAATGAAAACATAATTTATATGAAATGAGCGATCAGAAATTCATACCAGAAGGAAATGGTTATCGGTTGGGCTATGGAATATCGAATGCGTCGAGCAAAGTTGAATAAGAGAACCAAGTTCGCGACGAGGGCGAAAAACAGCGAAAGGGCATTGAGAGCGAGTAGCCTGTTTCAGAGAGTCGGTTCAAAGGCGTTTTCAAATGGAAAGTTGAAGTTGTCGTCAGCTCACCAGGGTGGATCACGAATTCTTCTTCCATCACCTATTGACACTTCCCAGGTCTGACCGAGAGCACAAACGGAGAACAAGTTAGCAATTGGCCCAAAGGTCCCAGCGAAAAGGGGGAAAGCAGTCTCAGTGAACCACCATAGCCTGCCAAGCCGTTGTACTGAGCGTAGATATATTGAAACATAGAAAAAACATACGTTGGTTGATAAATACTTGTTTCCTCTTCGTCTTCGTCGTTGTAACAATGGTGAGGCCCGCCATGAGCTTTCTGTCGCTTCCAAGACTTCCGAGTCTTTTCGTGGTTGGGGCTCTTATGATGCCCCTGGTCTGGCGAATGACCCTTTCCATTCCCGGTGGTAGACATAATTTGCCTATCACTCTTGTTGATACTGTCGTCCTTCTCTGACGGTTCCCGATGAACTCCGTCCTCAACCTTAGTTTCCGCATCTTGGATGACTTCTTCGAGACCAGGATCATTCATGGTGATTGCGAGTTGAAGGGGTACACTATGTAGTGAATGTATATGATATAATCCATACGCTATGAGTGGGATGCAAGGAGCTGATGGTCTTGTTCAACCAGCTGAACGCTTGTTTCGTGGAGAGACCAGCATTACGTCACAAGGCATAAGAGGCAAGATAAGATTAGATCATCATTTGATGACGTAATGTTAGATTGTACTTATCAGCCAGTGTGGAAGACAAGCAAGTGCTGGACGTCGCTGGACGTTCATGCCAGGCCGCTTTAAATAAAAAGCGAGCATGCGAGTTGGATACCACTGCTGGCTGCTGGCTGTTTTAAAGAAGTCAGCAAAATGAGGTAAATAAAAGTTAGAAATTACAACATGGTAACTTTCGACTGAAGGTATGCAAAACCAGAGATTCAAGATCACACGTTGTGCAGAGCAGGATCCAGCAGGATCCTATATTGACGTCCACCGCAGATGATCCAGTTGTCACTTGTCTAGTGGACGGGACATTTCCTATTTCCTGGATCGGTATGTTTGCGGACCCACGTACGGGTACAAGTGATTGTTCTTCATTTGATGACAAAGCCGGTCAAGAGTATAAGACTGAAATTCGTGTTCCAAACGATAGTTACATGAAGCACTGTCCATTCAAGATTCTGCCCAGGTTCTTCACTTTCCATCCTGCAATTGGTCCCCTTGTTGCTATTCAGTGCCTGAGTCAGAACGTGCAGGCACAACATAACGCCAAGCAAGAGCTTACTGTATAAACGGGAGGAGGATATGCAAGCCTGGATTTTCTCTGCCTGGCTCTCTTCTTATACCACCAAACGAAAACACCCAGGGCGACAAGTATTACACCAAAGAGGCTGAGGATGATTGGAAGGACGACATCTTCGGAGTAATGGAAGTTATCCGAACTTGGGCTGACCTGAGGAGCGATGATCACAGTTTGGGTAGCCCCGTTGGTGACTATAGTGGTTAGTGAGGCGCTGACCAACGTCACGAAGTTTGTAGATTGGGCGGCTTGCGAGGACGTCGATGGTATACGAGAGGTCAGAGAAGAAGTTGATGGATCGTCTGCCAACACCACTCCTGACGCAGGCACATAGCATCCGTCTGACACGAAATCTTGGCTAACTGCGAGTACGCAATATGGGTCACCAGTTAACCCATAGATATCGTTGTTCTTATAAATGGGTTCGCAAAGCGATTGGAAGCTCCCATCGCCCCCCTTTCCCGACAAACAGAGATGTACGATTCCACCACTACTTGGAAATGGAAAGTCAACGCCTCCCAGACGGACGTTGTCCACTCCTGAGTAATAGGCGATCGACAAACCTTGCTTGAGGTGAACATTCATGACTGCCGTCATGGCGGTGTCTCTGGCATATCCTCCAGTGCAATTGGTGGATGAAGAGGCATGTGGATCAGGGGCATAGCACCACCTGCCTTTTGTGTCTTGCTGGACACAGTTGCTGAAGAGGCAGGACGTTTGGTTGATATAGCCTCTGACGAACCCGAAAAAGAGGAAAATGATGAGGATGGATGAACGGCTCATAACATAAAGATCCTGATTGTCGGATGTCAAAAGAGGAACGAACCAGAGAGTCGATGCAAAGTACCTTCGGAAATTCGATCCAATACCTGGGAGACTGGTTGTGGATGGGGCACAAACAGGTCGAATATTTGAACGCTGTCCTAGATATATACTGTCCTCATGCCAGGCACAGCTGCCGCCGCAACGAATATTGGGCCACCTCTTCTTCACAATGCCAAGAAGAGGACCCTTCAGGAACTAAAACACTTCGACACCTGTATTGAGTAGATTAGGTCAAACCGAGCGGTACGCAGAACCACGCACGTCGGAATTCCGGAACTTCTACTTCGTCGAGAAAGGACGTCAACCATCCCTTCAGCTTGCAGAGTCTGATGAGTGAATGAACCGGTTATGAACTCTTCAATCAGTCAAGTCAGGATTTTGGCTTTACAGCCAGCGAGGTGATGTACGAGAACCTATCCATGCATTTCAATCAGAACAGGCAGACATTTAGAAGGCCAATGTGAATGCCTACCTTATAACAAGAGGATTTATTCCCTCGATGAGTAAGTGGTCAGCTTTTTTCTCCGAAGTACACGCCGGTGATAAGTTCAAGGGCCGTTCGTAGATGTCCTCAGTCGAAATGACTACAATACATAGCAGCGAACTTCCGGGACTGTCACCCTCTTGAGGAGCCACGTCACCAAACATCCAACTCACAGAAACAGACGTTATGTAGAAAAGATTATAATTTATGCCATCAGTCTATGGTTCGAGTAAAGCATAACGACGTAACTGTCAACTCATTACACCAACGGAACCAGGCCAATTCCTTAAGCTTGGGTTTGTGCAGGTGGGGCCACCTCGGGCAGACGAAGGCCAAGGTTGTCAGGAACGGCGAGGGTCTCGTCCATTTGGCTGGCGAGATGTCCACCAAATCCAACAGCACCGTTCGCAGCACGGAATTCTGAGATGCGGCGTTCGACTTCAGGGCGGAAGTGGCGCATGAGACCTTGGATAGGCCATGCAGCGGCATCACCCAGAGCGCAGATGGTGCGACCTTCGACTTGTTTTCTGAAAGAGAAATTTTGATCTCAGTTGAAGCAATGAAGAAAAGAAGTCAAACTCACGTTAGTTCGAGTAGCATGTCAATCTCTCGCAGGTGACCACGGCCTTCAACGAAACGGTCCATCATGTTCATCATCCAGGTGGTACCTTCGCGACAAGGAGTGCATTGGCCGCAGGACTCGTGTTTGTAGAATTGAGAGAATCGAGCAATTGCTTTTACAATGTCAGTGCTCTTGTCCATAACGATGACCGCGCCAGTGCCAAGACCGGACTGAGCATCTTTGAGGGAGTCGTAATCCATTCTACAGATGATAGATAGACGTTAGGGCGAAAAGTGGCGAAACCAATAGACCTGACTCACAAAACCTCAGAACATAAGTCAATCGGTAGGACGGGGACGGAGCACCCGCCAGGGATGATACCAAGCAGGTTGTCCCATCCGCCAATGACGCCTCCACAGTGCTTCTCAACAAGGTCCTTCAAAGGAATGCTCATCTCCTCTTCAACGACGCAAGGGTTGTTGACGTGTCCGCTGATACAGAACAACTTTGTGCCCTGATTTCTTTCTCGTCCGAAACCAGCGAACCAGCTTGAACCACGCCTGCAAATAGTGGGAGCGACGGCGACCGTTTCGACGTTAGCCACTGTTGTGGGGCAGCCGAAAAGACCGACGTCTGCAGGGAAGGGTGGCTTTAGGCGAGGCTTGCCTTGTTTCCCTTCTAGACTCTCAATGAGAGCAGTCTCCTCTCCGCAGATGTAAGCTCCAGCTCCTCGATGGATATAGACGTCGAACGAATAGCCTGACCCGCAAGCATCCTTCCCGAGGAAACCTGCAGCGTAGGCTTCGTTGATGGCTTGCTGAACGTGGGATGCCTCTTGGTAAAACTCTCCACGGATGTAGATGTAGGCGGCTGTCGCGTTCATCCCGCGTCCAGCGACGAGACAGCCTTCAATGAGTTTATGAGGGTCTCCGCGAAGAATTTCGCGATCTTTGCAGGTACCGGGTTCGCCCTCGTCGGCATTGATGACGAGATAGCGAGGGCTGAGGCAGCGATTAGAAATGAACATATATTAACGGTTTTTGTGAAGACTTGCCGAGGGTCCTTCTCCCAACCAGGCTTGTTCATAAAGCTCCATTTTAAGCCACTGGGAAAGCCTGCCCCTCCTCGACCACGAAGACCAGAATCCTTGATATTTTGGATGATCCAGCTATCTCCCTTCAAGAGAATATCTTTTGTGCGATGCCAGTCGCCACGGGCCTGGGAGTGTCGCGTTAGGGAAACGATTCATCTATCAGACTGAAGGAAATGAACATACCATAGCACCCTTGATACCATGATCGTGTCGCCAAAAGACATTGGTAAAAATTCGGTCCTGATCTTTCAAGCCACCGTATCTTCGCACTGGAGGGTCAGCGACGGTGACTAGTGACCGAGTCGCTCGAAGTTTTGCGCGAAATGGCCGAGATACTCCTGAGGAAGTGAGATAAGGACGTGGAACAGAAGAGAAAGAGAAAGACGTACTGGCTGTAGTTGTGACTCTCAATAGAGACTGAGACGACGAGGACGACGCTTTGAACATGGTGCTCGTCGTCGTTGGGAACGATGAGCTGGTCACCAGCGGAGTTTCTCGGGGAGGCGAGTTGATTATGAAATATTTTGCTGATTACAAAAAAAAAACTATTATTCCCACAATCTATAAATACCAGTCACCACTCCTCCCTTCATCTGCATCCCCGTGGACGCAATGTCTGTTGAAATCCTTCCCCTGCCATATTCGCTCTTGTCTTCGTATAGCAATGGATAAAGAAAATGTTTTGGGTTCATTTTAACGAACTGCCTTTCAGAGCACCTAAATTTAATGTGACTCGTCATGCCGTCGAGTCCTCTGGACATATTCGGAGCTGTATAGCCAATTTCCGCGACCCTTCGCCGCCACTCACTGCAAAGGGTCAAATTCGAGTCATTGTAGCGTGTCTTCAAAAGACAGGTCGAGGACGCGCCGCATACCTCCACCACACCTCCATCTCCTCAGTTTTGAAAACTCTCAATGGCGTCGCCTTTGTCTGACGAAATTGCTATCCTTGGTGCAGGAGTCGCTGGTCTGATCAACGCCTACGTGCTTCTGCAAGATGGATTCACGAACATTACTTTGATCACCCGCGACCGTTCAGTTGGAGGTACTTGGTCGAAAGACAGAGTATACCCCGGCCTACGCATAAACAAGTACGTGGAATGGCTTCGTTGGCTTTGTGTAAATTTTTAGACGATAGCTCATTCTTTTGTTCTCAGTGTTCACGGCGAATACCGCTTTTCTCCGCTCGAGATGCCCCCACCAGAGGACTCAGCCGAGACAGGTGGTCACATTTCTGGCACGATGATGTGTCAATACATGGAGACCTTCTATGACAAGTTCCTCAAAGATAAGGCCAAATTTAGATTCAAGACAGAGATTCTCAATGTCAAGAGAGAGGAAGATTCGTGGCAAGTGAAAGTTGAGGATGTAGTTTCTGGTCATCGGGAAGTTTTAAGTTTCGCTCGTGTCATTCTTTGCACTGGGGTATGTTGGCATCTTACCTCATCTACGTTTCCTGGGATTGATGATCCCTTTCTTGTTAAGGGTTGCAGCACTCCCAAAATTCCGAAGGAACTGTCGTTGGAAGCAGCAGAGAAAGTCCGGTTCCGAGGCATCGTTGTGCACTCTTCGCAATTCTGCTCGAGATACGACGACATTCTCGCTTCAGTCAAACCGAAGACTTCGGATACAGACGACCAATGTGGCACCGTCCTTGTCATTGGTGGCGGGAAATCGGCCATGGAGTAAGCCCTACTCTCTGTATCCCAATATTTCGTTCGCTGACCAATTGCTAGCATTTGTGCTAAACTGGCGAATGAAGGTCGGAGAGTCGTCAACGTGTTTGAGTCCACGGATATTTTCCTTGCGTCGAAATCCGCCCTCCCTGAATTCATCAGGAAAAGCAGGTAAGGCTGCAATTTGAATACACGTGGTCGAAAGGCGTCGCTGAAGCTGTGCACATTCTAGGTTTTTAAGCATTCTTTCGCCTCATATACACTTGAAAACTCGTCTCGAGTAAGCTTTTTTTTCACGCCTCCGACAATTTTTCTTACGCA
This sequence comes from Galerina sulciceps, assembly GCA_023014345.1. Taxonomy (NCBI): domain Eukaryota; kingdom Fungi; phylum Basidiomycota; class Agaricomycetes; order Agaricales; family Galerinaceae; genus Galerina; species Galerina sulciceps. The sequence continues at coordinate 599,399 of JAEDXJ010000038.1, forward strand.
ACATTCCACCGTCCAGACGCTTCTTCCATACAACTACTCTTGGAGGTTGGATCACACGCTTCATTTTCAAGAAACTTGAGGAATCTTCAGTAAGACCTACATATTTCCCTCTGAACCTGACACCTGATCTTCGTCCCAATCAGCTTGCGGCCTACGACATTCCTGCAGACTCGCCTCTGAGACGGACGCCATCTCTGTTCTGGGGAATCCGGACAAATGACGAAGGCCGTGCCCATACTGGATCATATTACTCTCTCGTCAACGCAGGACAGATCGAAATTGTCGCTCCGGCGAGAGCCATTGGCTTCACAGATGATGGACGATCAGTGTTACTCAGCGATGCGAAAGAGTTTTCTGCACAGGTTGTCATCCTCGCAACTGGATGGCAGAGCTCATGGGCCAATATATTCGATGGTAAGCATGGTGTACAACGTCATGCATTCTTATACTCATATGGTAAACAGAACAAACGGCCACGGAGCTAGGAATCGGACGACATGCCCCGACAACGGACCTTGAGCATCTTGAAGATTGGAATTACAAGTCACTCTCTAACCCGCCGCCCACCCTCGAGGAAAACGAAACGCAGAAATATGTCACAT